>CM016564.1:14064007-15264007 GCA_003412495.2 Echium plantagineum
TTGGGGACACAAGATGTCTGAAATAATATACCCTGATTCGCAAAATAAGATTAAGACTTAGAAATTCAGTTCCATTATCACTGCGAATCCGACAAACATCCAAACCAAACTGGCGACGGACCATAGCAAGAAATTTAATAAAAATACTACGGACTTCAGTTTTATCAGTAAGTAATACAACCCAAACAGCGCGAGAGTAGTCGTCCACCAAAGTTAAAAAATATTTCGCCCCCGAGGAGGAAGGAGTACTATAGGGACCCCAAAGGTCACAATGTATAAGCTCAAAACACCGAGTTGCTTTTTTAAAATTATCGGGAAAAACCGCACGACTCTGTTTGGCACGATGACAAGTGTCACAAGATTTATTCAAAACAGAGTCATTATTACTAATAAAGGGTAAAGCTTTCAACACTGTCACCGATGGATGGCCTAGTCGACTGTGCCAAAGCTCCAATTTATGAGTCTGAACTGCTAACAGGGACACCGAAGGCTCCACCACAGAATGACAGTAGTAATAGAGTCCATCCCTCCGTTCACCTGCTCCAATCACCGTCCTCGTATTTCGGTCTTGAACAAAACAATGAGTATGAGTAAAAACAATATCGCAACAGTAGGCAACAAGTAACTGAGATACTGATATCAAATTACAGTGCAAGGTCGGCACATAGAAAACATCCCGTAAAATTAATACGTCTGAGAGAATCACATTACCACGACGCGTGGAATGAATAACACTACCATCTGGCAAAGTAATAGGACAAGAAACATCATCATATTGGTCAACCAAACATCCCAAAGTTCCTGTGGCATGAACGGTAGCTCCCGTATCAAAAATCCATGAAGTACAAGTAGACTTACCCATTAATCGATCAGAAGAAGTGTTGGGATTACTAACTAATGAGATAAAAGGCTGCAATTGGTCCGGGATAATACCAGGAACAGATCTGTGAATAGTAGCACCCCACATGAGCCCCACCACCAGAGCCGCCGGAGCCCCCAGACGTCTCTTTCCCGTTGGTGGAGTAACCATAATTCAAATTTTCAAAAAAAAAAAAATTATTTGGTTTCTAACCTATGCTCTTGATACCATGTAGGAATAAACTGTTCCTCTATTATATTATTCACAATGATACAATATTTATAGAGTACAATATGGAGGCTAAATAACCTAATAAGCCTAGAGCATGCTAAATAACCTAATGGGCTTAGGGCATCATGCCCATATAAATATAACAACTAATATATTGTTACTAGTGTAATTAATACATAAATATACTAATATATACAATATTATCTAACACTATAATATTATGAAATTTCAATATGTAGGTCCAAAACATAACGGTAGAGCGATTGTGTCGAAAGCAAGTGATCACTACAGTAAATGGACAACTTCCAGGACCAGTTGTTCTAGCAAATGAAGGGGATACTCTTCTCGTTCATGTTATCAACAATTCCCCATATAATATGACTATTCATTGGTGAGCCCAACGAAACTCTTATATTGGGCAAACATATTTCCACGACACCAATATATGTTACGTGTTTTCGTTTTTAGCAACATATATAAGGTAGTTTGACAATTATGTGTAGGCATGGAGTTTTCCAATTGCGAAGTGCATGGGCGGATGGACCTGAATATGTGACTCAATGTCCGATTATGCCCGGGAATCGTTACACTTATAAATTTAAAATTACTAGACAAGAAGGAACACTTTGGTGGCATTCACATAGCTCGTATCTCCGAGCAATTCACGGAGCGATCGTTATTCGTCCAAGATATGGTCGCCCTTATCCTTTCCCAAAACCACACAAGGAGGTTCCAATTTATTTGGTAATTCTACTTTTAATTAATTCCTTAAGTTTGAGAACTAATAATAAAAGTAAAATAACAAATTTTGTATGATGATGTGATCCAGGAGAGTGGTGGAATGCCAATGTTGTTGATGTTCTAGATGAAGCAGCAGTCAATGGAAGCATACCTAATATTTCTAATGCTTTTACCATCAATGGTCAACCTGGTGACATGTATCCATGCTCATCAAATAGTAAGTTATATTGTTACCGTATGATCGCGTAAAGTGTCAAATGTTTTCCATCGATCCCCATTTTGATCGTAAAAACAGGACAGATACACGGGATCAAACGGCAACAGTGCCACTAGGACTCTTTAGGACTAAACTACACCAGAATCACTCTATCGCTAACTCACATATGTTAATGTTATTTTGACTAGTTCGATTTTATATTTTGCACAGATTAATAATACTAATTGATCTATCTATGTATAACAGGTACATATAAGTTTAATGTTGAGCAAGGGAAACGATATCTCCTCCGTATTGTCAATGCAGCGATGCAAAGCATACTATTCTTCAAATAGCAAATCACAACATGACCGTTGTTGCCGTGGATGCTTCATATGTCAACCCGTATTGCACGGACGTAGTTGTGGTGGCGCCCGGCCAAACAGCCGACGTCCTTCTAGTAGCCGATCAACGCCCGGGGTCCTATTACATGGCCGCACGCCCTTATCAAGGTTCCCCACAGATCATAATCAATAACTCAACAACTACCGGAATAATTAGATATGAAAGCGCGCCAGCGTCTAATAAACCTATAATGCCAACCCTACCGGATACTAACGATAATTCATCGGCCAATGCTTTTTTGACTAATTTAACCTCTCTTATAAGCGCGCCATTTTGGACACCCGTCCCTAAAAAGGTCGATGAGCGTATGTTTATAACGATAGGAGTGGGATTAGTCCAATGTGGTAGAAAAAAGAACAATGCAAGTTGTGCAGCAATTGTTTGGACAAAGATTTGCAGCCAGCATGAACAATGTCTCAGTTCAGGCACCAAAAAGTTGTCAATGCTGGAAGCATTCTTTAACAAAGTTGAGGGAATTTACACAACTGACTTTCCTCTTCAACCACCATTGAAGTTCGACTACACCAATCCAAACAACGCGAGGAATCGAACTCTCCTGATGACGATAAGGCAACAAAAGCTATCAAAGTTAAGTACAATTCGGTCGTTGAGATTGTGTTTCAAGATACCTCGATAGGGTCGGTGGAGAATCATCCTATGCACTTGCATGGTTTTGATTTCCATATTTTGGCTCAAGGGACTGGGAATTACAACCCCTTCAAAGATCACATGAAATTTAACCTATTAAATCCTCAAATTCGCAACACGGTTGCTGTTCCGGTAGGAGGATGGGTTGTTATAAGATTTCGAGCAAATAATCCAGGTGTTTGGTTCATACATTGTCATGTTGAAGTTCATTTGCCATGGGGTCTGGCCGGGGCTATAGTTGTTGAAAACGGACCAACTCCTTGGACATCTTTGCCACCACCCCCATCGGATCTCCCAAAATGTTAGATATTCTCCAAGTTCACTTACTCGACAAACATGTCCCCTCATTATATTTCTTTTCGTTTTATGTAAATAATCAACTCGAGGTCAAAATAATTGTACGTTTGGGATTCATTGTGCATGCTATGTTCAATTGTATTCAATTTTAAAATGTATCATTACTGTATTTTTATTTATCAATCCATGATAACTCAAAATTTTATGCTTATTACTTGATTTCAAAGCCGTAGTTTATGTGTTTGACTTTCCTTATTTTTATCAAATACTCCTTTCGTCCCTAAAAATTGTCATATTTGACTTTTGGTGGTCAACATAACACGATTTAATACATAAATATCTATTATTCTACATGCGAAAAAATTATAAAAGTTAATATTTCAAAAATATATATTGAGACGAATCTAACAAGATCCCACAAGACTATATTATTTCTTATCGTTTAATGTGAATTCATGATCAAATTTTATAATGTTTAACTAACAAAAGTTAAAATGTAACAATCTTTTAGGAACGTAGAGAGTACAACTTATAATTTATTGTCAAAATAAGTGTAACAAAGAAGTTTATTACAAGTAATTATCCATAACAATTGAAGACAAATATAAAAAACAACTTTTTTGGCAAGAAACTATATAAACTTTTCTTTACTGTATTATGATTCATATTTTAGAAGTTAGAAAAGTGTTATAAATGAGCATCTATTTATAAGCCATTTTGTCTTTCATCCAACTTATTACAAGTTATATTCTTCAAATATTTTATTATTTCGTGATAACTTATAAGATGGTCATTTATAATCTGGTTATTTGTCATCTAATTATAAATTTCGTTATCACTTATAAATGTATCAATTATAAATTAAAAGAAAAAAAAGATATAATTAATTAAATCGCGCTATATACCGTGTGAAAACACGAGCCAAAATTTCCTATCGACTATCGGATAACAAATTACGGGCCCAAACACGCCTACTAAGTAGTCAATTCCAAATAAGAGTATTAAAGCAATAGTCAATCTTCGGTTATTTCACATCTTCACAAAACCATATTCAACAATTCCAACCAAACCTTAGATCCAGAGACTTTCTTCTTCAACAATGGATGCTATCGACAACGTTTCGATCCGCTCCGAGACTTCGCCAAGGACAGTGTTCGCCTCGTCAAACGTTGTCACAAACCCGATCGCAAAGGTACAAATCACCCACCAAAATCACATCTTTTTAATATACTTTTATATTAAATCTTTTATATTCATTTAATTAATTTCGTTTTTGGGTTTTTGACGGAGTGTACGAAGGTGGAATTCAATTTGTTGGCATAATGTTTTTTATTTATATAGTTTTTTAAATAAAATTTTCTGAATTCTGGAATTGATTCTTTATAATGTTGTTTTTGACAGAGTTTACGAAGGTGGCTACAAGGACTGCAATTGGGTTTGTCGTGATGGGTTTTGTTGGATTTTTCGTGAAGTTGATTTTCATCCCAATCAACAACATCATCGTTGGAGCTACATAAGATGTCGTGATGTTTTGTTTCTTGTTTTAATGTTAATGTTACAATTGTAGTTTATATGAACGAGACTGGATTTTGTTGGACAAATCGATGATTCCAATGTTTACGTAATGATCTTTTAGATCCGGTTGAATGTTACCTTTATTCAGTTAGATATAATTATACCAAGTTGCAGATTAAGTATTTTGATTATTCATTTATGTTATATATGTGGAGATTGATTTTGAAGCTGATTTGATTTATGTTACAAATTTTGGTTTTCGAATCAATTTGGTTATGTTAATCTTTCGATGATTGAAGCTGGTTTTATTATGATGGTGGTAGTTGAATACTCAATCATATGCATAGGATTTATTGATGTTGAAAGAATGTGTTATCTATGATATGTTAGAATTTTGACTTGACGGAATATGTATTAGGTATTAGGTTCTGCGGTGAGTTTTGCTCATCTGCCGGTTTATTGTCGTCTCCTGGTGGTGGGTTAACCTCTACGTTCCTTCTGGATATCTCCGATAACTATCATTCCCGATTATATCAGTTCTTAGCTTGAAATAGTTTGAATCGACAGGCTGATGAAAGGGTTATAGTTTTGTTTGTATTAAGTTTCTGGTGTTGAGGTGGTGGTTGTTTTATATACGAGATCATCCACCTTCGTGTTTAGAAATCATATATTGGAGAAAATTCTGGTGTCTAATATCAAATGTGAAGGTGTTGGAGTTCCAACTCTTGAATATATTTGTCTTTGAATATTTGGTTTTCCTGTTTTGGTTTGGTTGGTGTTTTGGTGTTTTGGTGTTTAGTTTTGATTGTTATACAATACTATTGACTCTACCTTTTGGAGAGGTTGTAAACATGTTCTCGAGTTAATAAAGGTTTGTCAATAACAAGCAACCTGGTATGCCATTGATATCAATGTATATAGTGCAATTCTTTTTATAACGGATTTGTACACGAGCTGAGCCCGAACTCAAGATTTTTTGGCTCGGCTCGTCGAGCTCCGAGCTAGTTCACTTAGCTCATTTTAAAGTTTCAAGTTCAATCGGATTAACAAAAAACTATTTTAGATAAATAAGTAATAAAATTATATAACATGTAACAAGTAATAAAATTGACTAACATGTAACAATTTAAATAAAAACATTACATTGAATATGAATTGACATTAATCACAATAATTGAAATGACTAACAAAATATAATGTAACTAATTTTATTAAAAATAATATTAATATATGTACTATCGAAAAAATTGTATTATCGAGTTACCGAGCCGGCTTCCCGAGCAAGCTCGCCGAGTTGACGAGCCGGGAACCTAGCTCGCGGCTGAGCTCATTTAGTTACGAGCCGAACTTCGAGCTGCCGAGCTGAGCGAGCTACTCAGTTTAGCTCGGTCATGCACATCACTTGACAAACGTGACAAATTTAACTCACCTACTCTACCAACTTGATCATTCTTACGACAAAAAGAAAATCTAAACAAAACACAGTAGATGTTGACTTTCATTAGTTAAAATGACACGTTTATATTAGATCTCAACGACCAATATATGAAGTGATGATCGAGAAAATGGTGGCTGTGGTCTGAACTTCTACATGCCTTCTCTGAAGACCTCATCTACGTTCCTCAACGGTCTTTTAAACAGGCAACCAACTGCTCCGACAACCTCGTACCCCCTCTTTAGCTCACCTGAATCCGCCAACCTCAAAGCCACCACCACCACCATCCTCAACCATGTCCGTCTCGGCCGCCTCTCCAAAGGCATCTCCATCCTATTCTCAACTCCCTTCCCCTTCCCTTTTTCTTTCTACACTTACCTCTTCCACCTCTGCTCCGCCTCCAAATCCATCGTTGAAGCCCGAAAACTCGAATCTCATCTCGTTTCGTTCAACCCCACCCCACCCATTTTCTTGCTCAACCGAGCCATTGAAGCGTATGGCAAATGCGGCTATGTTGTCGATGCTCGGGAGCTGTTCAATGAAATGCCTCAACGAGATGGGGGTTCGTGGAATGCTATTATAACTGCATATTCGAAGAATGGGTTTTATGATGAGGCTATTGATGTGTTTCTTGATATGCATAGGGGTGGAGTGTCTCCTAGTGAGATCACTTTTGCTAGCGTTTTGGGATCGTGTGCTTTTGTGCGAGAACTGTGGCTCTCGAGGCAAGTGCATACGCTGGTGTTGAAGTATGGGTTTTGTGGTAATGTGATATTGGAGAGTTCCCTTGTTGATGTTTATGGGAAGTGTGGGGTAATGTATGAAGCAAGGAGGATGTTTGATGGGATTGAGAATCCGAATGCTATCTCCTGGAATGTGATCATTAGGAGATACTTAGATTCAGGCAATTACGAGGTTGCATTTTCTATGTTTTGTAGCATGATTAGAATGAATATGGCACCTTTAAATTTTACTGTGTCTAGTGCACTTGTTGCTTGTTCAAGGTTTAGAGGGATCAAAGAGGGGATGCAGATTCATGGATATGTAATCAAGTCAAATATGGTTGCTGATGAGGTTGTGTGCAGTTCTCTTATTGATATGTGGGTGAAATGTGGCGATATGAACAGTGCTCATTTGATATTTGACTTGCCCTCTTCCAAAAATTTGATCAACTACACCTCAATGATTTCAGGATATGCTATGAGTGAAAGAATTAAGAAAGCGAAGGAGCTCTTTGATGAGATGACAGAGCGAAATGTGATATCATGGAACGCAATGTTGGCAGGATACACCCGACTTTCTCAGTGGGATGAGGCCTTGCACTTTTTTATCATGATGAACAACGAGTTTGGGTATATTGATTATTTATCTCTTGGTTTGATCCTAAACGTTTGTGCTGCCCTTTCTGATGTGCAACTCGGAAAGCAGGTTCATGGTTATATCTATAGGCACGGTCTTAACTCCAACTCAGTTGTTGGGAATGCACTCCTTGACATGTATGGAAAATGTGGTAGCATGAAGAGCGCTAGAGTTTGGTTCGGAGAAATGAGACATTCTTGGGATAGTGTTTCTTGGAATTCTCTCTTGACCAGTTATGCACGCCATGAGCTGAGTGAAGAAGCATTAGTCATGTTCCAGAATATGCTAGGGGAGACAATGCCAAGTAGATACACTCTAGCGACTTTATTGACTACTTGTGCAAATACTTTTGCTCTTGAACCAGGTAAACAAATCCATGGGTTTCTGGTCAGAAATGGGTATGATGTAGATATTGTCCTGAAAGGGGCTCTGGTTGACATGTACTTCAAATGTCGTCGGGCCAATTATGGTCTCAAAGTTTTCAGTCTAGATAACATCAAGGCAGATAGGACTCTTTGGAATTCTGTAATGTTTGGATGTTACTATAATGGAATGGGTGAGAAGGTGTTTGAATATTTTGGGTTGATGGAGAAGGAGGGTGTTACTCCTGACCATGTTACTCTTCATGCTCTGTTGCTTGCATGTATTGTCAAAGCTCGTGTTAAGTTGGGCAGTGAACTTTTCGATTCTATGGTTGCCAAGTATTGCATTATTCCAAGGTTGGAGCATTATGAATCCATGATTGAGCTATATACCCGCCATGGATTCATGGACAAACTTGAGGACTTCATTAAGAGAATGCCCTTTGATCTCTCTGTGCCAATGTTATCCAAAGTTTTCTACTCTTGTCAAAAGTATAGGAGGAACCTTAAATTGGGGGAGTGGGCAGCAGAACAAATATCTATATTAGATCCCAACGTTTCTCTAAATTTTAATAAATATAGGAGATGATAGTCTTCTTTCAGACAGCAAGCTTCAGCTGATTGAAAGTATCTCATGTTTGACTTATCTCGGTTCAGTAGATATGTTGTTCAGGCAAGTCATTTGTATCATTCCAAAATTAAATCCTTGTTCGCTTTCTTTCTCCTATGTCAAACTGACCCTTATTTTATCATATTATATCAATTTGACATCTGATTGGGATCTTTGCATGATTACAGAAGATACTGGATGACAACGAGCTGGTCCCAGAGGCTGCTTGTTTGCAACACTTGAAGAAGTATACTATGGATAATGTCTCATGGGCTCATGGCCTTCCTTAGGTTTGATCTTAAATTTTGTGGATAATTGATGACTCCTATCTTTGAGATACTTATACTGCACTTGATGCTTGCCTTTGGAAAATACCAAGTTACCAACACTCGAGTAATCAATTGATTCAAGTAATTCAATAGCACACCCTCTAGTTTTTAATATACATTATATGCAGAGGAGGAATTAATCGAATATTCTAGTGTTGAACATTGGCGAATGTTGGAGGAGACAAGAACTCAACGAGGTAAAATGAATGAGCATTGAGGTGCCTGGAAGATAGTCTGCAGAATAAGTGTCTTAACATTTTCTATTGGTGATTATACTGTACTAAAGGTATCTTGATATTTCGATGCGTCTATCATTTACATAATCAAAACACTGTCTATCTAGTACAAAGATCTTTTTTGCCGCTGCTGGCGTGCATCACCTCAATTGCAAAGGCAAGTGATCTTGAACTGTTTGACTGCTCCGGGAGTTCATAAGTTGGTGAGGACGTTTGATTTGCTTCTTTTAGTTACTCAATTAGTAAGATGTGCAATAGTTTTGCAGTTTTGTTGTTGTAATTCTTCAATGTACCATTTCCACTCAACTTTAGTGGAACTTTGACGTTTAAACTATATGAATACATGTCAAGTCTAGTGTAATTATTATTTGATCTAACATTAATGCAAATAGTTCTCAAATTGCTTCTTCAAAAAACTAGTTATAAGGCTCATGCTAGTGACCAGAAGGTCCTGGGTTTGAAACTCGCCTCATCACTAATTTACAAAAGAAAAAAAAAATTAGTTACAAGTAAATAGCACTTGTGCTATTCATTTAATAATATAATGCGTTTAATGAAAAAATTTACCCGAAAATCAAATGAGATATGATAGTAAAACATCAGTGATCAAAAATAAATATTACTCACGATTAATACAAATACAATTATACAAATATGTGCATAAATATGGTTGGTTAGATGGGCTCCCGCCACAAGATCAAGCTTACTAAAGCAAACATTAAACACAAATCGCGCAAAATCGATATTTTCCATTTTTAAATAAAATCCTTAAACCCCACTATTTAACGTTAAACCCTTCATATTTTTGGTCCAAACTGGAAACTGGAAACTGGAAACTTCTGAACCTCTTCTTCTCTTTCAATTTCAAGAATTGCACTAAATCACTCTTTAAATTATTCAATAATATTTCAACTTTTGAAATTATTCAATATTTTATAGTGATTTATTACTACAAGGGAAATAATTATGAGTATTGAAGCAGATGCAGCCTCTGAAGTTGGTCTTGCTGATACCCAAATTAACTGGGACAGGTTCGGTTTCTCCTTCAATCTATATTTTTGTTTTTGTTCAGTTTCACAACTAGTATTGCAATCAAGAAATTATATTTTTCTCTAAATAAATTCGATTCTTGTCGTTACAATCAATTAACTGCGAGGACTTGATCACGAGACCCCACGTATGGACGAAACCTGATGAAATTTAAAAGGGGGCAAAATCTAAAAAATTAATTAGAAGGGGCACAATTTGGTGTATTTAACAAAAAATGAAGGCTTTTGTCAACTCTACTACAACACATGTTGCTAATTACCGTAAAACTTATACTCCCTCCATTACTAATACATTTTGACTTTTGGTGGTCAACAAAACATGATTTAAAATGTAAATATCTATGACTCTACATGCGAAAAAATTATAAAAAATTAATATTTCAAAAATATATATTGAGACGAATCTAACAAGGTCCTACAAGACTATATTATTTCTTATCGTTTAATGAGAATTCATGGTCAAATTTTGTTATGTTTGACCAACAAAAGTCAAAACGTGACAATCTTTTAGGGATGAAGGGAGTATGGTATATCTTTAGTTCTGAAGAATCTAGAGGGGCGCATGCCCCCTACCCTACTAGTTCTGTCCCTGCATGTGAGGTGGGGAATGTTAAATATTGCATCCTCATAAAAACTCAATATTTCACATGTGAGCCACATTGAAAAATAAAGAGAAATTTCACAAGTTAATAATTTACGAGCTACTTCATCTAACGCTGATTGTTTTAGCATGGTGCCTCCTTTGATAATGAAATGTGTTTGTTAGTGTGTGGAGTTGGATGAAGTTTTCCAAGTGTTATAACAATCATAGATGCTTGAAGAAATCATTTACTCTCCCATGAGGTTATTCAAACTTGCTTTTAATGTATTTGCTGATGTGATGTACTCCCTTTCTATTTCCCTCTATTAGGTTGGATAAGACAAGGTTTCACGTAATTGGTGCAATTCTCTTTACGGCTCAGTCAGCGTTGATACATCCAACAGGAGTTGTAAAGACCAGGATGCAAGTAGCTTCATCTGGGCTCTCGCAGATGAGTGGGTCCTTTGTGTTGAAACATATACTTAAAAGTGACGGGTTTAATGGCATTTTTAGAGGCTTTGGAACTTGTGCGATTGGAGCATTGCCAGGAAGGGTTCTTGCTTTGACTTCACTTGAAGTTTCAAAAGATATGACGTTGAAATACACAGAAAGCATAGATATGCCAGAAGCAACACGTCTAGGACTTGCAAATGCCGTTGCAGGCATGTTCTCCAATTTGTTCTCGTGTGTGTACTTTGTTCCCTTAGATGTGGTGGGTATGCTAAGTCCTTTTGCGTGGCTTACGATCAATTGTAGAAATTTCTTATGTATAAACCTGTCTGCCCTTCTATACTTCTGCCTTTGAATAGACCATTTTGTTTCTCTATTGAGTGAAATATCCTTCATACTTCGAGAGAACCCAAGTGTTAAGTTCATTATCCTAATATGATGCACTAGATGGTAGTTTTTTTTTTTATCTGAGCACTGCCATTAGAGAAAATCAACTTTATTAGGTTCTACGAATCTCCTGCCTTGTATACAATCAGTTAGTTTTGTTGTTCTCTACTGTCAAAAATAAGAGGAAGGAAGTAATTCAAGTAAGTAGAACTTTACATATCGTGATTCCCTCTATGTTGGTATTCTGATGATATATGTTGAATTTTGTTTTCAGACCATCCAGAGGCTCATGGTTCAAGGGCTTCCAGGGACAACTAACTGCAGTGGCCCGTTTGATGTCATAAGAAAAGTAATGAAGGCTGAAGGAATGCGCGGCATGTATAGAGGTTTCTGGTTAACCGCTCTTACTCAATCCCCTGCATCTGCACTTTGGTGGGGCTCCTATGGCGCTGCACAACACATGATGTGGAGGTATACTGTCTTATGATCAATCCTACAACGCCCATTGTCAGTTGGAGACTATCTTTCATTCTTTTATAACAATCTTCGAATGTCATTATGCCAAATCAGGAGCCTGGGTTACAAAGACGAGACAGAAGAGAAGCCATCTCATGCTGAGATGGTGACTGTTCAGGCTACTGCAGGATTAGTTGCCGGTGCATGTTCTTCAATTATTACAACGCCAATAGATACAGTAAAGACTAGACTCCAGGTAAGAGTTTGTTGCATTTGCTGTTGTCTTCGATTGTGCTATGCCACGTCATCTCAATATGTTATTTTATTCAATGGTGACGAAAGGTTATTGATGACTATGGCGTTGGAAGGCCATCAGTGATGAAAACTACAAAAGTCTTACTCAGAGAAGAAGGATGGCGAGGGTTCTATAGAGGATTTGGACCCCGGTTCTTGAATATGTCATTTTATGGTACCACAATGATAGTTACTTATGAATTGATTAGTAAGTTCAGTTCCCTACTATACGTATGCTTAATTACCTATTTGAAAAAAAAATCCAGTTACTTACCAATTGATATGTTACTTCAGTTACTTGTAATTGTGTTATTTAACCACGTTGAAAAATTTATGCCCCTATCATCCTGATCAAGAAGTTAATAACAATTCGACCATCTAAACATCAGTAGTTTACATTGTTTAGGAATCCTCCTTCCATGCTGGCGGAGCATGTTTCTCCTTAGTTATGGCTGAAGTTGTTGCAACTTGTGAATCTCTTACCCTTGAGTTTTATACTTGTTAATGTACTTCGATTTAGGGAATTAATCAATCATCCCATGTGATTCAGCATAAAAAATAGCCTAAGTAATATCGACAGTTGTGTGCACTTCTGATTGAAGGCTGTTGTACTTGTATCCATCTTTTGTATGTGTGCTTTCATCTTACTATATTGAGCCATCTAGCCATTTCATTCACTCCTATTATCTATCTTTCTTGTCAGAACGTCTGTCCATAAAGCGATCATGATCGCTCAAAACAAGGAGGTAGCCTTATCGGATGTTTGCTCACATTTAACAACAGGAGACAATAGCGATGTTCTCCTTCCCACTCTGTTGCTCTCGGAAGAACAATGGATGTACGACAAGCTAAGCTAATCTGGTGCTCTTTTAATTTCCTTCTCTATAAAGGGATGAGAAGGTCAGAAGGTGCATTAATTGTTCTTCCAGGACTTTAGTGTTGGTGCCCAAATGTTTATTGCTTCATCCTCTTCTAGTTCTTTGTTTACTACAACCTCCATTCCAGGAAGACAATTTAATTCGATTTTCAATGGTCAAAATTAAATTTGTTAATTGGTGTAATGGCGTTGTTCTTGAACGGAACAGAAGAAGTGCAGTTTGAGCAACACCGTTTAGTCAAAATCGACAAAATCAAATGTTGTCTGAGTTATAGTATGGGATATAAACCTAAGTTTCTTAATTCTGGTCTTCAAGGATATGGAAATGGCTAAATGCATTTTGAGTGTTTCGTAAGTCATAACTACTTGCAATAAGGTTAACATGCAGCATATAGTAATAGTATGTTGTTTTTGTTGTTAATGTTGTATCATTAAAGTGATGATGCCTAAACTAAACAATAAATAAATTTGGAGTGCAAATGGTGAAATAAGTAAAATCATTAAACTACATATAGAAATAAAAATGGCCCATCATCAAGCTAGAATACTCGTCCTAAGAATCGGTGATAATTCATATTAAATTCAATTATTCTTAGGTACATCATAGCATACGTTTTAACATAATTAATGTAAAGTCGTATAAATGTAATGTTCGATTCTCCCTCGGAAATCTTTAAAATTATCATAGTTTGCATTCTATAGTTATTTAACGTGTTCATTATCGGTCTTTGGACATTGAGATCAATGCGAGACACAATATACATCTTTCAAAAAATAAGATCTTTTTTCAAATAAATTAATTTATTTGGGGCCTTACGGATCCACTTTTTTCCGATTGAAGATCAGTCTCTAGTCAAATAAAATATTTTCTATGTAGGGTCGTAGATAGCACATAGCATATTAGCACATCCGAACCACGATTTACCATATTTCACTTTATCAAGAATTCGAAGAAGTCATACAACAATTTTCTTACTTTTCTCGATTTTTCTTAATTTTATGATTATGTAAATTAAATCGAGTCATGTAATACCATGTTAAAAGTTATTCCCTACATAATATTACAACTAGTAATTGGTTGTAAATAAAATATAGGTGCTTTGCCATAGCCAACAATCCAAACCAACATCTAAGCAGCCACCTCACAACGACCCCTTCAACCTCCCCCGGCGGCGAGGATGGTGGCGGCGTCTGGAGGCAATGCCTTCTCCAAAGAAATGAGCATCCGTAGACGAATTTCCTCTATGTATTTATCGTTCCATCCCAAAGATATTCTCTAACTTCCAATTTTCAACTCAATTATATATACATTTGGTGAAAAGTATATGCATTTGTAGTATGTTTAATGTACTTAACTATTAAATTTATAATTTGGATCAAATCGAAGTTAAGTGCTTCAATTATTGCTACAAAGTTAGTTAATTTCGACTATTAGAAATCAAATTGGACAACCTTAACGGGACATATATTTTAACTAATTCATTGTGATATCTTTGGTGCAATCTATTATCTTGAAGTGGATGTTGTGATATTTGGATCGTAAAATTAGAGTATTGATCTTTCTGGGTTTAAGCAGAAGGGAGTTTTTTCATGAATTTTAATACTGAAGTTAAGGGGAATAATTATAAACTATGTGTATTTGTTTTTAAAGATCAAATTTTGCTGAACTAATAAATGTATTTATTTGGGTGTTAAGGTTTTCTGAGTTGCATTGTCGATTATGCAGATTCAATAAAAGAGAAGAGGATTTTTCTTCTTTGAAGGACTATAACGATTACCTCGAAGAAGTAGAGGATATGAGTAAGCGTGTTCTTTGCTAAAATATTCGCGTTATGAGTTAATTGGTTGAATTGAGTACGAGAATATATATCTACTATTTGAGTTTTGATGTATTCCATGTCCATTTAATTGGTGTGCAGTAGTTTATACATTGTGACACTAAGTTGAAACATGGGATGTGCTGTATTTGGTACAGTTGTTAATTTGGTTGAAGGTATTGATGTTACGAATATTGAAGCAAAGATTGCACAATATCAGAAGGAGAATGCTGAACAGATCATGGTTGCTCATGCTCGTAAGGTTCATTCTTAAATCTCTGCTGTCTAGCCTTCAAATTCATGCAATGCACGATCTAATGAGATTGTATGATCTTAAACATTCTTATTATAGCATGAAGAACATGGTCATATACAATGTATCTGTTTCTAATACATATCATTGAATCTTTGCATTTACAGGCTGAGGAGTATGCAGCAGCTCTTGCGGCTAGCAAAAGTCAGCCTATGCAAGGAGAGAATGGGGCAGTAAGTCTAGTTTTTGTTTCTCTGATTTCTTGTTTTCCTTTCCTACATGCTTTTTTATTAGGATACAGATAGAGTTCTGCAAGTTATTGAACATTATTTATTCTCGATCCTCGACAGTGGAGCTAAGAGTAGATCTTAAATAGGCAATTTCTATTATTCAGGGCTTCTCAACTCTTGTTATTTGCTACTGGTCCTTGTCCTTCTGAAAGAGATCATGCATAGTTTAATGAAGATATATATATATATCTTTTTACCATGAACTTCTTCATTACGAAAAATCATTTTGGCTGAGTAAATTTATCTTTTTGTGAATTTCAGTTATAGTCTGTTTAGAACCAAAATGCCTCTACAAAAATAACTTTTTGATGAATGATCCAAGGGATTTTTTTTCAATCATAGGTAGGGGCATTAAAGAGCTAAGTTGTTCTTAGATGAGCTATAACTTTTTTATCATCAATCTTTGTTCTCTGGTCGGCTCACTTTCACTGTTTTTCTTGTTATACATTCTTATATTTTCATAGAAGTCCACTGGAGTTATATGTACTGTTGTGATATTGGATTCTGATATTGCACAGACTTAAATTATATGTACTTTTTGTCTCGAGAATCATAAGATACGGATGCAAATACTTTGAACATTGTGGGACTTGGTTGAAACACAACAAAATTGAACATTCTGGTATTGCACAGAGTTAAATTATATGTACTTTTTGTCTCGAGAATCATAAGATACGGCCATCTGCAAATACTTTGAACATTGTGGGACTCGGTTGAAACACAACAAAATTGAACCTTGTGCAATAACTTGATTGTAAAATGCATAATATGGACCATTCTTTAGATCTGAACTTGGATCGAAAGATCAAACTGAAATTCACTTATGAACCATCATTTCTTCCTAAAAATGGATTCTTGTTCTTCAATCCAAGTTAGCCATGAGACACTACCATTGTCTAATTACTGTCGTTTTTGTGTACTTTGTATTCAAATTGATCTTCTCCCTTGAAAGTATGTGACTAATATAAATAAAGCAGGACACATTACTCTTTTCTAGAGTTGGTCTACTATAGGTTCATCCTCTTTTTTCCTTTACTGTTTTTGCTATTCTATTTAAGGGGGTGACAGTTTTCATGTCTTGTGTATTCAAAGACTTTCTATATATTCTCTGGCTTTTGGATGTAACGGAATGTATCAAATGGCTCATGACACTACTTATGGTTCTTATCTTTTGTGAATTAGTAGATAGTTGTTTGCAATTGACTCTTGGGTCAATTTGGAAACAGCCGGTGCTGTGTCTATTCGACTCCCCCCTTACCCTGCCTAGGGGAGCCTCTCTGGAGGCAATGGGGGTAATGTTGATGTTGATGTCTTTAACAGGGTGTGCTGCTTCTCCTTATAGACCACCTCTCTCATACGAAAAGGCAAATCTCTAAAGTTTCCCCATAAGCTACAAAAGTATGTCCTCGAAAGTAGCTCTCGTCTATATATTCCCACCTTTTTAACATGCGCTAGTAATAAGATTATCATCCCTCTTCCTCATCTTTTTTTCCCAATGAAACCATTGTTTTCTTTGTTAGGAGATTTAGATTATGTGGAAAAATTAAGCATCAATTTGACTTTCTTTTCCTCTATGAAACTATACTTGACAACTTCTCCATTAAGTAAAGTTTCCCATCAAATTCAAATACCCATTTAGGATATGTAGCAGCCAATATGTTCCTTGATTTTTGTTCATTCATCATGAAATTATGTGCATGTGCATGTGTCTGTGTCCATTCTCCAGTGCATGCATTTTTTAACATGTTTTTACCTCGACATACAGCCTTAGTTTGGTAGTCCCTTTTACTGTCGCAAGAAGGATAGTTGATGGGAATTGTGTGAAAGATATAATTGTATCAGGATACTAAGAAATAATGGAAATTTGGGAGACATGGCGATTGAGTTGGTTACTCTACAGATATCTGTTACTCTGTTAGATCAATTCCGAGATAATTGTATTTTGTTCAGTCTAATTTAGATGTGAGTATACGACAGCTTCTCAAGGTTTTCTACTAGTGCCTCTGCAATATGGTCACCGTACCAGCCTAACATGAGCTAATACCTCCTTGTGCAGTCTGCCAGCGATAACTTGCAAGCAGGGACCAGTTCGATTGCCCAAGGCCAGTATGCCCCTGCAGTTGCTGGTGGTGTCCAACCGCGCCCTATTGGCATGACACAACAGCCTGGAACTGTTGGATATGGTTCTGGTCATGAGAGTGAAGATCCGGAAATCATGAAAGAACGGATTGAGAAAGCATCAAGGGCGGGAGGTTGGAGTATTGAGTTAAGTAAGAAACGGGCACTTGAAGAGGCTTTCGGAAGCATTTGGATATGATATTCTTTACATGTACTGGTAATGAGGCCACCAAACACAAAAGTTCTTTATCTGAGCTTCAGTGACATGTGAGTAAGAGCAACTTCACAGGAGTTGGGTGACCTGGCAGAAAAGTTACAGCAGCTGCATACAAAGAACTCAATGAACATGTAACTTGCAATGTAAAATTCAGGTAGTAATAGTAAGATATATCAACATGTATGAGATAAAAAGCTTGGCTTTCGATGTTAGGAAATCTTGAAGTTTTGAATTAATGTTCTCATCGATAGTGTTTACGTGATTCTCCAGATACAGCCTTAGCTATGAAGTTTGTTCAAGGGAAGATGAACATATTTCCATATTTTTATTTTTATCTTTATTTCTACTTCTATTAGGAAATTTGTCGTGAAGGTAGAGGTATAATCTTGCGATAAATAATTTCGTCATTAGGAATGAACACAAGGGATGCCGTGTGAGGGACAAAAGCCATGAGTGCCAGACCAGGGATGATGCTAGAAGATCCTTCGCACCCGGGATGATCTCTCTGAATTATATTTGTTTCATTATATACATGCTCTGGAATTTCTTTTATGATGAAATGAAATTCCAAGTTTAGCTTTGAGGTATATTATTCACATCTACATTTTCAGATATAACGTGACAATAGCGGCATCCTATAATAATTAAGTTTATTTTATGAGAAGAATTACAAAATACACTACGTATAAACTCAAATACGGGGGAACATTGGAAATCAGGAGAGGGTGTATCTTCTGAAACACTTAAAGCAGATGAACAGAAGTGAACTCGACTCGAAAAATGAGCTAGAACCTTGCCCAACAGCGAGTGCATTGAGCTATACAATCGCCTTTGCAGTCAACAATATAACCTAAAACTTTAGGATTGCGAAGGAGGACGTTCCTAAGAGATTTTCCATCAATTCCCCAATCCTTGTCCAAAATTTGAACATTTTTCTCCAAATCGTTTTCGAGACTGCAACCAAGAACTTCAGGGAACTTCTTTAGGATTTTGGAGATATCATCATCGGTGAGGCGTAAGCTTCTCAAATAGTTTAATATGTCATTTACTACTTCATACTGAGGGATCTCCTGCTGTCTTTCTTCACTCCAGTAAGGTGAATGGATATGCCCAAATGCCTTTCCCAATATCTTGTCTTCTTCTTCAACACTGAACCCAAATATTTCAAGAGCCTTTCTGCAAGCATCCCACTTCTCTCTATCTTCATTCGTGAGCAACACTTTTTCAATCTGTGGTGTCGAGTGCAGCTTCCATTTCTTAGATTTTAAAATGATGCTCATCGACTGCCGTTTGCCAACATATGGAGTAATATTACTAAGAGAACTGACAAAGACTAGTTGGCTAATTGGTGTTGTTGGGCAATAATCAGCCTGCAAAGCAAATCATTTAATCCCTTCTTCGTGTTACCAATGTAATGCTTAAAATTAATATGCAATGAGGATGGTAAAAGAGGAACAATCATTTACACAAACACTATAAATTATGGTGTATAACAAACACCAAGTGAGAAGCATCGGTGTTGTGTACGTACGACATACATTGCATGTTTTAGAACACCATTTTTTGAACTTTTAACTAAGTAACATGAATGAAGGTTTTTACTACGTTCTCGATAGACCAGAGAAGTAACAAAACAAAATATGATTAGCATACTTAATGACGGCACGAAGTGTACCTTCTTTCAGAGATACAAGCCACTTACGCAAAATGTGTCGACTCTCAGAGAGTTGATATCTCTATTATCCACATATAATTTAGAAGGTATATCTAAAACACTGCATATAGTAGTATTATAAGACTAGTGATGAGTTTACACCTAAAAACTGCAATCCACATAGTACAAGATGCACGCATGCTGACTAATGTATAATCTAAAGAGTTCACACTTTATTGTGATAGTAAAGAATTATTCTTCTCGCATCACAAAATAAATGATATGTATTTAACAACCACATCTGACAAAAATAAAATAAAGCAGGAATCGCACAGAAGAAATAAGAATAGTGTTGTAAACGTCTTCATGTAATTTGACTATCATAAATACATTTGGAAAGTCATCAACAAGATATCTATCCTAATGCAAGGACAATCGCGTAAGAGTAAGATATATGCAAATATAGTTCAGAAACAAAATGCTGTCTCTGCAAGATACAAGAAAGGAAACTGATATAGAAAACTATGGATCAATTTCCCATTTTGTATCTGTAAGGATGCTAGATGTTCACAGTTTAAATGAGTGATGGCCAACGTTATTTAAGCTTATGTACTTACGAAGGAAGTGCAGAGGCATGCTGAGGCGTTAGATGTAAACAGGGAAGAATTCAGTGATCTTCCCAGCATCTCTCTGGCCTATCAAGACAAAAAAGAAAAAATCAGTATAAAGTAACAGTCCCAGAAAAACATTATACTTCAACAATATAGGCTCCGCCAATACCATAGCTTCGAGTCTCCAACTTAACATGCCATAATATCATTGTAATTTTCTTACTTCTTCTCCTCTATCAGTAAGAGCAATTCATCAAGTGCACTGACCTAAATATCTTCTTACAAGAAATTGGATGAACAGTATCAGACTTCCCCGTTACAAAAAGACTATGAGTACTGACAACTAACTTCAGTTGCCACCATGTAGTTCTAAATATCTAATTTTATTGAATAAACACATGAATTATTAACCAATCTGGAATTATAGACAAGCTTCTTTGAAAGAGAACATATTCGCGAGCAATACTTCATCGATTACTTTACATGATCACCCGTACTCGAGGTCTGCTAGGGAAGGATACTTCAAAGGACCTTATCCTACTCTCCTAGTACCAATTAATTTTGGTAGTAACCATGGCTTCTAAACAAAATTTGATCAAGTATCACCCTTCTTAGTTACTAAAGCTCAATCAATTCCGAAGTACTCTTTCTTTTTCTTATGCCTCAGGGAGTCCAAAGATTTATATTCTCTGACTCTCGGATATAATGAAAGAAATCAAAATGACGCATTACACTAACTATGAGTGCTCCCTCAAATACAAAATGATTGACGTTTTTTGCAAATTGAGGTCAAGCTTTGCCATCAATTATTCTTAAACTATATATTTCATTATAAGACAATAATATCAGAAAAATATTATCAAACCTCGAATCTAATCATATAAATTTATGTTTATTAGTATAATGAATAATTAGCAATTGATGATGAAAGCTCCACTTCCATAACGAAAACAGTCTTTTTGTTATCACATAGAAGGTTGCGTACTAAACGATCCCCTTAACCTGCTCACAGACGCGAGTCTTTCAAACAAAGGCATTGGAAATATACTAAGGTAACGCACACACGCACACTCATTTACCAATAAAATTTTGATCATCAATTTTGTTCCTGCAAACTCAAACGGTATAACTTAATCCAGATAATTGAAAAAATGGTATTAATTTTCTAAGACACAAGCTTAATACAGTAATTAAGAAACAAAAAAGCGGGGAAAATGGAATTAGCATGAAAAATAGATACAAGCTTAATAAATTCAAAGGGATTGCGAAATAAGACATCTGATTGAGTGATTGTTGAATGAATACCTTTTTGGCGGTTAGAAACTGAAATCTGACAGCTCTGCTTCAAAGTCTTCGTTTATTAGATTTTCTGAGGTGGAAAAACAGAACAAACTGTTTCAAGATTGTCCTAATCATAAAATGCAATTGGAGTTGTCTCTGCTCTCAATGACTGGTGTAAATTCAAAGGGCTGTATAGTCATTTCATTGCTCGCAGCTGTTTCAAACTTGACCGGTTAATTGCATAAATTTCTTATTCTATCTAACCTGGCCACCTGGGTCGGACGGTTTCGAGCGGGTATCGAATTGGATAATTATTTATTGTTTCAGGTATGAAGTAACGTTTAAGTTTGATTCCAATGTTCCACGCTGGTATTAAGTCGGAAGTTTTGGTCAAGGATTTAATGAGTAACGAATTGTTTGTATCTAAGATTTCACTCCCTTCATCCCTTTTTTAAACGAAGTTTTTCCTTTCCGAACGATCACAAAATTTAGATATCACTTTAGTTTACAAACGAATTCAAATTACTTCAAAATTGAAAATTCTTAATGGGTGGAGATAATTAGTAAATCTTTTATCCAAGTAGTATTTTAGGACATAAGTATTTGTGTATTGTTTAGAGTAAGTTAAAGTGAAGATAAAATTTAAAAACTAATCTAAGAGAGTCTAATTAGGGGACAAGATCAGTAAAATAACCCAAAGTCAACTTTAGTTAGTAATAATGCTAGAGTAATTTTTATATCGTCAGAGCAAAATTATGCTTAATTTATTTTAATTAAATTTTATTTTCATCGTAATCTAAATTATTAATTATAAAATTTATTCATGTTTTCATTATTCAAATAGAAATAAAAATATTCTATCATTAACAATCAGTATTATAATTATACATCATAAAATCAAAGGGCATAAAAGAAATTGAACATAGTTTTGCTCTGGCGATATGAAAATCGCTCTGGCATTATCATTTGCCATAACAATTAGTCTTTACTTC
This sequence comes from Echium plantagineum, assembly GCA_003412495.2. NCBI lineage: Eukaryota > Viridiplantae > Streptophyta > Magnoliopsida > Boraginales > Boraginaceae > Echium > Echium plantagineum. Next base: position 14,086,557 of record CM016564.1, read on the forward strand.
CCAAATTATAAGAGACATTTGACTTTTTACTTTCATTGGTACATGATTTAAAATGAATCCAACAACACATCAAATAACTAATACGAGTATAATAGTATTTCTTATCGGCTAATGATAAATCTTGATCAAAATTTATAAAGTTTGACCCAAAAAATCAAATGCTACTTACCATTTGGAAAGGAGGAATTAATGAATCTAATTAAAGGATATAGTTCGTTTTCCGTTTCATTTCTAATAAAACAAATTGAAAAATCAATGTTAAAAAATCAGTTCTTAATTTGTCTCATTTTAACACAACCTCCCCACCCAGTAGCAACAAATCAGAGTCCCACACCTCCTCGTTCTTCTCGTCCTCCCTAACCACTATATTCCCAAAACATTGTCCCAAAAAGATTGTCCACTTTCACATTCATCTTATTCAAAATTCCATTTACTTAATAAATTCCGATCTTCATTTTTCCAGCTGAAGAAATGGAAGTATTCGGTAGGCATGAAATGAGTATCAGCCGTTGGATCGGTTCAATCATGGCAGTAATTCTCCTCTTCTCCGTCTCCTCTCATGCCTTCTACCTTCCCGGCGTCGCCCCTCAGGATTTCGTCACGGTAGTCATTTTTCTACGCTATCATGTATCTGTCCCAAAATGGTTGTCCAGTTTTGAATGTTGAAATATGTACAGGTTTCGTTTTTCGATTCTTCAGCTTAAAAGTTATCGAATAACGTCACGTATTTCATGTTCGTATAGTGCTTATATATCTACTAGCAATTTCCCACATGCACAAATAAACATACAAAAAATAAAACGTAAATGGAGATATTCATTTCGTATGAATAACTTCCGTTTTATCATTTCGGTTTTATTTTTTTGGTGAAGTCATGAAAAATAACTTCGGCTTAAGCAATTCTGGTTATATATAGTATACATATATACTTAACCACAAAAATTGTTGGCTAGTTTTGAATTTTTATGGTTGAGTTTTTTAATTTTGAGCTGCAGCATCATTATATAGGATGTATAATATTTGGTGAATAATATATTTGTTTTAGAATTAACTACATTTAGAAATATTGTCTAGCTTTGAATTCTAATGATCGAATTTTTTTAATTTGAAAGTCAAGCACTTCTATATAGGTTTGTTTGTTATTTCTTAAACATTTTTATAAACTCAAGTTTTTTTATATCTAGTAGGAGTATTTTTAATATGTTTTATTATCGAAACGTGATAATTTGGATTTAAACCGAAGTTAGGGAGTGTCAATTAAGACTACAAAGTATACAGGATGTTCATTTTGACAATGGACAATCAAACTAGACAATCTTTTTTGGATGGACCGATTGGCGATTAAGTACTTTTCATTAAGTTTATTATGTTCATATATGTAGTAGAAAATTGGACTATTAGTATAAAAATGTTACGTAGTTGTGTTGTTTTATGTGAGTATTGAAGTGAGTTCAATGATGGAAATACTATCGTTTTGGAGGTCTAATGACGTAAGTTGAGTATTGGTTCTTTTATAAAAAAAAATCGTTGTTGAATATATTAAACTAAGTTAACATTTAGCTATGCAAAAGCTAATGATTTAGGAAGATACTTTGAAAATTTAAGGCGGGTTGAAACTCTAAGAAGAATTGGTGAGAATCTTGCTCGGATTGCCAGCCCCATTGACAATATGATTTAAGTTGAATTTCCGCGTATGAGATGACCTACAAGATTTGGGATAGAGAATATTTTCGGTGATGCACTCTGCTTGATGGGTCATCCATGGGGATTCTATGGCATCGATAAATTTGGTCTTTATTGGACATGTTGTTGTGATTGTTTTGAGTTTTATAGTGTTTAGGGTATTGCATTGTAATAAGAGGATAAGGTATGGGGACATGAGTGGGCCACTGCTTGCTGAGGTTGGGTCGACAGAGATCAAATGATGTCAACTATTTCTGAATTTGAGATAGAAAGAATACCGTTGATTGATCATCTTGTTTCCACTGAAGACAACAAATGTAGTTGAACCCCTTTCTTCGAGTTTTACTTTTACAGAGTAATATGAATGCTTTAAGATGTCAAATCATGTTAGTTCTTACAGGCGTTATTAACTATGATATGTTCTTTATTGCTAGGGAGATTCGTTGAAGGTGAAGGTTAACAAACTGTCTTCTACCAAAACGCAACTACCATACTCCTACTATTCCGTTCCTTACTGTAAGCCAGAACAAATAGTTGACAGTGCAGAAAACCTTGGCGAAGTTTTGCGTGGTGATCGTATTGAGAACTCCCCATTTGAGGTATATTCTCGGTGATGGACAATTGCTTTTTCTGTATCTATCTACCTCCTTTCTACAATATCTAATTGTAGTTATTTAATGCAGTTCAAAATGCGGGAGCCACAACTGTGTACGGTTGCATGTCGCATTACTCTTGATGCAAAAACTGCCAAAGAATTCAAGGAAAAGATAGACGATGAGTATCGGGTGAACATGTAATATATCTCTTTTAAGATATTTTATTTTTCTTGCATTTTCTTATGAATGCATCCCCTGGATTTCACAGGATATTGGATAATCTTCCTTTAGTTGTACCAATCAAAAGGCCTGATACAGATTCTACTTTCTATCAACACGGTTTTAATGTTGGTCTAAAAGGACAGTACACTGGAGTAAGTTTCAGAATCATGTAAACTTCCTTTGCTGGTTTTGAAGTTATGTGAGCTATATATTAAGTGAAGAATTCAATGTCTAGCTCTAGCTAAAGTTTATTTCTCTGCTTAATCACAGGGTAAAGCGAAGAAGTACTTTATCCACAATCACTTGACATTTACAGTCAAATATCACAAAGATCTTCAAAGTGAGACTTCAAGAATTGTTGGATTCGAAGTCCAGCCATTCAGGTTAAGACATTTTAGTTATATATAAAATATTTTGCTTGTTGCAGTAAATGTTTTTTGTTGAAATTATGTTATATTTTCAGCGTTAAACATGAATATGAGGGTAAGTGGAGTGACAAAACAAGGTTAACGACTTGTAATCCTCATGCAAGACGTACAGTTACCGCTTCTGAAACTCCTCAAGAGGTTGAGGATCGAAAGGAGATCATATTTACGTATGACGTTGAGTTCCAGGTAATTTTACTCATCATGTAAGCGGCTTCATGTTTTCAGTGAAATCATTTGTTCCTTGAATGTGAAAGGAAACAGTACAGTTATACAAGTCGCCTTATCCTCTCTTACAGGACAGTGATATAAAGTGGGCATCCAGATGGGATTCATATCTTTTAATGCCTGATGATCAAATTCACTGGTTCTCTATTGTCAACTCTTTAATGATTGTTCTTTTCCTCTCTGGCATGGTCGCTATGATTATGCTGCGGACTCTTTACCGTGACATATCCAAGTACAACCAGTTAGAGACTCAAGAAGAAGCCCAAGAAGAAACTGGATGGAAACTGGTTCATGGAGATGTATTCAGACCCCCAACAAACTCAGATTTGTTGTGTGTCTATGCTGGGACTGGAATTCAGATGTTTGGTATGATTCTGGTTATGATGATATTTGCTGTCCTAGGATTTTTATCTCCTTCAAATCGTGGAGGATTGATGACAGCTATGCTTCTTCTTTGGGTCTTCATGGGAATATTCGCAGGATATGCTTCATCCCGCCTGTACAAGATGTTTAAGGGAACAGAATGGAAAGGAATCGCCATACAGACATCATTTATGTTCCCTGGAGTTGTCTTTGCCATATTCTTCGTTTTAAATGCTATGATTTGGGGTGAAGAGTCTTCAGGGGCAGTTCCGTTTGGCACCATGATTGCCTTGGTAGTTTTGTGGTTCGGTATCTCTGTTCCACTTGTTTATGTGGGCAGTTATGTTGGCTTTAGGAAACCCACAATTGAGGATCCTGTGAAAACTAATAAGATTCCAAGGCAAATACCTGAGCAAGCTTGGTACATGAACTCACTATTCTCCATCTTGATTGGAGGTGTACTTCCATTTGGAGCTGTATTCATTGAGCTGTTTTTCATCCTCACCTCTATATGGTTGCATCAGTTCTATTACATCTTTGGTTTCCTCTTCATTGTTTTTGTCATCCTTATCATCACCTGTGCGGAGATTGCAATTGTCCTCTGCTATTTCCAGCTTTGCAGCGAGGACTATCTATGGTGGTGGAGATCATACCTTACGTCAGGCTCCTCAGCTATCTACCTTTTCCTTTATGCAGTTTTCTACTTCTTCACAAAGCTTGAGATAACGAAACCAGTATCTGGATTTTTGTATTTCGGCTACATGCTGATTGCCTCGTATTCTTTCTTTGTATTGACCGGTACCATTGGTTTCTATGCGTGTTTCTGGTTCACAAGGCTCATCTACTCATCGGTGAAGATCGACTAAATGGTGGCATGAGAATGTTCCTCGAACTTCAAGAACTTGTTGGTCGTCACAATTTATACGAACTTTATATCAGTGGATGAAGCTTGAAGAATTTATGCTTGGACTGATACTAAAAAGCATTAGTGCTCTTCATACAAATTTGTTTGTAGTTTTCCTTAATCATCTAGTTTACCTTTGTTGTTTGAGCTTGTGAGGTAAATTAATTCCATCCTCAGAACTACATTGATAGGAATTCTTGTAAGAACTACAGATGGTTATTTTTTTTTTAATGAATACAAATATATGATCATGTCTCAAGTCTGAACTCTGAAGGATAGAGACATATAGTACCTCAAAAGATCTTGAATACTTGCATGGTTTGCATAAATGGATTTTATTGTAAGTTTATCATATTTTGAGGGCAAAGTGACTATTTTACCCCCCCACACCCCAAAAATTGAAGAATAACTTCCCAACCTACCATTTCACAAATCACTCACCAACCTTTTCATCTTTCACATATCTCCCAAGTCCCACCAAAAAAGCTTCTGCCTTCTCTCTTGACATTGTTATCCAAAATCAACATAATATTGACAAAACATTAGAGAAATTTCGTAAGTTAATGTTGGACAAAATTAAAATATAAAAAACATATAAATAATTTTTAGGAAAACAAACATAAACATGTTCAAATTATGAAAGAACAATGTAACAATAACAAAAGAACAAGGAGAAATAATATTCTAATAATGGTGATAACATATATATACTAAATTGCATAAAATATTGATATACCCAGAAAACAAACAACAAATTGGTATTATTTATTAATGGTGTTGATACGGTAAATTTTCACATTAAATTTTATTATTGATACGTACTTAATCTTCACATATATTATTAATAATAAAATTGATATGTATCAATAGTAATGATGGGAACAAACGACAAATGAGTGTTTGATTCACGTTGTTTACTTCAAATTGAAAAAAAGAAAGTAAAAGAAAAAATCTCCTCAGTACTGTCAAGCAAGAAAGAGGCGGCGCTACCGTTTATTTTTTAAGAGATTTATTGTATAAGAAGGTTATTTTTTGGACGAAAAATAATACTAAAAGATAATAATATTATTGATGAGTATTCTAGTCTAAAATAATAATAGTAAAAATATTAATTCATTAACTTATCATTACCCGCCAATTTGAGATAAACCATTTGAGAGGAAATGACTAACGAACGTGAATGTGTTGACTAAATTCTCCCACATTAATCTTAATAATTTATTTATTTTGATTCTTTCGCCTAAATTTTTTTGTCAAATGATATTATACTAAACATAAATGTTACATTATTGGAGAGTATGAAGCCTACAATACAACAGGGCAGAGACATCAATTTTTACTAGGCCAATAAAAACTCAGAATTGTGGTAGCTGAACCGATAATCCACGGTTCTTTCACCTAGATTTACTAGTTTCACTCAATCCAAACATACATATATGTCTTCTCATTTCTCATTTGGCTTTTTAGCCGTTTGCCTCCTATTACTATCGTTTAATTTTATGTGGTCCCTGAATTATCAGTTCTTTTCAGGTTGTCCCTGACCGCATTTTTTTCAACTTTAAAAGATAAAAAAAATAACCACTATACCCTGATGCTAATCTAAATTACAGGGAACATATTTCACATAATTAAAATTAAACCCCACATCTTCCATCTTTAACACATCCCACCCCCTACCCCTACCCCTACTCTGCCGGTCTGCCCTACGCCACCATCAGTTAAACGATATAGGGGCAAACGGCTAAAAAACCTTCTCCCTTCTCAATTCTCAGACAATTATGATATAAACACGAATGGAACCCTCTGTTGTTTGAGAATCCCAGCAGCCAAGCAGCAAACAGGTTTAATTGTTTAAATTTTGGATTAAATTAGAACAAGTTAAATTTATGGTATTGATATTTTATGGTTCTGATATGAACACCTCTAGAGGGCGGTGATTTCACGAAATGATTTAGGCATACTATCTGATAGATTTGAGAATCTATAGTGTTAACAGAATGAAGCTTTAATGATATTGATATCACTATAGATTAATGGAGATTCGAAGTCCTATATTCAGTATTTTCACTAAAAGAAATTATACTTGACGAATAGTTGTAAATTGTAATTGTGGTAGCTTTAAGTAGTCATAGCTAAACCTAAATTCCCTTCTCTATAGATGGTCTCTTCACGATTGTCGTCGTGCTCGGTATATGAAGCTAGTGGAGTGTAGAACTTCACAACAACTACTTAAACACTTCAGACAACAGCAATGAGTAATGGTGATCGAGCACGTGCAACAGCAATATTGTGCTGTTCTCTTAGAACTTCCGTTTCGTTCTGTATCAACCCTAGAAACAGCTTTTCTTCTGCGGCCAATACAACTAAAAAGGAGAAAACTAGGTTACAAGATATGCTTTTGGTGTCATATATATCCAATGCCTTGGCACAGCCTGGGGGTACACACAATCTAGAAACGAAAGCGGATATGATCACCTTAAAGGAGGATGTAGTGCTTGAGCTTCTACGACGTAATTCCTTGGACGCCTCCAGGAGACTACAGTTTTTTCGTTGGTGTTGTTCATCGAAGCCTAACTACAAACACTCTGTGAATGCTTACTCCCAACTCTTCAAAATCATTTGTCTCTACCAGCAATTTCATGATGAGATCCCTGGCTTGGTTGAGTTGATGAAACATGAGGGTTTAGTGCTCGATCATGCAACATTCAAATTGATTCTTGATGCTTTCCTTATGTCAGGGAGATTTGATTTTGCACTTAAGCTATTGGATCACATGGAAGAAAATAAGGTGGCATTTGATGGGTTGAGCACAGATGTGAATAACTCATCTATCATTGCCCTTGTTCGGAAAGGTCAGTTGAGTACCGCTTTGACAATGTTCATAAGATTGTTAGATAATGCGTCTTCTGGTAAGCTTGATGCTATTGCTTGTAATGAATTGCTTGTTAGTCTTAGGAAAGCTAGCAAGAAAGCTGAATTTAAGAAAGTTTTTGATAAGTTGAGAGTTAAGGGTTTCTTCCCAGTTGACACATGGGGTTATAATATATGCATTCATGCATTTGGATGCTGGGGTGATCTGAAAACTTCTTTAAGTTTGTTTAAAGAGATGAAGGAGAAGGGAGGTCCATTTACCCCTGACTTATGCACATATAATAGCCTGCTTCGGGTTTTGTGCTTGTCTGGGAAGATAAAGGATGCACTGATAGTCTGGGAGGAGCTGAAGAGCTCATCAGGTCACGAACCAGATGAATTCACATACCGCATCATCATCCAAGGCTGCTCAAGCGCCTACCTGATTAGTGAAGCATTGAAAATATTTAATGAGATGCAATATAATGGTTTTCGTCCTAATATTCTTGTCTATAACTCTATCTTAAATGGGTTGTTCAAGTCAAGAAAACTGATGGAAGCATGCGATCTGTTTGAGAAAATGGTGGACGAGGGTATCAGAGCTACTTGTTGGACTTACAATATACTACTTGATGGCCTGTTCAAAAATGGAAGAGGTGCTGCTGCTTATACCCTCTTTTGTGATCTAAAGAAGAAAGGTAATGCTTTTGTGGATGGAGTTAGTTATAGCATTGTTATTCAGCATCTTTGCAGGGAAAACTTGCTTGAGCTTGCACTGGATTTGGTGGAAGAGATGGAATCCCGAGGCTTTGTGGTTGATTTAGTTACTATAACTTCTCTGTTAATAGCTCTTTACCGGTTGGGCCGTTGGGATTGGACAGAGAGACTTATGAAACACATCAGGGATGGAAATCTAGTTGTAAATGTAATTAAGTGGAAACAAAATATGGAGGCTTCACTTAAATCTCCCCAAAGCAAGGAAAAGGATTTTACTCCCATGTTCCCATCTAGAGAGGGTTTATCTGGAATATTGAGAAGTGTAATTGGATATAAGGAGCAGGATGAAGAGGATGTTGCTGCTGAGCTACAACCTGATGAGTGGTCATCTTCACCATATATGGATCTGCTAGCTAAACAAAGTAGCTCTAAGAGTGAGTTATTCAGGGTATTTTCTCTATCTAGAGGAAGACGAGTCCAAGATGATGGTACAGATTCATTTGATATAGACATGGTCAACACATACTTGTCTATATTCTTAGCCAAGGGGAAACTAAGTGTTGCATGTAAATTGTTTGAGATTTTATCTCTCATGGGTGCTGACCCTGTGAGTTATACCTACAATTCCATCATGAGTTCGTTTGTTAAGAGAGGGTACTTCAATGAGGCTTGGGCAATCCTCAGTGCAAGGGGTGAAAATATATGCCCTGCAGACATAGCAACATACAACTTGATCATCCAAGGCCTTGATAGAATGGGAAGGGCTGATCTCGCCAGTGCTGTTCTTGATAAACTTATGGAACATGGGGGTTATCTGGACGTTGTGATGTACAACACCTTGATTAATTCACTTGGTAAGGCAGGTAGATTTGATGATTTAAACAAGCTTTTTAATCAAATGAGGACGAGTGGGATAAATCCTGATGTAGTTACTTATAATACACTAATTGAAGTTCATAGTAAGGCGGGTCGTCTGAAAGATGCATACAAGTACTTGAAGATGATGCTGGATGCTGGGTGTGCACCAAACCATGTGACTGACACAACTCTGGACTACCTTGAGATGAGGATTGAAAAACTGAGGCTTCAGAAAGCATCAATTAGGCGCACCAATATGGATGATTCTACTTGAATAGCCCGAAAAAGCCTGTCTTTTGATCTAGTATTCATATAGAATTGGAATACTACCATAGGAGGTTCCAGAGTTGGTGGGAAATTGATTCAAGAGCTTGCTCACTTTTCAAGTCGCAGTGTTGCCATGGAGAAATTATGTTGTGGGAAGGAGCGTCAAGCTAGAAACCCTTCAAGGGCTGGAACCATTCATTGAGGTCTATAAATACTTCTCTCTCTTTTAGCTGTTATGGTTGTGCTTTGGCACATTTGTAACTATTTGATTATGATTCCTGCTTGTGTTAATTCTTTGCCTATATTACATTCTTATTTATTTGTGTGACAAATATGGATAATTAGTAGTGAGTAGATCAGCAGAACCTAAGATGCATTGTATTTCCTTCAGATTTAGTGGACCATGTTGTGCCTTATAGCATTACGATTTACGGGTGCTATCCTTATATCTTGTGTTAGTAGTTGTGATTTTAGAAGTGCATCAATGATAAACCTCTGATAGTGAGTTAAGCTGTGACTTTACCATTGCAGCATAAATCTTGGGTTGTAGCTCTTGCATATTTGTAATTGTAGCAGCATCGTGAATTTGCTTAGGATGCTGATGTTTTTTTTGAAGACTTGTCAACAAGGTATCTTATCTCCATGTTGTCCTATAATATTTTATTTCGAGTGCGTTGTCTCACGTGATATGGGCTTATAGCCTTGAGATTATACCACTTTCATTTTGGAGCAACTTCGCAGTATTTTAATTTTTTAATTGGTAAACTCCCTAAGCCCAAGAATGAGTTACTCACCCTTCTGTTTGTTGCAATGTGGTATCGTGCTCAAGTTATTTTACATCATCTTTTCCACAGTAATTAGAAATAGTCCACAATTTAATTGGTGTAGATGCTTGCTGAATGGTTTAACCATTAACATTGATGACTGGAAAAAGTTCCATTGAATGTCGTCCCTTTTGCAGCACAATATTAGATCATGCAGATGTTTTATTATGCTTCTTCTTGGCACTTACTGATATTCGTTTTTGCTGGATGCCTTCTATCATAACAGATCAAGATGTACGGGTCAGAGCTCTGGCAGGCTAGTACAGGATTGGCGAGACTCGATGCTTGATAAAGTAATGCCGGGATGAAAGCAATTTCACCACTTCATTACGAATATCGAAGGATAGTCCTTTCTGTTCCACTTGGTCACACCCAATTTTTCAAGTGCAGGACTCTACTCTCACTGCCAAACTCATTGGGGGTCATTATAGCACTCTCCACAAAGAGCAAGGAGGAACAACATAATATTGCCATTTTTGGTTGGTTGAAGATCAGTAGCATGCAATCTCCAATATGAAAAGCACTAAGGAGATAGCTCGAGAAATTCGGAAGAATGGCACCTTCAGGCTACTAGGCATTGGTGCCAACTTTTTTGCCTAAATGGCACACAAAGCATGTCAAATGTTTTGGGGGACTATACGCAACATTTGCCACTTGCGAGGACTATATTTCAATACCTGTGTTACTTTTAGGACTTATCTGCAATATTAAAGCTATGTGTGATTGAAGTGCAATTGTGTCCACTAGTGGAGGTCAAAACGGCAATTAACTCCCATATTGACAATGAGTTAACACTTCATACCATATGATAACTGACATCAATGATATTTTTTAGCTTCTTTTTTAGTGAATTAGCGATCAGGTGATATCGAACCCAGGACCTTCTGATTACTGGCAAGAACCTTTTCCACTAGGCTATTCGATTAACTTAATATTTTTTAGCTTCTAAGCTTTGTATCCTTACTAGTTTCTGCAACTTGAAGTAAAACTTTTCGAATGTCTATTATTTGAAATCTTATAGCTCGAACACTATCAATCTAACTACTAATCGACTCGTGGATGTGAAGACTCAACAATATTGTTGTAAAGGTTATCTAACAATTCTCAAGATATCTACTAATCCCGAATACGCGTGATACCAACTCATTTCGTCTCCATTTTTCCCGCGCGTGATGGTCGTCTCCGTATCTACAACTACCGTTGTGCCCTGTTTTTTGGACACGTATCTACACTTTCCAGTTCTGCCATATCTTTAGTTTCCGCTCATTTCTCCCTCTTACCCTCCTTCATCAACAATCGAAAATCAACCCTAGGTTTTATGCCTTAATCAATTGCAATATTTGCAACTTCTTCTAAACTTCGCTTACCTCAATCTACATAGGTAGATTTTGTTCTTCCGCTGTTCATTTTTGGCAACGATTGCCTACAAATCAGCGGGAACCATGTAAGTTCGTCTTTTTCCTAACCCAATTAATTTTACGTGTTCTTTGATTTTTAGGGATTTTGTAATTTTGGCTACTTATTGTACTTTTAGGTTATTTTATATTTAATTGCAATAATTGATGATATATGTAATGGGGTCATTATGATGAAACAAAATAAGGCTAATTATGATGAAATCATCTTGTCAAGTTGTAATGGGGTCAAGAAATGCTTGAAAGATTGATTAACAAAACAATATTGAATTTTTGAGATGACCCTTTTGAAGATTGATGAAATTAGGCAGAGCTATAGAAAAAAGAAAATTCAAGAAAATTTATATTCATGAATTTTAGGAGTTTCGAATAAGGCTCATGCTGTTCAGTCTTTTGTTCAATCCTGTTTATGCAACTGTTCATATAACATATATGCATCTAGGCGGGATGCCGTCAGGTCTTTCTATGGTGCACAATTGTTCGTCTGTGTTGTTTCATACTTCATATTGAACACATGTAGCATCTTTCCTTCTGCCCAAATTGGTCATATGTCTGTTTTCATACTCCATATTGGACGAAGATAAAATGTTTCCTTTCTTAACTACTTTTTCTATTGTCTCTGTAGATGCAACTTATATATTTGCTGTCAAAACAATCGCATTTCCACAAAGTATGCTGCTTTCCAAAGGTATTCCATGCTGATGTAGCTATTCTTTTGAATTATTATGATGTTGTTTTCTTAAATATGTCATTTACATACTGTGTCTTTATATATTTTTGCAGTAAGTAGAGAACTATGTAATTCGCGACGTCGCGATCATTATGCAGTGAATAAAGATGAGTAACAAAAGGCGAAGGGAGCTATACACAGAGAATTTTTTTTGAAGAAAAGTGTTAATCTGAACACCAATAAAACCAGGACAAGTGAGATTTTTTCCAAGGGACAAAAGGTAAAAGTATAATTCGGTTATTCATATTATGAATTAGACATGTTTTTTATCATTCAACAATATCTTATGAGCGACGGCATTTTCTGAACAAATGAACTGATACCTTTTTTTTTTACTTCAGCACTCCATTTATGAGGAATTAAATTGCAGGCACAATTAGTAAGAGTATGATGCACAGTGACAACTTCGTCGGCCATGTAGAGGAGGTACAAACTTATGAAGTAACTTGGCTTTTATAAAATTACAGTTAATTAGATGTTTTAGCTTTCTTTCTTATATTTGGGTTCTCCTAAAAGTCTTTTTTATATTGTGTACTTCAGGTCATAGAAGGAACATCTAATGCATCACTAAACCAAGGAAGTACAGCTGATGCAATGCATAATGGAATCGGTATGAGAGAGGACGTTGTTTAAACAAATGAATTAATTCCTATATCTTATGAGCGAGGACGTTTTTTAAACAAATGAACTGATACCTTCTTTTTTTTCCTTCAGCACTTTATTTATGAGGAATTAAATCATTCATTGAGAGGTAATGACTTCTTTTACTGTATTTGACTAATGCAATTTATAAAATACAGATTTAATTATATGTTTACCGAATCCTCAATATTAACATTTATCTAAATTGCAGGTGCAATCAGTGAGAGTATAATGCACAGTGACAACTTAATCGGCCATGTAGAAGTGGTACAAACATATGAAGTAACTTGGCTTCTATAAAATTACATTTGGGTTGTGTAAAGGTCTGAGCAAAGGCGAGTCCACAAAAAGTGAGGCAACTAATGCAGCTAATAAGGCGAAGCTATGTCGCATCAGCAATATTGTTAGTCAACCATCCCTGTTGCTTCTATGCCTATATTCTTATATTTACTTATTGGTTTGATATCTACTTCTATAGATGCATATGGAGATTGACATTAGAGTTAACGAAATGCATATGGTATGGTCAGAAACATCCTCAATAACTCTTTATTTGCAGTGTGAAGATGTTGGTGCTTCAATGAGAGCACCTTGATAAATGATCATCTAGGGTAATGCCTCGACACTCTATGAAATACGAAGATTTTTGTTTTTCTTTTCCCACAATCAGAAATCACATGCAGGAGGACTGCAAGATCAATACGTAAGAAAGGCCCCATCAACTATGAAAGAGAGATATGTTCTTATGAACTAACTTTATTATGGTGAAACATTGATACAGACTCCCTTGTAGATTTATTAGTGCATTATAGATTTATTAGTGCATTATGAGTTTAACAATTATTAAATCTATTCTGTTGTTTCTTCAACGATCAGATTGTATCACTTAACATCAACGTGAAGCTACATCTTACATCATATACAACATATTGTGAAAGTCGTATTTCAATCATGTGCTTCATATTTCTCCTCTATCCTTAAATAACAAGGTTCATCCCTATTAACTCGATTGGGGAAATAGAATAATATCTTTTATTGAAAAATTAATCTATTCATTTTGTATGAAGTATCATAACAAGTAAAAGAAATAACGTATTTAGCACTTCCCTTCGATACTGATTAAAATATAATTGTTGTGTAAGAAGGAGCATAGTTGTACTGATTCGGTATACTCTCAAGACGCCCTCGGTACAATATTGACGATCTCACAAAGATTGCATTTCAGTGAATTGCCGTTTACTGATCTCATCTTTTACTGAATCGATCCCCTTTTACTGTACAAGAATATGTGGAGCTCAGCATGTCTGGAAGCACAGGAGAACGTTCTTTTGCTGATATTATTACCAGTATTGCTCTATCTTCGTTAATTGTGAAGAAGAGCATATCCAGCGTTTGTTAAGAACGACGAAACCAATATTCCTTTCGAGATTTGAGAGGAAAGTGAGAGTGTTGATAGACCAAGGAATTCCTCGAGAGAAGCTTGCTCATGTTCTTAACAATACCAATCTGATCAAGGATGCTGAAGTCTAATTTTTGGATATTTTTTTTAAATATGTAAAAAGGGCTTTGTCTAATTAGAACAATTATGCTATATTTTGTTATTATCAATGCCCAAATGAAGGCATCATAAATGTAAAATCATCATTCTTTCTACGTACTTAATATGATCGTTTTGCACCTTCTAATATAAACAATTTCCAGTTAGACCTGAGCTTTGATAACTTAAAAGATTCGGCCCGGCGATTGCCGGGCCTTTGTAACTAGTGATATGACCTAATAATCTAGATCATCAAAATTCGTTGTCTTGATTCTGATATAAAATTATTTGAGATTGTAAATGTTGATAATGACCTGTGACTTTGTAATAAGGGAGAAACAAGTAACCATTAAAATAAGGGTTAAAAAATAAAATATGAGTACAAAAGTACATTAAATTTCGTAAACAATCAACTATTATGAAAAAGTAAATTTTTTTCTAAATGATCAAGTATTTTGAAACGGATGATATATTACATAACCAAACTTGCCAAATCATATTCAGGCAAGGTGAACATATATTAAGTTTCATTATCTACACTATATATAATTGGGAAAGGGGCATTAGTTATTTTGTAATGAAGCCCCATGATCTATTAATTACTTGATTGTAGGAATAGTTATAAATACAAATTAGTTTAAAATGATTTTTATATAAACTAGTTTAAATATAAATTTAAATATATACATTATTAACGATTATTTTTTTCACAATTATTAATTTTTTATTTAATGATTATTATCAAAATGCACAAGCATCGATTATGCCCAAAATACTAGTTAGATTAATAGAAGGTTTGTGAACATATATTAAGTTCCACTATTAGATCTAATTAATGAAGGTCTGTGAACTTCTTTAAAAAGAAAAGTTGAATCGCAATCTTAACGGTCCCGTCGTCCCCTGCTCTGGAGAGTCGCGAGGAGGTAAATCGCTGGATGTGCATGAGATGGTCAGGGACTTGAGGTTGCCTGTTAACCACTTCCGCAACAGATTACGTCTCATAGGAGACTCGAATCCAGACGCTACAGATGAGGCAAGACGTGATGCTACTCACCCAAACTCTTTACCGCTTGACATGTGCCCAAGGCCGTGAACTTCTATTGAACTTATTAAGAAAATTTTAGCTATCGGTTTGATTTTGATCATTCTCTCCTAGGACGAAACTAAACCGGTCTGGTTCCCTCGAAGGTTGGACTTAAAAATGGCTTGATTCTAAGTGGTCTGAAAATGTCGAATGCTTTTGATTCGGTTCATGTCATTTTTTTTATCGGTTTTTCATTTTTTGCATATTCCTATTGGTGGTGGTAGGTTTGCACGTGAAAAAATTACAAGCTTATTTTCATGGCAATACGTTCGAAGGCAATAATTTGTTCCGATTTTGTCCTTCTCGAATACATGGGGCGTGCGTTCGGTGTATCGAATGTATATATCATATGAATGCAATCCTCATTCGTTATGTACGCAGAACACATTCGTTCGGTTAATGAAACCATTTTTCAATATATTAACGAACTCATGAAACACATATTTGCTCTAGATACGAAGAAAAAACTATTGTTTTGAAACTCCGGATTTGGAAATATATATACACATACACACGAAAATATAAATATGATACTACTTCCTTCGTTTAACATTAATTGACTTTATGTTTTTCGAAAGATAACTTTAATCATCAATTACTTCATATTTACATTATAAAAGATTACAAAAAAATAATATCATGCAAATATTTTGAGAAACGCATTCGATTCTGTCAATCATATATTTTTCGGACGAACGAATTTAAAGTAATTTATGGTCAAAGTTTGACACGAATTCTCAAAACGTTATTTAAAGTGAAATGAAGGAAGTAAGTAATTTATATGGGGGCCGTCGCATAGGCTAATTTCGTCTTTTCAAGTTTTGAACATTTCCCTATTATAGGGGAGTCCTTGTCTGAAAAGGTTATCAAATCAGGTATCTAGGGTTTTAGAAGCAGCTTCACCAAAAACCTCTCATTTCAATCCAACCAATCATGACTGCCCAATCTCCAGAAGAGCTTTTGGCCACCCTTCTTGAGCAACAAAAAATCAATGTAACAAATCACCCATTTTGTCTCCTTTTATCATATGTTTGTTATTTATTATTGCTTATTTGAGCTCACTAAGTGTTTGATTCAATTTCTGAATGTTTTCTAAGAAAAATATATATAACAGATTTGCCAAGTAAGTTTGTTTGGTTTTTGGATTTGTTGGTAATGAACTATTTAACTACATTTAATCTATTGTATGTTCTGCTTGTGATTCATTTATCAATCGAAGTTGATTTTTTTTTTCTTCTTCAAGAAATGATTAGATCTTGTCTTTGGGGGTGTTGTTTGTGTTAATTATAGTTGTGTTTTTTTGTTTATTTTGAATCTTGAGGCTTGTTAGCTCATTTTTTGTGAACATTGCTTTGATCGTGAGCGTAAAATGCATAAAAGATTCAATTTTTTGGTGAAGATGGAGTAGTAATAATGAAGTTAAACTTGGGCAGCATTGGATATTATATTGTATGCTGTGTGCGACTTATGTAAATGGGTTAATGATCGTGTTAATCAATGCATTGTGATAGTGAGAACAAGGGAACTCATTACTGATACATCGACATGTCCGATGCTGTGAAGGGCACCTGCCTAAGCGGGGTAAGGGGACTGAATACTGATGCAAGGTTTCTTTTCTAAAATTAATAAGTTATAGTATCTTTAATTGACTTACATATTTTATGGGGAAATGTGTTCAATGGTCTGAGTTGGTTAGTGAGTATAGGGGCATTGGAGTTCTGTGTATGTATGTACTCTGTAAAAAATGAAGTATATTACTTGTCTATATATTTTAGTAAATGGTTATTGACTCCATAAGTGACCATTGCACTTCTTACTCGTTTACCTGGAAAACAAGAGTTCAGTGAGTTTTTGTATAATCTGGGCATCAGGCATAGTCCGATGTTATTTACTTGACCGAGTGTAATGTGTATGCTGCAGCCTGAGGAGCCTGTTGTCGAGGATGACGATGAAGATGATGATGAGGATGAGGAGGATGATGTAGCTGATGGTAAGTTTAAAACAATTGCCTCAAGTTGGAGTTTGACTTGTGCAAATGCGACCATTTTTTCGATTTCTTATTGATATAGCTTATGTAGTTTCCTGTGGTTCACCTAATTTAGATCTGATTGGAAGAATTAATTATCACCTGCTCTTATTGTATGTTGTTAAATTGCTTGAACGTGTACTTTTAACAATACTAGTTTTATTTTTTTAGTAGTGGAGCAACGTAAGAAATTTTCTTTTATTGGAGAAATTGAATTGAGGAAAAATACTAACAAACTCTGAGTTGCCCCATGTTCAGGTCAAGTAGATGCCAGTGGGCATTCTAAGCAGAGTAGGAGTGAGAAGAAAAGCAGAAAAGCTATGATAAAGCTTGGGATGAAGCCTATCCCTGGTGTCAGCCGCATAACAATTAAAAAGAGCAAAAATGTGAGTCTCTAAATAACTAGTCGTTTGATATGTGCATTTATTTACGTCAATGCTTTGATCTCAAGATTCTGTGCCATGTGTATTGATTACTTGGTTGAAAAATACAGATTTTGTTCGTCATTTCAAAGCCTGATGTTTTCAAGAGCCCAACTTCTGATACATACGTTATTTTCGGAGAGGCGAAGATTGAAGATTTGAGCTCACAACTACAGACTCAGGCTGCCGAACAATTTAAGGCACCTAATCTTAGCAATGTGGTGTCTAAACCTGAACCATCAACTGCAGCTCAGGATGATGATGATGATGAAGTTGATGAGACTGGTGTTGAAGTAAAAGATATAGAATTGGTAATGACACAAGCTGGAGTGACTAGAGGGAAAGCGGTTAGAGCTCTCAAAGCTGCAGATGGTGACATTGTCTCCGCCATTATGGATCTTACGACCTAAGAGCAAGTTGCATTTATCGTCGTTTGTACTTCTTCAACTTTTGAAAACCATTTTCTTTAGGATGTATGCAGTATGTGACCTCGCGAGACATTGCATCCTCTTATCTTGAGTTGATACACTCGAGCCCTCTTTGTTGCTTGTGTTTTGTACCCTAGTAATGTTTTCTTGTGTTGTGTTAGTTGCTTTAATACGACATTGCCAAAATGCCTATTAGCCCGATTGAATGTGAAGTCATTGGGAGCAATATATTGCACTAGTCATTGAGAAATTTTTAGTTGGCTTATTTTCCCCTTGGCCAATGTTTTAGACCATTTATTTTAGAGCTATATTTTACCCCCTACCTTTGGGAGGAGTCCTTTACAACGAGAAATTGGTGGTCGTTATTCGTCAAGTGTGTTCTAGGGTCTGGAAGAGGCTTCAAGGTGATTTCAGTACCTACATATCACGTAAGTTAGGTGTGAGGCGTTATTAAGTTATTTGTTGAATATATTTTTTCCTTTTTAGGAATATTTTAGATAAATATGGACCATTGAATAAAAAAAGGTTCATTAACATCAATTATACAATTTTGTCATTATTTAATTATATATTATTTCAAATATGCCCAAATATAAATGGTAAATGACCCTCTTGTAATTTTTGTGGCAATGGTTTGGGAATTGAACCTTGTAAAATTTTAAATCATTTTAATAAGATGTGTAGAAGGAAAAATGAAATGTAAACTATTATTAGTACTGTAAAATATTGAGTTATATTTATATTATGTTTATCATTTTCATTGTCTCTTACTAGTTTATATACATAAGTATTATTGTATCGAATATTAATAGTGATATCATAAAAAAAAAATTATAGCTGATTTATAACAATGACTTCACAAACCTAGAATTATAAACTATACATTATTTACAATCTTGAAATTATTAACCCTTATTTACAATCAAATATTCGGTTCTAATTCGAAATGAATATATTCGGTAGCTTTAGAATCTAATTATTAGGCATTCCTATTCATATTCGTCTATCATTCGAATAGCAAACTCGTATTTAAGTTCGATTCGTATTCGATAACATTCCAATATAAATATAAAATATGTATATGGAAATTATGTTCCACACATGGGAACCTGATTATGTTTTATTAATAGTTGACATAGTCCTCCGTCCTGTTTTTAGTTTATGTTTTTGTGTTTCTTTATGCAATAAAATAGTTGTTGTTTTAATATTAAAAATTATTTGAATTAGCAAACAACCAATGATAGGGTTTCAAATAATTGTATTTCTACATTTTGAATATACTACTTTTAATATTTCTTAATCTATGTGCATATGGAGTATATATTATCCACGATTAATTTATTTAATTGATTATGGTACATATTTATTGATTAAGGATTATGTATTTAAAAAAAAGGGTAATATAATTGTATTCCATTTTGCCTAAATAGTAGTCTAAGGTAAGTTGTATGTAGTGAACTTCTATATCGAGCACCTATTATATACACTTGGTTACATCATTTGTGCTCTCTAAGAAAAATATATATAAAAATTAATGGCATAAAATTTAGTGTCATGAAAATATATAGTATACACCCTTACATCTAATTTATATTGATATAAATAGAACTTTTCTCTGAAGTAAAATAAATGGCAAATGGCTTCTGACATAACTCACGTTTGGAAAAAAAAGTCAGTTAAATCACTAATGTTTCAAAAACGTCAGTTAGATCAATAATGTTTAAAGAGTCATTCATTCGGGTCCAAACACATTTTTCCTCTCATAAGCACCCAATTTAACTCTTATCAACACATAGACCCCAATCTGATATTACAATTTTTTTCTATTTATTTTTTGATATTCTTTTCGATCTTTTCTCAATTTCTTTTCTGATTTCTTTTCCAATCTAACAAGAAATCGAGAAAAAATTGATAAAAAATAAAAAAAAGAGAAAAAATCGAAAAAGCTAACTGGACTTTTTTCTTCAAACGTTAATGATGTCACAAGCCATTTGCGCTAAAATAAAATCTTTCCCCTTTTGTTTCCCTCTCCCTTCCTCTTGAAAAACGGAAACCCCAAAATTTTGGAAAACTCCTCCCCGCCTCCAACTTGAACAAAACCACCACCAAAACATCGCGTACTATCAAATTTGTAAAATGGCGCTTCTTCTCATTACCATTTTCTTATTTATCCAAACTCACTCTCTTCCTCCACCATATCCTCCCCTTTTCTCATTTCTCCATCTCAATTCAATTGTCCACTTTTATTTGTCCAATTTCACAAATGGAGAACTGCCAAGCCAAGAAGCGAGCAGCTGAGCCCATAACTGCCCTACAACAGCCATTCAAGAAGCTGAGGAACAGGGTTGTGTTGGGCCAGCCTCATAATTTCTCGAATTTGGATTTCTGCGATGTTAAGAAAGCAACATCAAAGATAATTCTAAAAAATGTCGAGAGTGTTGTTGTTGATGATGATCCACAGATGTGTGTTGCTTATGCTTCTGACATTTATGAATATTTGCGGGAAATGGAGAACCAGGAAAAGAGGAGACCGTTACCGAATTACCTCGAGAAGGTTCAGAAGGATGTGAGCGCAAACATGAGAGGGGTCCTCGTTGATTGGTTGGTAGAGGTTACAGAGGAGTACAACCTTCTTCCCGATACTCTTTATCTTTCGATTAGCTACATCGATCGCTTCCTGTCGACCAATGTTATTACCAGGCAGAGGCTCCAGCTTTTAGGCGTTTCATCGATGCTCATTGCATCCAAATATGAAGAGGTCAGTCCTCCCGACGTGAATGATTTCTGCTACATCACCGATTACAGTTACGAGAAAGAAGATGTTGTGAAGATGGAGGCTGAGGTGCTAAAAGCTTTGAACTTCGAAATGGGCAGTCCAAACATCAAGACCTTTCTTAGAAGATTCACGAAAATCGCACAAGAGGACGATGAGACCCCTAATCTGCAGTTGGAGTTTCTTGGCTGCTATTTGGCAGAGTTGAGTTTGTTGGATTATTGTTGTGTTAGATTCCTTCCGTCTTTGGTAGCTGCGGCTGTTATATTTTTGACAAAATTCACTCTTCAACCAAGAGCTCATCCCTGGAATTCAAACTTGCAACGTTACTCGGGGTACAGACCTTCGGAGCTGAAAGAGTGTGTTACGATAATCCATGACTTGCAATCAAGTAAGCGAGGACAATCTTTGGTAGCAGTGAGAGATAAATACAAGCAGCACAAGTTTGAGTGTGTGGCGACATTGTCAGCTCCCATGTGTATACCACATTCATTCTTTGAAGATGTGTAGCAAAGGAAGTAGTTGGCGTCGAGCTTTAGTGCTAGGATAGTAGACATACGTTCTATTGTATGTTGTTACTACTTGAAACCTGTAACACCTTGTTATGCTGCCAGATTAAATTCGCAGGGATGAATTCATCTTCCAATTGTCAACTGCAATGCCTATACCACATTCATTATCTGAACATGTATACTGATGCAAATTCTTTTCTGAAATTGGTAATTTATATCTTTAATTGACTTACATATATATATTTTACTGGGAGTTGTATTCAGGGGTCCGAGTTGGTTCGTGAGAAGAAGGGCATTTGCATTTTTTGTATGTATGTATTATGTATATTATTATGCCTTTATCAATGACGGTAAATGTTTAATTGACTCAATATGAGACCATCACACTTGGTAGATGTTTACCTGGAAAAAAAGAGTTAAGCAATTTTCGTGATAATCTGACGTAGTCTAATTTTATTTTGATTATTGAGTGTGGTGTATATGTTAAGGTGATGCCAGTGGGTGATTTAAATAGGGTAGACTGAGAAGTGAGAAGCGCATCCCCGCCTCCCTCGTGTGAATGGTGTCAGCCACATAACAATAAAAGAGCAAAAATGTGAGTAATAGCGACAACTACAGACTCAGGCTTTGATCTCAAGATTTTGTGCTATATGTATTGATCACTTGGTTGAAAAATACAGATTTATTCGTCATTTCAAAGCCATATGTTTTTCAAAGCCAAATTTCCTCAGACATACATTGTTTTCGTGGAGGGAATGATTGAATATTTAAACTCACAACTACAGACTCGGGCAGGCTCCTGAATCATCAACTGCATCTTAGGATGATGATGAAGCAGATGAGACTGGTCTTGAAATAGTAGATATAGAATTGGTAATGAAGCAAGTTGGAGTGACAAGAGAGAAAGTTGTTAGCGCTCTCAACGCTGCCAGATGGGTGACCTTTTGGCGTCAATCTAGAGTCACGACGGTATCATGTTTTCTTGAAATTCCACACCAGACGCCATTGAAATTCCACACCAGATGGGTGACCTTTTGGCGTCAATCTAGAGTCACGATGCTAACGTTTTTCAAACAAATTTAATTTTGGTGGCAAATGACGTCCGTATTTTAATATTATAAATTAAACTATCATCTTTTGAATTAATATAACTAATAAATTAAAATTGTTGCATCCGGTGATGTCGGGATTTATTATTCAATTAAAAGTAAAAATAGCCCGACGCTACCGGACACAACATTTTTTATTTCCAATTTTATCTAATTTTTGGAACATTGAGTCTGTTTCTTGTCCAATGGCGCCAGTAATAATAGTTTTTATTAGATTGAAATTATGTTTAAATTGAATTAAATATAATTATATTAATGTATATAATTATATGCATATACATAATATAGATCACATATATTCTCATAATTATACTTAATGTAGTTAATATATAATTTAAAATATAATTAAATTATATAATTATATTCAAGCGGAATAAAATAAAAGGGAAGTAAATAAAAGAATATAAGTTGGACCATATGTTAAAACTTAGAAACAAAAAAACAAAAATACCATGTAGCCTAATTGGTAATGTTGCCCAAGTATGTGATGTACTGGGTTCGAGTGGTGACTGACTATAAACATTCAATAAACATGTGTCTGAACTGGATTCTAAACATATTGGCATGTGAAATTACTAAAATACCCTTCGTAAATGTCATGTTCAATGGAATGATCAATTGGGATTAAATTTGAAACATAGGTGATGGAACTCATCACTTTAAAACACACGTGATTGATTGAAAACATTCGATAAACATGGGCGATGGTTCCGACCATTTGCCGTATATTTAAATTGGTGCTAATCACTAGCGGATGTTTATATGTTCGCGCTTATTCACTGGAACATGCACTTTTAAAATAAAAAACTAATTATATAGGTATAATAAAATAGATTATAAAAAAACTGACATTTATATTTTTGTAACAATATATTTAAGTGTTTTACCCACTTCAAAATATACTCCGTATGTCAATTTTATCACCAATTTTAAAATAGGTAGATCCGCTCCTGCCCCCTTATACTAATAAATAAATAAAAACTTTTTAAAAAAAAATCCCTTTCTTTGTTTCCCTCTCCGTCCCTCCCTCTTGAAAAAGGGAAAACCCCAAAATTTTGGAAAACTCCCTCCCAGCCTCCAACTTGAACAAAACCACCACCAAAACATCGCGTACTATCAAATTTGTAAACATGGCGCTTCTTCTTATTACAACAACAAAACATCCTCTTATTTATCCAAACTCACTCTCTTCCTCCACCATATTCTCCCCTTTTCTCTTTTCTCCTTCTCAATTCAATTGTCCACTTTTATTTGTCCAATTTCACATATGGAGAACTTCCAAGCCAAGAAGCGAGCAGCTGATCCCATAACTGCCCTACAACAGCCATTCAAGAAGCTGAGGAACAGGGTTGTGTTAGGCGAGCCTCAGAATTTCTCGAATTTGGATTTTGGCGATGTTAAGAAAGCAACATCAAATATAATTTTAAAAAATGTCGAGAGTGTTGTTGATGATGATGATGATCCACAGATGTGTGTTGCTTATGCTTCTGACATTTATGAATATTTGCGGGAAATGGAGAACCAGGAAAAGAGGAGACCGTTACCGAATTACCTCGAGAAGGTTCAGAAGGATGTGAGCCCAAACATGAGAGGGGTACTGGTTGATTGGTTGGTAGAGGTTACAGAGGAGTACAACCTTCTTCCCGATACTCTTTATCTTTCGATTAGCTACATCGACCGTTTTCTGTCCACCAATGTTATTACCAGGCAGAGGCTTCAGCTTTTAGGCGTTTCATCGATGCTCATTGCATCGAAATACGAAGAGGTCAGTCCTCCCGACGTGAATGATTTCTGCTACATCACCGATTACAGTTACGAGAAAGAAGATGTTGTGAAGATGGAGGCTGAGGTGCTAAAAGCTTTGAACTTCGAAATGGGCAGTCCAAACGTGAAGACCTTTCTTAGAAGATTCACAAAAATCGCACAAGAAGACGATGAGACCCCTAATCCGCAGTTGGAGTTTCTTGGATGTTATTTGGCAGAGTTGAGTTTGTTGGATTATTGTTGTGTTAGATTCCTTCCGTCTTTGGTAGCTGCTGCTGTTATATTTTTGACAAAATTCACTCTTCAACCAAGAGCTTATCCCTGGAACTCAAACTTGCAACGTTACTCGGGGTACAGACCTTCGGAACTGAAAGAGTGTGTTACGATAATCCATGAGTTGCAATCGAGTAAGCGAGGAAAATCTTTGTTAGCAGTTAGAGATAAGTACAAGCAGCACAAGTTCGAGTGTGTGGCGACATTGTCAGCTCCAATGTGTATACCACATTCATTCTTTCAAGATGTGTAGCAAAGAAATAGTTGGCGTCGAGCTTTAGCGCTAGGATAGTAGACATAGGTTCTATTGTATGTTTTTACTACTTGAAACCTGCCGAGACCTCCGCTAGAGGTGTCAGCATGCTTGCCACTAGAGCAAGATGTCTTGACTGTAATATCTTGTTATGCTGCAAATATGTTGGGATTTTGGGCAAAGTAGCCCCTTCAATTACAAATTTTAACATAAGAGCATGTACATCAGCTACCTATATTTTCCTCTATAATTTACTCTTAATTGTTACTTTTCTATTTTTAGGACTAGTTGCTCTTTAGCAGATCCCCTATTATTCACAACTAATTGAACCATAATAATTATAAGTATTATAACTAGAGAATAGGGAGAGTACAAATTTGAGGGTGAGTGAATAATTTATAGGGAGTCAAGTTATTTTAGGGAAGCTGAAAAAGTGTCAGTTTTAATAAATTGAACCCCTATTATAACTTATAGGGGAGCTGATGTACATGTTCTTAGCATACATTAACATTTGTACGGGTTAGATTAGACTTTTCCATGTCCTTTTGTGCTAATGTTCTAATAAATCTAAATGTGTAATTTATGTTTAAAATAGTTATTCAAGGGGGTTACGTTAACCAAAATCAGGAAATATGTTCAATAATATAAAAAATATGAGCCTAGAGGGAGTCGAACCCTGTCCTAAACTACCCTTCAATAAATAGGAGTATATTATAAATATTACTCCGTATAACTTTATGTCTTCCTCTTACTCTTTGTCTTCATCTCATGTTCTATTCATCTCACTCTATGTCTCTTTCTCTCTTTTTCTCACTCCACACTCCGCATCCACCCTCTTCATCGGAATTGACATCTTCAATTTATCATTTGTTTTTAGTCCCTTAAAGTTATTTTTTTTTACAAAAGTTTGAATATTTTTCAATTTACTTGTGGTAAATCACATTTTTTTTCATACTCGTTGATTTAAAATCACGTTTTTCAATTAGTTATATATTTTATGTGTATTGCATTTTTGTTATTTGAAGGTTTTCAACAAAAATTTCAATATTTTTCAATTTAGTAGAGTCGAAATCACGTTTTCCAATGTAGTTGAGATAAAATCATGTTTTCATAAGATGTGTAGAAGGTAAAATGAAATGTAAACTATTATTAGTACTGTAAAATATTGAGTTATATTTATATTGCGTTTATCATTTTCATGGTCTCTTACTAGTTTATATTCATAAGTATTATTGTATCGATGATATCATAAAAAAAAAGTTATAGCTGATTTCGAACAATGACTTCACAAACCTAGATTTATAAACTATACATTATTTACAATCTTGAAATTATTAACCTTTACTTACAATCAAATATTCGGTTCTAATTCGAAATGAAAATATTCGGTAACTTTAGAATCTAATTTTTAGGCATTCCTATTTATATTCGTCTATCATTCGAATAGCAAACTCGTATTTAAGTTCGATTCGTATTCGATAACATTCCAATATAAATATAAAATATATATATGGAAATCATGTTCCTCACATTGGAACGTGATAATGTTTTATTAATAGTTGACAACTTGGCACAGTCCCTCCGTCCTATTTTTAGTTTATGTTCTGGCGTTTCTTTACGTAATAAAGTAGTTATTGTTCTAATATTGTAAATTTTACAATCTTAATGGATTTTTGACTATTTTTTCTCTTGAACTAGCAAATAACCAATAATAGAGTTCTAAATAATTGTATTTTTATATTTTCAATGTATTACTTTTAATATTTCTTAATCTATATGCAGATGGAATATATATTATCCACGATTAATTTATTTAATTGATTATGTACATATTTATTGAATAAGAATTATGTATTAAAAAAGGGGTAATCTTCCAATTTTCTAGTTTAAAATGCGTTTCATTATTGTTTTCCATTTTGCCTAAACAGTAGTAAAAGGTAAGTTGTATGTAGTGAACTTGTATATCGAGCACCTATTATATACACTCGATAAACAAATTGAACACAACTTACATACGTTCGAGCATTTGTGTTCTCTAAGAAAAAAATATACTCCCTCCATCCCTAAATGATGGAGACATTTTGACTTTTTGAGTCAAATTTTGAATATTTTGACCGTAAATTCTCATTAACAGATAACAAATAATATAGTCATATTGGATCTTGTTAGATTCGTCTCGATATATATTTTTAAAATATCATGTTCTTGTAATTTTTACACATGTAAAATTAAAAATATTTACGTTTTAAATTGTGTCTCGGAGACCGTAAAAAAGCAAACGACTCTATCAAAAAGGGATGGAGGGAGTATAAATTAATGGCATCAAATTTAGTGACATGAAAATATAGTATGCACCCTTACATCTAATTTTAATTGATATAAATAGAACTTTTCTCTAAAGTAAAATAAAAGGCAAATGACTTCTGATATCACTCACGTTTGGAGAAAAAGCCGGTTAAATCAATCATGTTTCAAAAACGACAGTTAGATCACTAATGTTTACAAAGTCACTCATTCGGGTCACTCCATCACATTTTTGAAGGGTATTTTTGTCCAAATTTTTTTTCCTCTCATAAGCACGCAATTTAACTCTTATTAACACACAGACCCCAATCTTGATATTATAATTTTTTTCTATTTATTTTTTGATATTCCTTTCGATTTATTTTTCAATTTTTTCTCGATATCTTTTTTGATTTCTTGTTCAATAAAAAAAGAAATCAAAAAAGAAATCGAGAAAAAATAGATAAAGAAATAAAAAATCGAGAAAAAATCGAAAAAGAAATCAATAAAGAACCCGAGAAAAAAAATCGAGAAAAATTCGAAAAAGAACTCGAAAAAATTTATCAGAAAACAAATCGAAAGAGATTGTAATCTCAGGATTGAGGTAAATGTGTTAATAATAGTTAAATTGAGTGTTTATGAGAGGAAACAATGTGTTTGGACATAAATACTCTTCAAAAATCTGATGGGGTGACCCAAATGCATGACTTTTAAAACATTAGTGATCTACATGACGTTTTTAAAATACTCCGATCTAAGTGACTTTTTCTTTTTTTAAAAGTGAGTGATGCGAGAAGCTATTTGCCCTAAAACAAAATCTTTCCCCTTTTGTTTCCTCCGCCCCTCCATCTTGAAAAACGGAGAACCCCAAAATTTTGGAAATCCCCCTCCCCGCCTCCAACTTGAACAAATCCACCACCAAAACATCGCATACTATCAAATTTGTAAACATGGCGCTTCTTCTCATTACAATTTTCTTATTTATCCCAACTCACTCTCTTCCTCCACCATATTCTCCCCTTTTCTCATTTCTCCTTCTCAATTCAATTGTCCACTTTTATTTGTCCAATTTCACATATGGAGAACTTCCAAGCCAAGAAGCGAGCAGCTGATCCCATAACTGCTCTACAACAGCCATTCAAGAAGCTGAGGAATAGGGTTGTGTTGGGCGAGCCTCAGAATTTCTCGAATTTGGATTTTGGCGATGTTAAGAAAGCAACATCAAAGATAATTCTAAAAAATGTCGAGAGTGTTGTTGTTGATGATCCACAAATGTGTGTTGCTTATGCTTCTGATATTTATGAATATTTGCGGGAAATGGAGAACCAGGAAAAGAGGAGACCGTTACCAAATTACCTGGAGAAGGTTCAGAAGGATGTGAGCGCAAACATGAGAGGGGTCCTGGTTGATTGGTTGGTAGAGGTTACAGAGGAGTACAACCTTCTTCCCGATACTCTTTATCTTTCGATTAGCTACATCGACCGCTTCCTGTCCACCAATGTTATTACCAGGCAGAGGCTCCAGCTTTTAGGCGTTTCATCGATGCTCATTGCATCCAAATATGAAGAGGTCAGTCCTCCCGACGTGAATGATTTCTGCTACATCACCGATTACAGTTACGAGAAAGAAGATGTTGTGAAGATGGAGGCTGAGGTGCTAAAAGCTTTGAACTTCGAAATGGGCAGTCCAAACGTGAAGACATTTCTTAGAAGATTCACAAAAATCGCACAAGAAGACGATGAGACCCCTAATCTGCAGTTGGAGTTTCTTGGATGTTATTTGGCAGAGTTGAGTTTGTTGGATTATTGTTGTGTTAGATTCCTTCCGTCTTTGGTAGCTGCTGCTGTTATATTTTTGACAAAATTCACTCTTAAACCAAGAGCTCATCCCTGGAACTCAAACTTGCAACGTTACTCGGGGTACAGACCTTCAGAGCTGAAAGAGTGTGTTACGATAATCCATGAGTTGCAATCGAGTAAGCGAGGAAAATCTTTGGTAGCAGTTAGAGATAAGTACAAGCAGCACAAGTTCGAGTGTGTGGCGACATTATCAGCTCCAATGTGTATACCACATTCATTCTTTGAAGATGTGTAGCAAAGGAATTAGTTGGCGTCGAGCTTTAGTGCTAGGATAGTAGACATAAGTTTTATTGTATGTTGTTACTACTTGAAACCTGTACTCCTTTTTATGCTGCCAAATTAAATTTGCAGGGATGAATTCATCTTACGAGTGAATAAGAAGTATGACACAAAGCGTAATAGATGACTAAAATTCGTTTAAAACTAGTTCGTCCTCACTTACACATTGTGATCTTAACTTGATTATATTGCTAAAGCTTTGAGCTACATAGTTTATATATAGAAGGACTATATATCCATATTATGTATACTAATCCTGTACAAATTGATTGGGCGATGAGACGAGTTGTAGCTTAGCATTCATCAGTAATCATTCAAATTGGCCTCTGCTCAAAACTGCTGCTCTGATGATTGCTTCATTTAGACAATCCAAGGTCTTTCTGCAACGTGAAAATACCATAAACCAAAAATCGAACTTATCCAATGTCACAATCTGAATATATTTGGTAGATTGTTTCCTTCCATTGTTCTCTCTTTCGTAAGCTCTGTTGATCTTCTCAAGTGGGATCGACACCTGCATTTTTTTTCTTCAAAACATTAGATCCTCTGTAACAACATAACCAAGATTCATAAACCACTACTAGAAAATGCAGTAACTACGACGTTCGTTATTGACACATTCGCGACACTAAAAAACATGTTTAGCGTCAATGCTGACCTGATCATTATGAGTATTCTTTAGTAATCGTTAAGCCCCTGTCACATTTGATGCGTTTTCTAGTAGTGAACTTATCAGGTTCAGATTTTAGCAAGTGTCATATTTATAGTTTTTAATTTCATTTATAAGCTTAACGCAGAGTACTTAACTTGAAATGATTTTAAGAAAATATAACAGAGAGTATCACGAAGTGTTATAGACTATCCGAAATGTATGAGATGATCGATAAAAAAGAGAGCGATGAAATATTAAAGATTAGTATAATTATATTACCTTGTATTGGAAGCTTAATGATTCTCCGGTTGAAGAAGAGACATCGATGGATTTGTCACTACAAAACGCAACCTTATATGTCGTAATAAAAAGCACGCCGGTGATCGGACCGGTGGTTGTTGATAAACTGCATCGAGCGACCTTCAAAAGTTGTTCTCCTTCTTTAAATCCAAAATGGAACTTGTACATGTTTGACATGCCTCCTACTTGAAAAATCTTCGCCCCCAGCCTCAACTTCGCTTTCATGGCTTTCGTAAACTTAGGTCCTAATCTCACTGCACAAAACAAAAACGAAAAATATCAGAACCGACCCTGATCACAAAAAATCGAACGACATATAAATTATTAGAAGTCTCGAGGAAGGTATTGGACATACATAATCTCAAAGTTGTAGAAGACTTGGATGGATTATTTGATGGCATGTCACACTTGCTATAAGGAAGTAGACTCTTTTGTGAATCCAGCTTGTAAGAAGCTCCCAATGTTGTTAACATGTTAGAACTAAGTCTAGTTGATCTCAAGTTGTCGTTGTGATGAATCTTCATGGCTTGTTGTTTTGTAAATAGTGGCAAAATGTATATGGTGTCTTAAGCTAGAAGTTTATATGTCTTAGAAACAAGAATGATACTAAAATGATGAATATGATGGATGTATATATAGTATATGTGGATGTTTGAATAAAAACATGTAGTTGAATGCGAACATTATCGCAACTTTATGACTCAGATTTCGGTCACCAACATGCACGAAAGATAAGATCCATGTAGTGGCCGAAGTAAGATTGACCAATGACATACAATGGGCCCTTTCTACATGCACACCTTAACAAATAACAACTAGCGATCTTATATATTGATTCGGGAGGACACCGACTTCCGACGTAAGATTTGCTTTGCATCTTAACACTCCCGTTACGTGTAACCCAATCATCGGCAGAATTTTCTTCGCCGGTATTATTTGACGGAACAACATCGGTGGAATTACACGTGCCTCATTAACTCGAGTTTGGCTCATGATATCATGTTAAGGGTCTATGGGATCTACTCTAAAACCAATTGGCAATAGAAGGAGTACCAAGATCTTATATATTGAGCCGGGAGAACACCGACTTCCGATGTGGGATGTGCATATTAACATTTTAACATTCGCTTTGCCCCCAATACTATTACAAATCTTTGGTTGAAATTGTTTTAGTAACTTTAATTTTTATCTTAATATTAATTCAAGATCTGACGTTTGATATATGAGAACATCGAATGACATAGTGTTAAGAGGTCTTGTGTTCGATTCTGATTATGTGAGAGCGGATTGTGTATATGATATCACTCCTATAAGAATTGGGCCTACTGGTTTTCTTTTCACAAAAGGAGAAATAAGGGGGAAGACTAGTAAAAGAGGGTGCTAGAAAAATGGTGGAAAAAAAAGATTAAAAAGCGAAATAAGTGGTTAATACAACTGGATACACGTGTTATGTCAACTGGACATACAATTAGGAAAAACGAGTAATCGTTAATTATTAATTGATGGGAAGAAAAGAAAATGGAATAATGGTTGGAGGTCTTTATTTGTTGTTAAGATTTTGGAGAAGATATCATTCATTATATTATGGTTTGTGGGAAGTTCAACTAACTAAGCAATGGGAATTTGTGAAGAAGCAACACTTGTCATTCATGATCAAGTAGTGTTTAATTGTTTATCTTTGATGATTCAGAGTGTCATTTTTCATTATTTATTTCGCTGTACACTTGTCATTCATGATCAACGGTTTTCATGTATTTATATGTTGATAAATCGTACAATGTGTCTCATCTGATTAGATTAGAGTTTTTATGTTCATTACCAACACAAGGTTCACTTTTTATGAGAGTCGACCCCGCTCTACATAAACAGGCGAGATTGTTAATAATTAACACTTTAATTCTTTACCAATTGAGCTATGTGTGAGAGCTTATTGGTCACTTAATTATTTATTGATCACTTTTATTTTGAACAAGGGTATTTATATATAGGTTGGTTCAAAAAGGTATGAGTTATAGTTCTTGCATCATAATTAAGTTAAATTTTGTATATATGTGAGTCAACTTTTTGTCCCTCTTCAACAAGTTATGGTGTTAATAATATATATATGTTAAATTGCTAATTTGAACATATAATAAGAAAGGTTTGTTTTGAGCATACTAATATCTTTAAACAAATAACATGGGTGTCTAGAACTCATTTGATATCTTATTTGGAAACATATAATATTGTTGAATTGCCAAAAATTGACAATTGTGATTAGAAGGTCAAATAAATAAAAAAATTCATTTGAGACGAAATCTTGATAAAATTTAAAAGTGGGCAAAATCTAAAAATTATAAATTAAGGAAAAATTGTTTAAAAAATGAAAACTAGAAATGAAAAACAACAAATAGTGTAAATAATACACCCATGTGATCTGAACTTGGTATATTTAATAAAAAAAATCAACGTTTTATCAACTCTACAACGAGTCTACGACACATGTTGCTAATTCATGTAAAACTTATATGATATATCCTTAATTCTCAAGAATTTAAAAGAGACACATACGTACCCCTATTCCTTACTGATTTCGTCCGTGTTTGTGGGGTCCAAATTACGTATTCTTGGAACAATTTCTACTAAATTATTTAGTTGTTCAACTATCTTAGCATAGATGTTAAAGCATTATTGCATGTGTGACCATGTCGATCATTTCCTACCTTTAAAAACCACTTTATGTGACGAAGGTCTCTCACGATCTATCACCATAACTGTATGGCATTAGGACATACGCAAAGACTTGAAGATATGTTGATGATCTGAAAATGGGGACATGTGTTCCCCTTTTCCCAATTAATTTGGTTACAAATGTGATCAATTGAAAGCAACAACGTATGGTATTCTTCAATTATTGATTTTCATCAAAGTCATGATCGACATGGTAGAGACTTGTTAGACAATTAATATGGTCAATTTGGTTTTCAATAAAAGTGTGATCGAGTTATAGTTTGATTTTAGTTTGTGACATTTTGCAAATGTAATCATTGATGATGAGTTAATGGAAACAACGGTCTCAGTAAGTAAGATCATATTGTATTTTTATCTTAGTAAGTGACAGGGTTGCAGTAATAATAATCCCGATATTATATATACACATGATTCATAAATAGTATCTAAATTAATCTTGTCATTAATAGTTAATGGACTTTAGTATTTTGAGGTGAAAAATACAATTTTGAGAATGCAATTAAAATTGCAAAATATGAGCCCAAAAGTTTTGAAAAAAAATTCATCCAAAAATACTAAAATCTATCAATTATTAATGAAAATGTTAATTTAGTGATCATTTGCAAACCACATATACACTATCAGGAACTGTTACTACTTACTGCAATACACTAATAATGAAAAAATAGCTAACCCACTAGCAGGTTCTACAGCTGTCACCGTTAAAATCAATGAAACAAATAATTAACCCATACTGTCACTTACTAGAATGAAAATACAACTTGCCTTTATGTATTAGAATCATTACTACAATTATTTTATTAATTATGTATGTATACTATACGAAGTTGCCTGTTTTTCAAAGGTAGGGTTATCTTGACGTAGGTATGCCTCTGGCTTAGATCAACCTAAGTTAAATGAAGTCTCTATCGTTTTACTTCAAAAAAATCAAATATGAAACTCCATACACCTTATTTGGTGAGCCCTACATTTTCATGTCAACATAATTTATTTATTTGTATATGTTCAATGTGAATTACACATTCACCCCATACTACTAATATATAGTTAATAGTTCAATCCATTTTGGGATCCAAATTTGAACATGTGTTAGATGTAATTCTAAATGAAATTAAACCAAACTATATAATATACACAATAATTAGAGTCTATTAGTCAACAAACACCACCCCTCCACTAAAACCAATTAAGTTTTTTTTATTATGACAATATAATTAGGGTGGTTAACTTATATTTATTTGTCATAAAAAGAGGGTCTCGTTTAGATTTGGTTAAAAGATTCACGAGAAACGGTACAGTAGTAGGGTAACATTGTTACAAAGTTGCATAAAAAGAGAGTCTCCGGTCTGATAGTGAAATCGAATTGCATTTTGGTCCCCAATTGTTATAAAGTTGCACTTTAGTTTTCATGTCAAGTTTTTCACTAACATTTCATGTTTAGGCGTTAAATAGGGTAAAAATATATTTTTTAAGACTTAAAGTTGATTTTTTGCCTCAATTTGTGCCAAAATAAAACACTCCAACCCCCACCCGCCGAAACTCCCTTTCTTCCTCACCTCAATTGGAGTTGTGGAATTTCATTTTAGCACTAGCTGGGGCAAAAAATCAACTTTAAGTATTAAAAGTTATTTTTACCTCAATTTTACGTCTAAACCTAAAATATTAACGTAAAACTTGATAAGGGGACTAAACTGTAATTTTTTTGCCACTTTTAAGAATTAGTGTACATCTATATAACTATTGAATACCAAAATACAATCCAATCTCACTCTCAAATACCATTTCATCAATTATTCAAAGGTTGAGTATCCAAAACTATAAACTTTCCTTGATACTACCTAAATTTTAATGTGACGCACCTTGTATAAATTTTCCTACTACCTATTAGCTAGTATCATAAGTAAAAATATGGTATTCAACCAATATATTGTTTCCCAAAAAGAAGTGGTTAAATTAGAGTGGGACATTACACGTGGAGTATAGTCATCAAGTCAGCATTCGATATTTTTCATAGTGGTTTGGTGCTCTATCCTAATAGACATCATGCATGTTTGTCCAATATTTACCTCAAGACGTGTACAACAAACTTTATCATCTGCTAAATTCACTTTTTCCTGACTTTGAATTTTCTAGTCGGATGGCTTAAGTTTCAAGAGTTAATTGTTTAAATAATTCTTGAAAATAATTTCAAGTTGTATTTAAGTATCTATAGTCGCACTATATATTTTAATACTCCCTCCGTCCTTAAAAGATTGTCACATTTTGACTTTTGATGGTCAACAAAATACGATTTAAAATATAAATATCTATTATTCTACATGCGAAAAATTTATAAAAAGTTAATATTTCAAAAATATATATTGAGACGAATCTAAAAAGGTCCCACAAGACTATATTATTTGTTATTGTTTAATGGGAATTTATGATCAAATTTTGTAATGTTTGACTAACAAAAGTCAAAATGTGACAATCTTTTAGGGACGGAGGGAGTAATTCATTATTATATTAGTCCACAGAATTGCCATAAAAATCATGTATGATCCCCATTTTATTATGACAACTACTACTCCATTAAATAGTACAATCTCTACTTTTTTTTTAGTTATCGTACTAGATGTAAGAGTGAGACAAAAAGATAAAATAAAGAGTAACGTATAACTTCAGCAAGAAATTCTGTAAACGAAACATTCATCAAGACATGTATACGAATTTCTTAAAATAAAATTTTCCCCTACGCAATAGTGGTACGATACATGAAAGCAATAATCGTTTCTCAAGATACAATGGTATACTAGCGCTACCTTAAATGCACTTTAAGCAACGTAAGCGGATAAGAATAATGCAAGTGTAATTATCAGAAGGAAGAGTATATGTTTGTCTTTCGATTTTATTTGTGTAATTCGAAGGAGAGGTAGTTCCAATATATACATAATTGAAGGGTGGTGATCAGCCAGATACACTATTTACTACACATGAGACCTTTCAACTCAAAATGAAAGAAAGCCAAAGGTCTTAAACCCTTGGGTGCAAAATCAAATTATGGATTATGGTGGCAATTTTCGAAATTTAAAAATCTCAAAAAAATGAAGTACATTATAATTAATGTTTTAAATGCAATTGAATAATTACTCTACCCAAATAGTCAATTAAATATTATGGTTATATTTTTAAGTCAAGAAATATATTGTTTTATTTTAATGACTATAAAGTGGAATTATAAGAATTTGGGAAGAAGGGAGATTGTAGTTATGGGGAATGGTTTGCATACTAAATAATCTACTGTTCACCTTTTAATTCAAAGTTTTCATTTAATTTGATTTGAGTACTATTTATTACGCTTAGTTTATTTTCTTAATTAATTTTTAGTTGATTATATGGTGTATTAAATCATAATTAATTAATTTTGTGTATTTGGTTGAATATTGATTTTATCCATATATATTTGGATTATTTATTAATCAAATATATTTGAAATGATTTTTCAAAGTAGTCATGATTACGAAATTAATATAAAATAACTTAAGCCTAATATATACGATATTTGAGTAAAAATATAAGAAATATGGAGAAAATCTAGTAAATCATTTTGACAACCAACAAATTACAATTTGTGTTGAAGCTTAACATTCTTGAGGGTAGCTAATTAGCTATTAGCTACCTTCTCTATATCAAATTTTACAAATTACAAATAGGATAATTAATTTGGCATGCTACATTTAATTTTTACATACTACTAATTAATTAATTAATACATACCCAAACCTCATTACTATTGAACTTCCAAAACCCCTTCCTGAAGAAATCTCAAACTCTTTTGGTAATTCAAGAACCCCATGAACCAAAACTCATAATTGTCATTTGTGACAAGTTGGACATATTTTTGGGACGAATTGTCCAAATTCTCACTACCATTTATTCTATCTATCTTCCCCAATGGAATTGAAACCTTGTAAGGAACCCTCACAATTTTTCCTGATGGAGAGATGACTTTGATGGATATTTCACTACAAAATGCAAATTTTTCAGTTGAAATAAATAGAAGACCAGATATTGGACCATCTGTAGTATGCAAATAGCATTGAAAAGCCTTCACAAGTTTCTCATCCTCTTTAACATTGAAATTTTGTTTGAAGATTTTCTTCAACCCTCCAACTTGAATGATTCTTGCCCCCAAGCTTAGTTTCCCCTTCACGGTTTTCGTCAACTTCGGTCCGAGTTTAACTGTATCAAAAAATCGATAGGTTAACATATGGACGACGCCTCTTATTGTGGACGTTTTTCTATATTGTATATAAGCGTTCTCTGATCTTGAGCATCGTCTAAATATTTTTTGTAATAGTATATATATTTAGTCAACTTTTTATATTTTCAATTAGGGCACATAATTTTTCGAGTTGAAAAGTAATTTTCATTGTTAAAATAAATTATTAGGTCAATAATTACCATGGTCACGTATGCCTTGAGCTAAAGAATCCACTCTTTCTCCAATTTTGTTCATTCTTCCAATTACAGAGTCAACTCTTCCTGCATAACCAATGAAAAAAAACATTAATATATATTTACTATTTAATAATAATTAAAAAGTAATATTATTTCACAAATATTAATTTGATCTAGCTTGTTGTCTACTTACTCAGAATTTTGTTGTTGTTAGAACTTGAATTTCCTAAAATGTTGTATTGGTCAGAAGAATCACAAATTGCAAGTCTTTTTGGTGCATTATTATCAAGTGATGATAAAAATGTTGTTGAAGCAACTTGGGGATATCCCATTACATGTTTTTGGCTCATAAGGCTTTTCATCTTTTCTTTTTTCTTGATTAGGAGAATTATTGTTTATCTTCAATATTGTGATTGAAGCAATATGGATGGTTTAGTTTGTTACTTAGATTCTTGAATTGTCTATGCTTATATAGTTGCATGGGGTTTTAGGTTTTTTGGTGGGATGACTCATTTGAGGGTCAGCATTGCAATAAAGTTGGAATATCAACTTTTACTTTGACCTATCAAAAAAAGAAAAAGTTTATTAGTACATTAAGGGAATTGAATCGATCGTTCAACCAATTTTTTTGTTATATTCTGTTAAGATCATCGTTATATACGAAATATATTTCAGTTGTTTCTAAAATTGAGTTAAGAAAATAAAAGTAAAACTATACAGTAATATGTAATGAGTATATGTAACGAAAATATTAAAAAGTGTAACAAAATATTCGAACTTGTGGACGAAGTTGATAAGAGATGAGAGGAGCAACATGCATGGCATGGGGCATTGTTTAGTTATTTGTTGATAAGAGAGTTGGAAATGTTATTTTCAACTCTTGTCATATGATCCCATGAAGCAGTAATATAAAGTTGAACTTTTTATTACCATTAATCAAACAGATCTTATCTGACACTTCATCTATTTCATAAATCACTAGACTTTCATGTTAAGTAACTACATTTCTACATTTATCTAAATCTAGTGGACCATCAGGGATCAGATTCAAAATAAGAATCTAATCAATCTATGTCATCATTCATCATCACTTTGTTTGATAACTATTTAAAAAGAAAAGGGGGCTTCATGAAGAAATTGATCTTATTAATTTGATATTTTCTTTCCTTTTAAATTAATTGATATTCAGAGAATTCGTGTTAAACTTTAATTATATTTTTACTCGAACGAAAACAAAATTGATATTAATGGAATTTGTATTTAAAAATATTATCATAATATTTTTTTGATCATTTTTTAATACATAAAATAATTGACGATTAAAAATTGTTTCTTAATTAAAAAATATGAAGTGCATTAGAAAGTTGAGGGGCTATCATGCAATGCAAAAAGATTACATTATTATAATAATAATAATGAAAAGAATGGTTGTTCATTTTAAATTGTAAGATAATTAACCACTTTATGACTTAATAGATTTGTACAACAAAACGTTTACCATAAAGAGATAAACATAAGAATTTCATTATAATAAAGTTGCATGTCAATACCTAATAATAATTGTTTTATTGTTAAAATATGTGTGGCTAATATTTTGCTTAATTAGCTTTTTCTAAGACTCCATATATATATGATAATATTGGTTTGGCTTCTTCTACTTTAGAGCTTGCACAAATATGTTCATTTATTTAGTTATATCATACTAGCTAGTATTTATTATGTGCATTAAACTATGCATTTTTGGATATAATGGCCGACAAATTTGAAGAAAATTCTATGGACACCTGCTCATAATCTAATCATCTGATCATTCATCTACCAACCTATTTCCCACCCTTTGTGATAATAATTTATTTAAAGAAAAATTGGGAGAAAATTATGAAAATGATGTCAGAAACCGAGTTAAAGTTTTATTTGATACTCAAAAATTCGAAATGTATAAAAAATGTTCGAGTTGGATAAAAGTTACGGTTTGGTTCAAAAATTGACGGATAGGTAAAATTTAACAGTAATTATATGACTGACCACTACTACATCTCTATCAATGTTTGGATTAATAAGTCACAATTTTTAAAACTAATGTGCAACTTTTAAATTTCACTCAATTAATGAGGTGATTGTTGAAATGGTCCCAGTAATGAGTGACCGTTGCAGTTTGGTCCCAGTAAATGAGATCGATATGCGCACTTAAAAATTACATTTTAGGAAATGAAATATATTTTTGGTCCATTTACTGGGACCAAACTGCAAAGTCACCTACTTATTGGGATTATTTCAGCAATTACCTCTCAAATAATCAAATAATCGACAACTTTGACTTTGTAAGACCATTTTAATCATTTCCTCACAATTAACAAGTATGTATAGTGGAACAATGTTTAATTTAGAGAATACATAATGATTGCAAAGAGAGATTTTGCTTTTAATTTATGGTTAGTCTTACCAAGTTTTCTTCATTATTACGAAAGAAAAAAAAATTAACTTTATTTTAATTAGCTTAGCCCGCCAAACAACAATGTGATTTTCATTAGTTAACTGATTTAATGCCTATGAATTATTCGAACTTTCTAATGGTGGCTTCTTTTTATATATGGGATGTAATATGATAATATATTTCCATGTTTTGACTGAAGAAATAAATTGAAAAAGGAGTAGGCATGTGCATGGGGCGCACTATAACGCATAAAGAAATAATCGGTACTATAAAAATCAAAAGAAAATAAGGATACTAATGATCACTGATCTATATGTTTGTTTTTAAAAAAAAAAAGAAATCCATAACCACTAGATCATTCGATGTTCTCTATATGTTCGTTCTCGAAAACCAAATAAAATTAGTACATGACTTGCGAGAAAAAGGTCGTTCATTCGATATAATTTTCTCATAATTAAAATTAACAAATTATATAAATATAAAAATGTGTAGATTAATTCAAAGATAATTAATTGTTAGACTAATAGACCACTAGTCCATAAGCCCGCCTAATAAACTAGAGTTATATTAATATCTACCGATAAATATAGGTCTTTCTATTATATTCACAACAACAACAATTATCAATAAACTATCTCCTTTATATTTTTACATAGTATCGAGCCTATCGATTCGTGAAGCCTAAATATATGTTCTGCTGCCCTGCCGGTGAGTTTTGTACAATGTGCTACTCACCGACGGAATTTCGTTGATCTCACTTATTTTCTTTTTACAAATTTTTTTGAAACTTGTTTTATCTTAAATTTTCTTTATTGTCACGAAATCATGGAAATTTAACCAAATTGTAATGGGTTTGAGGGAGAGAAATAGGAGTATGGACAAGTGGGAGTAGTCCATTGAAAAAAATTGATTTATTCCACTTCGAACAAAATCTCACAAGTTCAAAAATTATGGCGATCCTAGCAATTATTGATTGGCCAATTACACATTGTCTGACGAGTTCTCTATGCACTGATCTGATATGTTCGCAAAGGATGGCGTTCTTGATAATTATGATTGGCAAATTATTACATAGTCTGGCGAGTCCTACACCGATTTGAATCAAGCGTGATGCAGAAGATTTTTTTATAGCATAACTAACCAATTGACAACGTAGTTGCAGCAATAATGATTATCTGATTTAATG
Organism: Echium plantagineum; assembly: GCA_003412495.2. Classification (NCBI taxonomy): domain Eukaryota; kingdom Viridiplantae; phylum Streptophyta; class Magnoliopsida; order Boraginales; family Boraginaceae; genus Echium; species Echium plantagineum. The sequence goes on from CM016564.1 coordinate 14,127,625, forward strand.
GACTGGCCTCACAAACCATCACGGGTCTTTCGAGCACGTTTTGTCTTCACTCACATGTTCACTAGGAGTGGGTCACCCATCCCAGAATTACCCCAAATCAAGCACGCTTAACTTTGAGTTCTTATGAATTAAGCTACCAAAAAGAAGATCATCTTGATGGTATGAGTAGTACCAATCAAATCATATCAAACATATCACATCGCCTACCTTGGGTCCGATATTATAACAAATCATTTTGATTTATATAAGTAAAATTATATCATCATTTACAGATAAAGTAGGTTGAGAATACTAAATGTTGATATATTTTTTTTGTAAAATCTTGTACTACTCCCTATTTTTTGCTTAACTTATTGTTTAGGCTAAAGCTTTTATATTTTTTAATCATAACTTTTAATATTTTAATATGTTTTTTTTTTTCGTGTTTCCTATTTTATCATTAATAAAGTAGTAGACTTTGATTAAATTTAGGTTTAATGGCCGGGGACATCGCTTACCTTTTCCCAATATCACCAGTTGATCATTTACCTTTTAAAGGGTCCTAGTTCAACCTTCCACATATTATTTGGACTTGAGTTCACAATTCAAGACATTGATTCTGAGTTCACATATTTAATTTGTATTGGCTCCCACAAAATAAGGATAGAATTGTAATGTTTTTCACATCTCTAACAAAGTAAGTTGTTGCTAAACAAATGTTAAAAATGAAAAAATATCATATAAAAAATATTTAAGTTTGAATTTGAAAACTTTGAAACTTGAAGATTGTTAGTGATGGATAAAGTATTAAGATGAAATATAGAAAGTGTTTTTAGTATTATTGTTTGTAATATCATGCATGTAAGAATACAAGAGGAATATATTATTCTTATTTATAATTTAAGAAGAAAATAAACTATTTTTTTTATCAATTTAGTCAAAAAATAGTTAACTTAATATTACATATTCCTTAAGCTCATCATGCAGGGACGGACGCAAAAAATAATATAAGAGGTAGCACAATTATTAAAATGTGGAATCATTAAAAAAATCTAAAAGTCAATACAAAAAAGTACGACAAGCATATTAAAAAAATTCAAATTACAATTGACCACAACGCTTTGTCATGCTTTCAAACCTCTGTATGATAGCTTCATTTGACACAATTGAATATATTGATTATCAGAACGACAACGGTCTCAGAAGCAACTCAAAATTGATCAAAGCCGAATAAAAAAAATACATTTTATATAACAAATTTACCAATAAATTTCTACAATTAAACTTTTCTTGATCATTCAAAACTACAATTATGGCACACACAAGAAAAGAAAACTCAAATTGATCAACCCGAGTCACAAAATCGTTTCTCTTGAAAAATATATGCATATAAATCTAGATAGAACTTTCTTACTTATTCAAAACAACAAATTTTATCATAATTTGAAACAAAACATTAGCATTAATAAAAAATTTTGATATGGTGTGGAGATATAAAAAAAAACCTACCCGTAACTAAGGGTTAAGATAAGTCTTGGAAGTTGGAGTAATAATAAAGAGTCCATGTTGCTATATTATATAATTCAAACTAATATGTAATATAGTATGTAATGTTTTAGATTATTAAGGGTATAAAAGTTTTACTCTTTCCCTTCTTTTTTATTTGTCTTTCTAGCCATTTGAACATAAATTAAGGAAAATAAATAGTAGCCAAAAGCACATTGGAAATGTAAAATGACAATCAATTGAAACTATATATATAATTGGTTTGTTAATAACTTCATAAGAAAAAAATAATCAAAAAGTACATTGAAAATGTAAATTTATAATTAATTATGCTAGGAAGACAAATATTTACAAACAAAAAATAAAGGCTAGAAAGACAAATAAAAAAGAACAAAAAAATATAAATTTTATACTAGGGGTAAAATAGTAATTTCAGGTGTCAAAAACCAGAGGAGCACGTGCTACCCCATGCTCCCCTCTACATCCGTCCCTGTCATCATGCCAAATATGTGTACTGTGTGACTGTGGTTCCCGACTACATTACTTCAATTACTTTGATCTCGACCAAGATAATATTGATAAAGAAAACAAATCGTGACATTTCGATTTCAACAAGCTCACCTGTTCCACCAATTAGACCATTATATTTTACAAAATTTTCTTTGTTTCTAAAACGTAATCTTGTAGACTCTTTTATTAGCTGATCGTCCATCATCTTGATACTAATTACTAACATTACATTCAAAAAGACTAGAAGGTGACATAATTAATAAAACAATAAAGAAAGCAAAAAGAATAAGAGAAAAATGAAATGGATTATTATGGGGGGAGCAAAGAGAAAAGGCAATATAGGAGTTTCAGGTGCCCAATTTGGAAGTGCAAAGCTGACATTTAACTTTACCTTTACACATCAATACTAAGAAGATATAACTGAAAATAAGATCAACAAAATGGTACCTATATATAAACTACCCCTATATTAAGCAAGAGCATTTGGGATTCCAAATTCTTTGTTCTAACTTCCATACATGTGACTTGTTTCCTTGATAAGGAACATGCTTACTCAACCTCTTATTCAATTGATTGTATTCTTATTTTGCTTTCATTTTAAAGTTATCCATTTTTTTTATTTAATTTTCATCACGTTTCTATGGTCGAGCCCTAGATTTGACACCGAACTTAAAATGCATATTTCTTTGACTTTGTTGATAAAGTTTCACTGTTTTGTTTGTATATTTCTCGTTAGTTTCATACACATTGTTTCGAACGAAAAACAAATAGTAATTGACATGTTACAATTTTTCGAGCAATCTTGACTATTGAGATAAAATAGGTCAACAAATAAAAACTGATAAAACTTTCCCAAATTGTAGCTCGCCCTTCAATTTTTTGGGCCAAATTTACAATATTTGAGCACTAATTCTCATTAACACATAAAAAAAAAATGTTTATTTGAAATCTTACTATAATTGTTATGCGTGGAGAATTAAAAATATTTATATTTTAAGTCATGTCTCAGGAACATTGAAAAGTACAATGAGAATTAGAATTTGGATACGAAGACAAATTATATTGGAACAAAGACAAAATTGAATTAAAGCCGTTCCAGCTGATTAAAGAGGGATGTAATCACTGATTTTAGACATGTTGTCTATTCACCACAGGCTACAAAATATGTGACTGCAGCAGAGTGAACTTATATGACGATTTTCAGATTAGCAGCAACAAACAAATAGATAGCTCTTAGTCATCTCCTACGAATACTGAAGGAAGTCTACAGACTGCAAAACTCGAAGAGCAGAAGCCGAACAACTACTGCTCTAAAGGTGTCAAGAAAATGATGGAGAAAAAGCACGGATGTGTAACACGACACCATATCAGAATGCGTTACACCAACTACTCGTGTATGCCATGAACTTGAATGGCATTCAGTCAGTGTAGCCTGCCAACTTCTCAATTCTGGTGAAAAGAACCCACGGTCAGAATGATTCACAAAGGCGTGCAAATAACAATTATGGAGTATCTTTGCAAATTTCATCTTACTGTTTAAGTTTAACGAAACTCATCATGGTTCCCATAGCCATCATCATCATAATCCTCATCATCTTCGTCATCTTTGTATATAGAAGTATAGAAAGCGTATGGGTTCTCAACCATCTCCTTCAAGGTAAGTCGCCCATCTTTATCTGAATCTGCCTGCAAAATGTGATTACAATGAGAAAAAACAGGACATTGAACTGTCCCTTTCACAAGTTTTGCTGGATTTAAATATATACCTGTTGCATGGCATAATATGCTTGCTGATTAGCATAAAAATGTTCCGACGGATGAAGCTTCCCAATTACAGGTAACAGTTCCACGTCAGATAAGGATCTACAATTGAAACCAGACATTTAGTAATAAGTTAAAATTGTGAAATAAAACTAAAATCATAATTGAAATGACAAGCTGAATACCCATCTCCATTTCTATCAAGCTCGATAAACATCTTTTTAGCAGCATCTGACAATTTACCAGTCCGATGCAATGTGTGTTGATCCTCTTCATCATAATTTCTAATCATGTCATAAACCTCATCGAAAAACTCTTTGAAGTCGAGTTTACCATCTTTATTTGTATCTGTTTCTCTGACAATAAAGCCACTTAAATGAGTGAAGCCGTACATGCAAGGGAATTCAGCTTCTTAACAGATTTAGCTCTAATATTTTGACCAGCAAGCAATTAACTCAAGTAAAATAATACAAGAGAACTATTAGAAAAAGTGACATGTAAGTGTATAGATTTGTGTCCAAACGAAGATATAAAGTATTTCTACACTGAGTATTGAAAAGGTAGGGAGAACAACTAAGCACGCTATTTTGTTGCAGTCAAGCCAGCACTGGGTTAACTTTATCAATTATGTTGGGAACGTATTACGATAACCTGCATTAGCTAATTTAGTCAGTATTAAGAACGCACCCAATCTGCACTACAGCACTAGCAATAACCTAACTACAAAGAACAACTCGAACCACTCCTTTCCAATTGGCCTAGACAACTTCCAATTTTCAGAAAACAAAAGGGACAAGGTTATTTGGACATTATTAATATATAGAATTTTAGGAGCACTTGATAATTTTTTGCAAGCCACGGCTATGGATATGGGTGCTTTGAACTCCAAACAACTGACACTGCTGTCCAGAATGATAAAAGGAACCGATAACCCCTTTAGATTAAATCAGCTTCTACAGAGCATAAAGATAATTGAAGCTCAAAGTAGTCTTATTTGTGCAAAGGTGAATCATATAAACTCCTTAACAAGAACCAGACTGGTAATCTGATTTCCCTCTCATACTATCTAAAGAATGCCGAGTTGTAACACAGCATTTTTTAACAGTGAATCCTAACCGAGCATCTGAAACAATTCTAAAACCATGAACCGTTGGCCTGAAATTTTGAAGAATATATTACATATTTCATATATGGCTTAGGAACAGCTAAAAACATACCCAGGTCTTCCTTCTAAGCTACATGGGAACTACTTTTATCATTTCCATTAAGTAGATACTGCCACCACTCAATTTGTATCGTTTAATCCTAAGCTTCAAAATGCACTGGGCACCCGTCTACGATAACAAAATCCCCTAATTAACAGATCTACAATGGTATCAATTTTGTATATATATGATACTGGTGAAAGTTATTGTGCAACTCGAAGAAACTAATGGGTACAGGGCATAGGCAGAAGTAAGGGTATTACACCCTTCACATGGCAGCCGCAAAATTTTGATTTTTTAAAAATTTGTGTGCAAAATGTAGTATTTTGAACCTACTCTATTATTAACATTACTATTTTGATTCAAATAACACTTTTATGTGCAACCGCAAAAACTTGGTCCCAACCTACAATACAGGGGCATGCAATGGGTGAAAATGGATATATCCAGATAACTAAAGTTTTGCATAAAAAAGAAATACTACCTTTACCCTGGGAGATGGCTCCCGTTGCTTTTTTAGATGGTCGAAATTAACAAACCTTGGTCTCAATTAACAGACACAACCTTAATTTGAATCAACATTGTCATGGTAATAGTAAACTAGGTAGACTGTAGACCATACTATATTTTCATATACTTCTCATAATAATTATTAAACATTGTAAAAAAATATTTGAGTCAGAAGTTAAAAAGTCAAACTCAACCAAATTCAAAACTGGACAATACTTTTAAGGATGGAGAGAGTACGACCAAGTTGCTGGCCAAAATTGAAGTATTGTTAAACGTCAAATGTTTCACAAAGGACTCCAAACCCCTAAAATCATTTCAGCTCTTCCTTCTAATCTACATATGAACTTGATTTCTCACCTTTACTGTCAATAACCAGATCACCCAATCAATTCATATCTTCTAACCCTCGGGTTTCAAAAATCTAGTACTCTGGCATCTAATCAATGCAATATCAATAATTCCCTTCTTCACAAATATGATATTGCTGAATGACCGTCTTTAAGAGGATACTGATAAGTGCACGGAGCAGTCAATGAACGTTGTGAAAAAGTATCATGCAGTTAAGGAGTATTGCATGATCTATGGAAAATGCAAAGCTGAATCAAACACTGATCTGACGCTTGTAATCTGTGGCTTACAATTGCGTCTTCTCCAAAGCAATTAACATAAGCCCAGAATGCAAGGAAACATAAACAAATGAAATGACTTTCTTTAACAGCAATGACAGATATACACACACAACAATTGTGGAACACGTTCATTAAAAATAAACGACATAAAATTGATGGCACCTTATCTCTTCCTGGCACAACCACAGAAGTAATTTTGGATTTTTAGTATCGCCAGAGTGCAGAAAACTGCATTAGCACGAAAACAAAGCGTGATCAGTAAGTAAATGATACAGAAATGGAACAGAAAAGAACACTGCACTCACACTATCACACTTTTTTGTTGCTTCTTAAGTAATTTTTGAAAGGACGAGACAAAGATAGAGGACCCTCATATAGCTACGAGCCTTTTTTTTCTAGGCCTATCAGCATGATTTCAGAGCAAATCTATATATGTGCTCCAATTACCTCTTACAAACTTGCTCGTGAAGTCCTGATCAAACAGGGTATAAGGTCTAGTAGAGGCTTACTCTTTAAACTCTGCTATATTTAACATGCCATCTCCATCGGCATCTGATGCATTAAAGTGATCCTCTTGCCACCAGCCCAACTCAACTCCAGAAGAGTTGTTATCTGATGCAACCAATTACCATGTGAAGTTAGTATGAAAGGACTCAAAGGATGGAGCAACGCTATAATCAATAGACTACATCTGCTTCAGTCATGGACACTAAGATTGAATACTGTGCTTGAAGCTGCTGATCCTTATCATCACTAGATGATCAATCTGGAAAGTATAATCATGTGGCTACAGGAAAAACTTAAAATAGGAACTAAAATTGCAGAGTAAATCATACAGATAAGATACAACAGCTCAAAATTCGAAGTAGAGGTCAATTAGGGACAAAAAGCACTAAAACAGGATACAGGGGTGGTAGTCCACCAATCTGAAAAACTGTGTATCAGTTTTCAACACAAATAGAGATTATGTCCGTTTCTCGAATACACAATTATTACTCATATTATTGTAATTACAACTTTTTGGTTTCACCGAAACTTGCAACATGATTTACTATTAACATGCGAATTTTCGTTCAAATACAGTAATATGAGTCGATTAGTACATCAAAGTTCGTCAATTTGGACCATATAAACAAACTGAGACAACACATTTCACTTAAAAGATTGCAGCTTTGTTTTCTCACCTGATGAGTTAGCCTTCATAGGGTGATATTCAGCAAAAGAAACAAAGCCATCTTTATTCTTATCATGAGTAGCCATTTCCCTTTCAGTCCTATGAATGACCTCGGTCAAACTCTGCAAATAATTCCATTGTGCCAGCTCACTCTCACTCACAAACCCATCAGTTGGGTTCACATCAACCTTGGGAAACAAAGTCTCCAATCTATCACTCAAATTAAACTTCCTCTCATCATTCAAGAACTCCTCGGCATCCTTGAACTCCTCCCACTCAGGCTCTGCCACCTCATCCTCTGCATAGGTTATCAGCACGTATATGGATAGTGAATATTTACCCATGGGCCAATGCATAAATGGAATACTGAATATTACTGAACTCCTGACTACTCGCTCATTACTCCAACAAATACACATGTGCCAATGCATAAATGAAATATTGGATATTACTGAATTCGTGACTACTCGCTCATTACTCTAACAAATACACATATGCTAATGCATAAATGAAATACTGGATATTACTGAATTGGCAACTACTCGCTCATTACTCTAACAAATACACATGTGCCATTGCATATTTGCATAAATGGAATACTAAATATTACGGAGCTCGTGGCTACTCGCTCATTAGTCTAACAAATACACATGTGCCAATGCAGAATTGAAATACTGAATATTACTGAACTCGTGGTTACTCGCTCATTAGTCTAACAAATACACATGTGCCAATGCATAAATGAAATATCAGATATTACTGAATTTGTGACTACTCGTTCATTAGTCTAACAAATACACATGTGGCAATGCACAAATGAAATATTGGATATTACTGAATTGGTGACTACTGGTCCAATTCTCTAACAAATACGTACAGAGTTAGTCGTATTCTTACGTTTATGGTGAACAGATTCAGGATGATGGGTCTCGATGTAATGCTGCTCCCATTGCTTGTCCTCTCGTTTACGTTCGATTTCGGCGACTACGGGGTCGAAGGAGATGTGGTGGTCGCTTAAGGTTTCTTGGACGGTGGTTTTTTGAGGGGGGTCGGTGGGTTGGGTGAAGGTGAAGTTAGAGCGGACTTTGAGGCGGCGGTGGCGGTGGCGATGGTGGGGTTGGGGGTTGTTGAGTTTGTTGTGGGAGAGGAAGAGGAGGATCAAGACTGCAATCAAGAGGTAGATTAATACAGATGATCTGCCCATCTATTATTACAAATGAATTCTTGAACAACAACACTTGAGACAGTTTGTTTAATCAAATTGTTGCTTTTTGTAACAAAATTGTTGGTTTTGTGTGTTTTTCAGATTTGTGAAAAGGATATTAGATCTTGGATTTGTTTGATAAAAATAAAATTAAAAAAAGCTAGGAATGAGTAGAATAATATTATAAAAATGCTCATGCGCCATAATTCAATTAATAAAGAATTAGAGTTCAAAATGTAAGCACTATGTTCTAGTCCGCTCATTAGGTGAGTCACATCACATTCCCGAATAACTCTAACATTATATCAAAGACAGGGAGCTTCAAAGGCCCTTAGGTTAAGGTTAAGGATCTCAACCTTTAGAAAGATATTATAAAGAAATAAATATAGAAATTCACAACTAATACATGGTTATAATTAATATGATAAAAAATTATGTCCAACAAATTTGAACCCTTATCGAAAGTTTGATCAGATTGAAATATAATTTTGATGGAAGTGTGGAGCGATTGAAAGCCCGCCTGATGTTTTTTCACAATCGTCAGATTGAAGGGATTGATTACTCGGACATCTTTGTCGCGGATGCCAAAATGTCTACAGTTCGAGGATTTTTTGTGATAGCTACTGTTCGTTGTTGGCATTCACACCAAATGGATGTTCATAATGCCTTCTTGGAGGAGGTGTACATGAAGCCTCCATTGGTTTTGAACATGGGACCAACTAATTAAGGGATGTAATTATTAATGGAAGATCAATTACAATACAGAGGAAGAACATGATGCATAGTGAATGAATGCAACCAAAGAGTTCAACAATAAAACATGATGAATTTTATTGGACTTCCCATTCTCATCTAACAAACAAGGTATTATTTATTTCTTGGCGTGATTGAATCAAAAGTCTGCCAATTGTGTGCGATCAAAATAGCAACCAGTAGGACCATCGTGAGGTATAAGCGCTAGCATTACAGGGCCTTCTGCGCCTTCTTCGAGTGTCAATGTGCCTGTATGCCAATTAGCATCTGTATCAACGAAACCAGGATGGACACAGTTGATACGCATATTCGGGTATTTCTTCGCGAGGATCCTAGTGTATGCATTAAGGCTCACTTTCGATATACTGTAAGCCGGCAGCATTTTCTGCCACCCATTCTCCTCAAGCCTATCTTTTTCCAGGTCACTCAAAAAGTTGTGCAAAATGTTATCAATGGCTTCTTCAGTTAAATTATCAATGTCACCCAGAACTTTCCTTCTTTGTTCATCAGGTACCCGCTGCACCAAAATAAGAACGCGATGGATCACTAATTCTGTCTGAAAAACGATATACAACAATAATAGAGACACACGAATAATTGTTTACCGCAAGTTTACTCCTGATGGTAGATACGTTTATAATTCTTGGCGCGGAGGATAGTTGCAGCATAGGGAGAAGGGATTCGGTAAGCTTCTTAACTCCGAAGTAATTGGTGTCGAGGCATTCTTTTGCCTTGTCTACTGTTGTTACCATAACATCTTGAATCACATTGGTGGCCTTACCTGAAAGCCAATCTGTAGGATCGATATTCTTGGCCCTCAGGCGATCTTCATCAACCACGACACCAGTAGATGCAGCATTGTTTATCAGAATATCAAGCCTTCCAAACTCTGCTTCAACAAATTCTGCTAATGACTTTATGCTCTTGTCATCTTGAACATCGAGCTGATGAAATAACACGTCGAAGAAACCTTCATTATGCATCAAAGACGTCGCCTCCATGCCCCTCTTTTCATTTCTTGCTGTCAATATAACCGTCACACCAGCTTTCGCTAGTTGACGCACAGTCTCTAATCCAATCCCCTTATTTGCTCCTGTTACTATTGCAATCCTGCAAAATATTACCAGTATTATAAATTTATAATGACGAATACTTGTTTACATCAGAATCTCAATGTGGTAAAAGCTTACTTTTCGGGTGCTGCGTGGGAATTCACTCGCATTGCGGCCATGGTTTGATGTATGATTACTTTCTCTAAGATATTTGTCGACGCAACAGAGATAGCGCGGGTTAAAGTCGATGAATGCACCGATATTTTAGTATAGCAATATGGAGATGATGATGCAATGGAAGGCAGAGGAGCAGTCGAATTAGGATTTATAAGTTGAAGGTGAGCTGCGGCCACCATCGACATTATTGCATCCTACTATAGTAGTATAATATTTCTAGATAAATTTCAAGATCATGACTTTAACAATGTCGAAATCTATCTTATGAAAGGGACTTAAATATTAAAAATTGTGACATTATTGAGATTTGGTGACATTATTGAGATATGATTTAATTTTATGTCACTCAATCATCAATTATGAAACCACTCCAACTATACTTAATTTATATATTTCACTAGACTGACGGTCAGTATAGTGATGCTTTTGTATATATTCTAAATATAATTTTACGGTTTTACGAATAATTTAAGAACTTAATCGTGCATTGAAAACGTGATAACAAATGTAAAACATAAAAATAAATAATAGTATTTAAATTTTATGTTATTTTCTAGGACAAATGTCTATTATTCATTGATTTTCCACTTTTATTATTTTGCTTCTTTGAAATGTAATAATCATTACATTCTACTCGTCATCATATCAAATTTTTCTAAAAATTCTCCATACGTAATAGTCTTTATTTCATATCAATGTTGTCTTTAGGCTTGTGACATTATTGGGACATAAAATATTTTTCTGTGGCCACAACTCACAAGAATCATGTGTTAATTGTTATATTAAAACCACTATTCTATGTGGTTTACCATTCAAGACAAAAATAATTATATTGTGTTAAGAGTTTATGTGATGTAAAGTGTACATCTTAACATATTGGTAATATAGGAATTAACTCAAAATTTTATATAATAATTTGAAAGTATATCGACTTTCGATGTAAAGTGTACATCTTAACATATTATTATACGTATGTAGTACGAGTTTGGCATCCAATAGCTATTTAACCAAATCCAAATTTTAAAGTTATTTTTTCATAATCGATGGTGTGCATAGAACTGTGTGCCCCTCAATAATTCTCATTAAATTCCGAACATATCAATCATACGAATAGGAAAAACAGAGCAAGTGAACGTTCAACCTATATGGCGAAGTATAGAATCGAAAAATATGTGTGGCCATCGATCATGTTTTGGGATTTGAAAATCCAACGGTTTCAATCACTGAATTAATCATTGATATTGCATCACTCCAAAGTCCAAACTATAGTCCATGCAAAGCCGCACTGGGATAACAATGGATAGAATTGTAGAGCGTTTTAGCTATATCCAACACCCAACTTAATTCGATCCTTAAAATTAATAATTTAATATTCGATTCGACAATAAGCCAAAAAACCCGATAGGTAAGGGTTCTACTCGTGAGTAGTCTCTTCATAAATACTTCACCCACTTTATCTTAAATTTTTTTTTATCATATTTAAAAAAGAATATCCAATAATATTAATATTATTTATCTCTACAAGAAATTATATATGATGAATTATGAATTTTTAGACATTATAAAAAACAAACTTTAAAAAAGTAAAAAAAATAGTGTATATGCTAATTATTTAATCAACTTTCTTCTACATTTTTTTTAATATTGTACTATAATAATTGATTAGCCTATATTTTAGTTAATTTTTTTTGTTTGGTTAAATGTTAATTTTATTTATATATTTAATTTTTTTATTAATTGATTCCTAAAAATAATCACAATAAAAAATTTAATAAAAAATAAAGTCACTGTTATATAAATATATCTATGGATAGGTTCAAGTAAGGTTGACCCTATACTCGGGACCTTACTCGTATTCGAACGGGTTGAAAAATGGAAAGCTCATAATCCGACCCAAAACTAAAAATAACAAAATAACTCGACCCATGCCTTCGAGTTGGGTTAAAATTATCGATCCCTAAAAGTTACTCGCCACAGGCCACGCCATAACAACTCTACTCATTGGAAATAATTTGATTATTTTAATTTCGTTTTTATGAAGTTACTATTTCCTCACATCAACATCCTCGGTCGGTTAATTATTATAAGTAGTATGATATATAATTGAGTGTCTCATGTATTATTGCTACTCCCACTTACACAACCAATCAATAGCCCATCATCAATATGCTAACCAAATCAAGAATATTAATTTTCCAGGCATGTTTTTTTCTATGGCTTGCTTCTAATTTTGCCTTCTCAAAAACCATAGTCAAAACATTGCCTGGTTTTCCTGGAGAACTTCCTTTCAAGCTTGAAACTGGGTGAGTTTCTCATTCTATCTGCTGCCCTGTTTTTTTAAGATATTCGGAATATTTTGTATAAGTTCGTGCATTGAAAGAATATATTGACTGAATGATTTACAATGGGCTCGTACACTAGGCAACTAATAATTTTACGAACAATATGAAGGTATATTGGCGTAGGAGAATCGGAGAATGTGGAGACATTCTATTACTTTTTCGAGTCGGAAAACAAGCCCGAGAGTGACCCCCTTCTCCTGTTCCTTACAGGAGGACCAGGTTGTTCCTCTGTTACCACCATTGTCTATGAAATAGGTATGTTCTTTTCTTATTTTATCATATATGCTTTATAAAATTTGTAAGTATATATAGTGTGATATACATATTCTTGATTCTTCAGGCCCCTTCACTTTAAAGAACAACTTCATAAATGGCTCGTCTACGGTTGAGATGGAGCTCAAATCTTATTCATGGACTAAGGTTTGGAATTGATACATAACATCTCATATACTACAAAAAAAACGGACCCAGAATTTTAGTTTACGATATTTATTTTGTCGTTCAAAATATAAAAAATAAATATGGGTATTCGTCAAGAAAGAGTAAGTGAATAAAGCAACAAACATCACGGAAATGTGCAGGTGAGCAACTTACTTGTAATAGATCAGCCTGTTGGGACAGGTTTCTCATATGCAAAAACAGAGGAGAGTTGGAAGAGTAATGACACTCTATCTGGAGCCTTGACTTACCAATTTTTGAAAAAGGTTAGACATTTCGAACACATATTCCGTCACTTCTATGGTTCGATATTCTTTTACACTAAAAATACTGAATGCCGTGAGTTAGCATCGTGGAAATGAGTAGTGAAAATATGTTTCACCTCTTTTCTCATGTGCTTCTTAATAATTGGGATTTGTAATTTGGCACGAACAATTTAATATTATTACCATTTTTAGTGGCTTGTGGCTCATCCGGAATATTTGAAAAACGATCTCTATATTGGTGGGGATTCTTATGGTGGTATGTACGCGACACTTGTTCTTCAACAAATATATGAAGGTAACACACTTCTACAGTTTACACCCACTACAAATATAATTCTCAATAACATACAAAAATACTGTTTGTAATAAATATTATTCATTTTAACAATTTGCATCCTCAACTTTGACTTTTGTCACAATTTGTATCCCAAACTTTAATTTGTTTATAATTTGTATCATGAACTATATTTGTTTACAATTTGCACCCTCATTTATCTTACTCTTATTGGTAATCATGGAATAATAAATAGTGTGTGCGTTAAGTAGTATTGTTAGTACACCGGGTCTGAAATTTCCCTGGTTGACTCGGTCCGAAAATCCACCCAACATAGAACTTGATCCGGTCGGAGATACGAACGAATATGGACCATTAACCCGAAATGGGGTCCGCATGGTTAACAAACAATATTGGTTTTCTTCTCCTATGATCTTTGAATTTTACTTATGCTTTATCCAATATAATTTTTAAAATTGAAACAATATTTGATTCATGCTTTAATTAGTTTAATTCATTTAAATGTGTTTGATTTTTTGTGTATTAGCTTTCCAATTGTTATTTGACTTTTGTGTTAATAACTTATTATATTCATTTTTTTTCAAATTGATTTTTCATTTTTGTTCATATTGTCGGATTGGAATCTAAATTTCGGTTTCAGATTTCACTGGACCGGACTGGTTCTGGATAAACCAGTAACCGATCGGTTTTTCTCGGCCCTAATACGAAATTTTGAACCGAAATGGATTTCGTATCGATTCTGGATGGACTGGAACCTGAACCAGTCCTATCCCGATTTGGCTGAAAACCAGTTCGAACCGGACCTGTAATAACACAGTCTTAAGGGATTAAAACATAATTACCTCAAATTTTACAGTCAAAATCTCAACAAGCACATTTGATAAGAATGATAGAACAACATAAATGTAAAAAGTAAACTTTGATATATTGGGTGAATATGAATTACAATAGTGCATCTTATTTATAGAGGGGATAGAGTAGTTTGCAAGACACCAAACCTAAAAAATCTAACCTAATACTAGACATACCACACTCATGGGCTACTCCAACTCATTTATTATCTTATCAATATTACATTTCTATTCACTTTAATAAATTAAATACGGTCCAAAGGACATTTTACCACATATATAAAATTGTCAACTTACTCCCATACGTATACGACATAAGAGAATGCGTACAGTTAAAGTAATTTAGTAATTAATTTTATTGGTGATGAGTTTTAATTTCAGGAAATGAGATGAAGGATGAGTTACCTCTAAATATAAAAGTAAGTTGATCATGAAGTTTTGTTGTCCTATATTTTTTCTCACACGGCTGTTTAATTAATGATAATACATTATTAATTGTAAACATGTATGCTGTAAATTGTTTGTAGGGTTACATTTTGGGAAACCCTCATACTGATAAGTTTTTGGACTTTAACGGAAGAGTCGATTATGCTCATCATATGGGATTGTTATCGAATGAACTTTACGAGGTCAGATGACCAAACGCCATATGTACGAGTATAATTTATATTTAAAATTCAATGATATTTAGATCATCAACTCTTATAATTTTTATTTGCAGTCAGCAAAATCAACTTGTGGAGGGAATTATCTAAATAACGTAGCTGGAAATAAATTATGTGATCATTACATGCAAAGAATATCTGAGGTACTTTCTTTTGCCTCACGATCCTCTATTCTTTAATTTCTTTTCACTCGGGATCCTCTATTTTTTTTCTTATGAATACAGTTCATTAATTTTCATTCATCTTTTTCTATAGCTGTAATGCAAAAATGATGCACATTACAAAGATGTATTAGTCTAAGATATATAATAAAAAGTGTAACATAAAATTATTCAATTAATTTAATTAGTATGGATACCAAAATTCGTTAAACTAGTTAATATAGATTACTTGAAATAAACTTACATAATTGATATTAATCATATAATTTTAATAAATGATACGTTCTACCTGAAATGTAACAAAAGAAGAAAAAGTGCACCTAGTAATGAATCATAATTTTCCACTGTTTTGTGATGCCTTCCTACTATGTCCCATGTTATAACTTAGTAATTGTAGGTGTATACATTTTACCAAATATGAAATACACATATTCATAACACAGAGCATAAAAGAGGCACCTAGACAATAGAAAGGCTTTGGAGCTAGCCTCTTTTATGCTAATGATTTGTACGCACTTCATTTATTGATTATGATAATTTACTTCTTTGTTATTTACGATCCACTTTTCTATTGAAACTGGAGTGTCGTTATCATGTAAAAATCATTGGTCCTATTTTGGAATGTGTAGTGCCTTGACAACATTTGCATGCCTCATATTTTGGACAAATGCTGCGATGTGTGGAGCAACACCGTTGCTTTTCCTTATTCTCCTCGTGGCCGCGATCAGCTTCTTTCACTTGCCCCGCTCAAAGGAGGATGGTGCCAAGTAAGTTTTACTCCTCTTTATTACTTGCCCTCGCCTGGATTGACCCGAATATCCAATCTAAATCGGTCATAAATAAGTTGTGAAAATGTTAATGATTATGCAGGATCATAATTTCACCTACTCCTACTTATGGGCAAATGATGAAGCTGTTCAAGAGGCTCTTAATGTTCGAAAGGTGCATCAATTGTGGAATTTCATTACTCGGGTTTGATATTTTTATCAAAAAACCATTCTAGATACATAATAATCTGAATACGATTGATTGAATTGCAGGGAACAGTTAGAGAGTGGTCTAGATGTAATGCGGACATTGTGTACCGTACTGTTGGCATGGAAAAAACCGACGTCTACACTTTCGACGTGCAAAGCGTAATCCCCATTCATCGTAGCTTAACTTATAAGCATACGCGAGGTCTGGTATACAGGTACGATTCATATCAGAGAAGTAGTCCACTTCAACAAGATTTTATACTCTGTACTCACAGTTTGCATCTTGTTTTCACTTATCAGTGGTGATCATGACATGGCTGTTCCGCGTACTACTACCATAGACTGGATCGAGTCACTTGGATTGCCAGTTCGAACTGCGTGGAAGCCTTGGTATCTAGACGGGGAAACTGCAGGGTAAGAGACGCGATTTTTTAATGTCAATAAAGAAATTTATGTCTTATGATGAGTTTTTGCGCTAAGTAGTCTTGGTCGTTGTGTTATGTAGCTTCAACGTCGTATACTCACGCAAGAACTACGAGTTGACATACGCGACTATAAAGGTACTTGAGGGGTCTGGAATGAAAACGAAAACTAGATGTTCAGTTCAATCAGTCTTTTTTAACACAGAACAATAATCCACTCGATTCGGTATGTAAGTTTGACACTCGATCTCTTGAATCTGTAGGGAGGAGGCCATTTGCCGGCGGAGGAAAAAACGAAGGAAACCTTTGCTATGATGAGTAGGTGGTTTGCTGGTGAACAAATGTAATTGGTAGCATCAAATACATACGGTTTTGTGCTCAAACTTCACGATAGTCTACCTGTTTAATTCCAATCCATAGTTGTAATTCTGCAATCCAAACATCTTTTCTTGTTCTTGTAAGTTTATCATCAATAAAACGACCAACCAAGTCAAACGAAACCTTAGCTAACGGGACTAAATGTATACATTATGGGTCGTTTGTTCTATTACACTATACGGTTTAGATAAAATCGAAATCGGGTGAAACTTACAACACAAGGATACTTGCAATTAAATGCACCTCAGTATATGTACACTCATATTTAAAAAGCCGTACATAAGTTGCTTCAATTTATTACTTATAAGTCTGCTTTATTGTGGTGCACTTAATTTATTATTGTGTGATTCAATTCATGATATTTTGCATATGTGTTAACACGTGCAAAACCAATATTAAGCCGTTGAAATTTCAGAATCTCATCAGAAGCCAGAAGTTTGTCTGCAGTTGTAACTTATAGTAAAAAATATCAAGTGCAAATGTACTATATATAGATTACTACTTTTGTTTAATCTTATATTTCTATTTCTATACACAACATGTGACACCCATCACTATCAAGAAATTTAAGTAATTGCTATACTTTATGAAAAATCTTTAGTGGATTTTTTTTTTAATTGCATGCATGTAAAAATTATCAAATGATACAAAATAGACAATGTTCATGAGATGTTTACTGAAGAAAATATAATGTAGGAATAGAAATTCTTTTGTACAAGTGTAATATCTATCATAAGAAAAAATGTAAAATAGAATGTATAAAATTATCCGAAAATTAAATATAAGAGGTATATACTTCGATTCTATTTGAATGAGTTCATATTGTACTTAGTGTTTGCTCCATCAGAAACATAAAAGTATGTCTAACATTCGTCGCTAAGTAATGGAGTCCTACTTCATGAATATATTATACTTGACTCGTCTATTAATTTTTTTTTGTTAAGTGTGTGTTTAAGGTGGGTTATTTCAATTTGAAACTGAGGGTATAAATTATTTCAGATTTCACTTTTAATTTTTTTTTACCCCAAAATAAATTAAATTAAATGACATTAATAATATTATTGACAAGTCACGTGCCCCTCAAACGATATTATTTACGATGCATCAACAAAATAGATGATGGAGGGGAACAATTTCAAACATAAATAATTATCAATGACATCTTTAAACATAGACGATAAATTACAATAATTTTGTAAGAATTAGTGATTAATAGTCATTTATCTTTAAAAGGGTTAATGGCATGAAAGATCACTCAAAGATACTAATATTTCCTAGTCGATCACCCTATTATTAAATGGACCACCTTCGATCACTGAACTGCATTTTTTTGGGCAAACTTGGTCACTGGGCCGTTTTGAAAGATTTTGGGTGCATTTTGTAAGTTTTTATCAAGGGTAATTTTGTCCGTTCATATTTATAGACATTTAATCCTCGTTTTTTAAACTTTTTTTTAACTTTTTTTTAATTTTATTTTTATTTTCTTTTTCAGTTTTTTTTAATTTTTTTAAAAATTTTTTTTGATTTTTTTTTAAAATTTAATTTTTAAAAATTAAAAAAAAGTTAAAAAAATAAAAATAAAAATAAAAAAAATTAAAAAAAAATAAAAAGAAAAATAAAAAAAATTAACAAAAAGTTTTTTAAAAAAAAATTTAAAAAAAAAATTAAAAAAATAAAAAAAAAGTTAAAAAAAAAATTTAAAAAAAGTTCAAAAAACGAGGATTAAATGTCTATAAATATGAACGGACAAAATTACCCTTGCTAAAAACTTACAAAATGCACCCAAAATCTTTCAAAACGGCCCAGTGACCAAGTTTGCCCAAAAAATGCAGTTCAGTGATCGAAGGTGGTCCATTTAATAATAGGGTGATCGACTAGGAAATATTAGTATCTTTGAGTGATCTTTCATGCCATTAACCCTCTTTAAAAATACATAATCCAATATCGTAGAACACAACGCAAGAACAAAGCAACGTTCATATTTGCAGAAGAGCCTGATGTGTTGTCCAAGTGGCAATTCGGACCCAGAAAGCTATGTAACACTGAATACTATGTCCAAATATTCCTCTATGGTAGATCACCAACTAGGAGTACTATGTAATTTAACTTACTCAATAGATTATTCATATTTAAGGAACTTCCTACTTCCTTCACTAAAAATAAAAGATTCCATTATAGTACTCTGTATTAATTTTAACCTACGTGTATTGGTTTATAAATGGGTAAATGACGATCACGGGCATAGCTCAAATGGTAAGGGATTTCACTATAATAGTATATTTTTTCATAAGTGTGTGGGTTCGATTCACGGTAGGTACATGAGTAACTCTGCATTTGTTCAAGGGAGGATCTGTTTGTGGGTGGTTACCCAGCCTCTCTGGGCACTCTTGAGATAGAGTACCGAGCCACTAAAGACACATATTGAATTCACCTCCTCTGTTGGACAATAAGCTAGTCAAGCGGGACACCTTATATGAACTTTATATTGAGGCTTGAGTGTGGACATCATGTTGGGATCAGTATTAACAACTCCGATGTCATAATTGAGGGTGTAAAGTTCAAGCCGTTCATTTAAGACGGAGACGACCGATTTTAGCACTCCAAACTTTCATGAATTTGATTAAGTATAGTTATATTGGGAAGCATGCTGGATACCCTCTGATTTTATAAACAAATATACTTATGTGTCAACACATCTTGTTCCAGTGACAAGTATACTGACACTTCTAGCGGAGGTTTCGGGTTTCTTGAGTTTACGAATTTACGAATTGTATTGATGTTTGATGATTGTAATGGATTATTCGTCTTAATAAAATCAAAAGGTACCCCTTTGATACTTTGAAAGTATCCAATAAATGGTTATGATGATAATCCAGAAAAAGTATAAAGTGGTAAGTTAATTAATACGCATACTTAAGAAAACTTTAAAGGACAAGTACTTCGTTCGTTCTTTTATATTTGTCTTTTTAGTCTTATTTTTTTGTTTTAACATACTACTTCTTTTTCGAGCATAGAAAGTTACACTTTTACATTTTCAAGATACTTTTTACTACTCCTATTCTTTATTGTTAAATTAACAACTAACAAATTATATAATTCAATTGATTATCATTCTATATTTTTAATGCAATTTTTTAAATTTTTTTCTTTTTTCTTAATTTATGTGCCTAAAAAACAAATATATAAAAAAAGGAAGGGAGCCCATTAAAATGATTTGTACCTAATTTCTGGGTCGAGTTTGGATCACATGTAACATTTTTGTGTGACATTCTCTGCTACACTTTTACTCTCTACTACCACCTCCAATTGAAAAAATTGGTTGTTTTTGCTTTTTATGATAAAATATCTTAATTTTTAATTTTTAACGATACAAGTTACGAATAGTCAAATATTTGCCTCTACAAATATAAATGAGAAATATTTTGAATTAAATATAGGAGTATATGTGTACAACACATGATTAAATAAGATATGGTGCTTGAAAATTCAAATAAAAATAAAAATAATAGAAGTGTAACAAAAAATGTCACACAAAAGTGTTACAAAACGTTGGGACTCATTTAGGGACGGAGGAAGTATTAATCAAATACTATTAGTCTTAACTATTAATTATATCTCTCATAATTTAATCCGCTATTATCTAAACTTAAATAGACACAACGGGATTAATATTTTGATTTCTAGTTTTTGTCCTATTACATGAAATTGGTGTGTTAATAATACTAACGATGGAAAAATGCATTTACAATCTGCACACCCACATCTTCTTCATGGCCATACAACACTCGTTTCTCGTGATCATTATTACTTACAAAATTAAATTGAACAATATCTAATATCTTCAAAAACATATTGTAAAATGTTTGTAAGTAAATAAATATCGTTCTAATGTTATGTGACTAATCGAGTAGCTCATCCAAAAATACTCATACATGTTTGATCAGCGGATAACTAGGCAACCTATGATTCAACAAAGTAATTATCAGATCCGATAAAATAAATACAAAACATATTTATTAAATACTCCATAACTTATTTGCGTTAAATCTAAATTTTAAAAGGGCGAATCAATCGAATAACTTGTTACATTGGCTGGAAACTGATTCTGTGGTCCTCTCAACTAGTACCAATTTGGTTCAAACATGTTGAGTCGCTTGAAACCAAAACAATTACAGTAAATAATTACCTAACTCATCAAAAACTATTTATACAATCGAGTCACTCGATACCCATCAAATCGACAATAGTTCCCCTCGTAAAAACTCATTCACTTTCTACAATTTTAACAATATTTGAGCAAAAACTATTTCCACGATTTGGATGTACACAACTTGCATTCGTTAATCAAATCGAACACACGTGCGTTCGGTACTTTTCGTACAATCAAAAAATCGAACGCACGAAACGTGCATTGGCGCCGTGTAATAGCGTCATGAAAATATGTTTACCATAATACTTTTAAAGATTTACCACGTGGCCAACACATTTTCCTACGTGTACATGCTGACATGCCAACAATTTTTTATTACATCTATAATTTATTATTTCAGACCTTGTTCAAATCTCCCAACGGCCAAGCTCCCCCCCTCCTTTTAAATAACACTCCCTTTACCCCACCTCCTCCACTACTTCAATTTCACTCTTCTTTCCTATTATACACACCCACAAAAATCCAATCTTTTTTCCATTTTCTCTTCAACATTTCTCTATTATATGTAAATTATCACAACCTTAAATTATTGCAAACAAGATTGTTTAAACATGACAAGCAGAAAATTGTATGTAGAAGTTTGTAATGCCAAGAATTTGATGCCAAAAGATGGGCTAGGAACAGCAAGTGCCCATGTATTGGTGGATTTCGACGGCCAACGACGTCGAACCAAGACGATAACTCGAGATCTCAACCCCCAATGGGAAGAGAAGCTCGAGTTTATTGTCCATGATTTGGCAGCCATGGCTGATGAAACTCTTGAGCTCAATGTGTATAATGATAAGAAGACTGGAAAAAGGAGTACTTTTCTGGGAAAAGTCAAGATTAATGGGTCTACTTTTGTCAAATGTGGTGATGAATCTTTGATTTACTACCCTTTGGAAAAAAGGAGTGTTTTTTCGCAGATTAAGGGGGAGATTGGCTTGAAGGTTTATTATGTCGATGAGGAGGCGCCGCCGCCGGAGAAGACTGAGGTGGCGGCGGAGACTAAGGAGGCTGCGGTGGTGGTGGAGGCTACTCCAGCTGCTGAAGAAAAGGCTCCCGAAAACAAGGAGGAGGAGAAAAAGCCGGCCGAAGCCGAGAAGAAAAAGGCGGAGGAAGAAAAGAAACCGGAGGAGGAAAAAAAACCGGAGGAGAAAACCCCAGATGAGAAACCACCGGAAGAACCCAAAAAGGAGGAAGTTCCAGCTGCGCCTCCGGTTCAGCCACCACCTGAGGTGGAGCATCCGCCGGTTGCTCAACCAAAAGTGAATGTGGTAGAGGAGGAGAACAAGCAAATGATTGAGCCAAAAGTTTTCAGAAGCCTCTCATCAAACGTTGACCGGCGGAGTATGGCGTTTGATCTCGTTGACCAAATGCCGTTTCTGTACGTTCGTGTTCTGAAAGTCAAAATTGGAAGTGGCGTTGAAGCCTCAGAAACGTCGTCGTTTTATTCGAAACTATCTATCGGAACACACAGTTCCAAAACGGCGACGTTGGGTTGTAACAAGGATTGGGACCAAGTCTTCGCTTTTGACAAAGAAGCATTAAACTCGTCATCATTAGAGGTCTCCGTTTGGGTTGAGAAGAAAGTCAAAGCAGTTAACGAGAATGAAAGTGAAAAGAAGATTGATGATATTATTGTTGAGAATTGTATTGGAACGGTGTCGTTTGATCTTCAAGAAGTGCCGAAAAGGGTCCCTCCGGATAGCCCCTTGGCCCCACAATGGTATAGTTTGGAAACAGGGGACCAGAATGGTTCGCCGGGGAGTGACGTCATGTTGGCCGTGTGGGTGGGGACTCAGGCGGATGAGGTGTTTCAGGAGGCGTGGCAATCGGATTCGGGGGGATTGATACCAGAGACCCGAGCTAAGGTTTATTTGTCTCCCAGGCTGTGGTATTTGAGAGTAACGGTCATCCAAACCCAGGACTTGCAGCTAGGTTCGGGTACCGAGCCTCCGAAAATCAAGGCTCCTGAGGTTTATGTCAAGGCTCAGCTTGGGGCACAGCTTTTCAAGACCACACGAACCTCGGCTGGTGGCCCCAGTTCGGCGTCTTCCAATCCTACGTGGAATGAGGATCTGATGTTCGTTGCAGCCGAGCCGTTTGAGCCATTCTTGGTGATAACTGTTGAGGACTTTACGAATGGGCAGCAGGTGGGGTTTGCTAAAGTCCCTGTCACAAGCATTGACAGGCGTACGGATGATAGAGCTGAGCCTAAATCAAGATGGTTTAATTTAGTTGGATTGGATGATAAGAAGCCTTATGGAGGGAGGATTCATGTGAAAATGTGTCTCGAAGGTGGATATCACGTGCTCGACGAGGCGGCTCATGTGACTAGTGATGTTCGAGCCACGGCTAAGCAGCTCGATAAGCCACCTATTGGCTTGCTCGAGGTGGGAATCAGAGGGGCTAATAATTTGTTGCCGGTTAAAACCAAGGATGGTACTCGCGGAACCACGGACGCTTATGTGGTGGCTAAGTATGGTCCCAAGTGGGTTAGGACAAGGACGATTCTTGATCGGTTTAATCCACGATGGAACGAGCAGTACACGTGGGATGTTTACGATCCGTGCACGGTGTTGACTATCGGGGTGTTTGATAATGGGAGGTACAAGCCTGATGAAGCCGCACCAAGGAAAGATGTTAGGTTGGGGAAGCTTCGTGTGAGGTTGTCCACTCTCGATACTAATCGAGTGTACGTAGGCTCATACTCGTTGATTGTGTTGCTTCCTAGTGGTGCCAAGAAAATGGGAGAAATTGAGATAGCATTGAGGTTTTCATGTTCATCTTGGATTAGTCTAATTCAAGCCTATGCTAATCCAATGTTGCCTAGGATGCATTATGTGAAACCTCTGGGACCTGCCCAGCAAGACATTTTAAGACACACAGCTATGAAACTTGTTACAGCAAGATTAGCAAGGTCTGAACCTGCTTTAGGCCATGAAGTGGTTCAATTTATGTTGGATACAGACACTCATATGTGGAGCATGAGGCGGAGCAAGGCGAATTGGTTTCGGGTTGTTGGTTGTTTATCTAGAGCAGCCACATTTGCAAGATGGCTAGACGAGATTCGTAATTGGATGCATCCTCCTACCACAATCTTGGTGCATATCCTCCTGGTAGCAATTGTGCTATGCCCACACTTAGTTTTACCTACAATTTGCATGTATGCTTTCTTGATTGTATCCTTGAGGTGTCGTTATCGCCCCAGGGCAGCAATTACCATGGATCCAAGGATGTCATACGTGGATGCAGTAGGTCAGGATGAGCTTGACGAGGAGTTCGATGGGTTCCCCTCCTCAAGAGCACCAGAACATGTCCGAATCCGTTATGATCGACTAAGGGCTCTAGCTGGAAGGGCACAAACACTGCTAGGTGATGTTGCAGCACAGGGTGAAAGAATGGAGGCATTGTTCAACTGGAGAGACCCCAGAGCTACTGGCATATTCGTTGCGGCCTTGCTGATAGCTTCATTAGTCTTCTACGTTCTACCGTTCAAGGCATTTGTGCTGGGTTCAGGCTTCTACTACCTACGCCACCCGAGGTTCCGCGATGATATGCCAGGCATGCCATTGAACTTTTTCCGGCGGCTTCCTCCATTGTCAGATCAAATTCTTTAGCTCATTCATTAATTTGTACCGTCTTATTATAGTAGTCTGGGAAATTTTTCAATTAGTAGTAACAACATTTTGATAATAATGCACTTTCCCGGTGTATCCAAGTTTAGTTGATACTATTAATATACGGAATATTTATTTATTGGCATTGGTTTAATCATTCATGTATGTTCACATTTTTTTCTTTTTAAACTCAGTCACCGCCCTTACAATGAGAATCAAATCCAGGACCTCTAAGTCACTGAAAGATCTCCTCACCGTTAGGTCATTCGATGTTCTGTTCGTGTATGTTCTCAAATGGAAAGGAATCAGCATAGAGCCACAGACAAGGTATTTTGGTGGGCCATATTAGCCAACTACTACTTACTAGTTGAGGCAAATATTCAATGGGGATTTCGATATGTTACCGTTAGAAAAGTGAGCCTAGAATTAATGTGGAAGTAATGAGCTAAGAGCTAACAACACCAAGCATAGATCTTCTAGACGATGGACTTTTTTCGTAAAGGATAGAAATTACAAATTATAAAATAGAAATTTATAACTAATCTAATAATCGAGGTTTGACCCTTCAAACAATTCCGTCTTCGCTCTAAGTGTTTTTGAATATGATTCCAAATCCACGTAACCGACATGAAATCTCACAGAGTGGGTATTTGAGACTTGTAAAGGCAGTGCATAGAGATCTCGGAGTGGGTGCATGAAAGTTGCAAAGGAAGTACGAATATTCTCCTTAAGCAAGAGTCAAATCTCAGACCTCTTGATAAAAGCTCGAGTCGGATATCATTAGACTATTAAGTCATGAATTTTAGACTATGACTCAATCATGATTCTTGAGCATATGTTTCCAATTGTCTTTTATGTACATAACAATATTGATACCATTAATTCACTTGTAATATCAAAGTAATGTCAAAACAAAGAAGAGATGAATCATTGTAGAAAAATCGTGTTAGTGACACGTTGACATCAAAAAAACAATTAAAGAAAAAGAAAAAAACGAAGGGGGAAGACCTTGAGAACTATAGATAACATTTTGTTCGCATTTCATCATATAATAATGACACGCCACTTTCATTGTAAAAATAGTGAAAACAACAAAATGAAGCGCATTTATCAAAATGTGGAGTGTAAAATTCGTCGACCTAACATTATTAGTGAAACATTGAGCAAAACCAAATAAGGCACCATAATGATGCAGCAAATTAACATATCATTCACCTTCAATAAAAACCAAACCAGCAAAGCATTTTCTACAGAATATGGTAGGTAACTCAATATTAATGCTAGATGTACTTGTTAAAATCTGTGAAAAGTCTGAACCATTATATATTGTTTGTTTTAACTTCATTTTCTGGAGCATTATGTACTCACAACTCAGAACATTCATATTGAATTCTTATTCTAACAGCTCAATCACAAATCTCCTCATTCTTGTTGATGACTTGAATTGAAAATATCGCTTTTCTATACTAACGAGTATGAACGATAAAAAAACTCTTCCAACTTCAAAAACCAACATGGTTTTGGTATCGATAAGTTGAATATTGAAACCTGGTACAGCTCATCTAATAGCTGATGTATGTATCATCTACACTGCCGTTTTAAATTCTGAGAGGAAGTCAATTTTGTTAGTAATATTCGCAACCTTCTGGCCCCTGCTCCAGGCTGCAGAACACCGTATTTCTCACTCTGTATACCAGAGCATGTATCGCTCCCATTTCTCGAGCACCATCCCCCGTACACAAATTGTCCAGGATGTCTCTTGAGCAGTCCTCGGTCAATCTTATCAAGCACTGGATCATTTTTCTTGAATTTGCGTGCAAAGGGGCGATTGCTAAGAACCATTCTCCTATAGTCCCTGACCCCAAGCGACCTTGGATGTTGCTTCGGGGGATTATCCCATAAGATATAATGGAGATCATGGTTCACTGTGGTGTTCTTGTACTCACCAGAGTTGCATATGGCTGTTTGAAAATAACCTTCAGGAGTTGAAACAAAATTCGTGTAGTATAGGAGCAGAGTTCTCGGAAGGTTGTCCCATCCTAGGATACAGTATTCAGAAAACGACCGGGACAACACTGTCCATGCAGAACCTGCAAAAGACGTCCTTTTATTAACGACATGATTGTACAAAGATGGTGAGACATCTCTTGACTAAGTTTACATAAAACACCAACTATTTGAATCCAATCAAGATATGCTTTAGTTTCAAACTAGCTGAAATAGAACTTCTAAAACCCGAGTGTCATAATCAAAATATTGATAAAAGTCGGAACTTCCAGACATGTTTGTAAAGTTATGGCCACACTACTGACAATTGATTTTAGACTAGAGCTCAAAGGTTCCCTACAAGATTCAATGTTATATCAGTGTTCCATGTGACTCACTATCATCAATCGAACTGCGTCGACGGCCATACCATAAGGACAAGTAGTCACATACAATGACTAAACTTTTCTTAATTAAACTCGAAACTTATAAGATAAATCAGGACAAGAAAGCTCGTTTATTAGGATCATGTGCAATTACGTAATCTGATCTTGAACATGGCACATGAGGGGTGTGGTGAATTGCTCTTCTCAAGGAGATAAGTATGCACTTCTTGGTAAAGTATACAAGTTGAGGCTAATATTAATTGAACCTCACATGTTACGAACTTTTACACCAGCACACATCTCTCGATTAGTGTAGAGAAACACTCCACACTACAACCAGTTGATCTCTTTCAATCCCAAACTGTTCACATTTTTTACTCATCTTCTAAGACCTTAAACTACAAAGATCAAAACTGCTCCCAACTGTTACTAATCTACAAGGGTTTATACTTAAAACAGTTGGCTATACGGGATATAACAAAGTAACTCCAAATGTCTTAATCCGTCAATATATGACCGATTTATCAAATACCCTATAGGCCTACACACGTGTAATCCGGTCCACCTGGATCACGTAGCTTAGCCGGGACACATTTTAATACCGAGTTAAGAATCCATAAAAAACAAGATCAATGTACCTGTAAAAAGCTTGAAAGCAGTGGGAAGACTTCTTTGCTTGACAACCCACCATAGCTCAGATTTGTTGACACTATGCAAACCTGGATCTATTACTATTGGTTTTGCTCTCTTATTCCTATAATTTTAAAAAGTAACAAATTCCATATCATTATAAATACTCCAAAAAAATAAAACTAAGATAGTAGATTTTATAACCAAGACAAGAAAAAAAAATTCTTACATTTTCCAACCCAAGTGACTAGTATGTTGTACAAAGTTGAGATCTTTTGGCAAGCTGGAGAAGGCATACATCAGATCTGAATTCAAGAAACCAACAAAAACCAATTAATAACATCAACAATAACTTACAAATAATACTTCCAACTATTAAGAATCCACGTAACCGGGATTGATTCTGATACCATGTTAATAATCGACCGAGATACACACTAAAACCAATTAACCCATGAAACATATTAAATCAAATGAGCAACTTGATGCACTCACCATACCATCTTGAGTAACTAGAGGATAATCAGAGGCACTGAGATTAATAAACCAATCCCATTTAGATCTGGTTTTTTCTTCAGCTCTCAAAAGCATAGACATTGCATGTAAAGTTGTTGTCAACATAGTTGGACCTCTATAGGTGACCAAATTCGGCTTTCTGACCATCCAAACGTTGTCAACTTCACTAAAGACATTGTCTGATGTAATGAATCTCGCGATTTCTTGATGTTCTGCTTCAGGGGCATCTCTATCCAAATGTATCAAGTAGTAGTTTCCCGGATGGTATAGCGAAAGCATCAGGCGTTTGAGCTTCATGGTGTCTCCTCTTGAAGCTGAGATCAAGTAGGCAAATGTTACAGGGTATGGATTGGTTGTGGAGTTTGAGACTATGAAGCTTTTGCTTGGTTTGATAATGGTGATGGATTGAGTTAGTTTTGTAGTTGGGATGTTGAAGATGAAGGATACTAATACTAATGTTGTAAGAAAAAACATCAACAAAAGTTTGATGCCCATTGCTTTAAAGAAAAGGGTTGTTATTGGTTTTTGGCAAATTTGAAGAAGGGGGTAGTGGTAATATTAGGAGAACATTGGGGTGGGTTGGGGGGGGGGGGGGGAGGGTGGGGATGGGGGTAGGGTAGGGTGGGTGCTTGGTGGAAGTGTGGCAATTGATGTGATAATGAGATGGTAACAAAGAAGAGTAGAGATGAGAGTTCACAATGTTGTATACTTTTCTTGAAAGGAAGGTTTGTAGGAGTTAGTTTGAGTGGTTGGAATTTGTGCTTTCCATTGAGCTTTTATAGTTGGAGTTTCATTTTCTTAAGTGCACATGTACTTTGTTTATGGAAAGATGTAGTATATGTATATGGTGAGATGATTAGTATCTTAAATTTTGTGTTAATGGCATGTGTGGCCCATGGCTTTTGACATTCTTTGTTAGAATGTTGAATTTGATCACTTGAATGTTAGGTATTGATGCTTAAAGTGTAGGTTTGGTAGTCATTGGAATAGGAATGGGTTTTGTTAATTGAGTTATTTTATAATCGCTTCCTAAAATTCTTTCTTACAAGTTGTTAAGAACATGCTTAAATATTCGGATTCGAATTCTTTCTAGTTTCTTTCTAGAACTTTTCTTCTCTCTAGGCTTTCTTTAGAGTTGTTCTTATTTTAAATCATATCTTTAGATTGATTTGCCATATTTCGGGTCCTCCTAAATATATTAAATCTGATCAAATCAGTTTGCCATTCGTAATTTGAAATTGATCATATTTTGTTATACCTAATATCACATAAAATTCCAATTCTCAAAATAAGTTCATTATGAATCCCAAATCTCATGGGCTTGGATTATGATTCACGATCTTTTGCTGATTTAGTAGGGTTTAACATTGAATTTGTGATCATGGTCACCTATTGGCTATCGTTTCCTAAATACTATTTCAATTAAACATTCCTTCTTGTTGTTTTATCACAAAATACTTTGCGTAATCATGGACGCGGAAATTGTTCGTGATCTTATGAAATGTTCTCTTTCGGATTCGGTGTCAAATTCGATACTTTTAGTTGAAGAGGGTATGGTTGACGGGGTTGTCGAATGCTAAGCAAACCTCTACATCAAGTGTCACTCCCTTAAAGGGGGTTTTATTAGTGTTGAGGGACATTTCTCAGGGTATATCTCGTGCTTGGAGCAGCAAGGATATTCGAGCGTTTAAAGTTGTTGGTCCTATACTAAATGTTATTTTCAGGTTTGTTCAATAAAAATTTCGTATTCTTCGCATAAGAAAAGTAAAAGAAATACTCAGCAATTTCAATGAGCTCCAGTTTCTTTAATATTTGACCAGAGACTTTCCAACTTCGGAACTTAACAATCACCACCATCAAAATTGGAGATAATTCCGAGTTCGTACAAGCAAACAACTCTGATACAAATGATGACAACTTACTAGAGTCATATCTAACAAAAGTGTTTTTTGTTGTTGTTGCTTTTGAAATTTGCCAAAAATGCCTTCATAATGTTGCAAAAGTTAGGATTTAAAGTGTTTGAAGATTGGGTTTTATAGCTTAGCTAAAAAAATCGATCAGTACTTGAGGGGGACTTACCTAGTCCGATCAAGTTCCCATCTACTATAATGACCATAAGATCTTGTTGTCGGGACTTGGAGCGATAGGTAGATGTGAATTTTCCATCTCATGTTCACTTAAACCTATCGAAGACGATGGCATCGGGACTTGCACTAACCTCGACCTAAGTCTTGATCACTTAGTCTTGACAAACATTTGTTAACTTCAAATCATGTACGACAGGCCGATGGTGGTTTCAAGCAAAATTAAAATTCTATTCGTTTATAAAATTGTACTCTATTTATTTATAGAATCATAAACCTGATCATAACAACACTATCTAACTTGTCAATCGAGAAAGAAAAGTTAAAAATTTCTCAACATAACAAGCTAAATGCATTTTTAAAATCCGAGATTCACAATAAAGATGACAAGTAAAAAAAAAACGGACCAAAAACTAAACCAGGTCATTTTGAAACAAAAAATATCAAACAACCCCAAAACAACCAGCAAGGAGCCCTTGAGCTTTCTTTTTTCTTGAAGCAAAGAAAAAAGTGGATAAGTCTTTTCTCAGTCCTCCAAAAATGTCACTCACATATGGAAAACCAGTTCAATTATTCTCAACCTCTTCCAAACACACCCCTCTCAACCTCAAACCCCTTCCCTTTCTTCTCCCAACCAAACATTTTTCACAAAAAACAAGAATCAAAACTACCACCAGAAGAAGCATCAACCACTTGTACATTCAGAGCTGTCTCAAAGCCTCTAGTAATGAGGAGGGTTGTACCATGGAGGCGGCGGCGACACCGCCTTCTCCACCGTTTTCTGTTAAAATCCCCGTTGGAAACCGACATGTGAGTGTTGTTTAGCTGTTTGTGAATTTGGGTTGTCTTGTTTTTGAGTTCTTTACAAAAGGGTTAATGGAGCTGAGTTGTAAATTGTTATTAGGACATTTGAGAACTTTTGGGTAGATTTTGTAAGTATGTATAACTAAGTACAAAGACTGTTTTTTTTTTAATATATTTTTAGTACTCCTTATATATAATTAAATAGAAAGAATGATTTTTATCTAAATATTTGTTAGTATAATGATTTAGTACAAACATTCTTTTGTCAACACAAGAAGCTTGTAATAATTTAGATTCTAATGGTCATTGAAAAATTGTGTATTTAACTATATAAAGACTTTTGGCGCTTTGATATAATAAATTAAGTTAAAATGGGTCATGACACTAAAAAAAAAGAAAAGAAAAAGGTCATGACACTACTTAGGCTTCTAGTAGCTAGTGTTGGCATATCACTCTTGGATCAATTCGGAAAGAGTGTCCCAGGTATCACAGGAGTGATTATGGCTGTGTGCTATCCGACCTCCTCTTACCTCGATTAGACTAGAGCCTCTTCATAGGCATTGGGGCATCTTGTTGATGTGAGTACCTACAATTAAGTGCAATAACTGTTTTCATATGTTTTAAGTATATAGAAGTATAAATGCTGAATTTTTATATTTGTAAGTATAAATAATTAAGTACAAAAACTGACTTTTTATATTTGTAAGCATATATATATTTATGTATAAATACAGTTTTCTGCATTCGGTACTGTTGGTCCTCATGTCTCCGATATGGATAGTATGGTTTAGTGTTGTGTACCGCAGCTGAATGTATTGTGCTTTGTAGTGATTGAAGAAAAGAGTTAGAACTTAGAAACCATGTACCGGTTGAGCTTTTTATTGCACGTTTTGGCTGGTTTGACGCATTTTTAGGAAGCCATAATGGGATTTGTGAGGATTTAAGGTATTATAATCATACTGTTAATAATACTCAGAGGAAATGGAGTTGCTAGTACAACTACTAAAGATGAAAATCACAACATAAGTATTATGGTTTAGTCCGGTGTGCCGTTGCTGATTGGATAGTACTTTGTAGCGACTGTAGAAAAAAGTGAGAAGCGATGTATTAGTTGAGCTTTTTGCTTGCTCGTTTCTTGACTGCTTTGCCTCAATCAAGGGGAATCAATAATAGGAGTTGTGAGGATGTAAGGTACAAGCATAGTCATACTGTTGTAATACCAGGAGGAGGTGGAGTTTCATTTGTTAGTATTAGAAATGAAAATCACAATGTAGGGAACAGAAGGAGCCAATGAGTTTTAGTGCTGTTTGTATGGAATAGTGTGATACACGCTTAAAAGAATTTGTGATACTTGAAATTTAGTGAAAAGTTATTATGTTGAAGAATGATGCTGTTGTGTAAATAATCTCCATGGTTATATTTTGTGTGTGGAGGACTGGAGGCTGTAGTTGAGGAGTCTCGCTCGAGAAAATATAAGATATTCCAGTGCTTAAATCCTTCTGCTCGGATAATATATCGGTCCTGTCTAATAGTAGTCCAGCTTGGTTAGTTGCATAAAAGAAAACCTTAACTTTAACTACGTGTAAAACATATATAGTATTTTTATGAGTTTTGGGTCACCCAAGTATGCCACCAAGTGTATGTTTTGCGTGTTGGCTTTGAGTATACGTTTTTTGTTTGAGTTTCTACTTTGCAAAATGATATAGTTATAAATAGTTACCTATGGGGTTTAGTACTCCACTAAGATGAGTGGGAAATAATGATAATGATATAGTTTCCCCTTGTCTTCAGTGAATGGTCATTCACATTTTAACCTTTCGATATCTACCACCCTGGATGATTTTCACTGAATAATGATTTTTGCAACTTTTAGATATTAGTTGAAACAGGCCAGATAGGGAGACAAGCCAGTGGAGCTGTGATGGTTACAGATGGAGAAACTGTAAGTTTTCTGAATCAATATTTATGTTTTATACGAGTGTTTGATGATTTTATTGTTGTAAAATCCGTCGAGCATTTCCATTTTTAATTTTCCTCTTGGGAGAGTCTTAAGGTTTTATAGTATTTTTGATAACCTATATCAGAGGAAAGAATATGAGCATTAGATTGTTAAGCTTTGTATTCCCTGAGGCATAATGTGGAAGCTCTCGCAACATGCACGTCTAATAAATTTAAGTCCACCTTATCTTCTCTAATGTGAGTTATATCTATATTACCAGCTGTAATATTTCTTGGTTGTACTCTAGAAAGGAACAGAATAGCGAATAACCATGTACCTCACATTTCATATTGTAGTCATACTTTTATAGTAAGTTTATTTGCTTATAGTTTGGATAGGCGAGGAGTGTTAGTGATCCCTTACGAAATATTGAAATTATACCATGGGAGTCAGGTAGATCCTTCACTCTGGTATATTCTTTCGTCTCTGCATATTTTCTATTCGTAATTGCTTAAGCATGCCTCTTTCTTGTGGTTATAGTGTTCTTAGTTTTCCGAAGGACTGAGATGTATTGCTCAAGTTGGGGGCTTTTCATCTTTACTTACTGTAAAATAATTATTTCCAGATTATCT
Source organism: Echium plantagineum (assembly GCA_003412495.2). Taxonomy (NCBI): domain Eukaryota; kingdom Viridiplantae; phylum Streptophyta; class Magnoliopsida; order Boraginales; family Boraginaceae; genus Echium; species Echium plantagineum. The sequence goes on from CM016564.1 coordinate 14,161,669, forward strand.
ATACAACTGTTTGTTTGGCTGATGTTCCCAGCGAGCCTTCAGACTTTTTCCCTCTTTCGGTTCATTATCAAGAACGGTTTTCTGCAGCAGGTCGAACCAGGCAAGGCTACGCAATCTGTGGCTTGTAGATACCTTCCATATTATGTTGATAAGATAATTGTTATTAAGTTATGTTTATCCTGTTTTCCAGCGGAGGATTTTTCAAACGAGAGGGGAAAACTAAAGATCATGAGGTAGCAGCCAAATTTTTTTGAATGATCATGACAATCCCGAAAAGTTGCATACTTCGTTTCATTTTGCTTCCTCCTCTTTCAACACTGTTATATGCCATTCCCATATTTCTTATGGAGTATATTTTTACAGTGTTGCACCATCTGTATTTTCATTTTCATATTTTCATCAATTGCTTCAGGCTACTTACAAGAAAATATATTAATGATAAACAACTATGCTATTAGATGCACTAATTCACTGTTTCTTTCTTTCTCCTCCCTTCTCTTATCAATTAGTTTCAAGGGCGAGGGGTTTAAGAGGCTATTTAAATATCAGAAAATTTACTTCAAGGAATCATAGCGTTGTTATGCAGCAGTTTTCTCATTTAGTCTGTAAAAAGGTTTCACCATAACTCACTTAGTAGCCACTTCACTTACCATGGTAAATTTGTGAATCCTGTTTATCTGGTACTGGTTTTCTCTATGATACTACTTGTTTAAATGTGTCGGTCATAGGGTTATGATGAGAACAAATGGTAATTAAGCATCTGAAGAGCTGGTTAGTTTGAATTCATCCATAAAGAGTTCAAAATGTTTAGGGCGTTAGAGGTATTATTTTATTTAATATTTGGTGACTGGTTTGATATTGAGATTATTGCTTTCAGGTTCTTATATGCAGGTTGATAGATAGGCCATTGCGTCCCACTATGATGAAAGGTTTCTATCATGAAACGCAGGTTCTATCTTGGGTATGTTTACAATATACTAACTTTGTTTTTCCCTCCTTATTGTGGGGAAAGGAAGGCATGGAGAGCGTCTCTATGTAATGATTCCTTACTATGCGGTTCTCCAAGCATAATATTGTTAATATAAAACTTCCTATTCTTGTCTCCCATGTACTTAAGGTATTGAGCTATGATGGTCTGCATCCTCCTGATTCTTTGGCAATTACAGCAGCTGGAATTGCAATGTAAGATCAATTCAGTGATTAGATAATAAACAAGCAACTAGCAGTTCCTTATGTTTTTGGTTGCTTTATTGTCTTACTTACATAAAATCTTTTATAGGGCTCTTTCAGAAGTACCACACTCAAATCCCATAGCTGGAGTCAGAATTGGTCTTATTGACAATAAATTCGTTGTAAACCCAACAGTGAAGGAGATGGAAGGCTCAAAGCTAGATATGATGTTAGCCGGAACAGATACTGCAATTTTAATGATAGAGGTGGGTTCTACCTCCTAGTTTGGCTTTTTCGCAGCATTGAAAAGAAGCGAGAGACCATGCATGTACAAATGCATATGCTGAAGTTGTCATTCTATTAATACTGTTTGGATCTCAATGCTTCTTGATCTGCTAAGATATAGTAAATTAATTCTGCTTTTATTATTGCTATCCCATAGAAGATATTGAAGATCTCTTGACTTTTATTCTATCAAATATATAATGTAAATGTCAATATAGGTTGAAACTTTGTTGTTATGTTCCAAACTTACTTTCAAAGGTTGAATGTGAACTAAGAAAAGTTTAGTTCAATAAACTGATCATATAGGGTGCAGAAATGTCAGCAGTTGCATTATATTATGGTCTGAAAGAAAAAGTTATACCTTGGAAAGTAAGAAAAATGTCAGTGCAATGATATACTTTGACAAATTGTGTATTGTAGATATAAGATGAATGACAACTTTCTCCACGAGTAGGCTGGGTGTTCAATTTATTTTTGTTGCTATGCCTGCAAATATATACCTACTCCAAGTGATTATCTTTCTTGCAAATAGCTAATACTAACTTAACTTATTGTTTATGTGGACATAATAATCAAAGGGATATTGTGACTTCCTCCCTGAAGACAAGTTGCTTGAAGCTGTTGAAGTTGGACAGGTCACTTGCACTTCTTCTACTCTTCGGTTTATACTGTTTCTCTTAGACCTCAGATTCTTTATACCATGAATTGCTGCTGCTGTCTCTGTGTATACTTAAATCAATTGGGTGCAGTTCCCTGGGACGTCGTTGAACAAAATAGAATCTTCTGAAACCTATGTTAATTTCTAAGATTAAACTCTTCTCTGTTCCAGCAGTATATATTCTCAATTCCATATGTATGAATGAAATACATTTGGTTACACAAATTAGACAAATAAAAAAAAGAGCAGAATGAGCATCGTTATCTTTATCAGACTAACATTAGTAATATAGATGCTACATTGTCCTTATATCGGATACTATAGGTAGAAGTGACATTACTTTTAAGCTTCTATGCTGTCTGGTTAGTGTGGTTGTTCTCTCTTTAGCTACTTTTGGGTATAGGGAGTTTCATTTAACTAGCCAAGGGAATATTTCTTGTAGTCATTCTGCTGCTATAAATTGAATTTCTTCTTAAGCATAACTGCAAGTTCATTGTAAAAAGAGAACTGGATCTGAGCCAATGTGAGAACAAGATGGTAGATTGGTGTTGATTAATCATGGACACAAGCCCAATAACTAACCGTATACAAGATGAAGATGATAGGCACCCATCATTGCTACCTGAGATTAACATTCATTTCCATGGATTAGTTCTATTGTCTTAGTATATGCCACATTGCTTGTTATTGTCTTGGAGTACTTGTAAAGGTCTCTAACTCTATGTCTAAAATTTTCACAGGAAGCTGTTCGAGCTATTTGTAATGAGGTGTCGAATCTAGTGCAGAAATATGGAAAACCAAAGATGTTTGATGCAATCAAGTTGCCTCCTCTTGAGCTATATGAGCATGTTGAAGTATGCTTTTAAATCTTTTAAACTCTGGATCTCTTTCAAAATTTTGGATGAAGATTTTACAGTATGGCTGGTTATTTGAAAAAAAATCAAGTCTTCACTACTCTTTTGGTCCATTCCCCAAATCATGTTTAGCTACTACTTTTGGCATGGTTCATATGTTATATGATATGTGCAGTAAAAAGAGAGTTGTTCAATAGTAATTGAGTTTACTTGCAGTATGGCCAATGATAGTTTGTAGTCATGAATGAGTTGAAAAGAGTTTTGGGACAAATGATAGGTTAGGCACTGGAGTACCTATAAACAGGTATCAGTATGATATTGAGACCACCTCATCTCTTTTTAGTTAAACAACTGAAAGGTGCACCTGACTTTTTATTAATTATTGTTTATTATTACTTGTAGTTTTTATGTTTCAGGCTGATCCTTGTTTAGTTGTCATTATCTCCCAAAGATTGGTTCACAAGAATCGTTTTTGATGAATTATAGCTCTTTATTTGTCGTATGTCCTAATGTCAATTCCTAAACAGCTTATCATTTTCCTCATCAATTACAACTGCTGAAGAAGCAACAACTTCTCAGGAGAACTAACTGTGTATAATCTATAACCTTTTTATCAGGATCATCTTTCATATTAGTTCACCAAAAAGTGACTGCTTCTGCGGATATATTAACTAAAGGTTCTCTGACATTTTTGTTGCTGTTAATTTGTATGTGGCGATCTCATGATTATCCCTTCTTAGGAAATTGCTGGCGAAGAACTAGTAGAGATACTGCAGATTAAGAATAAGATTCCAAGAAGAAAGGCCTTATCCGCATTAGAAGATAAAGTTATACATATACTAGCAGAGAAGGGTTTTGTTAGCCAGATGAAAGCTTCTGGACTTCCCGAGCCAATACAAGACTTGTTAGTCGAGGAAGAAGACGATGAAGAAGTGATCGTGGATGGTGAAGTTGATGAAGGTGATATCCATATAAAGCCAGTGTTGCCTAAACACATTCCCTTGGTAATTCTCTTCCTAACTTAAGTATGCTACTAGTGCATGAACTACTAGGAAAGGTTTCAACTATCTCTTACAACTACTGAAATTGACCCATCCGAACAATTACTTTTATGATGGCTGTGGTATTGATAAGAATGGCCTCCGTACTTCAGTTTATTTTTTCACTTGACATGGTAAAAGATAACATATGTGATTTGGGTTCTTGAAGGAGTTGACTACTTGATGATACAGAAGAAATTTATAAGTCGATATTATTCTGCATGTTTTGTGACATCTATAAGACATTATCCATTTTGAGGTCACACTATTCTTCGATGTTGGTGATCTTCCCAATTTTTAATTGGTCTATTCATGCAGCTTTTTTCTGAGGTGGACGTGAAGCTAGTGTTTAAAGAAGTTACATCCAAATTCTTGCGAAGGCGTATTGTTGAGGTGGGCATCTGTGTGACATGTTTAACATCCTAATGTAGCGTTCACAACAATTAGCAGTTTTTCCTTTCATCATTATTCTTCCTTTCAGGTTTTTGTTACAGATTAAAAGTACGGTTCTTCTCAGGCAGACTTTCTGTTTATTGTTTTGCGTCAACTCTGTATGAGTAATAAGCTTGTTAATTAATATCAGTATTCATTTTTCCCCCTCAGGGAGGGAAAAGAAGTGATGGAAGAAGTCCACAGGAGTTGCGTGCTATCAACTCTCAGTGTGGCTTATTGCCTAGAGCACATGGGAGTGCACTTTTCACCCGTGGTGAAACACAGGTCTGTACGCAGTATACAACTCAAACAAATCTTGCTTTGACTAAGAATTGTATCCTAAATTGTTTATGAAATGTCTAACACCCGTTGTTTTTCATTTTGCTTTGATTTTTACAGTCATTAGCTGTGGTCACACTTGGTGATAAATATATGGCACAGAGGATAGACAACCTTGTGGATGAAGAAGAGTACAAAAGATTTTATCTTCAGGTATCAAGCATAACTGTTCTTTTGTCCTTCTTCTCTTGTTTATTACACTTTTCAAATTCTCGAGCTAACGGAGACTTGCTTGTTTTAGCTACTATTATGCTCTCTATCCTGGAATTAGTTGTTTACAATTCTGTGATTGTGCTTATTTAAAATTCTAACGCTAGTGGAAGCAGCCAAAACTTTTGTGCCCAAATCATTTTAAAGTTCCTACATGCTATTAGTTTTCCTTTTCTCTTCTTCCTGTTTTCAAAATAATGCATACTGTTAATGTTGTATGTATGATTCAAAATTCATATAACTTCCATGTCCCCATGAAATAGTTATAGATTCTCTTTCAACATGATGGTATCTGTTCTGGCATGTGGGTTTATTAATGTTTTGGTCCATGCAATATTTTTGTACAGATTATGTGCTGCAAAGAGAGTTTGCATTTTCTCGATGGTTACGAAATTATTATTCTAAGATTTTTTGTGCAGTACTGTTTCCCTCCATCATGCGTTGGTGAAGTTGGGCGGGCAGGAGCTCCATCAAGAAGAGAAATTGGTCACGGGACACTTGCAGAAAGAGCTTTAGAACCTATATTGCCGTCTGAGACTGAGTTCCCTTACACAGTGCGTGTTGAGAGCACTATTACTGAGAGCAATGGATCTTCAAGGTAAGGAATTCACTACTTGGAATGGATATGTCAATAGATCCCTCCTTTTCAATATTCATAATCTCCAATAAATTGTAAAAAAATTGTGGCTTGCCTCATGGAGTAGGTGTCACTTCCTTCTGATCTGAAGATCCACCATACAACAAGGCCACGCTCTAGAACCTCGATCCTTTCTTCTGCCTTAATAATCGAATATTCCCTGCATGTCTTTTCTAATCTATTGTTATGATGCATTTTTTTTTATTAAATCTGTGTAAATATACTTTTGGTTTAAGAAAATTTTATGCCATTGGTTAATGAATTTGAAAAACGATGACGTTAATAGTCCAATAGTACATGCATGTCTTTTGGCTTATGTATATGTGAGTTTTAGTTAATACGAGTAGTATTTTTCATAAATTTCTAATTGTAAGAATTAATATAAAGAGCATATTACAGATGGTTGTACAAAGTAAAATATATGTATGGGTTCAATGTAGGGCCATTCATCACAGATGTTTACCTAATTAATGTTATTTGAGACAGCTTTGCCTCTAAACTTGGGTTGAAATGTTTTCATACTTCGACTAGCAGTCACATTTGAATATTTTCTGTGTGCCATGTTTCTATATTTGGGTGTGGCTGAGGTTTGGCTTTCTTACACACACTGTCTGCAACAGCATGGCATCAGTTTGTGGAGGCTGCTTGGCATTGCAAGATGCTGGTGTTCCTGTCAAGGGTTCCATTGCTGGTATAGCAATGGGCATGGTATTGGATACGCAGGAGTTTGGTGGAGATGGAACTCCGCTTATTCTTTCTGATATTACTGGATCAGAGGATGCATCTGGAGATATGGACTTCAAGGTTTTTACGTAACACCTACTGATCACTTTAAGAATTTCTTTTCACTTCCACCTGGAGTCCTTACCTTTCTACATCTGATAAGGAGACACTCCCACATGATGCCTCACTTTCTTAAATGACCTTGTCCTGTAGATGAGCATAAAGTATACTAAAATACATAGAAGATAACAAGAGTTTGCTAGAAGTAATGCATATGATCTTGCAAGAGTAGGTTAACTTATTAACTAAAGAATTACGGCGTGGGCTGCAGGTTGCTGGAAATGAGCATGGAGTGACTGCATTTCAGATGGATATAAAGGTTTGTGATATTAAATCCTACTTAGTTGATACAAATTTTGCAAGAGGTTCCTCATACAATTCAAGAACAACATCAGGAGCAAAAACATCTTATTTAGATATCAACATCATTTGTAGCCGTGATTTACTTTAACTTTAGACTGTAAAACATTGTAAATACGGATTATATATCCTGAACGGCTTGATAACCAGGTTGGCGGCATTACCCTGCCAATTATGAAGCAAGCTCTCCTACAAGCGAGAGAGGGGCGTACAACTATTCTGGGTAAGTGGTTATATAAAGCAAATGCAGAAACAAATTGGTTAACTGATAAAAGGTGTCAAACTCATATAATTGTATTTGTACTGACATGAGAGTGGAAAGGGTGATATGTAAAGTTTTTGAACTTATTATTGTAGAATAATTAAAATCTGCTTGTTTTACTGAACTTTTTGCTTTGACCCCAAAGTATTAATCTCTTTTGTATTTGCATCCAAAGTCCTGAGCATTCACCGCAGGGACTAAACTATGTTTTTTTGTTCCAAACGGGGACTTTATTAGTTTGCGAAGATAAATCTAGCAGAATATGCATTATACCAAGGATACGTTTGTCCATTAGTTACCACATTATTGAGTCAACAAACGTATATTCTTAATCTTCCGATTTTCTTCTTCTCTCCTTAATGTTCTTTGCTGTCCACTGGAATAGATCATATTTTCTTCCTCTATGCTGTGATGGAAAATTTCACTATTATGTGCAGTTGAGTGGACACAGCTGAATCTTTGCAAGCGTAACTATAGTTACCAAATTTTTGTTGCCACCTTCAACTGCCATCTCCCTTTGTTAGTGCTGTATCAAGTTTCAGCTGCAACGTATTATCGCTATAGCTGTCGACAAAATTTGTTGTTTACAATCTTCCTAAACAATCATTTAATAACTCAGAATTGAGAATTGTGATCTTGTACAAAATTTTGTGTGTGACAGAGTTGATAAGTTTTTAATGATGCCTAGTGGATTGCTTATATATGTTTATGTCAGCGTGTCATCTGCTCTTGTTCTATATCCTTATCACCCTCTCTTCTCCTTTGTGTATGGTCTTATTGTCTTCTGCAGCTGAGATGTCAAAATGCTTGCCTCCTCCGTCAAAAAAGATATCTATGTATGCTCCATTGATCCATGTGATGAAGGTTTGTTGTCTCTTAGTGACTTTATGTGATGTCGTGGGTGGACAATGGAGTGTCCTAATACTACAAGATAAAATCATTTTACAGGTACATCCATCAAAAATAAATCTAATAATTGGAAGTGGAGGGAAAAAGGTGAAGAGCATAATTGAAGAAACTGGGGTGGAATCAATCGACACAAATGAAGACGGGACTGTGAGCTCAATGAACTTATGTTTGAATTGACCTCGTCATATTAACTTCTCGTTTATCTTATACAAAGATGTCACAGGTGAAAATCACAGGCAGAGATTTGGCCAGCATAGAAAAGTCTAAATCAATTATTAGTAACCTGACGATGGTTCCATCTGTTGGAGATGTATATAGGTATCTCTCTTCAATACTTCGTGAATTTTTCTTGTCTTATTTTCTTGTTGCCCCTCTACTATACGAGGATGTTGGTTCTTGTGATAGATATTCTGTTGTAAGCTTCATTGGTTTTATTTATTCGATGTGTCCGAACTAACTGATAATTCCAGTCTACGTATGATCAGTGAATTTTCCATCATCCTCTGAGTGTTCAGCTTTTCAGTGGACTGGACTTTTTTCCAAATTTGTTTGCCTGATTGACATTTTATCTTGCCTGACAGGAACTGCGAGATCAAATCCATTGCTCCTTACGGAGCTTTTGTTGAGATTGCCCCAGGTCGAGAGGTATATATCTTCTCATTTCATTTTACATAATATTATTGATATGCTGCTGCATCTCAGTTCCCTTCATTAGGACGCCCTTACTTTGGTGTAAGATTTTTAATGCCAGAGGGATTTGAGGTTCATATAACTACTCACACGGATATCAATCCAATGAGAACTACTCTGATCCATGGTTATCTGTTACAGGGACTTTGCCACGTTAGTGAGCTGAGTAGTGCAAACTGGTTGTCAAAGCCAGAAGAAGTAAGCTTGTTTTGACGATGATGTTCTTCATATGTTCATCATCTGGTGGATATTTATGGTTTATTACATAATTTACAGGTTTGTAAAGTAGGGGATCGAATCGATGTCAAGCTCATAGAGGTACAGAAGCTGCTTTCCCTCTTCTGTAGAATCAATATTCTGTTTGGTCACTTTTAATGTGTCTGTGTTCAGTTGTTATTATATAAACCTTATAGTTCTGGGAAGATAATCACTCAAAACAATCAAATTCCATTATGTATCTTTTTAACTGATGACATGACTCATGAATTCCTTTCCTTTGCTATCTTATGTAAGATAACAAAGAAACTGAAAGTAAAGACATTTAAGATTAGAAACTTCAAGGGAAGCACTCTTTATGATTTTGTGGAAGATGCTCACGTTGTTCCTTTCCACACACAAGGAGGAATTTGTTTAGCATCCAAGAGAGGTTTGAGGAGTCGGAAATGATGGAATTACCTACCACTCCTTTTCGTTCATTTATCCTTCTCTGTTAATTGTTACATACTTGCTGTTTTCCCTGGAAGACTTCCAATCAAGCCACTTTGATTTTGTGACGCAGTTTGTTAAGCTCATATCTAGCCTTAAATTGCTGCCCTTGTATATCCAAGGATTCCAAGGGGTTCACCATTTGAATATTGCTTATCTTGCTGCTAAGTTATGATTGCAGAGGTTCCTGCCCATGAGACTTAGCCTGGTGGTTAGATGAGACCCCACTATTACCTCAATTCTCCCTTCCCTTAAGTGGTGTTCATTGTCTCCGTTTAAATATAAACAAATGAAAATGATCGCCGTTTTTGAGTTTTATCAGTACTATCTTATTGTGCACTGGATGTGAGATATGATTATGTTACCGTTTTTGAAAAACAGTTTTGTTATGTATTTCAGGTTAATGAGAAAGGTCAACTTCGGCTTAGTCGACGAGCTTTACTTCCTGAACCTGAACCGGATCAGGCGGCCGCAAAGCAAGTTACTAGCAGTTCCACCAAGGATAATATTGCCTCTCCAAAATCTCAAGATAAATTTAAACCGAAGAAAGCTGTGAATGCATCTAATATTTTTGTACCTACTTCCAATGGTGTGGATAAAAATGGCTCTTCAACGATAAGCACTCCACAAAAAATTTGGTCTAGAGTTGTGCCTCCAGAAGACAAAGCAATTGAGAAACTTGCGAAGTCTCCCAAAAATGAAATTGCTGGCAACAAAGACAAGCTTAAAAAAAGCAGCAGTGAATCTGTTGTAGATATATCAAGAAATGGTGAAGACGCTATGGTAAATGGTGATGCCAAAGTTTTGTAGCATGCAAATACAATAGGAGAAAAGCTTTCATGTTCACATTAGATTCCAGACGATCGAGATTACCCCTTTTGGCAAACAGAGGTAATGACATCGCACAGGCGATCTTTATATAAGCATGTAGGTCTTTTTTGTTCAAGAAGTTAAATTTGTTATGCTGATTGGTGAGAATGATTTTTTGCTAAGCTGGAGGGCTGAAGGTATTGGGAGGGCTATGTGGCTTATTTCTACATAGTCTGTCGAGACTGTAATCTAGATTTCTCCTTTATTAATTTTCTTATGCTCTTTCGTGTATCTTTTGTAGAGAGCGTACAATGATACTGCAAACGGTACAAGAGTGAACATATTTCAGTGCAAGATGCATGCGGATGGAAGTCCTGTAGGGCTTTAGACGAAGGACACTAGTCGAACAAACTTGAGTAAACCTCTGGTCAAGTGGCCACCTATTTTGGGTGCTTAGCTACTCTCAATTATCAGCGGTTAGCATTTAGCATCTAAAGTATTCTTCAGACATTCAATTACCAGCTATCGATCTCTTATTTAATGTCCAACCATATATAGTTGAAGAACTAGGGTCCTGCATGTATGCTTTTTGGCACCTTGCATTCTGATAAAAAATGATGTTTATTTCACAAAGCAGACTTTGTGAAATGTAATATAACAGCTTGAGGCAAGAACATTGTTGTGGTCAGTGTTCAATCGATTCATTTTTATCGCAAACTACCCTTGTTTCCTCTGAAATTAGAGCTCATGTACTTTAGTCTACAAAGGTGGCCAAATTGGTGGAATAAGTGTGTTCGATTTAGTGACCTCAAGGTCATGTGTTCGATTGTCCTTACCAACACTTTCTTAGTCGAGCTTGTCACACCAGACTTGCTTACTGTGGCTTACCTGGCGTGGTTTGCAAGCTATTATGCCAACCCGAGGTCCACCAAGTGCGTGCGCACTCAACGAGTAGCGATTGCGGGTCTTTCATTACAAACGTATTATGGAGTATATGATGTACTCCGTATAGATAATAACAGTTTCGTATATAGATATAACTCATCGTGATTCGTATTGCAACATATGTATTCATCAGACATTACAGAAGACATACAAAATTATACTAAGCTGAAAATCTTGAAATTCAACACCAAAATTCAAAACTTTACCATCTCTTCAGGAGTTTGGAGTACAATTTAGCTCCTAAGCATTTTTGGTATTTGATTCAGCATCTTGCATCCCTTTCAATTCCTCCTCTATCAAGTTCCTCCCACCCTCTGATTGCACCACCTCTGCTGCTCGTTCCAATGCGATCCTCGTGAACTCTTCCGACGAGGCCTCCCTATGTTCCTGAGCTTGCCTGTAGTACATGAATGCGAAACAATCACCAGGAAGATTGCCATCAAAAGCTTCCCATCCTTTATCCCCTCTCCTCTTAGGATAATCCTTCATCGCCCTCGCCAATTCCCCTGTTCTCTTGGCATCGAACCCCAGCCCCACAGCATATTCCACTGCAGCAGTCCTCTGCTGGTTGTTACTCACCACCCTTATCTCATACAACAACTCAGAACCACTGTTATCAAATGTTGCAAGAACTTGTGGGTCCACATTGGACTCAACTAAGGTGTCCCTAACCTTAGTTGCAACAACTAGCCTGTTCTGTTCATCAACTGATATCCCAGTGATCTCCTCCAGAGAATCAGGAGTCAGCCCTTGTTCTTGAATCAATGAAGGTATCAACGGGGCGTATTCGAACCATGCAGCAAGCCTATCTGTGAGGACTTCTAAGCGGGAGTTGGTATCGAGGTCACGGAACTTGGGAGGCAAGGGGGAAGGGGGTGGTCTAAATGGTTGGTATTTTCGTTCGATTGGAGGTTGGTTTTTAGGAACTTGTGAAGGTGGTGAAGGTGGGAAGAGGAGAGCTGAAATGGAGGTTGGTTTGTTGAGGTTGAGGAAAGGTGTTCTTGAAGGTTCATTTGGAGAAGGGAGGGGGTGGGGGGATAGGAAAGGGGTGGATATGGAGAGGAGCTTTGGTGGTTTTGCTGTAAGACATAACATTTTCTGGTGTGGGGAGGGGGGGGGGGGGAGCAAAATGTGGAGAATTTAGGAGACTCTTGTTGGTAGCCTTATCTATAGTGGTGTAGTATGGTGACACATTTGGATGAGTTCTTTTCTGTAATTGGATAGTTCAAGTTGTTGAATTAAGATCATTTTTAGGGGTGAAAGTACTATTTTGCCCCTAAATGGAACTTTTTTAGTTATAACACTTACCAATAGGAGGAATATAATAGTACTTTCACATCTAAATAACACACTCTTTGGGTGTGTGTATAACAACTCAGCTACAATAACTTATATTTGTGAGGGACATTCCTGATATTTTGGGGGCAGTATTGACGTAAAAAGATTGGGTGCATCAATACTTCCATGCATCAGGTGCATCAGGTACCCATTTAAAGGTTTCACGTGGGTACTGTACCCACTTGAAACTTCATCATTGGTACTTGTACCCAAATTGTACTATAGCAATGGTACAATACCACATATTTATCAATCCAAAATAAATATGTAGTATTGTTCCTTTGTTATAGTACAATTTGGGTACAAGTATCAATGATGAAGTTTCAAGTGGGTACAGTACCCACGTAAAACCTTTAAATGGGTACTTGATGCACCTGATGCACCGAATTATTGATGCACCGAAACCGGACCCTTAACGGTTCCGTGCCCTTTCCCAGGGAATCGCGAGAAGGTAAATCGTAGAATGTGCGTCCGATGGTCAGGGGAGCCGAAGTAGTCCGCTAACCACTTCCACAACAGATTATGCTTCATAAGAGACTCGAATACACACGCTGCGGAAGAGGCAAGACGTGAAACTACTCATGCTAACATGTTATAGGTAAGAGGGATTTATTGAGTAAATGCCCTTTTATCCAACCAAAATTTGATAAAATTAGGGAAAATGAGAAGGGTATGTATAAAATGTCCAACAGTCGTCTGTTGGTATTGAGTTCTCACTTCTCAACACAGAAACCATCATCAACCAACATGGCTTCAGAGAAGGAAGCTGCTCTCTCTACTATCCCCGCTGATGGACCCACCATGTAACCCCCCCCCCCCCCCCTCCCTCCTTCCCCTCTGCTTCATTACATATGTATGTATGTATATATGAAGTCTCAACTATTTTCTAATTTTATTTATCGATTTTCTTAAAATAATTTTGCAGATTTGATAAAATCATCAACAAGGAAATCCCAGCTAACATAGTATTTGAGGATGATAAGGTGCACTTTTTCTTTCACATTTGCCTTCATTCTATTGAATACCCATAAGTCAAATTCATCACATTTTTAGTAAAGATCGATTATTTTCTCTGTTTTGTGATATTTTGTGACAATTTACTTAAAATGGAGCTCAATTTTGTTGTTTTATCGAACACCCATGAGACTAATTGATCATATTTTGAGTAAAGATCGAATCTTTTTGCTTTATGACTTCCACACTAAAAGCTAGTGATAGTATGGTCTTTTTTGTTTCGGGGTGAGTTGGATGAATCATATTAAGCTGCTTATTTGGCTTGTTTGATGTTCAATAAACAAATTTAACTAGGTTAATCAGGGATTCACCCCCATTAACCGGCATTGTTAACCTCCATTTGCTTCGACTTTGTTAATTTTAAAGGTTTGCCTTAGGTGTTCACCCAATCCAGAATTCCAGACACCATAATTGTGGGGGTAGCTCGGGTTATATAGTTTTATTTTATTTTTGGGATTTAGGATACTTCGATATGATAGTGAAACTTTCCATATCACTTTTAAGTTTCTCCCCTAAATATTTGCAACCGACATTTTGTTTTGATTATATTGTGAAACTTAAATTTGTAGCATTTTTGTCTTTTGGTTTGTTTAAGAAGAGTAGTCTTAGTTTATTATTTGGGTGTAAGTTACTTACTAAAGTCAACATTAGCTTCCCCCACTGTTGCCTGTTCAGTACTAGCATTGTATGTTGAATGTCTCGAAATAGAATGCTCACAAGCTTGGATGAAATGTTATGAACTCAAGTTCTTCTCAACCCACAAATTGGCGATGGTATGTTGAATGTGAAAGGAGAGAGTATGATACGTGTTAACCCATTGCATATTCAGGTTCTGGCATTCAGAGATATCAGTCCTCAAGCTCCTACACACATTCTGATTATTCCAAAAGTGAAAGATGGATTAACTCGACTCTTCAAGGTGCCTTCCAATATCAACACTGTTTACCATTGTGTTTTCCTTTCATTTCCTAAGAAGTATACCTGTACTATATGCTCAAGCTCAGTTTATCAAATTGCAAAATGTTTTTCTACTTTTAGTCTTTCTGGGGTCGTACACTCATGCAATGCCCAATATTATTATTTAAGATGATTAGATTGGTGGAGGAAATGTATTTCCTGGATCTTGAGGAACTATAATGCCTCAGGATCACATAGCAAGGTTATATGTATGCATGTTTATATCTAAAATGTCTAGGCCACATAAGTTGAACTGCAAAATTACAAGCAACGGCTTCTCAATCAATGTTGTGTCCAATGGGATCATTTAGTTGTACAAAATTGATTTTTAGTAATAACAAAAGCCACTTTTATTTTTTGTGTTACAAGTTCATCCTCCGTCATTGCCACTGATCAGGATTTGATTTATCATGTACTCATGCAGGCTGAAGAGAAGCACTGTGAGATTCTTGGTCATCTCATGCTCACTGCAAAGCTCATCGCTAAACAAGAAGGTCTTGATGAAGGTTTCCGCATTGTCATTAATGATGGTCCAAACGGATGTAAGCATGCTTTTTACCCCTTTTTTAAATGCTTTGGCTTTGATGCCAGCACTTCATGGCCTTTGTATGTTTACACGTAAGATTTTATTATTGCAGGCCAATCTGTTTATCACCTTCACGTTCACCTGCTTGGAGGACGACAAATGAACTGGCCGCCTGGCTAACCTTGGCGAACAGTAAATTTCATGTCATGTTTTTGACAGAAAGTAACTGGACTTCTGTATTGTTCTTTCTGGTTCAATAAAGAATGTTAAACACTACCATTGTATTGCAATGTTAGATATGGGTTGAATATGACTTAGTCATTCATGATGTCATTATTCGAAAATCAATACAGTGTATTCCAAGGGTTGTTCTTGCTGAAGATCAAACTTCCCTTCTGTTTTACCCCTCTTGTCTTGTGTTGGTTTGCTTGTAGTTAATGTTGATGTCAGATTATTTCTCATGTCTTTGTTATCATGTACTTATTTCAGATGAACTAAGGTGTACATAAATCATTAAATTTGAGTGTAAGGGGTACATTAGGTTTATTGAGAGCCTAAAAAGTTTTAGTTATTGAGAGCCTAAACAGTTTATTTCTAGTATGTTGAAAGTTCAAGACACCTAATGTACATCGATATATCTAAAAGCCTTTCAAAAGATTTTGCTTAAGCGGGGTAAGGGGACCTGTAAAAGTGTTTGCATAAACAAGAAAGGGGGGTGAATGATACACAATCTTATCCCAATGCTAAGATGTCTGTTTTTGCATAAGCGATAAGGGGGTCGAATGATACACAATCTTATCCCTGTGCTAAGATATCGGTTTTTGAATTGAGTAGAGATGGATT
Organism: Echium plantagineum; assembly: GCA_003412495.2. Classification (NCBI taxonomy): domain Eukaryota; kingdom Viridiplantae; phylum Streptophyta; class Magnoliopsida; order Boraginales; family Boraginaceae; genus Echium; species Echium plantagineum. Next base: position 14,177,436 of record CM016564.1, read on the forward strand.
GCAATGACTCCCCACGACTTCACAATAGATAAGAATTGAAGATCGTGTACTGAGACCACAAAAAAAAACATGGGAACTTCTATTAAAATGATCTTAATTAAAATGCCTACGAGTGCTGCTGAAGCACAGGTATGAAAACAAAGTACACGACCTTAGCATATATGTCAAAGTTGTTAGAAGCCCTACGAGACTTAGGCATCAAAAGGCCTTCACCTTCAATATGAAATTGCAATGTTATTTACAGGACTCGAGAACCTGAGAATGGAAAACTCTCCGTAAAAACTGAAAGCGCTAGTATATGCTTTTTTAAGGTGTCTAAAGATCTTTCCAGACCTTATAATCAGAAGAAGAAGTGTTGGCGCCGACTCCATGGTCTTGGCATCCCAAGAAGAATGTAGTTCGATCAGGATCGACATTCACCAGAGCATGCGCAGTACCAACATGACTAGCAACCACTGCAACCTCATCTGGACCAATTGTCGTCTGAGCATAGCCTTTTTCAACTGCTCGGTTTTCAAGCTGCACATAGATTACAGGAGCAATGTTGGCTAGAAAACCTTATCCAACTCATGAATTAGAATTTGGAAATATGTGTTTTCTTAGAGGCAAAGCAGACAACAAAGATGGAAATTTGCATTTACTGTATCAATGAGGTATGGTCTATGCTTAAAAGACAATGTCATACCCGAAATACTGTTGCAGCTCCCCAAATGACAAACGTCTCATTACAGAAGTGGTGTCTGTGGTTTCCCCGTAGACTTCCTGGTTTGATCTCTCCCAAATGAGCTGATTCACACGTAACAGCCCCCCCTGAAGATAATTAGTTCACCACTCAGAACTACAAATTCCAAACAAATGTTAAAGGATAGAAGAACCAAGGAAACAAACCTTCATTGGAACTAACTAATATGAAAACTAGGGAAACTGATTTCACATATGTTACATGATAATAGAAAAAGAACACGGTTGTAATGCAAGGAAATATGAAATAAACAACTGTAGATAGTGAGTGTTCCTGTTAACTGCTAAAGGCCTATCGTCTTTCCTGATATATGGCGCATGAGGCACAGGTGAACATGGTGTCAAGCGCGTAGTTAGAAGATGATTTTATTTTTGTTCCAACAGAACTAATGAAATTTGGGAACCTTGTCAGCTTAGATAGACGTGTATCAATAAATATAGGTTCGATTATTGGGCTTGCAAGGATGGCCAAGTTGGTGGAATAGATCTTACATCAATTAAGCTTTTCGTTGTGCGAAACTATACAGAGATTCTCAAAGATAGAACCTAAAGCTTCATAAAAGCTATATCATGCAGGATCTTAGGGACTCAATTATCCAAGCTTATTCAAAAGAAGATATCCAATTTTAGTATTTACTACTTCCTCCATCTTTGTTTAAATTCAAAAGTTACAGAATGCAATTTAGAACAACAAGATTGTACATTGTGCATAAAAAAGAGTACCCTTGTCCACAATCTAAGAATGAGAACCAAAGACATAAACTTTACCCAAAATCCCATTCTGCAATGCAACAGAAACAGGGTCCATCATCCACCCACGATCATCTTTCATAATCCGCTTCGAAGAACCAGAAAACCTCACAAGATTAACCAACCCATCTTCATCATTCCTGAACCTTTTTATATTTTGGCTCCGTTTCAGAATCTTTGAAGGGATACTATTTTGTGGGTATTGCTGGAATTGGATTCTTAAGGAGACCCAAGTGAGGAAAAGCAATGCAGACAAGATTAATGGGAATGCGTAAGGTTGCTTCAGGAATTGTTTCACTGAGTTTAGGAGTTTTTGGGTTTGGGTTTGATGGGTAGTGGAGGTGGGGGTGGGGTCGAAGGTTGGTACCTGGTGGTAGTGGTTTCCGGTGGTGGCGCCGGAAAAGGGAAACCTCCTGGGATTCGCCATTTTTGGTAGTGTGAGAGCTGAGACGATTAAAAAATAAATTTAAAAATTACTAGGGAGTAATTGTTTCGATTCAATTAATTTTTGTTTATATGTACTAGTAGTATTAACTTCCAAATAAATTTTTGGTATGTCATCAATTATTTTTGAGAACATAGATAGGAGGATCTAATAAGTAGTATTTACAATGTATGAATTATGAATTATTATGAAGTAGTAAGTCTTACACTATCTCAAATTCATTTTATAGATTTTGTAGTATTGGAGGCCTGACTTTGGAGAAATTTTGAAGAATAACATAATTGGAGGACTTTTTTTTTGGAAAATAATGTTGTTTAAATTTTCTTGGATTAAATTACACTTTAGTTAAACAACAGGTACAAGAATGCATATCTAGCGAAGGCCCGTTGCCTCCTTAGTCACAGAAAAAATCCTTGAAGAGTACAAGCGAGTTGAATTCATTTCAAAACTGGAGAGATTCGGCAGACAAATATAAACACTACGATGGTTAGTGAACAGGGACGAGATGATGTATATTGACCTGAAAATAAGGAGATTTTGTTTGAATGGATCTAATAGTAAAATCTAAATAATAGTATTAATAATATTGCAATAAAGACAAAGTGTAAAGTTCATTTTAGATTTAAGAATCAAAATCCACATCATGACATAAAAATGAGAAGTGATATATATTAACATCCATCATCTAGCTAGGTCACAATATTTGAACTTCTTTTTGAATCATATTATATGTATAATGCACGCTAATCACTTCACATCATCAGGTGGTGGCCAACCACTCCAACTACTGCCTACACCACTACAAATACTATACTATTACTCCCTCCGTCCCTAAATAATTGATACATTTTGACTTCTCATGATCAACAAAAGACGATTTCAGACATAAATATCTCATATTTTACATATGAAAAAATTATAAAAGGTTGACCTTTCAAAAATATATTGAGGACGAATCTAAAAAAATATCATATGACTATATTATTTCTTATTGGCTAATGAGAATTATTGCTCAAAATTGTTAAAATTTGACCATGTAAAGTCAAAATGTACCAATCATTTAGGGACCGAGGGAGTATTACTTTATTTGTTTATTGTTATTGTTACCACCTACCTTCCACAAAATTAAATGATCTCATTTTAAATTTAAAAGTAATCATATATATAATCATTTGATGAAAAACATATGAAATACGATAAACACGTGAAACCTTTGATTCTCTAGACATTGAGAACGTGTAATTTGTACTCCAAACAAGAACTAAAGGATCACTCATCACAATTCACAACTATATATATAACACTAGTAATACTCGATCCTTTGCAATATATACCTAAGGAACTATTAGTTCATCATCATCTATACTTATTTGTTTCTTGAAAATGAATAATAATAATGGACAACTACATGTTGAAGCAGCCAGAAATCTAAGATGGTCTCTTAAGGGAACCACAGCTTTGGTTACTGGTGGTTCAAGAGGAATCGGGTAACCCCTTCGCTCTTTATCATTGCAATCACCAGTAATATCTCGTTTCCACTAGCTCGTTAATCCTAGTGGTTATGTTCCTTAAATTAATGTATTGACACATATGTCGAATAATAATAACGACGATTTCAATCGTGTAGGCATGCAATCGTTGAAGAATTAGCAAGTTTTGGTGCAGAAGTGTTCACTTGTGCTAGGACTAGCAAGGATCTCGATGAATGTTTGCATAAATGGAAAACTTATGGCTTTCGAGTTAATGGCATTTCGTGTGATATCACTTCGTCCACCCAACGCCAAAACCTTATCCAGAGTGTTAGTTTGCACTTCAACGGCAAGCTTAATATCCTCGTAAGTTTAATCTAGATCGCCCTTAAAAAATGACTTAGACAGCACAAAAAGTAACATAGACAGATAGCACGTTAACGTCTTCTGAGACCGATTATTTTGTGTTATAGGTGAACAGTGTGGGGACAACGAGAGTTAAGGAAGTAGCAAAATATACAAGTGATGACTACTCAACAATTATGGGAACAAATTTTGAGGCTTCGTTTAGTTTGAGTCAACTTGCGTATCCATTGCTGAAGGCTTCAGGTGTAGGAAGTGTTGTTTTCCTGTCTTCTGTTGCTGCAATTACAACTGTTCCTCGTACTTCCATGTATGCGGCCTCTAAAGGTATTAATACCATTTGCATCTTTCTGTTTTCCATTCGATTCCACGACCCTGATATCTATGTTATACTTTGTTCGACACTTTATACTGTATTTCGTTAAAATGAATCTCGATTAAAGAAGTTATTAATTCCAACTTTTGAGTGAAAAATAGGAGCAATAAATCAAGTGGCCAAGAATTTAGCTTGCGAATGGGCAAAGGATAACATTCGTGTTAATGCAGTAGCTCCAGGGCCCATCAGAACCTCTCTTCAGAAATCAGTTATGGTATATTCTCTTATCTGATCTCTCCATCTCTCTTATAATATACGTCTTCGGGTTTTTTAGTCGTTATGGTTTTAGACTTAAGAAGCTAATCGATTACACGATTTCTTAAGAAACTGAATTGTTGTGCGATGCAGGACGATCCAGTTCAAAAGGATATAATAGGACGAATAATTAGTCGAATGCCGTTTCCTAGGTCAGGAGAGCCAAGTGAAGTTGCAGCTTTGATTGCTTTCCTCTGTTTGCCAGCAGCTTCATATATAACTGGCCAACTCATTTGTGTTGATGGTGGCTTAACTGTGAATGGCTTCCCGTGAACGTCTACTCGACATGTAACGGAGGCTTAAAGGGCGTCGCTCCTACTTTTATCTAACACGTTTCAATATTAGTTCAAGATCCGTTATCTGAGTGCAGGGCAATCCGTTTGTGTCTCCTTATTCAATAATGTGATTATGCAAGTATGCAATTATTGTACATGTTTGTCTATATCTAAGTGGTCTATTGGGGGCTCATTTGGACACTAAAGAAACACACAACTCATGGACTAGGAAATGAGATAAAAAGTGAAAAATATCCTTCGAGACTTTGTGGTGGAGGACTTGTCGAATGATGTTATTGTTATTGACATGACATTAAACGTACGAGGAAGAATGACAAATTGATATTGATATATGTCTAGTTTCAATTGACAACTCCTTTGAGAAGAATAATTCTAGTAAAATGTATAATACTTTAACAAAAATAATCTTGTAAAAATAACTTCAAAATACATATGAAACCCGAAGGACAAATTGATATTGATATATGATATATGCGTCTTTCGTGAATTTCTTAAAAGGAAACACCGTCGACGCACTACAACAAAAAATTTGGAGAGTAAAATAATGGTCATTGTTCCAGTCGTATTTAAAAAAGTTGTCCATCCTACAAAATCACCGCCCCGAAGGGCATCTAACTAGAAAGTGTCTAGACTAGGCTCTCATTTACCAAAAGTTTCACTTAAAAACCGACCATCATATACCTGAGTGATTACTAATATTTCATGTTTAATGAAATTTCATCTGAGTTGGGTATGCTTCCCGTGTGCAGAGAGATTATGACAGGTTTTCAGACGATGGATTGTATGATGTTCCTGTGAGTGTTGTTGAGATTTGGAATGGGTGATTCACGATTTGGGGTGGTTGGGGGGGGGGGGGGGGGGGGGGGGGTTATGAAGAAGATGAAGGTGGAGGGGTTAATTTTTAATTTACAAGTTTATGCATTTGTAAGAAGTGCCCCAAAAGTTTAATATATGTGATAATCCGAATTTACCCTTCTTGCAAAACAAAATTCCATCTAAAATGAGATAAAACATAGTATAGAATGTAATTTGAAACTTAAGATAGTTTTAGAGTGCATTTTGAAATTTTTGTGATAGCACAGGGTGCAAAATAAAAATGAGCCAATTACTAATAATGTAAAATAATCCATAATTTACAAAACTTTGCTTTTTAAGAAATTCCATAACTAAGCTTGATCATTAAAAATTTCAACAAATAAAATCTAAACTCAATAAACTATGAGCCTGTCACAATATTCCAAGTCAAGTTGGCTCGAATCTAACACTCAATTTTTTGGAAAATTTGGATCGGTTCAGTTTTTCCTTCAAGTTTCGTTTCGAGATTCGAATCGTATTTTTTTAGGCTAGAACTTTTTTAAATGGGATCGAACTCATTACCGAAAGAAGTCGGGTCGGATCCAGTCGACTAGAAGTCTAGAACTACTGAACTAGAGCATCGGATTGAGCTATTAAGGCACAAATTGATCAGGAAATTAGCATGCAACTGATCATTACACTGATTTACCAGCTGAAAGGGTCATTTTTGTCTTCCATTTTTCGATTTTTCGCATTTTCATTCTAGGTATGTATGTGTTAATTTCAAATGGAGTTCGGATTCATAATTATAGAATTCTAGGTAATTAATTTTATATTTGGTTTTTAATTCATTGTTTATTTAAAATCGCATATTTCAGAATCTTAGGGGTTTAGTTTAATAATTTCATTTTTTTTTTCAAAATTATCAAATTCGTAATTTTTTCAGATTATTATGGTTATAGTAAGTTTGATGTTGGAATCAAAGCCAGTTTGATCAATTTGAGATTATGATTATTGTGTTATCGTTGATGTGCATTTCAATTTTCATAGTTGATGTATAAATTATTGTGCTATGTAACACATTATGGAACTTTTTTGGTTTTAGGTTAATTGAATTAGCATTTTCAATTTATTTCCATCTTTTGCTTTTCTGTCGTATAGTGAAGAAGTTCCCGTTTAATGGGATAAGGCTTGGTTAGGTTTGGTTTCGTCACACAGTGAAGAAGTTAATGGCTTCGATCGATGTTATCAGATGTTGCCTCGATGCCATCTCACATGTATGTTTTCTAATCATTCGTGGTAATGTTAATACTCCATCTGTTCCAATATGCACTTTTGATGAGATTCAGCTATTGGTTATATTGTTTTTAATGTGATAAAGTTTCCACTCTTCCCTGACGAATCTCCCAGACTCCCAGTGTGTTATTGTATTTCTTATCGTTACATTCATTTCTTGTATCATTTTTCTATATTGTTTTCCAGATTGCAGATGACATCAGAGGGGCCATTGTTTATTTAGATGGTGGATGTTCAGAGAGTTTTCAGATTGTAGGCGCATTCTCTCTGCTGCTAGAGCTCGGTGCTCGTGGTGTTTGCAGTTTGGAGAAAGTGTCTCCTCTTGATCAGGTCAGTATTCTTTCAATTCTGATCATGCACTCTTGAGGATTTGTCATTATCTTCTAAGATCTTTCACATGCACCAGGGTTGGTTACACTATGTCACACTCACGAAAAGAGTTCCATTGCATCTGATGCTGGATTTGTGAAATTGAGCAACAACTTGTACCTCTTACCGTCTTACGTATAAAATCTAAGAAATTCAAGTATCAATTGTTACTCAAACTATCATTTAGTATCAATACCGCTCAAGAGGCTCGCGCCTAAGCAGGATAAGGGGGGTCGAATAGTAGTACACAGCCTTACCCTTGTGTAAACAGGAACACTGTTTCCTGTTGACTCCAGACTGAAGTGCAAACGCTATCTACTATTTCGCACACAAGATTACGTAGTGTATGTGTCATTTTGATTTATTCCATTATATCTAGGAGTCGGAAAATTTAAATCGACTCCATATGACGTGGAAAAGTATCCAGATATCAGCAATAGATTAAAAAAATTAAAAGTGGAGTGCGAGTGTATGTTTTATCTTCTTTCTGTTTTTCTTATGTAGGTATTTCTTATCCCCACCCCTCCCCTCCCCCTTGATCTTGTATCTTCTTCTTTTCATCTATACGTATTTTATCTCCCCGCATAGGTGTTGGAAAGTCAGACTAAAGTTTTTCCATCAGTCACTAATTTACACTTCCCTGTAGGTAATTGATTGGAACTTAAAACTTGATCCTGCCGAAAAAGTTGTCATCTTTACTTCGCATCTACTCAGTGATGCTCACCGATATGTTTTGCGGTGTTTAAGTTCACTTCAAGGTGTTCGTCACTGCACCATATTGACATCTATATCAGAGGTAATTATATACGACATGTTAATTGTTGATGAAATGGATATTGGTTCCTGTTTACTGGTTTTAACGTGTCTACATGCAAGGAACTTACAGATGTATGTGTGAATTCATTACTCAAAACCATTTTTATGTTGAAGAACTATTTAATGATTGCAGATGGCTCACTCAACATATCCTAATTCACCTCTTGGACCAGATGCATATCAAGAATATGAATCTTTGCTTGTGCAAGATTATGAAGAGCTTGTTAAGAGAAACCATGTGAATTCTGGACAGCCTGTAAACTTTGACTTAAAAGAAACTATGATTGAGGAGGAGGGATGGTCACAATTTACTCCAAAGTCTGAAGATGTTCAAAATTTTGAAGCCATTTCAAGTACTTTGGATGAAGGAGATGTACGGAAAAAGCTGGTTGTCTCTGTACATCACTTTCCTATAATTTTGTGCCCCTTTTCACCTAGAGTCTTTGTCTTACCTTCAGAGGGATCAATTGCTGAAGCATACATTTCATCTGAACATGAGAATTCTATTAGTGCAGGCTTGCCACCTCTAAGTACAGGAAGACTTGATGATATTGAGGACATATCTGTTGGGGCAAGTCTCACGGCTCAATTTCTTTATCATCTGGCTGGACAGGTGAGTGTGGTTTGCATTTATAGAGTTTGGGGATAATATCAATTGGGTTGTGTTTATATTACTAGGATTGAGATACATAATCAATATATAGGAGTCTGTTCTTACACTCAAGTATATATTTATGTGTGTACATATATAAACCCTCCAAGCATTTGTTTTATGTTAAGCTATTTTATGAATTACCAAAAAAGAGTTTCTTTATGCATTAAACAGAACTTGTAGAACTTTCTGCAATAGTCTTACATTAGGAACAATAGTTTTTTTTCACATCATGAGCTGGATCATTCTATAATAAGATAGTCTTTGATTGATATACCACAGATTTTATTTCTTAAAATTGCAGATGGATCTAAAACTTGAAATATTTTCCCTTGGTGATATGTCGAAATCTGTTGGGAAGCTTTTAATGGACATGTCAAGTCTTTATGATGTTGGTCGGCGTAAAAGATCTGCCGGACTTTTGCTTGTTGATCGTACACTTGATCTTCTAACTCCATGCTGTCATGGAGATTCACTTATAGACCGGTTATATTCATGTTTGCCCCGTAAAGAAAGAACAACTTTTCCCAGTCTCGTGAAAAGCTCTCAAAATCTTCTAAAGCAGGGTGCTGGTTACCTCGAACGTGAATCTCTTAATGTTCAGATACCTCTTCAAAAAATTATGGAGGACGAACTTCCAACTGGGGGTAGCTTTCAGCTGTTAGAGAAGATCGAAGCAGTCTTGCGTGGGTGGAATCACAAGGATGCAGCTTCCCGGACAGCGGACTTAACCGATCTCAGTATTAAACTAACTGGGGAGATGTCATCGGAGGATTCCAAGAATGACACTCTGAAGGGATCCTTTGTTTCGACTGATAATTTTCATGGAACGCCATATCTTGAGGCACTGCTAGAGAGGAAAACAAGAGATGGAATTCTGTTAATTAAGAAATGGCTTCAAGAAAGTATACGTCGGGAAAATATATCTATTAATACAAAAATTCGTCCTGGTTTTCCCTCAAAAGAAGAGTTGTTGCTGATGGTGAAAGCAATAGCACAATCGAAGTCTGCTCTAGTAAAGAACAAAGGAATCATTCAGTTGGTAGCTGCCACGATACATGCTTTGGACGAAATGCAATCTTCAAGTTGGGATGCATTTAGTAGTGCTGAGAAGATTTTAAAGGTTAATGCTGGAGATACTAGCCAAAGCCTTGCTGCTCAAATCAGTGATCTTATTAATAAGAGTGCTCTGGTTGGTTCACAAGGACTGAGGAATGACAAAACAGAATCCTCGAAGGGTTTGCTTAGTCTTGAAGACGCTTTGCTTCTTACAGTTGTTGGATACATATTAGCAGGTGAAAATTTTCCAACATCCGGATCTGACGGTCCTTTCTCTTGGCAAGAGGAGCACTTTATGAAAGATGCTTTAGTGGATGCAATCATGGAGAACCCAACAGCTTCAAATTTGAAGTTTCTCGGAGATTTATCTGAGCAAATTGTAGCTAGTAAGAGGACATCAACTGAGAAAAAAGAGGACCCTTCCAATGAACCAGAAACCATTGAGTTTGATGATGAATGGGGCAACTGGAGTGATGAAGATGCTGGTAAAGATACTCCTAAAAATATTGATAGGGAGAAAGTGTATGGAGACATGCAGCTAAAACTAGAATTGCGTGATAGGGTGGATAATCTTTTCAAATACCTTCACAAATTATCTGCCTTGAAGCAAAATAAGTACTCGAGAGGGGAATTATTGGGAGAGTATAAATTCAGCGATGATCCATACTCGAGCAAAGGAATGCTTTACAAACTCCTTACTCGATTGCTGAATAAGCATGATGTACCAGGTCTAGAATACCATGCATCTACAGTTGGGCGGCTCTTTAAAAGTGGGTTTGGAAGGTTTGGCCTTGGACAGGTATGCTTAGATTAATTCCCTAGACATTAGTATTTGCTCTAGAACATATTGAAGGCAAGTCTTGTGAACTTTGTAGGTAAAACCAAGCTTGGCTGACCAGAATATCATCATAGTTTTTGTGGTTGGGGGAATAAACAGCGTCGAGGTGCATCTCCTATTTTCATATAAACTTCAAGCATTCATATGACGTATAAGACCCAATCACACACCGGTTTTGTTGTTTTGAGTTTTGAGCTAATGGTTATATTTGTTTCCTCCCTTTCTCATCTGAGCAGGTACAAGAGCTGCAGGAAGCGTTATCCGAAAGCAGCAGGCCAGATGTGCCGTTGATTATCGGCGGGACAACTTTTCTTACTCCGAACGACATGTTTGATTTGCTCTTGGGCGACTATAGTTATGTGAAATCAATATAATTGCTATCATTTAAACATTCACATAGATGGTATACGACGGATTGAATTTACCGATTATACTCCACAGAATGTCAAGAAAGCATTTTGGTGGAATATATGAGTTTGTACTTTGTATAATAAGTAAACCCGGTTACCCCAAAAAATGATAATTGCAAGTGTCTTCAAAATGAATTGGGGTATATATTTTAGGCTAAATTTTGTGCCCCCTTGCACTATTGAGAATGGTAGGGAGTGAACTTTTGAATGAGTCAGATTATCGCCTAACCAAATTTTTTATGTTGATTACCTCCTAAGCAATTTTTTTAGGTCAAGTCGTCTCCTAAGTTTGACCAAAATATACTTTTAACAGGATTTTTAAAAAAAAATAAAGTTTTGGGTTATGACGTGGAGTGGGTTAGTAACGAGGAAGATGATTGTTTTTATTTTTTATTAATCATATAATTCATTATAAAAGAGATTTAATTTTTATTATTTATTTGATGTTGTGCTCCAAAGCTCTAGTATGTTGAGAGATGATCGAGTGGTATAACGGTTGAGCTAGCATCTTTGATCCATGAGTGAAAGTCAAAAGCTCGAATTTTATATAAGGAGAGGGGCCTTAAGAACTATTGTAATGTCAATTATAAGAAAAACTATAATATTTTAAAGTCCTGTTTCACCATTAATAAAATCCTAGGCACGAGGGTGAACTAAACTAAAGAAAAAGAATTCTTCTAGAGATAAATTGACCTGAAAATATTAGGTTTTTTCATACACTTGAACTTTTATAATCTGTTTTCAATAGGCACGTAAAGTGTTCAACCTTCTATACAAGCACCTGGGGTGGCCTTTTGGCACATGAACTTCCGAAAAAAAGTATTTTGGGCATATGAACTTCAAGTGCCAGAATACACCTAGGTGTCTACTTGAAAGGTTAAACACTTTGGAAGCTAATTAGAAAAATTCTAGCAAATTCAGATTAAAGAACCGGTTCTTTGCAATTGTAAGGGAATCCATTAACGAGCTGGATGATTTAACACTTTACACTCTCTAAAACACCGTCACGTGTGTCTCACACTACAACATATTTTCACAAGACGCAGACACGTGTCTCTATAAGACAATGGCATTTATAAGCATACTTTAAATTTCATGACACGTCATATATACTGACACATGTATCTATAACAATGACACGTACCTTACAAACTTATTCATCACATACTTTTAAGTTACTTGTCGCCATGGGTCTTTATGCATTTTTTGTCAATAGCACAAGCAAAAGGGTGCAACAACTGCAGACGTTGGCCATCGTTGACCTGCTTCTCAATTTCTTGTAGTATTGTAGCAACATCAATCATCTCACCCCTACCTTTTTGCTTTGTTTTCGTACACGATGGAGCCAGGTATTTTGTAGCTCGGAACTCCTCCATTCCAACCTCTTTTCATATGTTGCGATCGACTAATTTTTCAACGGCTCCCATAATTTGTTCAATGTGTTCACGTATAGGTATGCAGTATGCTGCCCTCGAACGACCACTATATGAATGACGGGGCAGTGTATATGAATAATTTTTATATAACACCGGACAGAGACGAAGCAAGCGAACCGACTTCTACCCACCAGCGAAATGGAGAACCTGACTCGCACACCACCTAACAAAACTATATTGAAATTGACAAATGAATATGTTATACTTCAACAGGAAATATTTAACCTGCTCTTGACTGTGACTCTCCATTCTCCAATAACATAAATATAAAATCGGTTTTCCTACAATATACCCTTAGGGCACAGGATAAAGATAGTAATAAAAGAAAGAATTTAATTGAAATTTTGAATTTGAAAACTTGATATCGAACGATCAGAATTAGCCAGTGAATCCCAAGCCCATCCCAAAAGCAAATTTCCCCAATCGATTGCACAGACTATTAACACATTTACATGGACATCTCCATCATGCTAAACTTGCAAACCAACTACTCAAAATTAGTGGTCTCATAAACACTCAAGGACAATGTCTTTGGTACAACCCACCTCAAGCAAAGGGTGATAGCCGAGGTAAAAATGCAAAAATAGAACAAACCATCATTCGCTCCCTGTTTCAGAAGCCTCAGGGTCCAATTCCATGCGACTAACTAGAATTCCTTCATCCCAGATCTCCCTGAATCTACAGAAAACATTGCAGAGCCAAAATATAATTCAGAAACACCGCCTCAACATAGAAAAGAATTATTTTACAGCAAGGTAAGAAGTTAATAATCGACAAATGGAAACACGGTTGAGAGGTGCGAAAACAATTCCGCACTTGTCTCACACTTCTTCCAAACTAGAACGCAAAGACATCCATGTTTCTGCAGATTCCTCCTCGTCAACACCAATGTATGCTTGAAGCATAGCCAATGTGCATCTATACATCAAACTCAGGTATATTTCTCACGGGACTATATACAGGCCAAGACCTTTTTTACTCGAGTTCTAGAGATTAGGATGAAGGGAGTGTATTTTAGGGTACTGCAGAAGGTATCTACAATCTGGGAAAAAAACCTGCTCTCTTTCACTCAATTTTATACAATAGATAAAGAAAAAAGAAAGATAAAAAGTGAAGTGAAAGTTGCAGCAACAAACCTTGTACCATCAACACTAACATGAAGAAAATCCCCATTTCGCCAACCATCTTTGAAGTGACCAAAGAAGATATCACCATCTTTTGAGTAGAATCTTCCTTCTCCATTTGCCTCCCCCTTCCAAAAGTTAGCAAACCATCTGTCCCCGGATTGAAAATAAAGCCAACCCTACACAATCAAGACCAACCAATGAGCAGCACTATAAAAATCCGTTAAGTTATGGACAAGCACATGAACAACACCGCAAGACTATGAACTTTGAGCGGCAATTCTTAATATTCAAATGTAATTTCCATTTCAGAAAGTGCAAACTGATCCTCAAAATATAAAGAAGATGTTAGCATTCCAAAAGGAAGAAAAGAAAGAAAGAAATTCCTATTTCTTTCTAGTTTAAGTCTCATTCTTCTCCATGAGCAACTATGTTCTCCTTCTAGGCACTATCTCCTGTTCTTCATAACCTTTTAACTGATTGTCAGGGTCAGTGCTGAATTTTGGGGGCCCTTGGCAAAACTAGGAAAGGGGCCCTTATAAAAAAAATTTCATTTCATTTTAATATTTAACTATTAGGTTTCTGTATATTTAAAGTTCTAAACTATATGAAGTTTGAAAATTAATATTTTTTGAAGTTGTCATTCCTCTATTTAAGAGAACCATATTTTTTCTCTTAAGCATTAACCAACAATTCATTCCTCAAATCTAACTAGCTATATCACTTATTTTTCGATCTTTAAAATTCAGTTAGGTTACTTATGTAGGCGGTTAGCCATGTTTTGACAGAAAGCCAAAACACAAATGAAGACTTATGTGCAGTTTCAACTTAAACTATATGTGCTTATCCTTGTCAATTTGATGTGTCAATCAATCAAGTAGAACGAGAAGTGTAAAATAGTATAGCCTTATACCTTTCCGTGCATCAGGTCGTCCCTCCATGAGCCCTGATAGAGATCACCATTACTGAAATAGAACAAAGCTAGACCTGACCTTTTTCCATACTTCCACATGCCATCATACACACTTCCATCAGGCAGTGTCAAACATCCCTGCAAACTTCGAATATATTTATATGGCATGCATATCACAAAAGGTCACAGTTCACACAATAAGTACGTGTTATCTATATCTCATTTTCACATAATAAAAAGTCACAGGGCACAGTTCTCACCTTTCCCTCAGGTAGACCCCCTTGAATGTGGCCCTTGTATGTACCTCCTCTATACCTCATTTTCACAATACGAGTCAACTGTTTTTGTGAATGGCGTTCTGCTTCCTGTAATAAGTAAATAGTTACCATGTATAATCATTTAATAGTTACATAGTGAGCATGAGGTGACTTTCATACTAATGGAAGTCGGAGAAGAAACATTTTAGAAGCAATTGATCAGATCAATGTTACTTACTAGCATAGATGCTGCCCGTCCAGCGAGTACTCCTTGTCTCCTTGAAGGACTATCAGAAATCCTGTTTTCAAATTTAACACCATTCTTAACCAAGTCAGCAACAAGTCCTAAAGTAGCCTTAGCAGCTCCATCTCTCATCATATTTACAGTAGCATAAGATTGTGAATTTTTAGTATTGTTCATTCTTGGGTCAGACTGTTGCTTCATACTTGATGTACCAGGATAGTCATTCGACTGTGTCGAAGGTTTCACACCTACAGGTAGATTGAAGACATTGACAGCGGTACAAACTGATCCGACTTCTATATCATTGGTTCCATCTTTAACATCTGTAACTTCGTCGTGAGGCCCAAGATTCCGTCTAGTAAGTAGTTCTCTACTAAAAGAAGGTATGCCTAGGTAACGCAGCACAGCCAAAAAAATTAGTCCCCAGTTTGAAGCTACGATATAGATCTATGCTAAATATATATGGCATAACTGATGATAAATATAAAGCATGCTAACGTATAATATAAGAAGTATAGATATTTACCATCTTGGTTCAGTATACTGGTTGACTCATACGAGCTAGCCTCAGAGAACTCAATGTCAGTTTGGTCCGAATCATACCCATCATCGCTGCTTACATATATATATGTAACAATAAGTCATAGAAACAATGAAACAATAGAACAAGAAGTGGTAAAGATAGATCTAGAGATTAATACCTAACGGAAAATATACTTCCATCATCAACACTTAAGGGTTGTGTCATTGCTAGGTACGACTGCATACTCTCAGGAGTACTGTTCACAAATGAAGTGTCCTCAGTCTGATCAGAGCTGACAGCATCTACCTCACTGGAAATGCTCTCCCGTGGATCTCGAATTTGTTCTTTCTGCTTATTCATGATACGCAACATGAAAGGAAAACGTTCCACAAGCCTTGACACTATGTTCGTCTTCCGAGATGTATTCATTGATGTAATTTCACCGTGACTGTCAACAATATCAAGCAAATGGTTTTGGTGATCAGAGATGAAACTTCTATTTTTAATGCAAAGAATGATTTCGATTCACTCAAGTTTTTTGCTATCCTTCACTAAAGCAACATCTTAGTATACACACCGAAGTTAAATGAAGGTATAGGCTACCATTCAGTCAATCATAAGACCTACCTGAATGCCATTACTGTCGTGACAACTAATTTGGGTTCCATTGCGGGATCTGGAATAAGACTCAAAATCAATTGTCCTTTGAAGTCTGAAGTCATGCAAAAAGTGTGAATGATTTCTCCCACATCACAGCAGTCGATAACATTTGGATTTGCGCGAATGCAACCAATTAAAGCATCTGAAGCCTGATTGCAGAAATAAGAAAAAATTTGTTAGTAAGAATAAATGAAGAATACATCCACAAGAAACTCTGCTAGTATTATGCTGAAATGGTCAGAGCTAAGGATCTTATAGCGAATTTGGGGGAGGGAGGTTCTAAATTATAGACTTGTTGAAGTTCTATTAAACCTAACCTGCACAGTTTGTGATTATTAACAACTAGCATGACTATAGAACAACATTGAGATCTATTACACCAAACATGTACATTAACACCAAGGAAAGGGCAGCCACGTTTTGCTTGCAAAATTGACGTCTTCATGTTGTCACTTGACCCAAAACCAATTTTGCCTTCCTTTTGTCTCCCTAGAATCTGCATATAAGTTCAGTTAGCATCTTGCAAGTGAAGGAGCAATGAAGTGGACAATTTAAAGCATACTGCAGAATATAACATATGTTATGGACTGACCACTAGGAAGGTTCAAGGATACACAAGTCTATTATATATTACTAGATGGTAGATGTAGGTGGAATATAAAATAAAGAATATAAGACTTACTAGTAAAAAATCACACACCATGGATATTCGATAAAGACGAGGTAAACCCTACCCTGAAGGAGGCTGTTTCGCAATCAAACCAAGATGAAGTGCAAAAACTACCTAATACTTCACAATAGGTAATAAACGTCTGTGTAATGAGCCAATTATCAAGGTTGTATTTCCCTCGAGGGACATATTAGGCTAGAAACTATTCTATCTACTGTAGTGTCCTCTCTGAGGATCTCCTTTTAGAGGAAACTGGTATAGAGTTTATTCAATGTCCTCCATGCGGTATCTATTTTAGGAGAAGAAAAATGGCCTAAGGTCGTATCTTTACATTAACAAGTGTAGAAGTAATTTAATATTCATATTCAGCTGTGTCTTTAATGTCTCGGCATTGAATTTTTATTAGTTGATCCAAGAGAGGCCACATAGATGACTAATGAGATGTGAACTGAGATTAATAATATAATACTTGGAGAAAACTAACTTCTATAAACTCAGACACTTTGAGGGCTCTTGTTTGATCATCCGACACGATAAGAAGTCTTGAATGGTTATCCTGAAAGTAAGGACGAGAATGAGAATAAGCATAAGAAGACATAATGAACAACAGAATACCACCAAAGAATTCTTTGCTTACAGATATGATGGAGGAAACAGTATTAATGGCCATTAAAACTGCTTTGTTAAAATATTTTAAAGATTCATCCAATGTAACCAGATCTTTCTCCAGCAGTGCATCGGTATCAATAACTGCATGCCGTGAAACACATTGTGGTTATCTATTACCATACATAAAAGAGAATTTTAGGCATGCCTGGGTTCCAGGAGTAAAGAAAGGTAGGACTGCTATTATGTACCACACACCATCAAAATTTCATCAAATATTCATAACTACAACATGGTATAGACACACGGTATAACATTGGGCACAATATAACTGTCTACACTCTCCACGTGCATTCATCATCTTCCTAGTGTAGTTAGTACCGCCCATATATTAACTAAAAACAATCAAAAACTAATTGTTCACTACAAGATTAAATCTAGGTACTATAGACTACTACCAAATAACATTAGAGATGTTGTTCACCAGGACTACATAACACTGCCACTTTGGCTGTTTTGAACAGGTCAAACACATCCAAAGTGGCTTTCACCATCTCCATGTAGCTAAAATTGCAAGTGCATGATGCAAGGAAAGAGTATATGAATGTGCAAAATTCCTTTCCTCAGAGATAATCTCATAAGTAAACAGTGAGGAAATAAGGGACAACAAGAATCAGAAGTCCTAAATAACATATTACATGATAAAAGTGATGAGAAAATGGAAATGGTGGTAAATCTCACTGCACTCCACAAGGAAAACTAATAATCAAACACCAACACTTATAACACACAGATATTTCTGAGGAATTCAATAGTTTCCTTCAATAAACTGATTTTAGTTAAAGATAACTTGCAACATCACTTCGATTAGCATATAGTGTCCATAAATAGCATAATCATAATGTTGACTTGCTCCCAGCCAAAGATGGAGGTTCGATCTTCCATATCATAGCAAGAAATAATTAACTAGTTCCAGAACTGAACACAAACTTCAGAAGAAGAAAAACATCCGATGACAATTGGACCATCTTTTCTCCAAGGGGCTTCTAAGCTAACTCTCACTAAAAAAGTGATAATAAATAACTAAGAAAAGGTCATGATAATAAAAGACATCAGAAACTGACCGATGCAGAAGGTAGAAAGTTGTTTGAGTTCTAAAATCAAATCCTTAACCTGCAGCCAGAAAAACACCGCCACTTCATTGATAATCACATACAAAAGTGAAAACATAAGAATTAATAAAAGTGTAGCAAGGAGCTTAAGTTCGCTGCCTTGTACACAAAATGAAGTGTTACTCAATCTCAAGAAAAAGATTATATCTCCTTGTTAACAAATATTAGTTCCAAGAACAAAATTGTAAAACCTTAATCACGTCTGTATATGTGGCTTTGCCGATGAAATAGAGTGACTTGACCAGAATAAAGTAACGTTGCATGATTAATAACGAGCAGATATAAAAGTGTTCGGAGTGTATTACCACCTTTGACTGTATTAGAATAGAGTAAGGTCATAAATCTGATAACATCAGGTTAAACAATATGCAATAAAAGATACTCAGCCACTGCAAAAGTTATTGGCAGTCGCTGTGGTTGTTTTGAGAACCAAAAATATAAGGTTATTGATTGAATTCCAGAACAAGAAAACACAATTGTGTTACGTTCAACAACTAATGTAATGTTAAGCTGAGTCTGCTAACTTGAATAAACAACAACAGTGAAGTTTCAAAAATTCAACATTTACAGAATGCAAATTTGCATAATTTAAATTTTGACATACTGAAATACCTTTATTTTCATTATAAGTTGAATAACTATCTACTTGTGACCTACTGGCTACTACTCCCTCCGTCCCTTAATCTAATAGCCATATTCCTAAAATAGAAATTCCTTCTCTAGTTTCCATTTTACCCAATTAAGTAAGAAAACTTGGAGATAAAACTAAATTTGTGAGAGGAAATTCCTTAAACTTTGTGCAAAAGCAAATGGATCTTAGATAAAGGGCGGAGGGAGTACTAATTAGTACCTTTCTTCAACAGTACTTAGTCAAGATGCAACCAAATTAGAGTTAAGTATGAGTCAACACATTTTGCTATGCAATACATAGTCAATATCAGTATCAGAGAAGAGGACCTCATCTTGTCGTTTTCTTCCTTCAAAGCTAAAAGGTTTCAATATGATACTGAAAACCAGCACACTTCCTGCTTTTACGGTGCGAAGAATATCAAATGCTGAAATATGATCAGTACCATATCCCGCACTAGCCACCTAGCAAAAAAGTGAAAGAAGCACACAGAAATAAATATAAAAGAAAACCAATGATAGTCAAAGAACACACTAGTGTATATACCCGAATGTATATATGAAAGAGATAAATCTGTTAGTTTACGTGGAATCATGTTTTATTCATTATGTCGTTAAAAACTAAAGTTTATTATCTGAGGGTGCTTAGTGTAACGTCATGCAACCAAATTTTACTCTAATGAAGCATGAAGCTGCAGCAAGAATGAATATACTTGGAACAAACAACTCGTCAATTAATGACATGAATCGACGTGCTACTTTTATTCATTCTCTCCTTGAGTAGTTGAGCATATTACTGCCACAAAAGAATAAGAATAGGGCATCCAGTTGTATCTGGGAGAAGAGAAAAATTCCTACTGATTTTTAGAGCAGGTAATAACAATTTGATTATATAGCAGCTGACTAGAGCCTGCCTCCAAACTTCTCACCACAATACGGAAACTAAGACATCTACTACAATTTGAATCAATATATAAACAACACGTCAATATAAAATATTACCAATCTTTTATTTGGTCACAGTACAAGATTCATCATTTAAATCATGTAATATTATTTCTTCACTATCAATGTCAAAAGACCTCGTGCCCAAAGATTTTAACTAGCATTAACATCATTAGAAAAGGAGATCCCAAAAACTTAAAGGATTGAGTTAAAGAATGTACAAACAAGGATAACTCCTTTTGAATCTGAACGCAAGATTGAAGGCACTTCCACATCTCTTTCTTGTAGAGCTGGTAGCAAGAAGATCAAAGGGAGGGAGCAAAAAATCATTCGTCAGTAGATAATACATGGTTAGAGTACATATTTTCTACAACAGTTTTTTCAATTTTGATCTACTAAATAAGGTATAAATTGAAAATGTGTTGTGCTTCAATCTCAGATTCATCGAGACAAATTTCAAATATCCCTCTGTTTTTACACATCAAACTAATGAAATCCGTTAGTAAATCTTAAGTGGTTTAAAAAAAGCACAGGAGCATGGAGATTTCTCTCACGAATACAACGGCTTCTCTTTACAGCTAATATCCATCTACATACCAGGGTATAAACCCCTCCTCTAGCAACTTCTGGGTTCGAGAAACAGCCTACATATGATCCTTGAAAGTTGGACGAGGTGCGTAGGACAGAAAATTTTGTGTAAAGTGAAAGATAACTATTTCTTACAAAGCTACCACAATCTTTCACTAGAGCATGGACAGTGCTTCTCCATCCTACAATATATCTATTCTACGGCTTATTTGGCATTTGTCATTCGGAACTTCAAAAATCCAATTTGATTAAATTTTTATGACAGAATATCAAATGAACAGTAAATATATGATGGTTTAACCCATAAAATATATGCTTAATGTTGCTCACTTTGATTAACAGCATGAAACTGAATCTCAAATGTTTTATGAGAGGGTCAGATGAATAGAAGAGTGTACCTTCTAGAGTATATCTCTGTTGCAATTGGACCCCAGATGAACCTTTCATCGCAATATTCCTACAGTATTTATAATTTATGTTAAATTGTATAATTTGTAAGCAGTGTACATGAAATGTAATAATCATACATAACACATAACAAGATTATCTCGTTTCCAAAATGGGAAATAGGGAATTACAATAAACATTCAAAAGAATGAAATAGATTTCTCATTCACATTATGTTTTTTGAATACTGAGGGTGTTATTAAGCAGGGTGTAAACATACTCAGCTCACTATACTGGATAGTTGACAGCGAGAACCGAACTCATCTTGACTACTTCTTCGAACAACAATTTGTGATCAAATCGAATAACAAGCTAAGTTGAATAATATCAAGCTCAGTATTGACTATTGAGTAACGACATAGTAACAAGACTATAGGAGAATCAACATTAGTATTCGAGAATATCGGGCAGCTCTACTCACTGTCAATTCTAACTAAACACAAAGATAACCACCAAGAGCTCCCAAGTCCCACCATTTCAAAAAAATATGTCTACAATCACGTTTTGATCTAACTTTTTGAATATTGGTCTCAAATAGTTTCAATATGTTGCATAACATTTGATGAAAAATATATATCAAAAGATAATACTCGTGTTTCCAACCTACTTTACTATTAACACAGTAATTTTAATTCAAATAGTAGTTATGTGTATCAATTAAGGTCTCGCAGTTCGATAATTTTTATCATAGAAAATCGAACTAGACTATCTTTTAACATGGTACAAAATCTGAACATGTCCCAAGCTTATTTGACTAAAGGGCTACAGAAAAATCATGCATCAAATTGAGCACAAAAGAACATACCAGAATCTCAAAACAGGGGAAATATGAGTTGAAGAAGCACAATAATCAAGAATGGCATCTTTCCTACTCCCTATTCCAAATACCTCCACATATTCACTTTCGTTCCATACTTCACTTCTACCACCTTCATCATTACTTGAATTACACACATTACTTGAATTATTAAAAGAATATTTACTTCTAAAGCAACCCCTTTTAGTTTTTACATTAATAGGCCTCAATTCAAAAGCAAGATGATAATAAAAGTGGTTTATTTGTGAAGGGTTGACAAAAAGATTGAATTTTTTGAGGTTTTTTCTAGTCAAAGTTATTCCAAAGGTTGAAACTTTAGTAGATATGATTGGGGGAAGAAGCTCCATTTTAGAGTTTTGTGGGTTATTGTTTACTGGAAATTGGGATTATGGTTTTGGGTTTTCTTTAAGCATCAGATTGTGAAGAGATGGTGGAAGAAATGGTTAATCCACAGAGGAAAGGAAATGAGGGGTTTGTGATTTTTGATATTTGTATTGTAGTGTGAGAATAGTTTCGAACCAGGACCTCTAGTTACTAATAAAAAAAAAAATTATTAGGCATCTCGATTAACTTAATCTTTTTATTATATTATTAAAAAGTTCAAAAAGTTAGTATTATGAAATACTTTAAAGATATATACAACTATATATTTGTATTTTTAAAAAATTTTCAAATCAATTTGAATTGCCTTCGAACTTAAATCAATTGGCAGATTATAATCGATTAATTTGGAACAATAATTATCATCAAAGTGTATACTTTAACACCCCTTCAAGTTGGGAGTGCAAAGGGATCGGATCGTGCAACCCAAGCTTGGACAATAAAAAATGGAACTTGTCAATTGGTAATGCCTTAGTAAAAATGTCAGCTATTTGTCGAATTGTGGAGATGTAAGAAGGTTTAATGATGCCCTTGAGATATTGATTGCGGACAATGTGGCAATCAATGTCCAAGTACTTCGTTCGTTCATGGAAGACAGGGTTAGAACTAATATGGAAAGCGGCGTGGTTGTCACACCACAAAGGTATGGGAGTTGGAATATGAATTTGGAAATCTCTTAACATATATGTGAGCCATTGGAGCTCACAAACAGTCGAAGCAAGGCTGCGATACTCAGCTTCTGCAGAGCTACACGAGACAATGCTTTGCTTTTTGACTTTCCAAAAAATCAGGGCACCTCCTAAATAGATGCCATAGCCAGTTATGGATCTTCTGGTAACTGGACAAAAATCTCAGTCAACATCACAGTAGGCATCAAGGTGTAATGGTGCTGAATGAGAGTAAAAAAGGCCTTTGGAAGGGCTGCCTTTAAGATATTCAAGGACATGAACAACTGCTTTCCAATGTGATTTCTCGGGGCTGTATAGACTGGCTGAGCTGTTGAACTGAGTGAGAAATGTCTGGGCGAGTAAAGCCAAGATACAGTAATCTTCCTATGAGCCGCATGTACTGATGTACATCAGGATGTAGAGGAGAATTGGAATCATGAAGGTTTAGTCCTGTAACCATAGGAGTCTTAGTAGGTTTACTGTCTGTGAGTCCCATCTCATTGAGCATATCTAAAGTGTACTTTCTTTAATGTAAGTAAATGCCTTTATCAGACTGAATCACTTCTACTTCCAGATAGAATTTTGCTTTCCCTAAATCTTTAATAGTTAGTAGTTTGTGTAAATGTTGTTTGACTTGAGCAATGTCTGTTACAGAATTTCCCACTATGAGAATGTCATCCACATAGACTAGGAGGGCAGTGAATATTTTCCCAGTAGCTTTAATGAAAAGACAGTAGTCACTGGTAGATTGCACAAATCCACAAAATATGACTGTGTATGTGAATGTATTATTTCATTGCCTTGAGGCATGTTTAAGGCCATATAGGAATTTCTAAAGTTTGCATACTTGTGTAGGGTGGCTAAGTTTCATTCCAGGGGGGGAGGGGGGAGCATGTAGATTTCTTCTTCTAAACTGCCATGTAAGAAGGCATTGTTCATATCTAATTGGTGAACTTTCCACTTGTTAGCTGCTGCAATGGCAAACAGCATCCTTACAGTAACTGCTTTGGCAACAGGAGAGAAACTTTTTCTATAATCCTCCCCTTCAACTTGTGTATAACCTTTTGCCACCAACCTTACCTTGTACCTTTCTACTGTACTATCAGGATTTTTTTAATTTTGTAGATCCATCTACATTCAATGGGATTTTTCTTATAGGGTAATTCTGTTATTGTCCATGTGTTGTTGTCTTGAAGTGCTTGAATCTCTTTTTTCATGGCTTCAACCCATGGAGGTGATGTGACTGCCTGTTTATAGCTATAAGGTTGTTGGTCTTCTGCAAAATTTGCAAGAAAAGCTTGATGTGATATCGTATTTCCTGGAAGCTTAGTAAAGGGGAAAGTCATAGGAAGATGTGGGGAAGTCTTCCTAAGTTGAGTATGATCAAAAGCATTAGAGACATAATCATTAAACCTTCATGATTCCAATTCTCATCTGCATCCTGATGTGGATTCTAGCCAGATCGGAGTCCAATCTTTATCATGAGAAAAGAAGTTTTCATCAGGACGGGGAAGACGCATCTTAACTGAGGATGGAATAGAAAAATACGTCATAACTCTTCTAATGGTATCATTGGTGATGTCAGGGTGCATGGCTCATTTAACAAAGTCCGATTCGAAGCCCATATCTGGGGGAGGCGGGACCGAGGGAGTATATAGTATCGTGATAGCCGACTCGACTTCCTTGAACAATCATATTTTTCATACCTGTCATATTGAAATTCGGATAGGACTAAAGCTAACAAGATTGCTCGATATAACAATAGGCGATTAACTAGCCAACTCGATAAGGAATGGTCAATCAAATTGACGTGTATCAGCTTACCAACTCAAAAGCAACACTAATCATAAGTAAGTAAGAGAATAGAAAGAAAAACTCCATCAAAATAAAGTTACTTTGAAGGCTAAGGTTCCCGTCTAGGTTTGGTTTCAAGGCAACCGAAAACATTAGTAAATCGAAGCTAATTAATTACTAGCACACCTCATGATCTAAAGTAAGTAGACGTAGTATTACCTTGTGTTGTTTGTACTTATCCCTGCTATCAAAGATTTTTCTCTCTTACTCAATTACAACTCATGGATTATAGTTGTACCCCGAGTAATGTTGCAAGTTTGAGTTCTATAAGAAAGTAGAAGTATAATTAGCATCAATGATCAACCAGATGAGTGAATTAAACAGAAGAATGAAGTAAGAATAAATGCTCACTCAGGGATGAAATCTTGGTTGAAGGGTTAATTTAGTAAAAAAAATACAACACTAGCAACTACCAACGAAGGAAGGATCCTAACACAATCATAATCCAATAAACTCAACTCTGCCAAATAGCACCAGATGAAACTCCTACTACAGATTAGCACTCTGTGAAATACACGAAACGATCATATGAGCACTAGATAATAAACGATCAAACGATCGTACGAGCTGATTTATTATCGAAGCGAAATATTCTCAAAGATTGCAAAAGGAAATGATGAGGTAATTGTTTAGTTTTATCCTTGAGCCTTTGATTTTCTTTTCTATTTATTATCTAGTGCTTATATGATCGATTTATGTATTTCACAGACTCCTAATTTGTAGTTGGAGTTTCTCGGGTGCTATTTTAGCAGAGTTAATTTTGTTAGATTTGGTTGTGTTAGGATCCCTCCTTCTTTGGTAGATGTTAGTGTTGTATTTTTTTACTAAATTTACCATTCAACCAAGATATCATATTCACTCATTAGGTTGATTATTGATACTAATTATACTTCCACTTTCTTATAAAACTCAAACTTGCAACACTACTGGAGTACATATATACCTTTAGACCTTAAAGAATGGTTACAAAAAATCATGAGTTGCAATTGAACAAGAGAGGAAAACCTTTGGTGATAGTGAGGGATAATTGGTTTCGGAAATGATTCGGATCCATAATTCAATTTAAAAATTTACAAGAAAAATGAAAAGTGGAACTTTCGAATAGCTGATGACTACTAGTGTTGATGTTCGACTCTAACTTTCCATATGCGACAAATTAATCTGATTCTGTTTTTAATGCAATTGCCATTATTTGCTCATTTTTCAAACTTTATATATTATGAACCATTTTTACTTATTCTTCAAACAATTGGAGTTTTCCATTTTTTTCTCCAAACTTTGCTCATTTTAATTTCATTCTTTGATATGGGGTCGCGTATTGAAAGTTTCCTAGAAGATTTGCTGGTGACAATTTTATGTGATGTGGATTATGATGATTTGGAGAGCATTCTCATAATCCACATCACATAAAATTGTCACCAGCAAATCTTCTGAGAGACTTTCAATACGCGACCCCATATATCAAAGAATGAAATTGTCACCAACATTGTTAGTTAACACCGTCACACCAATCTCACATTCCTTAAACAAACGATCAACAAACATCCAATTTTTATCTATAATTAGCATATATCATGTATGTAGAAGACAATTTGCAAGAAAAACATTAAAAAATAAGAAAGATTCCCAATGAGCATAAGAAAACTATGAATGTCCAATTCGGAAACTATGAATGGAAAGAGGGAGGTATAATATATTGCTTAAAGTACATAAAAATATTGTCCATTTGCACTCAAAAAGATTAATGAGATGATGCTCCAATCCATCTCATTCTTAGATGCAAAAAGAAGTGTCACTATAAGAGGGCACAAATCCTTTCTCGTGAGGCCTTGTCTCTAAAGCAAAAAAGCAAAGAGTGAACCTTCCAATTTTCCTATTTAAGTCTACCTTATCAATTACTCCCTCTGTTCTATATTAATTATTTATCGTTCTAGCTATTTGCATATAAATTAATAAAAAGTTAAAAAAAGTCAAAAAGTACATTGTAAATGTAAAATTACAATTAACTGACACTATATAATTGGTTAGTTGATAAGTACAATATAAAAACTAATTAAAAGATACATTGAAAATATAAATTTGTAATTAATTATGCTAAAACGACAAGTATTTGAAAACAAAAATTTGAGGTTAGAACGACAAATAAAAGAAAACAGGGGGAGTATCAATTATCATATGTTAAATCACTCATGTGACCCCCTCTTTAAAACTTGGTCACCCCTACATATATTCATACAACACATCAATTTTAAAGACTCCCTAGAGACCAAGGCAAAGCTCATAAGCTAAGGGGCACTCAATGGGAAGACCTCCTTGCTGTGACAAAGTTGGCATCAAGAAGGGTCCATGGACTCCAGAAGAAGATATCATCTTGGTTTCCTATATCCAGGAACATGGTCCTGGAAATTGGAGATCTGTGCCCACTAACACAGGTACATTATACCTCGAGAATATCGAATTCTCCTAGTGATGATTAATTAGTCTTCGAGAAACTATAGATAGTTTTATGTTACACCAGGTCGTATCATATAACACGTGTACCTATTCATGCATGTTATACTATTTGTAATTTGTAATATTCACCTCGTATCATATAACACGATATACAATCTGAAATACACTCAATGACACGATATAGATGTTCAGTCATGTTGTTATACCATTCGCAATTTGTAATATTCATCACGTCGCGTCATATAACACGAGGTATGTATGCAGGTCTGGTGAGGTGCAGCAAAAGCTGCAGATTGAGGTGGACTAATTACTTAAGACCTGGAATCAAGAGGGGAAACTTCACACCACATGAAGAGGGCATGATTGTCCATCTTCAGGCCTTGTTGGGTAACAAGTAATTACTTCATTAACCATCATAATTAATAATCAATTAATATAATTCAATTGAGATTATATACATTTATTTGATATATTATATAATTTCCATGCATGCATTAATTTCAACAGATGGGCAGCCATAGCTTCTTACCTTCCACAAAGAACAGACAATGACATCAAGAACTACTGGAACACTCACCTCAAGAAAAAATTGAGAAAATCTCAAACACCTAATAATCTTGATTCATCAAAGCTGCATGCATCATCATCTTCATCAACTAATAATCCAACAAATTACAATCAGTTTTCGACGAGCAATAGGCAACAACAGACACTCATGGCTGCAAATTCTTCTTCTGCATTGTATGCATCAAGTGCAGAAAACATTTCAAGACTTCTTGAAGGGTGGATGATGAGAACATCATCTAAAAACGACACTAATGACGACAAGATTATTAATGATAATCAATGTCTAGAAGGAGAGGGGAGTTTGATGTTTAAGGATGAATTATTTGAAAGTATTCTTTCATTTGATGATAATATCAAGAATAATGAGAGCATCCAAGATATGGAGAAGTGGTTTTTGGATGAAAATGATGTTCATCAAGTTAAAGAAGCCATGCAACTACCATCAATGTTCTGATTATTTGACTAACTATTTGGGATATAATAATAACATGTGTGTTTAACTTAATTTATATTAATTAGTTGCATTATTATTATAATTTGGATAATGAAATCTATTATGTATTTCTTGATTATGTTTGAGATTCTAAAGAAGTTAGAGTCTTTAATTTGTTGGTTGTGAATTGACTATTAATAATGAAATTGAGTTAAATATGATATTTTCTTGTGGTTCTCAAACATTTTAACTATAAATTTATACACTGTCGATTAAACTTATACTTCGTATTCTGTATTTATTATAATCTTTCAATACCATAAATATCTTATGCCATTATATTTCTATTTTGTTATCACATGTATGTGATCACTAATTTCATTCTACTTTATTTTAACGAACAGGATAATTATGCTTGACATAAAGGCAATCATATATATATATATATATATATATATATATATATATATATATATATATATATATATATATATATATATGTAATATTTGTGAAGTAAAAATTATAAAATTTTCGAAAAGTCAGAGGGATTTCATATATCTGTATATTAAAAAATCATTAAATGTGTATACGTATTCAGAAACAACAACTCCCTCCATCTCATAATAAAAATTGTCCCACTTCATAAATTTTGTTGTGATTTTTAAATTTTTATAAGTCACTACGTTAATAATTTATTTGTGTTTTGAGTTTCTTTTGAAGTTACTACGCTAATAATTTACATAATACAAATTAAAGAGCTAATAATTGTTAAAAGGTCTTCAATAATAAGAAGAAGTTGCATTTTGAAAGCATTTGCAGTAACACATCTTGGCTTTCTTGATAAGTTGATAAATAAATCACAATATTATAGCAAATCAATCTTGGCCTTGTGAATCAATTAGCTCTAAACTCCCTTGTCGAGTTAAAATAATCATGCTTGCAACTAAGTCGTCTCAATTCTTCTACTCAACCAATCGTTGAATATCGAACTCAGGACCTTCTGGTTACTAGCAAGAGCCTTTTTCACTAGGCTATTCGATTAACTTTTCATTTTTAACACTTGAATTAAAAAAATAGTTTTCGACTTTAATTCTTCCACTTGTTATCAACCGCGTGTTAAGAGTGGTCTCATAGAAAAACTTCATCAATTCTTCATATTAACAATATCAATTAAGATTTTACAAATTTCTACCAATATAATTTTTTGATTAATACTCCTATAAAATATTTTATGTTTGTAATAACAAGAAATCCTTTTAAAAAAGAGTAGAAGATGAGAGGCGACACAATAAATAACAAATTCTTGTAATGAAATATAAATGTATTGAGTATATAAAGCTGGCAGTTAGTCACGAAAGTCTTGCTCGTGCTTGCATATTTGTTAAGTTTCCCCTTTATCTCTGGATCGTCTTTTCCTCTTATAGAAGCAAAAGCTTGTGATTCTGTGGGGAAATTTTGATCACATTAAAATCATCTTCATGTTTGATGCATCACTTTCATTAGGGACATTTATTTTATGTGTCGGCATCTTTTTTTCCATTGCCAATTTATATCATAAAATGAATTATATGTAAATTCATATTATAATATGAGATATAAGTACTTCATTGCACACTAGTCTTCTGATTTAGAAATTGTTATGCATAGGAACAATATATAAACTCTATAGACTATAGTTATTGTTCACAAAAAAGAAAAGTTGAATTTACATGTATACCACTTCAAAACGAGATTCGACCCCTACTAGACATATATGGAATGAATTTTACTCATTGACATAGGTGGACGTATAATTAAGCTTATTAGTTTTGCATATGTCCACAGTATATAGCTCTCATTCTAGTTATGATGCAATCAATTAGTACAGTATTATTATTGTGTAGACGGAAGAAGCCATGAAGGAGTGCAAAGTGTATGTTGATGAATGATGATCATCATGAATAGTTTGAAGCAACAATTTATTAGCCAGAAAAAGACTACAGGGGGACCGCTTCAAATACTACAACACATACATTTGACCCTTGTCTTTATTGATAATTACAACATTTGCATCGGTTCCCCTAAAGAGTAATATCAATTTTTAGACTTTTGTTAATAATATAACTAAAGAGTAATTAACGATCAAACATATGAGAAAGACAATGCCTGAACACTGGAAGCAGTCAGGGAAGGAACTTGAAAGGTGAGAAGAACCAAAACGGGGTGAATAATATAAGAAGAGCCAACTTAATTCCATATCAAAAGAAGCCTGAACGCGAAATTACAGACCTATCTGTCTGGTTGACACTTTACAATTTCTTTGCCTTTTTCTGATTTATTGAACTAACTAACTCGCCTCTACGAATTTATATAGAACATTGCATGCGCTTGAAGGTAATTAGAATCCCTCTACTTTCTACCACTTCCAATATGTGAATATACCATCACGGATTCAGTCCTCGCGATAAACTAGATCATATCCAAGCTAGCTCTAAAGTCTCGACTAGTTAAAACCTCCATTGTTTCATATCTTTCAAGCTTGCAAGCATGACCCCACCAAAACAAATCAACAATAAAAAAGAACTGTGAAGTTTGAAAGTGCAATACAATAGCAACATACAATCTCGAATACAATGTTTATCACAAATAGTGAATAAAAATGGCACGAAATCAGGGAAAATCTCAAACAAATAAAATATTGTCGGACATTGTAGTTGGGCCTCAGATAGAACCATAGAAGCGCCATGAAGAACAAAGATTCTTAAATTACTTTTACTGATTGTCTCTGACCATATGATATGAGATGTACAACAAGGAGAGCATAATAGAGTGCTGAGATGCTTAGTTTCAAAGTGGTAATACAAATGGTAGTCACAAAACGACTTGATGGCATATGAATGTATATCTAAATGGAACACTCACGTTACTAGAATGAGCCTGGACATTAAAAGCGAATCTAACCTCAACAGTACAGTCTAGCGCTTCATGTGATGCAAGACTCTGCAAAAAGATTCAAGTCAACTTGACATTTGTCAAATGTGGTTGAAATCCTGTAGGAATCAATCATGTTACAGTCATTTAACCCCCATTTTCTTCATTGATGAACTGGATGCCTACAGCTCCCCATTGTTCATTATTTCATTATTATATGAAATCACAGGAAACAAAACATAAGTCCCAGAAAGAGACGTTACTTGGAGACCTGATCATAATCACATAGGTGGGAAATCTAGATGCGAACACATATGGCAATAATAAAAGCTACCGGAAAGAATAGACATGGCATAAAACGGCATTCCTTAACAATTTGTAGGGTACCATATATCTTAGACAGCAAAACAGTACATCTCTTGGATCAGCAAAACAGTACAATTTGTGGGAAATCTAATCGCTCTGACGTTTTTTCGCAACTTCACCTGCAACAGTCAGACTAAACAAGTTATTATAAGAATGCTACTGAGTTAACAAAATCAAGGAATACAAAAGAATTAAGTGGTTGAATAATATGCAAGAGTAAACTGCCTGAGAGAGAGGAGAAAGATTGCATATAAAAGTAACTCAATCAAGAATGAAACAATACATTGACATTGTTATAGGAAGATCACTAAAAGGGTGCCTTATTTCTCAAATGAGGACCAATTATTACGGACTAAAATAGAACCCTCTCGTTATTATGGACTACATTGGGATATATTGACATCAAATTACTAACTATCAATAATAATATTGTATTTTCACATGACAATCTCTATGTAAGAAAAATACTCTAATTCACCCATTTCGTTTCGAAAACTAAATAACATTACAGCTACTTGGTTGATGCAGCGGTGCAGCCATATTTTCCCACACTAGAGCGTCAAAAATTCAACACAATATATGATGAGAAGAGTAGCACCAATGCGAATATGGCCAGCTCATATCTCAATTCAACAACTCAAACTAGCTGGAACACTAATACACTCAACATGTATACTTGCAACAACATCACAAAATCTGTCAAATTATTTTGCAGAAACATATCATATATCAATAAACACTAACACGCCCCAATAAGCAATCAAAAATTGTTTTGCATCTAACAATAACTCAATCAATAAACACTAACATGCATAGACCAAAATCAAGAAATATACCAAACACAACTACTACAACTACTGCTGCTGATGATTCGGAGGTGGCATTCCAGGGCGAGGTGGAGCAAAGACAGGAGGCATCCCGGGGCGAGGAGGCTGACCACCAGGCATGCCAGGATGAGGCGGTGGAGGGCCCCGCATCATCTGAGGAGGTGGCCCCATCGGCCTTTGCGCAAACTGAGGAGGAAACTGCCCCTGTCCAGGTGGGGGCCTAAACTGAGGTGGAGGCGGCATAGGCCCCCTCCCCATCCCCATGGGAGGTGGGGGCATCTGTCCTGGCATCCTCACGGGAGGACCTTGAGGCGGGTAATTAATAGGGGGACGGGAGATCTGGGGCTGCATCATTCCCGGGGCAGGGCCTCCAACTCCGCGTACAGGTCCAGCCAATCCAGGTTGCGCCTGGACAGCTGGTAACGGAATGCCACGTCCAGCAGCACGGCCAAGACCTGGGCCAGGGACAGCATTAGCAGCAGAGGTAGGCTTGAGGCGGGAGTCATCGGGAGGGGGTGGGCCTTCAACTGTCATGGATACGACTTCTTCGCCACGGAGGAGGACGAGGCCGAGAGTGCGGCGGTCCTCGCGGTCTTCCTTGGGGGCACCCTTTTTGGGAGGTAGTTTGCGGAACTCTTCACAATCTCCCAAGACAAGGTTCATGTGGCGATCGAAAGCCATGAATTTTCCGATCAATTGACGACCGTCTTGGATGTGGACTCGCATCCGGTAGTTGATGTATTGGAGCATCTTCGAGCTCTTCGACATCGACATTTTCACAGGCAAAGGGGGAGGAGGAGGAGGAGGAGGAGGGGCGGGGGGGGGCGAAGACCAAATTAGGGTTTAAGGAGTTACTTTTTATACATATTCACCGGTTTTTTTCCAAAAATAAAAATGACAAAATAGAGGATGTCACGTATCTATTCAAAAAAATTTGACATATTTAGCTCGAAAAGGTGTAGCTCGAAGTTTGGCTCGAGGGATCAAATGTCAAGCCAAACGGTTGGATTGGGTATTTGTCAAATCCAGCCAAACCGCTCCACTCTCCAGATCGCCCCCCCCCCCTTCGGCTCTCTCTCATCTCTTCTCTTCTCAAAAGCCGTTCCCCTGCCCCGCTCAGCCTCATGAGGCATCGCTCATCCACATCAGTTCTCCAAACCCTCCCCTCCCCCTCAACTTTGTTTGTATAATTGTAGCTTCAATTACGATTTCAATTGTTATTTTTTCGACTTTTTTGTTCTTATATAAGGTTTTCGTTCTTGATTTTTCTTCCAATGGTTATCAAGCCAAACGTTTTTTTACGTGTTCGTCTCGAACCTTCAAACTCAAGCCAAGCGCCAATTTTAAGGTTTGACCACCCAAACGGTTTGGCTCGAAAAGGTTTGACCTCTTAAACCTCAAGCCCAAACCTCCAAATATTCGACTCGATTACCGCCCGAAGTCCATGACTATTAAATACACAACGTAAATAAGTAGGGTTTAATAGAGAAATAGAATCCCTATAGAACACAACTCATCTATTATAGGAGTATATAACTAAACACATAGTAGCTCCCCACCCCACCCCACCCCACCCTATCCTACCCACACACCTTTTTCAATGGCGTCTGTTGCATAAGATTGAAGAAGGTGAAGCATGGATTTGCATGTGGATTTGATCATCGAAATAATATCTCATCTTCCCGTTAAATCACTTGTTCGTTTCCAGAGCGTTTGCAAAACATGGAATTCAATCATCAACAACCAACAATTCATCACAAAACACTCCAAGAATCAGAATTCAAAAAACGTAAGTCGTTGTTTGTTTGTCCAAAAACGTCCCGACAACCTTGGAACTAAGATATCATTGCCTATATCTACACTTGGATATGATTGTGATAACAAGGCCAAAATATCTAATTATTATCATCAAGATTTTAATCGACATCAAATTAGTCGTTCGAGGGGGACTTTTCCAACGTTTACTAACGTCTATATCATGGGCCCCTGCAGTGGTGTTGTTTGTGTTGTCGCACAGATAAAAGAAGTCATGGACGTGATATTATGGAATTTATCGACAAGAAAGTTGAAGACTTTGATCAACCATTCAATCGGGTTCAATCGGACACCTTGTATCGAGGGGCTTGGATTTGGATTTGATCCCATGTCGAAAGAATTCAAGGTTATCGCATTATGGAAAAGATCGCGTGGCAAGATCAATGTCGATATTTACTACACGTCTAAGAATTACTCGATCACACATGAATATCCTGATGACTTGATTGGCCCCTTCAATATTTTTCGATATTTTTATGGGCTTGTTCTTAATGAGTCCTGTTGCTGGTTGGCAATAGGTTCAGGTATTAACAGAATGAGCCTCCTCTCGTTTGATATGTCCGAAGAGGTCTTTAAGAACACGTCGTTGCCACCTGAGGTAGAGAGTTCATATGTAACCCCCCAAATCTTAGCCTTCGGTGATGCGATTGCACTGATTGCTCCGCAGTGTAATAAATTAACAGGGTCAAGTTTTGTGATATGGACGCGAAAGGATTTGACAGAATGTGGCTCGTGGACGAAAATCGCGAATATTAATTTGATATCAGGGAATTACAGAGCATTGGCATTCTGGAGGAATTGTGAGTATTTGATATTGGAAAATGCGGATAATGATGAAGTAGTGTCGTATAATATTGATTTGCAGGAAACGAAGAAGATGGAAATTGATAAAATGAGATTGAGAGACCATTGGTTGTTTGAGTATACTGACACATTAGTACCTGTACTTTGAAGAGTGTATGCTCATATATATTTGGTACCATTTGCATACTTTTTAATACTATATAATAAATTGCAACATGCCAAATCATCTTGTAAATTATGGGCGGAGGTAACCATAAGAAACCTTTTCCCCCCACCAACAAACACCAGTCCGCCACATTTTCACAGAGAAAGAGGGAGGAGGTGGAGGAACGCCGAGGGGAAAAACCAAATTAGGGTTTATGGAGTTAGTTGTTATATATATTCACTGTTTTAAGAATTTTATTATGTGCTCGCGCCTATGTGAAACTCCCTCAATCATTATGTACATTATTTTCTTAACCAACATATCCATGTATGCTTTAATTGTATGATTAGGCTTTACCAATTACAGATCATAAAACATGTCCACAAGGCTACATTAGTACATTATTAGCTTTGGACCTGAAAATTTTGACTAAACTGCCCCTCCGAAAAATTACCCTAAGCCGAAACAAGAACATGATTACATGAATGTGGGACAAGGAAACCTAAATTGATATCTCAAATCATACTACATTCGACCAGGCTCTTACTCCCTCCCTACAGGTATTGTTAACAGGAGATCATACCGCTACTACCTACGACCATGCCATTTGAATAAACCAACCCCACTGCTACTCTCAATGGCAGTCTCGTCAGAGGATCCTGAGTCACTGCATTGTGTGTCGTCTGAATGATCTTCTGGAGAGGATCGAATTCTACTTCCTGGTGAGTCCTCTAGACTATCCTCTGGAAGGAGTTGAATTCTGCGTGCATTCTTGATGACCCATCTACTAAATTCAGGAGAAGCGCCTAACTCAGAGACTGCCTGCCTAGTTGACTGCTGAGTGAACCTATCCCACTCTTTCTTCGTGAACTTCTTCTTTTCCGGAGTCTTGTGGAAGGTCGAGTAGAAGTCTTGTTGACGTTTAGTCACTTGGCCAGTTGATGGTGACAGACCACCTGTTCAAAACAATATCAGATAAGATCTCATAAGAGTTCAGTAAAAAACTAATACTCCCTAATATTACATTCATACCTAAAAGATTTTCAAATTTGATTTTCACTGATAAATCGACAAATTGTGTCCTTAATTGACATCTAACATTGATTTGAATCAAAAATACTAATCATTTTATACATTTAAAACCAATATCAGCCAACACATATAGAACTACTTGAATTTAGAACTTCAGCGGTCAACCATTAAAATTCAAAAGGATGATCTTTTAGAGAAGGTGGGATTAACAATAATTGATGGTGCATAACTTATAGAATAAAAGGGCTTCTCAAAATTCGTACCTCTGAGTGAGCTTCCTGCTCGTCTAGATGAACCGTTCGGGGTACTCTTCAGACCTCGAGCACCCATCTTATTCGGGCTATAAAATTCAGCACGCTGATGTCTCGTAGTTGACCGTCCACCGGTCCAAACAAACATACTTGGTAGAGAGAATGATAATTCACTGCAAGAATGCACATAGCATAATTAGGGGAAGAACAGTTTCAAGGGTGGGAAGCTAGTAAAAGCTCTTATTAAGTAAGGATATTGATGTTGATTTTATCAACTCTGAATCCCGAAATGTGCGATGAATTCACTTCAACCCATTTATAACTTAACCATATGGATTAGGAAAGTATGTTACAGAGTATAAAATTAGGGTCGAACTGGCAGTCAATCAAATTTTGAGAACTGTTTGGACACAGCAAAGAGTGAACCCTGTTATAATAGGAAGATCTTGTAATCGTTGTTCATTTACTATTTCATTTAAACCTCAAACCAATTAACTTCATGTCTTTATTAAGGAAATTTGAACTCAAATTTTGTTTTTCTCGTTCCAGCTTGGATGATCAGATTTATCTTCCAGGAATCCGTCTCTTATGGACGCAAGCTATAAAACATTGCTGCAAAACAAATGGAATATGTAGAGCTTGCCTGAAATTACTCCATGGTATAGATGTCACCAAAAATCGAATTGTCATGCAACAGCAAATCAGCGCAGTTGCCAAAGGTGCATCACGAGTGCTCTGGTAACAAAGAGAAAGGAGAGAAAAAGGAGGCTGATAACTTACTACATCATTAAAAAACAGACATGTAATAATTGTCATGCAGAGGAAAAATGTAGACAATTCAAAAAGAAGATCGCTAAAAAGATTTATCAATTAAAGGGAAGCCTGATATTATACGAACTTAAGAAATCATGATGTTTTCCATAAGAAAACAATTTGAAAATCATGTTCCTAGTTACCTATTTTGTTCAATTTATAAGTTCTACTTCATTAGAGATGTGTATCTTTATTGATAAAATTGGTGCGGATCCTCCCTCCCATTTGGTGACCCATTATCATGCCCCTTGCTTTGTTTGGTGCAATACCATGTTTCAAGGAGATCATCAGCTACAACCGTACACTACATGATGTGTATCATGTGAAGCAGGCATGACATGGGGCACCGCAAGGGAGTCTACTTATGACCAGGCAAATAACATGTGATTAGTCGATAAAATTAGCCAACAATGTGAAAAAACAGTCAAATAGAAACCTGAGATATAAAAGTGACGGCAATTATCCGAATGGCCCATTTCACAAACTGAGCTATGCCAACATCAACAGTTCCATCTTCTGCAACAACAAACTTCCTTACAATCCAATAGCCTAAACCAGCTCCAGCAAGAACGATGAAGACCAGCAGGAAGATAGTTACCTAGCAAAATAAAAAGGATGGAACTAGAGCTAAGAAAAGTGGAAGGAAATGAAGATAATTTTCAATTAAATAACATTCATGACAAAGAACATGTAATCTCAGAAATGTTCCAGTACAAAATAACATAACAGATCTACGTAGTTGGAATGAAATTATAAACCATACTGGAAGCATGAGATGAACTGTTAAATCGATATAATTTTTGTCATCTACTCATGCATGTACCTCTACTTGGAGCATTTATCAGACTCGGTAGTATCATAAAAGAACATTCAGATATCTCAAAAGGTCCTAGTGTGGAGAAGTTCTATAAGTCCTCCCCATCATTATGGCATAGGGCTAGAGCAAAAACTCTTGAGGAGGAAACAACAGATAGCTTACTTAATCATATTTATATAGTCCACAAACCACATATAATTGATATGAGCCAACTAATGTAGACATGTTGGTTAGGTAATTAGGAAGGAAATATGAAACACTTACAGAGCTGTGCATCTCATCGCCAAGCCCAAAGCTTGAAAGAATCGAATTGACTAAAACTGAAAGGTGGTGAAGAAGAAATGATCCTGCGCTAACCTGAATTTGAAATGATAGGCAAATAAGACTACAACGCCAGAGATAAAAACTAATCATCTAATCATGAAAACAATCGAGAGCCAGCATAAACACACCAGTGATCCATATATAACAAGGTAGAACGCATTTTTTCGGCCAGTCGGTAACAGTTTCATCCCCTGAAAATGGTGCAAAATATAACAATGATTAGTCTTAACAGAATGAAGAAAAATAAGTAAATACACTGGCAGGCAATATAAATATACTATTATCCAGAAATTGTCAAGCCCTTATGCTCTAGCCCATGGTAAATACACCATTTTATGTCCTTTAGAGGACGTGAAAGAAATTTGCGGCTGCAATAATGGAACGTTTCTAGGAACTACACCTTTTCTAATCAAAAGAGGAATGAACATGAGAGCAAATTACCTGGAAAAGAAGAATAATGACCACAAGAAGCACTCCAATGGCCATTGAGCTACTATAGTAAAAAGGAACCCAGCTGCTGACAATTGGTGCCAACAGCCATAAGACAATGCCCAATGCAAGACAAAACAGGCGCCATCTTTGAAATTCTGCATAAACATACAATTGAGAAATGAATATTGAAGTAATCAGAATATATTAAAAAGCCACAATAATGAAGCCAATAGTGATTAGTGAAGTATGCCTGACCTACTTCAACGGTGATGGTGGCTGAACCAGATATATCATCCATGAACTTCAAGTCAATATACCGATCCTCATATGGAGATATGACGGTGCTCCAAACCCCCTTATGTAAACTGCTCCAATCATCCTCCTTGCAGTGACAAGGTCCAAGGGAAGAATTTCTGCAAACATAAAGTTGCAACATCAGACTTAAAAGAGCAAGCACTCTAAGTTAAAGAATTTCATATAGATGTAATAAACATTTATTGATCATTCTCAGAAAGTATTGCTGACTTCTACAAATGTTAACCAACGTGACTTACCTATGAAAGCATATCTGAATTTTACTGTGTTGTTTCTCAGGAATAACAGCTGATGGCACCAATGTGATACGATGTATGCTGTGCAAACTCCCAATTTTCAACCTTGACAGACCAGAGACGGCTACACGTTCACATGATGCAACTTCTTTCGATGACAGTGGTGATAGACCTGCTATAGGCACTGGAGTGACATCCAGTACAGGGTTGTCAATACTGACACCTGTGATGGCAACTAAGCTTACATTAGAAAGATAATTAAAAAAAATCATCAAGAAAACAATGATGGGCATAGTGCTACCAGAAGGAAATCCACCCATAAAAACAAGTACTCTTATCAGTTATCAGTATCTGTAGCTGTGGTGAACTCGCCATTTAAATGTCTTCTACTCTATCACACTTGTATCAAATTTCACTAAGAACTAAAGAATCTGCTATTCTAGGTTAATTGTACTGGCTATTTTGTGTTCTAAGACAAGGACAGGAAACACAATCAACTTAATAAAGTTCAACGAGTAATAACTGCAGATTTGATCAATTGTACAAAGAAACATGCTTAAACCAAACACTCTGAAATTGAGTATTATAAAGGAAGAAATAAAGCTATAAAAACAGTTAACCAATGAACCCAATGGCTGTGCAAGTAATACGTTATACATTAGTTTTCAATCAAAATGAACCACAAAATCAATTGTAGTTGGAATCTGACATATATGTTCAAACTAATAGACCCCCAAAACAAATACTTGAAAAAATAGTAAAAAATTAAAACCCAAAATTGCGCCCTTCCAGTGCAATTAAGAGGATGAAGAAGTAAGCAATAAAGCAAAAAAAAACTCATTCCAAGCAATTCAACATGACAAGGCTGCAATTAATAACTTAGTTTCCAATTGCAATTGGCAATCCCCCAATTGAAAAAATTCAATCTTGAAGAATACCCAATAATCAGATACGAAAACCCTACAACCCCAATTTCTTCAAAACCGAAAATTTCAAAAAATAAATACAGTTCAATCAAATGGAGAAAATAATCTAAACTGGTGTACCTTCAAGTGCAATGGAACTTGAAGCTATGAAGTCGATAATGAGGAAAATGAGAAAGGGACGAAGAAGAGGGAGCATCATCTCATTTGCTCGATTTTCGAATCTACGAAAAAGAGCAAAAGCGCTCTACTACAGTATTATCGAAGATTTATATATTTGGGTTTTATACAGCGGTTATATACTATCAGCTCAAGGATCGCGCTTATTGAACCGCGGTTTAAACGTGTTTGCGTAGCGGTTAAGCGGGTGAAGCTTTTGATGCAAGCAAAGCTTATGCATTGAACTGGTGCGTGACCGGTTGACTGAACCGACTTACTCCCTCCAATCCAAAATAAATGTCTTTCTAGACATTTCAACAATATCCAAAATAAATGTCTTTTTACATAAACCAATGTACAATATACCACTTTTTCCTTTAATATCCCTATTTGCATAGAATAACTCAAAAAAAGTAATGATTTCATCATATAGTTAAGTGATAATTGGATTGTTAATGATTGATTTATGGGGGCATAGATGTAAAGTATGAATGTAATGATTGTTTCTTAATTTGTGTGAAATGTCTAGAAAGACATTTGTTTTGGATTGGAGGGAGTATCAGTCAACTAGGGCTTGATTACTATTTAAACAATTTTTTACTTGGCTAGTTTGGTTTTTGCTTCAAATCTCGATTAGGTTAAGATCGTATCACTATTAAAGGAAAGAAGTTTAAATGAAATCTATAAAGCATAAAATATTGTTTAAGGAAATTCAAACTAACGATCTTATGTCATGTGTATGCATAGTTTGTTTTTACATTTTTGCCCTTCGCAAGGTCCTCGAACGCACAAAATGTGTGTTCAACACTCTATCGAGTGTACACACTAAATCTCGATATACAATTTCACTATATATAATAACGTACGCCGGACAACTATTTACGCAAAATGAAAAACAATAATGCAATACATGTTGAACCCACACAATCTGCATTGAATATGCTAACGAATATGTGTTATGAATGTTTAGTAATTTATCACAACTTTAGAATTTTAGTTATTATTATTATTGTTATTATTAATTATTAATCAGATTATATTTCATTACTAGTTACTAAATATGTAATTGGGAAAACAATTACTGAGCGCACACTATGTATATACATTAGTTGACCAGAACGTGCACGTGGTATGTGTACAGGGGTAAACCAGGATGAAAATAAAGGGGGATCAATCTAAAAATAAAGTAAAATAGAGAGGCTAATTTATAAAGAAAGAACAAAACATGATAAAATTAAGCAATAGAAAGCGAAGGGGACCGATTAACCCTTCCCCGCTTCTCCTTCCAGGGGGGTCATCTACGGGTTGGACAACCATATTTCTTGTTATTTATACGAAACCTTTACTATATGTACACAAAGTCCCAGACCTGGGGGGGGGGGGGGCATTGGCCCCTACCTCTAGGTCCGTCCCGTATGTGTGCTCAACTAATTATGAGCACATATTATATATGCTGGTCGAAAAAACGAGTTAATTTTAAAAAAGTACGAATATATTTTTTGTTAAAATTTAAAATAGGCTTATTTTTATATTGCACCCTCAACTATCGGCGAAATTTCAAATTGCACCCTAATACTTTCCTAAGCCTCAAATTGCACCCTAAACTTCATTTTTTTTCATTTTGCACCCTTAAACACAATATTACCCCCTAAACTAATGTTAATAAAAGGGCAAACTTGGAATAACACAATTATTAGTTTTTTGGGGCATTTTTGTAATTTTTTGGGGCACTTTAAAAAAAAAAATTAAACATGTGGATCTATTTATAATAATAACAAAATGATGGATAAAATAAATAAATAGGATACCACCACCCCCCCCCCCACCATCTTCATCAAGTTCATCATACTAAATAAATATGCAACACCCCATCTCCACCGCAAGACAAGCTCAAGACCAAGATAATGTGCTTCCATTTCCAATGAACACTGTCATATTTAAGAATGTATGTCTGCGAAAATTTCAACCCAAAATATCGCGACCCCCCCTCCATCCCTTGCACATAATCGGACCAGTTAGCCCCTCCCCCTTGCGCAACCTCCCCCTGCAAAAAAATGGTGGTCAGTCCTCAACAACCTGACCCAACCACCTCAGACCATTAAATCGCCACATTCTGATTCTTGCATCCGACATAAAAGAAAAGAGAAAAAGGAGGCAAGCAGCAGCAAATGTAAATCGCCAACAGAGACCAGACGTGGCGCTTGAGCTCCTCGCGCGCCTCTACATTCGGTGGGGGTGTGTAGCAGATCGGGGAAGAGGTGTGGTGTGGTGTGAATGGTGTGGGGTGAGGTGTGAATGGTGTGGGGGAAGAGAGGGAGGCATGGTGGTGGTGGTGAGTGGGTAAGGTTTTAGGAAGAAGGGGATGGGGGTTAGTTTTTAATTTAATAAATTTGACATATTAAAAAGTGCCCCAAAATATTTATAAATGTGTTATTCCGAATGTGCCCTTTTATTAACATTAGTTCATGGGGTAATATTGGGTTTAAGGGTGCAAAATGAAAAAAAATGAAATTTAGGGTGCAATTTGAGGCTTAGGAAAGTATTAGGGTACAATTTGAAATTTCGCCGATAGTTGAGGGTGCAAAATAAAAATAAGCCTTTAAAATAATATCGTCTTAATAGTTTCAATAATTGTTTAATTGTTTAAGTATAAACTCGATCATGGAAGCACTCTAATACGTTCACGTGGTAAATCGGAACTAACCAGTAACCGCTCTTAACTAACACGTTCATTATCAAACTTCATATATTACTATAATTCAAGAATCTCATAATAACATTTCACATTTCTCTCCTTGAAAACTCCATTTTTTCTCACATCAAAACTCGTTGAAAAAATGTCATTCTCTCTAGGAACAAATCCAAAAATAATGAAGCTTTTTCTCAAGAAGGATTCTACTCTATTCTCTGCTTTCTTTCTTCACAATAACTATCTAGAACATGACCATGTG
Organism: Echium plantagineum; assembly: GCA_003412495.2. NCBI lineage: Eukaryota > Viridiplantae > Streptophyta > Magnoliopsida > Boraginales > Boraginaceae > Echium > Echium plantagineum. The sequence continues at coordinate 14,220,873 of CM016564.1, forward strand.
GACCTTATACTCAAATCTCTGAATTTGCCAACTCGCGCTGCTTCAAGCACGTTTGAGCCCCAAGTTTTGGGTTCTTGTAATGGTGTGTTGTGCTTCTCCTTCCCTGATGGGTACATTATGTGGAACCCCTCAACAAGAACTCACCATGTGATACCAATTCATCGAGGTGCAGATGCCGAAGATATGAAAATAATCTATGGATTGGGGTATAATAATCTGCATTACTACAAGTTAGTGAGATTTCTTGATAATGGGAATGGGATTCCTGGTACTGAAATGTATGTGTACAGTATGGGCTCACCTAATTGGCTTAGGGCTGGTAGACTTGACATGTTTGTTCCATCAGGTGGGTTTACTGATGTGTTTCTTAATGGTTGTTTGCATTTCAAGATGCTAACGGAGATTGATAGGATGGAGCAGATTGTTGCTTTTGATGTTGAGGAAAATATACATGAACTGGTCCCAAATAAGCCTGATTGTGTTGATACGAATAGTACATTTGAGATAGGAGTCTTGGACGGGTTCCTCTGCATGGTTCTCAAGAGAAATAGGGAGGTTGAAACGTTTCAAGTTCTTGAAATGAAAGAATATGGTTTAAGGGATTCTTGGGTGGAGTTGTTTCGATTTGAGATGAATGGTGGACCAAGATGGATGAGGCCAATTACCTATGTGGGGCAGCAGAATAAGAAGAAATTGCTGTTGCAAGGAGCAGAGGAACTGTTGTGTATCGATGTGGAAAGTCATCAGCAGGTTCCGATTACTGGCGTGGATTGTAGGGGTGTCACCGATGCTTGTCTTTGGACCGAGGAGAACCAACATACTCTTGCTCATGCTGATTAGAAAGGTAATTGTCTATAAACTTCTTATATTATGTCACAGATTGCAAGTATTTTAGTGTTTCGAATTTGGTTGTCATGTATCACATTGTATTTAACAGGCTTAATTTGCATTATATAGACTTGTATGAATTGATGCTTTTTATGTAATGTACTTGTTCATTATCATTAAGAGGAAATAAATCATTTCATATTCAATGTTCGATTCCAACTAGTGGTCCTAAACAATATTAACAGATGCTATGTAAAGATTTATCCGCTTCCAAAAGGGATAAACTCTCAGGAAGTGTAGTAGTGGTCTTACTAGCCAATGTTTTCCGATGAAGTCCGAACTATTAGCTACTGCATGACTTATTAGATTGTGATTCGCCTGGCTCTCTAATCTCGAGCTATATATTGTTTCGAATTTGGTTGTCAAGTATTACATTGTATTTGACAGCTCGAAGCTTGTTTGATTTGCATTATATAGACTTGAATGAATTGATGTTATCTATGTAATGTACTTGTTCATTATCATTAAGAGGAAATAAATCATTTCAGATTCAATGTTCGATTCTGACTAGTGGTCTTAAACAATATTAACAGATGCTAAACTCTCAGGAAGTCTAGTAGTGGTCTTAGTAGCCAATGTTTTCTGATGAAGTCTGAACTATTAGCTACTGCATGACTTATTAGACTGTGATTCGCCTGGCTCTCTAATCTCGAGCTATATATTGTTCTCGAATGCAAAGTATCTCTAACTTAAAGATTGTTGTGGTGTTTTGCAGACGTGATTGGTCCGGAAGAGTTAAAGTAGCTGAGGATATGAAGACTGGTAAAAAGGCCGAAGGCGAGAACTCTGTAGTATTGTTTAGGTTAACATAGTCTAGTGATGATGTGATGTAGTAAGTCGAGATATCGTTGTTACAGAGTGTTCTGTATCTGAGTTTCAAAGTTGTAATTCTCCTTACTACTTTTCATTTGATAAGAATTGTACATTTGCTAAACATTTTGCTGTGTTGGTGATGCATTTCTCTTTAAAGGAAGTATTATAGCGTACCTCAATCCAACTTCAATTTGTCTACCTGCATATGTTATTGTTTGCTTATATAACTCTGTTATACATGTCGGATTCAAGTAGCAATTTCCATATCTTCTATGTTATTAAAAGATCGTCACCTTTTGAATTTTGATGAGTTGACTTTTCAAATTACGAACTCAATTAGCATGCATGTGTGACATACTCTTAGGAACCGTATATGAGAGGTCAGGTCGAGTGATGGTGAGATATTGTAATGAGCGCGTTGAGGAGTTAGGGAGCAGAGGATGTATTGGCTTTGTGACAACAAAATGCTCAAATGGAAGTGTGAACAGCCTCAAATTGGTGAGATATTGTAATGAAATCGACTTTATATTTTAGGGGTATGATACTGTTTGTTTTGAAGCCACATTTTTTTCTCCAAAAATCTTATTTCGTCTAAAAATTGATCTTTTATTAAAAAAAACAAAATTAATGTTCAATTGGTTAGTATTTAATGATATGAATTGTATGAATAGATAATAATCTTAGAGAATTTATGCTACTCCTTAACACAAGAAAGACTATGTAACTATTGATGATCCACTCACTATATGGTAGTATATAATTAACTTTGAAACTAAACATAATATATGGGTTAAACGACTGAATAATGCAAAATGTCAAATGCTCTATAGTATCCTGTGATCACCAACTACAACATATTCTAGTTTCACAAATAGAGTTGCAAAAAGGATGTAACTACGCGAAAACCGGTCTACGTGTTTTGTTTGAAATATGAAATTGGAGAGGAACTCGATATAAATTCAGGACATCCATGCATAGTTGTCCTTCAATTGGTGCAATTCATATCGAATGCCTCAGTGACCTCCTCTTGGGGCTCCAGTCTCCACATTCGGTAATTATCATTAGTTTTTTTTGTTCAGAGATCTTCCTTCCCTGTAGAGCTGAGACCTAAGAGCTCAGCCAGTTCTCCGTTTTCATACGCATCCATGGTATCTGTAGAAAGTATGGAAAATATCATGGGAGTTGGTAAATTTGAAGACAGCTTAAATCAAATGTATGGACACAAGTAAGATGATTTTAGAATGAACATGTTACCATCTGAGCCTCCAAGATGTTTTCCGTTAACAAAGACCTGTGGGACAGTACGACGTCCCACGATTTCACCCACTGCACCTTGAATGTTCATGCCATCGGCTGGAGGAAGGGAAAACAGAGAACCCAGCATAATAATTAGTAAAGAACCAGACTACAACAAACCCATTTTGGATAAATATACATATAGAATCCTATAAGGGTTCAGCATATCAACAAAGCACAACAGACTCTAAATGTTGGGAGGGATGGGGTGAGATATGTTCTCTGGATGTAATCTATTTGATAACACAACACATAGGCTATTGACAATGGTTCCCTTCACCAAAATTTTACGAGCAACAATCTTTTCAACAGAAGCGATTAAAGCAAACAAATTAGTACCTCTCTCATCTAGCTCAACAACATGTGGTGATTGTTTTAGTTCTGCAAAAACAGCCTTCGCTCTTTTACAGTATCTGCAGTTCATAAATCATGTCAGAAAAATATATAAAATTTCATAAGCCAGAGGCCAGAGGCACCTACTTAACACTTACGACCAAAGCTTAATGATGATCAACTTTGTTGTATATGAAGTACAAAAGCAAAAATGAGAACTCCAATATCATTGTCTCCAAGAGCACCATTATGCCATTATGAAGAAAAAAACGATCTTTTAATCTGTCAACAAATTACTGCAAAGGCATAAAAATACTGCCAATACTGATGTTCATCCCTTTCAAAAACTTCTTTACTATGTAAAGGCATTAATTTTTGATGCATAATCAGATCATTTGGAGTAATGAAATTCATTTTTCCACCTTGACTACGGTGTTGATAAAATGAGTATTTACTTTTTCTAATAATCCACCTAACTCTGTTAAAGCTGTTGACAATGCCTACACGAAATGCTTATTTCATGAGCTAACCGGTTCTCTTCATGAATGTTGTTATGTATAATAACTCCAATTTAGTAAAGACAATTGAATTATGTTGGTGTGATCAATATAATCCAATTTCGGCTATTAAAATATGCAGGCTGCAAACTGGCCTGAAGTATAAACAATGACACCCAATTACACATAACTGCACTTGTACACAATTGATCAATCACCCGAAAATTCCGTGTCAACCATTGATTATTCTAATTATGCTACAAGTCTACAATCCTATAACCGAGATGCAGATCTACAAATTAAGATCCATGTCTTACAATGTATCACTCAACTTTATGCTAGGAATAACATGAACAAGCACACACACCCCCTCCAAAGTAAGTATAAAACTTGCTTACAAGATCCAGCTGATCCAATTCTTTTTGCTTCACCAGTTTATGATCGAGAAACCTAACTGATCAGATTTCGGATCTCAAACTTTCGAAGCAATAAAACTAATCCGACTCAGTCATGGTCCACACATAAAACTATACACAAATATCTAAAAAGTCAACCACTGAAATCCGAAACCAGATACCACCTCTTGACCTCCATTTCAAACGATCTATAATTATTCCCAATAATAAAAAATAACAAACATGGTACAACACATAAGTTCGATCTAAATCAAAACTGCACACGAAAATCTAAACAGTCAACTATCAAAAATCCAGAACTGTCTACTCCCTCCATTTCATGAAGATGGTAATTTTATGCTCAATCATCAAATTAACGAACATCGGTACACATTTTGGTCTAAATCAAACTTTTATGCAACTATTAGAAAAGTGGAGCATTAAAATTCAAAACTGGACAATCTTTCTGAAATAGATTGGGTACAACATGGATGTACACTTACGGGCAATAGGATTTGGAGAAGATGACAATTGAGTGAGAAGAGATAGTCTTCTTGACAAAGGCTGTAGCTTTAGCAGCAGCTTTGGAATGTTCATCTTCAGATGTGGCTGATGAGCAGACAACAAACGAGGTTGTCAAGATTGCTAATGTAATAACCACCAAGAAAAACGATGATTTCATTGTGTTGTTGGAGTAGTTGAGAGGAAATGGCGTTGGATGTTGGAGTCAATAAATTGGAGCACACCAACTACCTAAGATTGCAATGGTAATATGGGAAAACACCATGTGTTCTTATGACCGAAATTACTATTTCACACCTACAGTATATGAGGACTAGAAACTTTATTTGCTTTTTGTGAAATCGAACTCGTTCTTTTGGATTGAGATCAGTTTACGCGATGGTAAAACTTAAAGACTAAGTTAGGTAAAGGTAATTAAGTTAAATTCGGATAATTGTGATAAAATATTATTTGGATGCTATTTAATTCTTTTGAAGTGATTCGATGTGAAATGAGATAAAATAAAACTAAAATAATCATTTATTAACTAGGAAAAAAAATCATCATTCACTATATTACATCACAATTTGAGATTAAGAGAAATGGTATGAATTTAGACGAATAGAGACTAATATGTAATCTATATTGACCTAGTTGAATTACTAAAAAGTTGTTCTCAAATAAATTCACCCCAATTCGAATCGATTATGCATGAAAAGGCGAGGCAATTTGTTCTTTACCAACTACACTATACTCAATAGGTCTAATGGTTTCATGATAATGTATCTCATATCTTTTTTATATCACTGAATGATCAACTAATAATCGAGAGAAATTCGCTACAATAGTTTTAGTGTCAAATTTAAACAATAGCACCCTCCTTTTTTGAATCAGAATCCCCTTGAAATGAATGTTCTACCTCTCTCGTTTCATCTTCATTCTGCCCCCATCTCCGCCATCCTTAATTGAGTAGAGCCAATGATAGTTCTTTCATCCTTCATTGACTTATAGGTAGCAATCCAATTGGCTTGATCATCTGGAGTTAAACAAATGCTGATTTTTGCGCTGCTAAAACCGCATTTTCCATTGGAGTTGCTTCCTTCGAATGGATTTGCAATACTGAGCCCTTTCGCAATCTGCCCTGAAGGACTGCATTTTTCAGTAGTTGTGATTCATTGTATTGCTCACTGTTGAATACAATTGCCAAATACTCCACAAAGAACTACTGCCAATAAAAAGATTGATTCGCTGATTACATTTGCTATTAACTAAGCAATTGCAACAACTTAAGTTTTTATGATGCTGATAGATCTAATTTCCATTTTGCCTAAAGAATAGTCATTCTGCTAAAGTAACATATAATTTATGTAACGATATGAGATCCTTTACCTGAAGCTCTTTCATCATAAGGTACATCCTCCGCAAATTACTTTCTACATTGTAACCTGCTTGATCTTCTCAATGTCGGCATGTCCTGCAATTTCTTGACCTTCTTAGTCTCATCCTGCGATTTGGATAGTTTGCGAGAGCTTGGAGCCTCACATCTAGCTGGCAAAGCATGAGATTGCTTCTTAGGCGTCCCCAATACAACTGCTGCATTAACCCCATCTGTCGTTATTGAGGTCTCCTGGGGAGAAGTTTTTTTCTGAAGCATCTGTAATGCATCTACCACCGTAAACACATCTAGCATTTCTGAAGTGTTTTGGGCAAAAGATTCTCTCTGCATGCTCCTGGTGTGAGCTCGCTTCTTGGGTGTCTCTAATACAACTGCCTCAGTAACCTCATCTGGCGCTGCCAAGGTGTCCTGTAGTGAATTTTTCTTTTGCCTTTTCATACTTCTCGTCACTCGCATATTACTCGTATCATTTTCTCCTCTTTGCCTTTTTGGACGTCTGCCTCCTACTTTCTGCTTAGCATCATCATCTTTTTTACTGCATGATTGCGGCTCAACATAATCAACAAAATGATATTTATTGTTCCCCTCAGATTCATTTATCTCATTTTTGTTTGCATTGAAATCACTGTCTAAAGAACCCATGTGCCCCTCTTCATCACTTATTGTGGTATTCATGGTTTTACTTGTATGTGAATCATCAACACAACTAAGATCAGGGCACTTCTCAGATGCAGTATTCATGTTTTCTCTTCTTACAACAGCACCTGCCACGGCAATATTTATGTTTCCTCTAGCTTTACCACCTGCCATAGAAATACCATCTTCTGATTTCTGCAGGATCTTGACTCCCTTCGCTAGACTTGAAGTTGGCTCTGGCACCTGATTAACATCAATATGCTCAGGCTCAACTGTATTTGTAACCTTTCTAGTCTGATTTTCTCTCATCAAGGGATCCTTCATTCCCTGAGGAGCATTCTCTTTTAAGCAGTCTGACATATTTTCTCCAATACTACTGACAGAATAACTTTTCCGTATATTTTCCGCTATTGACAGAAAGCCTTTATAATCATCAGGCATACACATCACGAGATCGCGTATTGCAACAGCTGGTAAATTCTCCCATCTCACAGGTAGCGTGTAGTTTGAAGAACTCCAAGTTTTGCTCGACTGTGGATTTGCCTCACTGGGTGATACATCAGAAGCACTTGCAACCTCTTCCCAGTTGCATGGAAACCCAAGGAGGAATTTGTCACAGACCTGTTTTAAATTGATTAAATTCTCACATAGTTGACCTCTTCGAAGTTTATATTTATTACATCCAACTTCAGGGCTTTTAGACCAGAAAAATGAAATTAGCACAAAGTACTTCAGGAAAATTGTTATATGACAGAGTTCATTCAGCCTAGCCTAAAGAATCTATGGTCTCTATTAGTATACATACTGAAAAATAAGATGCTCTCCCACAAACATAAACAAACAACAATGGATCTAGGGAGTTTAAAGGGACAGAATAGCAACAATTTTTCCAGTTTGATGATATTTCTGTTTTATTTTAAATATGTTTTGCCGTAGATTCTTGTTTCTGTTGCTTTTTTAGAGACTTGTTTATCTTTTTCACTGATCAATCTGCCAACTAACAAGGAAAAGATTTCAGGTTTAAAATCAAACCCCGGCAACCAAGATGATGACGAGATGAAGATAAAGTCAGGTACCTCCTTGGAGAATCCATTCTTAAGTGTTCGGAACCTATTGATAAAACCAAACATTGAAATTGTAATGCCATCTACGGTCTCAACTGTGACTGTGCCATGTGTTTTCGAAATTGGTGCAGACTCAAAAATTTCCTTGACTAGTTTCCTAAAACAATAACAAATAAAGGTTATGCGGGAAAATAAGACACATCCAATATCATTTATTCAATAAATAGCATTATAAGCAATGATCTAAACTGCAACTGAAATAAGATGATAGGAAGAAAAAAATTCTAGCATGAATACTAAATTAAGGAGACAACAATAATCTGGAAAAGAAATATCTAGCAATCATACTTTCCCAGCATATAGCAACGTCAAAAATGAAACATAAGCTAAAACACTGGTAGACCTCAATTTAGTAATAAGATCAGGAACAACAATCAGTGTTCATCTCCACCTTAACTATTAGCTATGACACCATCAATTAAGCTGTTTGAAGTTCAAACATTATTTACTAGTCTGAAAGCTCTACAAAATCTAACTCTTTAATGAAATTCCACATTACCAAATTGTACATTTTCTTTCATTGGAATACCCTGAGACATACAAACCCTGCATCAGTTTGAGAAGGCATTCCCCATTGCAGGGCTACTCTGAAATTTTATCAAGAAACATTAATATTACACCTCACATACAATATTAATAAGCCAAATAGTCCTCACCAAATTCATAATTGGTTTCTGAATGAATGCAATAAGAAATCTCATACTTGTTCATAACAAAACCACGAAAAATTGAATCAAAGAAAATTTAACTGTGAATATATAATAAGAGTTCTAATTTAGTATTTGATATCATTTACATCAAATAATATGTTAAAACTACTCATTTGATACGTTGACATTAATAGGTTACATTTAACCACTATAAAACAATAAAAAAGATCTCATAAGAAAGTTATGCACCCTCTAGAAGTGAAGCCAGATACTTGTAAATGCTTTCCAGCTCTGACTAGCCACCACTCGTCCAGGAAAACCTGCAAGACATGTATATATCAGAGCATTCACTACCAAAAAGGTGAAATGACTACATTAAAATATGAAATTGGTACTTTTTTAGGAAGTGACCGAATGATTGGAGTACAAGAGCCAGGTGTTCTTGAAAGATTGGGCATATTCCGCATAACAGAACTCCGGGTAGGCATTGGGGTTTCCATGGCAAGTTCAGCAGGAAAAAGTGAGGCTATTCGTCTAATCACCAAAATTTATTGTAAACTTTTTTATGATGTTCAATGTCCTCAACTAATGTACACTAAAACCTGCAAAGAGACATCAAACACAGACATAATCCAACATTGTTACATCTGATTATCTTGATTTCATTATCTAATCACAAAAATGTCTTCAAAACTTTGGTTCACATTCTCAAATGTCATCTACTAATCTATACCAAGACCTGCAAAAGGACGGGAATAGATTTTCTATTACACTCTAAGTAACTATACCTTAATATAATGACATGTGTCTCAACCGAATGTGTGAAACTATCTCGACTCAAAAAAGACATCAAATCTAGACATCAAACACACAAGAAACATCATCCTTACATCTTCCTTACTGGATTTTTCTTGTCTATTTTCTCCATTACTATTATGAATCTCCTAATGCTACCAATATTTAGCGATAATTCCGTTACACAAAATGGATACCTCTATTTCACCTCCATCAGTAAACAAAATAACATTATATCAACTAGTATAACCAGTAGCAGTTAAATGGTTCCAATTTCTTTTTCTGAAATCAAAATTGCAGAAAAATACCACGCCCAGGGTTAGGTTTAGGGTTTTGCTAATTAAAATGACATAAAAATACCAACTTTTTTAGAGGAAAATTCGATTTAATTATTAATATTCATTAATAATTTCGAAAATACAGTTGCAGTATAAAACAAATTATAATTTCTGCAGTGATAGTAGTTTAATATTGTGTGTAACCAAATAACTAAGTGTTAGTAGTAATAAGTATATAATAATATGCACATAAAATGTTTCAAAAATAATACAATTTCACAATGATAAGTAACATCAAAATAAATTCAGTTACAAATTGAGGTAATCGCAAATAAAAGGAAAATACATTGTTTTCTTGAGCATATGTATACTTAATAAAACGAACAAAAGTACCTTCGATTATAAATTTGGAAGCATGTAAATTGTAATTGAACAGAGAGCCAACAACCCCCAAAGGTTATTACTGTAGTAATTTCAATTTCCCGCTTTTATGTTTGGTTAATTCAATTTCAAGGGCTTGGCGGGTGATTATCGACCGGCTTCCCAAATTGGAGGTGGTAGATCGAGTCCTGGCAAGGCAACCAATGCCTCTCCTTGACAACAAAAAGGACCAAGAATATTACACACTCCGTTCTTAAAAATTGGTACATTTTAATTTTTTGTGGTCAATAAAATACAATTTAAAACATAAATATCTCTTATTCTATATTTGAAAAATTATAACAAAAATTGGTATTTCAAAAATATATATATTGAGACGAATCTAACAAGATCTCACATAATTATAGTATTCATTATCGTTCAATGATAATTCTTGATCAATTCTCTTAAAATTTGAGCACCAAAAGTCAAAATGTACCAATCTTTTAGGAACGCGTTCAATGAAAATTCTTGATCAATTCTTTTAAAGTGGATTTCTATGATTATGACCTACGTGGAATCTGTTACCTATTCTCTATTAACAATGGGGAACAAGTGGGATATATCAAACCAGGACGGGGCTTAAGACAAGGAGACCCTTTGTCACCTTATCTCTTCATTATTTGTGCACAAGGTTTGATTGCACTAATCAATGAGGCAGTATAGCTGAGTCAGTTATCAGGGATTTCCATGGGACCAGGAGCAACTCATTTGTCCCATCTGATGTTTGCAGATGATAATCTGATGTTTGCAGATGATACCTTATTACTGGGGAAGGCTACTACAAATGAGGCAACAATAATCAAACATATTTTTAGTAAATATGAGCATTGGTCTGGACAACTTGTGAGTGTCAAGAGTCCAATGTCATATTTAGCCCGAATGTGGAACAAGCTACCTGGAATGCAATCGAGAAGTTGCCTCACACGGTAACTATCTTGGACTACCTACCACCATTGGCTCTTCAAAAAAAGAGGTATTCCAATCTGTCATTAACAGAGTGAAAGCTAAGGTGACAAATTGGAAGCTAAGACTATTATCGAAAGCAGGTAAGGAGGTGTTTCTTACTTCAGTGTTACAGTCCGTCCCCACTTACATAATGCAATGTTTTAGGCTACCAAATAATACATGTGCGAAAATAAATTCTATTCTAGCTAATTTTTGGTGGGGATCGGACAACAATAAAAGGAAAATACATTGGTCTTCTTGGTCTTCACTTTGTGATCCGAAGGATATGAGTGGTTTGGGTTTTAGAGATGCCGAGGATTTCAACACAGCTTTGTTATGTAAACAAGCCTGGCGACTCATCACGAACCAATTCCAGATCTAAGTACTTCGGATTTATCAAAGTGGACATAGAGTAAAGACGACAAATTCACAGTTAAGGGCGCATACGAGTTCATGCGACATAATCGAAGCAATTAGGCTCAACATACATCAAGAAATATCCAAAATACAAGCTTCTACAAGAAATTATGGCAACTAAAATCCCACAAAAAATCAGACATTTTTTACATGGGGCAATCAGAGATAAATTACCAACAACAACAAATATGGTCAAAAGGAAAATACAAATTTCAGAAATGTGTTGCTTTTATTATGGTATCGTTTATGAGAAAAAAAAAAACCAGACCACGCACAATACTATCCCCACCCCCGACAGTAATGCACATAAGAAATTTAAAATACCTACGATAATTACTAGTATTGTAGTTTTCTTCTACCAACAAATCACTCTGGGTTAGGATTTTGCCCAAAATCATTCAATTAATCCCATCAAATCAGTCCACAACAATCTTTTTGTAGAAAACCAACAGAACTTTCTTTGAAGGTACAACAATTGTAGTGCTTTTAGTTGTGTTTTGTGGAATTGTGACTACCCTTTGAAGTGAGCTTTATACCGTGCCATTAGCTTTTACTAATATAAAAATATTGTGTTCTTAGTACAATTGGGTAAAGATTGATTAATTATGATCTTTTGAATAGGTCGAGCATAAAGTAAGAAATCAAAAATACATACGACTTGGGGGCCAAATTTGATGCGGAACCCAAGAGGAGAAGTAGAGGACTGATATAGTTACTCGTGTTAATATCGTAAAAAGGGCGAAAAAAGAAAGATTTCATGTAAAATTGATAGATCTAATGGCCTATAATTAAAAAGGAAAAAACGTGAAAAAAGCTAAAATGTCATGTGCCTGCGCCTCACTCGTGCGTGAGGCCAAAATTTCTGAAGTTTTTGTTTTTCTTTTGGTTTCGAATCATGCCCTTATGTAATCTCAATCCTTGGATCAATGTAACTAAAAAGATTATAAATCTAATGACCTACAATCTTAAGTTAGCATATGCTAACCACTTAAGAGTTAGCACACAAGAAAAAAACTCATATTATTTATTTCTATAATAAATGAGGATCTACAAGTAAAAATATGAAATTCTTAATTGCAGTGCTAAAGTCTACAACAATAATTAAAAAATGAAGAAACTATATATATGCTTTAATGAACGGTGTCATTAATAAATCGTAGCCGTTGTGAAGAAGCACACCCAATCTTGAATAATTTACACGTTAGGTAGCCAGAGGCAGTGAGCAAAGCAAGCATTTGACCCATGTTTTATTGCGAACATTATTATTAGGTGTGGTGGAGGTTCAGATCCACTCAACAAACACACTGTTTCTTTCTTCCTTCTTTCTGCTTCCTTCTCTTCTCCATTCCACTATGTTTATCCTTTTCCACACCCACACTATTCACACCCCCCCCACCCCACCCCCACCCCCCACAATCATAATAATAATAAGTCTTCAAAAAGTTCAAAAATCAAACATCTTTTTCATGCAAAATACATCAAACAAACAAACAAAATCCCCCCTCCTTTCCACATCTGCATGGTCCATGCATGTTCCTCATCAACAAACAATCAAATAATTCATCATAAATTATTGTTTTCATTATTTCAAATATCAATAATAATCCATCGTCCCGATGAGGTACCAACATTTTTGATTTTCAACAACAAATAAGTTCACGAGTTGGAGATAAACGCACTCGAACACGCCTCAAGGGGTAATGGGCATCTTCAAAATTACCTTGTTTCTTGATTTTCTGCCCTCTTCAAAGCTCTCCCCACCATCTTTTCTCATAATCATTACAAGTACATTTTCTTTAATAATAGCTCAAGATCATGATCAAGATCCTATTGCTTCACACAAACTCACACCCCCTCCTCCAGAAGCATATATAGATAGAACACAATCACCAAAAGTCTCACCATTCAAGCCAAGTGTAGCTATATTTGTAGGAATTCTTACAGTTGTTGTTTGCTTCACATTCTTGATACTCCTCTATGCTAAGCATTGTAGAGGAGGAATTGGTTACATGAACAACAACCATAATGATATTGAATCACATCATCATAATATTCAAAGACAAAATTCAGGAGTAGACAGGACTATTGTTGAATCATTACCAACTTTCAAGTTTGCATCATTAAGGGGGCAAAAAGATGGGCTTGAATGTGTTGTTTGCTTGAATAAATTCGAACCCACCGAGGTTTTAAGGTTGTTGCCTAAATGCAAACATGCTTTTCATGTGGAGTGTCTTGATACTTGGCTTGATATCCACTCAACTTGTCCCCTTTGTCGGTATCGAGTCGAGCCTGAGGATGTTCTTCTTGTTGATCACTCTGCAAGTAGCAACAACAGTAATAGTAGTAGTAGGTTGTTGAGTGGGGTTCAAACCTCCCCTCCACCACCCCCTCCTCCGGTACTGAGGCAAGGTAGAAACAGAGAAGGTGCATTGCTCAGTCGACACTCTTCTGGAGGAGAGTGTGGAAGTTCATCATTATTGCAGGTTATTGTTGAGCATCCTGATCAAATGAAGAGGAAGAGTACAACCTCGTTGTTGAGTAGTAAGACGTCGTTTGGTACTGGAACTTCGTTGTCCAGTACCAAATCATTAGATATTACTAATGATGGAAGGAGAAAAGATGGATTATTGTTAGATGGAAGTAATAGTTATAATCATGGTAGGAGTATATTGTATCCTGGTGTTCAAGAAAATGCCGATAAACCCCCTCCCTTGGCGACGCGAGGAGAGGGCAGCATTTCGATTAATTCCTCTGGTGGAGAGAGTGGAATGGCCTCATTATGGAAGGCAATCGTTGAGCCAAAGACTCATAATCATAGACGAAGCTCAACGTCGTTATTTGGTAGTAAACGATCGTTGGATGCTGGTACTAGCTCTATCAAGAAACCCAACATCCTTCAGAAGGTGATGTCGTCGCGCCTCTCTGCTACTAAGTCATTAGATCCTTGTAGTGAAAGTTACGCTGATATCCGGAGAAAAGATGGGCTATTACCATTGACGGAGAACCATCGAGTGAGTCACAAGATCGTCATTGCTGGACCAGAGACGGAGAATAGTTCACCTCGAGAGAGGTGGAGCGATGTTCAACCCTCTGACATGTTATACCTACAATCAGAGATGATATTGAGGGGTGACGATTGTAGAGTGACCGGGCTAAAAGGATCAAAGTCTTCGGGTTTTAGACATGAGAAAGGCTGTAATAGTAGTACTAGTAGTAGTAGCGATGATAGGAAGGCGATTAATGAGAGAAGCGTGTCGGACATGACGGGATTGAGTAGGTTTAGGAGTGATCATGACAATGGTAGGAGTAAAAGACAGGGGAATAATGTAGGTGGTGCAATATCAAGATTGAAGGCTTGGATTCCTAACTCGAAATCCGAGTTAGAGAAACAAAAGCCTTCATCGAGTGGTGCTGATTTATTAGCTTCAGCTTCAACTTCTTCTTCAAATGTTGTTTGAGATTTGAATGAATCTGTTTGTTAAAGCTAGTGCATTGTATCCTTTATTTCTGAAATTTATTTCATTTGTTGCCTATAGGCTATAGTATAGAATACTTATTGTTCTTCAAGGCAATTGCTCTTGTTATTATAACGGATTTGGTTTATCTGTATTCTTAAACTCTGAATTTTGTTTCATTGTAACTGTCTATATTGATGTCGATCAAGTTACACGGTCTTAGTTACTCGTCTGGCGGTTACTCCACGTTCGATCACCCAAGGTGGCCAGTCATCACCAGTTCTCCACCACGGCCTTCCACGGTTCAAGCTCGTTCAACGCAGATTCTTATAATCTCATTGTTGCAGAATCAGAAAGACTCATATTCAAAGGTTGCAAACACAATTTAGCTGCGGCTAAGACACCATATGAAACAAATTATTTCAACAAAATGAAATTAATGACCTCTCAATTAAAAGATCGAAACAAATTCATGAGAATATTAACACATCATAAACATCTTACTTCATTTGATTGAACACGGAAAAGTATTCAATTGACACCGGCATATTGAGAGACATAATAATTAATTCTTGATTGCAATTTGCAAGGGATTGTGAATTAAGTTACTAATGGCCTACTCAAAGTGTACATTCATTCACTTGGAGATTATATACCTAATTCCAATGTGTAGTAATACTCCCTACGATTTTTTTATTTAACATATTGTTTGACAACAATCTACTTATTACTCTTCTACCACATTTAATTGAAGTTAATAATAAGATGAGCTCAAATTCAATTTCTTGAAAGGTAAAGAAAAATTAAAAATTTATCTTATACGATAAAAATAATTGTTTTGAATTAGAAACATCAGTACTTGTTAAAATATGTTAATATGCGCAAGTCAAATGAACATTTAAGTGGGGGAAAAGTATTCTCCAAAAGTCAACGTGATTATTGTACTCATAAAACAAAGTCAATATATATAATTATCCCTTGTTTTCTTGTCTTAAGCTTTGGATTAGCAACATGTTCAACTTGAGTTGCAACGAGTCACATTGGAGCTTTATGTACAACACAATTTACTAGGATGTCCCGAGTACGTGCTTTTTTGTTTTGATGCAAAGTTTATTACCACTTCATTTCTTCTATTTTAACAATTCATAACTTTTCCTTTCTAGAATAAATTGTTCCTCCTACCATATTTTTTTAGAATATTATTTTTCTAGTACATTTACGGAGTTATTGTTACTTTAGTCAGCCATTTCCGTATACATTATTTATAATACTAGACTCATTACATGTTACTTTATTTGCCGGTTTGCCACATCCTACACATGCACCAATAATAGACTCATTAATAACATGGCCAAAACATACACTAAACGTAAGCTTGAGACCAAACTATACCCTTTAATGATAATTGACTTAATTTGCTTACATAACAAAAAGAGGACGATGCTATACTTATTTATACCCTTATAGGTTGACAATATTTATCAATAATAACATAGAAACATATATGCATGTAACAATTTAAAATATACCCTTATCTTCATAAAATAAATGCATTAATTATGAAAACAACAAGATTTCATCATGTGTCATATTCTGATCTTGCGCCATTGATTAAGGACTCAATTATTTATATATATACTCCAACATAAGTTTTTGAATATAGCATATGTTTCATCTTTAAATCAATCTTGATTTTTGAAGCTTTGAATTTGTTTGAATACATTAATATGGAAAGGGGAAAGGCAAAGGGTTCTGTTCTTGAAGGGGATGGGAATTATTTCAACAAGATTTTAGCAAGAGAGTCTTCATTGGGACAATCTTCACATCACAATAAGTATTACTATAGGCAACCTGAAGGGGTGCCATTTAAATGGGAAAAGCAACCGGGGACGCCAAAATGGAGGGCGGAGGAAGAGGTCATTCCTCCGCCCTGTCCCTCGCCCTTGATGCAAAGTCAGGGGCTGCCTAAACCATCCAGTTTCCTTACGGATTCCCTGCCACCACCCGGGGATAATTATAGGCACCCCGTGAAGTGGTTGGGGAAGAAATTCAAGAAAATTCGAAGAGGTACTAGTAAGTTTGTACAAAAATCCGGGATGAGGAAGAGTAGTAGTCCTCCAATTGGTGGTTATTCTAGTAGGGAGTTTTCAGCTTCAAGTAAGTCTTCTTCTTCTTCGTCTTCGTCGTTATCTAGCTTCCATGGAAGAGCTATTGAGAAGGAACAAGAGGATGCTCATCCTCATTGCACCCCCAGCTGGAACATGAGCAATATACTGGTTCGTGTAATGAAACGAATTTAATTAGTTTCATTCCCTCAAATGTTTTGTAGGTTAACATATTTAGATGTTCACTTTAATTTTAATCCATATAAAATGAAAGAGGTATATATATATAGAGAGATTAATTTCCAACGATATGCGAGGCGGGTACAACACAATCTATAGCTTTTGTTTGGGGTGTGAAGTATCACATATTCACATATGGAAGATTTCCAATTGATCGTATGATATAATTATGTGTCATAAAAACTAGTCGTTTCTGCATAATCGGGCTTGTGCGAAGCCGTTCATCCTATTTATATACTACTACCTCCGTTTCTTTTTATTTGATTGTTTGAGCATTTTTTCCATGTTTCTTTTTATTTGATTGTTTACAATTTCAATGCAACCTATTACAATTCCAATGCACCTTTTTACAATTCCAATGCACCTTTTTACAATTCCAATACACCTTTTTAAAATCCCAATGTAATTTTTCACAATCTCTTAATAAAGTACTTTTCCTCCAAACAATCAAATAAAAAGAAACGGAGGGAGTATAATACTACGATTTTTTATTAGTTAATGAATATAACTTTTCTATGTACATTTGCTAATTCATCTTAACTAAGCTAAAATTTAATGTGCAAAACAACATTGGACCTTTGCATATTCGATGATGTTTGTACCCAATTGTACAATATATTCATAGATAATTTTATTTACCTTTTGTCTTATAGTTAAAGAGACTATATATAGGACTTTAAAAATAACTTATATAGGGTAAATTTATTACAATTGATAGTTGAACTCAATCATGAAATGCCAAACTCTAAAAAAGAAAATCATGAAATGCATCACATAAAAGTTGGAACCACTATACATACACAAATAGTGTTTTTGACTATTTCGTCCCTGAATAAAATTTCATGTAACACTATCCTTATAAATAGGGGCAAAATAGTCATTTCCTTCTAAAAAAACACTATTTGGATACTTTGTTGGTAAGGGTATAATCCAATCATATATGACAATTGATAAATGTATGATGTTTGTTGGTCAGGGCTCTATTCATTTACAAGACCATTTCAATTCAAACACTCAAAAGAAGAAAACAAACAAGATGATTAAATCTCCTAGTAAAGGTGGCTCTTTCATGAACAAAATTACCCAAAATACCCTTATCTCAACATGGTCAAGGCTCTTGTTATGGATGAAGAGAAACAACAAAAGGCAACAAATAAGTTCGAGAATGGAAAACAAAAATTTATATCCTCCTCATGATCTTCGTTCTGGTCCTCTTTGCAAATCAATTTCATCATCTTCCACACAACTTAGATCATCTTCATCATGGCTTCCAAAACTAAGAGGGTGTTAAAATGCACATCCCACATCGGAAGTCGGCCACAACTTTTAACAGAGGACATTCGTTGAATGGCAAATCTTCATATTTTTATAAAGTTAAATGTTATCTTAGAGATCATTCCTCCAAAACTTCAAAGTTGGCTTGGTCTTAAAAATATTAGTGTTTCATTTCAACTTCAAGTGGTGGATTGGTAATGAAAGCAATGAATTAGGTTATTAATCATAATGTGTATTGACAATTGTGAAATCATTTTTCTTTCTTTTCCCATAAGTATCGTCTTTACACGAAGTCGAACTCGTAATGATGAGACGTTTCCATCTTAATCACTTCGTTATTTATGACTAGGCTCTGCCAATACTAGAAAACGCAGAAATGGCGTGGCTATTAACTGACGACAAACCGAAACTAAACACGAAATGCTTCGTATGGATTCGGGAAATGCCCGACTTAATATGTTTGTCGCTAATTCGACTTGGAGCCATCTTCACGCCTCGTTTTAACCTATGGGTCCCCATGCCACCTAGACGCCCAAGTATGTCTTTTTCATTTATTTAAAACTGACTCCTAACCAATTCTGAAAAATAATTACATTATATTTGATTCCCACGTCTATCCAACGCTAGATTTGTTAAATTTAAATTAAATTAATTACAAACCGCCGACATAATGATGCCAACATAAGATATCATTAATTTAAAACTAATTTGTGTTAGTCTTAATTAGTCAAAACCCCACGCCAAACCAATGCCTAGTTTAATTATTTTAAAATCCGATTCCAAACTGAAGCAACGTTGGAATTATTTATTTATTTAATAACTAATGTGTATTCGAATTGTCTTTATTTATTTATTATTAAATATATTCAATTGATAGACTCCAAACCAATTATAAAATCTTCATATTATTTTTGAAGACCGACAATAATTAGGGGACCGCAAGAAATTATGCCTAACAATAACCCTAATAATAAATGAATCCAGCCGAATCAATAACCCATTGAACTTGAAGACCGGCTCGAGGCCCGACTCGCTTTAGAGTTTAGACCGATGGGTATTTTGCATAGTTGTGGCGGGAAAATCTGACATAGTGGGCGGGAATTCCCTACAGCACCATTTATATTCCTCCTTCTCCATTTTCATCATCACATTTTCAGAATAGTTTTTGTGAATTAAATATATTTGTCCCAAAAATATGTTCAATATCAGCAGCCAGTTCGACAGCGGCGTCACGGCGTCTCAATTCGCTCCCTCCACCGACCCTGCTTCCACCGCCTTCTCGTCCGCCAAGGTAGTCCCTACCCGTCTTTCACTTCCTCTGTCCCAAAATCATTGTCCAGTTTTGACTTTTTAAATTTTGACTGTGTTTGTTTTTGTGTATGCCGTATATACTCAGCTTGTGGTTTTGAATTTTGATTGTTGACTTTTTTGATTTCGAATGTAATTGTGTTTGTGTATGTGTATATTACTCGGATTTGCTAGATTTGGATTTTGATAGTTAATTTTGTATGGGTTTGTTTTCGTGCACGTCGCATATTACTCGAATTTTCTAGTTTTGTGTTTAATTGTTGACTTTCTGATCTTGAATGTAGTTGTTTTTGTCTATGTTGTGTGGTGTTTTGTGGAACATACTCCATTCGTTTTGAATAAATTGCTAATTTTGAATTTTGATAGTTGATTGCTTAAAGTTTAACTAAAAGTACTCCCTCAATTTTAAAAAGTTGGTTAATTTCGACAATGGAAAATACAATACTTTATTTATGTATTTCGTTTTAATTGATAATAATTGTTCTATGGAAATAAGTGCAGAGCCGTGATGGACAACCGATGGTTCCGTTGACAGTGAAGCAAATTAGTGAGGCGGTTCAATCGTCTGATGACAAGTCCAGTTTTGTCACTAATGGCACTCAAGTCACCAATGTATGTGCGGGTTATTGGAGATAATTTAAGATTTCAGCTCCTTTGGTTTTAGTCCCTTCATCTCAAAAAAGATTGTCAACTTATGGTTTTTGATTTTCAAATGGTAATCTGGACACTCTTTTTCAGGTGGAGGGACTTTTTTTTTCTTTTGATTAACATAAATTGTTTATTCTTTATTTAGGTGAAATTGGTGGGAATGGTGTATAATAAATCTGTAAGGGTAACCGATGTCTCATTCCTACTTGATGATGGAACCGGTCGCGTTGAGTGCACTAGATGGTATATGGATATATCTTTGTTTTATTGCAGTATATCTTATGTCCTGTATTCTGTAGATGGATTTTTTCTAGTGTTTCAGTTTAGTAGATCTTATAATTGATGTCTCAAAATTCTATTATGTGTGATAATCCAAACGATATTAAGTTTTGATAATTTTAGCTTAGAATAATTTTATATGTATCATGTGGTATTGCTCTTCCTACATCCAAATATCTTATGTTCAATCATAAATGAGATTTCTTTGTCAAATTCCCTGCAGGATGAATGACATCGCAGACACAGATGAAGTGGAGGCGTTCACGTACAATTTCTGCTAAAACACTTATCTGATGTTCATTAGTGTAAGATTTAATGTCATGCTTAGCTGATGGGTTTGTATCATTAGGGACGGGATGCATGTTCGAGTTCATGGACATTTGAAACTCTTTCAGGGAAAGAAACAAGTAGTGGCCTTTGCAATCAGGTGTGAATTTAGCAACATTGTGTGTGCATTACTCCATATGTGGTCTTTGAAAGAACATTTCTTACTATAATTGCAAGACATCCCAATGTTTGCCTTATGCTCCCTGCTGCCGTAGCAACAAACGAAGTTTCATTGCTGAGATGTCTTGACTGTATCAACTGCTTAAATAGGACCTAGCCAATCTCTGTAATTGTTTTCAGTTTTTTATTTCACATGTTAGGATAACTATCAAGCTGGAGATTCTGAATTTGAAGGGGGGTAATAACTATTTGAGGGTCATTATTACATTTGCTTTATTAATTGATGCAGCTCATGTGCATGTTTGGGCTTGTACTACTGAGCCTTATTTGTCTTGAGAATGTTGAGAATGACTTATTTCTCTCCTTAGGTGTTGTCATAATTTTGTCCCCTTATGGTGTGTTGTACCCCGTATTCATTATCAATTACAATACGTAGGGTCATCTTCATATTTTATAGCTTTAGAAGTTATGTTTGTGCTTTTCAGGCCCATTACTGACTACAACGAGATTGCTGCCCACTTTATGGAATGTGCATACATGTACTGCGTCAATGACATAGCGGTATTAACCTAGTTTTGAATGCCTGTTTTGATTGGACACCTATTTTTATGATAAAAAAGTATGGGTTAATAGTCAACTTATCTTTGGCATGTGACTCAGAATCGAACAAGTATCACTGCTCCAGTTCTTGCAAATAGCTCACTTGGTAGCAGTCAATTAAGCGGTCATCAATCTGCTTCGACTACTCATGTCAGTCAACATTTTTTAAAACTCGTACATGCTTGGATTTGTCGAAGAGATAATAATGTAATTAGCTTTCTTGCTTAGCAGGCTGTTGAACAATATAGTTTGGATGGGCTTAAAGACATAGAAAAGAAGATCATAGACTACTTGGAGCTATCCTCAAGCCTGTAAGTTGCTTATCTTTTGACTTGTAGTTTATCCCTGTACCTTCTGCAACTATGAGTATAAGTTGTTTAATGGAAGATACTATCATATAGTCAATCGCAACACCTATTAAACAGTCTTGAGAATACACATTTTTCGTGCTTGCTGTTTTATCTTTAGTTCATTCAAATTATGCAAAACATCGAGCATATAACGTTGGAGTTCTATTATATCCTTTTTCAGTGCACAGGAAAAGGGGGTGCATAGAAATGAGATCGCCCAGCATCTGAAACTGCCTGAAGATAAGATCATGTTAGTATACTGCTTTCAATTCTTTTACTCAACTTACAACTTAAAACTTGCGATGAATGCTTCAGTTAAGTCTCTTAAACTTTCTTCTCTTGAAATCCTGACAGGGAAGCTATGCAGTCACTCGAATCGGAAGGACTTGTTTACTCCACAGTTGATGAATCCCACTTCAAATCAACTTCTAGTTGAAGTTGAGGATGCATTTATCGTCTCAATGCCATCGAAACATGCAGGCTCAGGGAGTTAAGATAATTACAATGACTCACTGGAAGTAGTGTGTTAAACTGGATAGTTTAGTATTTCAGTTAGCTGTTTACTGGATATTATTATCTACTTACTACTTATTGAAGTACTACTCGTTTGTGTTCCCACGTTGATGTTCTTTTGGTCATGACTTCACTATATATAAGTGCCAAAATATTATAGTACTTGCCACTTCAGAGTCAATTCAACGACTACTTTCTCCTTAATGATTTCACGAAAATGTTGTTAGTCAAAACAAAAATATAATTGACTTGAGATGAAAGTAAATTTTTAAGGTAATTTTTCTAAAAATTAAATTGATCAAGGCAATGAGGTTAATTGACTTGGGTTTAGTGAATAAAAATGATGCTTGAATATTGGAGTACTTTTTTGAAGTAATCAAACTGAAATTTTAAAACAGAGTTTTTAGGATCACACTGGGCCTGGATTCTCGAATTAATATGCAATTTTACTTGAAAATTATTGTAATTTTGGAGTATGAGGTATAATGTACAATGTCATGATGATTTGTACAATAATTAATGCATAGATTACAAGCATTTATTGCAGCGGGCTTTAAAAAATTGCTTCACGCCTATGACGACGAAGTGCGTGAGGCACACGCGTATTTCCTCTTCATATATTAGTGTTAATGATATTGATAACTGATGGTATTAAATTTAACATGATTAAGAAAATATTAATGGCCATTTCTAAAAAAGGAAAAGTATCTCCACCACTTGTGGTTGTGGATTCATTATACACACCCAAATAGTGTTCTTAAAACTTAAATGACCATTTTACCTCTACACAAAACTTTAGTAAATAAGTACTACACTTGCAAATAGAGAGGGGGGCAGAATAATCATTTCACTCTCTAAAAAACACTATTTGGTCATAAACTCATAATATTGGTGTGTATAACAGATCAGCTTGTGAAGTAAAGTTCTCTTCTCTAATATTCAATAATGTAAAAGAGAATAAAATGTATTTTCTAAACTCCTGTATATTACTTTTGAAATAATTAAATTCGATCTTCTTCTTTTTCTTTTTTAAAAACTCACACACCACCCTTTACAATGAGAAGCGAATCCAAAACCTCTAAGTCACTGAAAGACTTCCTAACCACTAGGTTATTCGATATTCTCATGTGATATCATATTAAATCAATTTATGATTTCACATGCGAGAAACGAAAATAGTTAAGTCATTTTATATTAGTAGTTCTTGGACATAACTTTCGCAACATACTTATTTTATAGTTTGCATGTTTATGCCTCGATTGACAAATTTTCATTCTCAATCTTTATGAATTTTAGTAGCCATAGATCATAGTGAAGAAAACAATAAAACAATAAAACAATAAAATAAAACGAATAAAATAATGGGAGAATCATAACCCTTTAGCTTTAGCTACTTGCTTCACTTTTTCTTTCTTTCAAAACCCCTCGAAAGCTCTTTCAACAACCACACCCCCCCCCCCCCCCCCCCCTTCCCCCCTCCCAAGAGCCACCATGAACCTCGCCTCATCTAGGCTAAACACCCCTACATTTCCCTCAATTGGGTCCCTCAAATCACCTTCCATTTATGGCTCCCACCATCTCCCCCTCCTCCACCACCACCTTCCTCAGCTTAGCCGGAGAGCTGGTGTGTTCTGCTCAGCTGCAAACCAAGTTATTGATAAGAAGCAGCAGCTTGGGGTGACTGAAACTGGTGTGGGTCGAATTGGGTCACTCACACAAGTCTCGGGTGTGTTGGGCTGCCAATGGGGCGACGAAGGGAAGGGGAAGCTTGTTGATATTTTGGCTAACCATTTTGATATTGTTGCTAGGTGTCAGGTGTGTTTGAGTATTTCTTTTTGGTTCAATTTCAACATTTTTTGCTTTATGGGTTATGTTTTTTGTTCCAATTCTTGATGTTTTGGCTCATCATTTTGATTGTTGCTACGTATGGGTATTTGTTTTTGTGGGTTTGTGTTACTTTGGTCATATTTGTAATCTTGAATTTTATGAAAATTGTATTTTGGCTAACCATTTCGATATTGTTGCTTGTTCTCAGGTATTAATCATAAGAATTAGTAAGAATTAACGAGCTATAGGGAAGATACTTTTGTAATAATAAGAATTATGTAATAGAAATAAAGGCAGTTTAACTACGGAGTATTATTATGCTCTTAGTGTGGTGCATCTGTTATGACAATTCTAAGATGACTCCCCCGTTAATCGAAAGGGTTTTGGCCATGTCTTAAGACCTCAATGCCTTGGCTGTTAACAGTGATTTACTTTTTGCTTCCATTTTTTAGTATTGGTTTTCTTTGGTTCTTAAATATTTGTACTACATACTGTGCCAGGGTGGAGCTAATGCTGGACACACTATTTACAACGCAGAGGGAAAGAAGTTTGCCCTCCACCTAGTTCCTTCTGGAATTCTTAATGAGGATACTATGTGTGTGATCGGTAATGGAGTCGTGGTGCATCTGCCTGGGCTCTTCAAAGAAATTGATGGCCTTGAAGCTAATGGAGTATCTTGCAAAGGAAGGATTTTGGTATCTGATCGTGCTCACTTGCTATTTGATTTTCATCAAGAAGTTGACGGGCTTAGAGAAGAGGAGCTTGCTAAATCATTTATTGGGACAACAAAGAGAGGCATCGGGCCATGCTATTCTAGCAAGGTTATCAGAAATGGCATTAGAGTTGGTGACTTGAGGCATATGGATACTTTGCAGCAGAAGCTTGATATATTGTTGTCTGATGCAGCTTCTCGGTTTAAGAATTTTCATTATACCCCTAACATGCTCAAGCAAGAAGTAGAAAAGTATAAAAGATATGCAGAGAGATTGGAACCCTTCATCACTGACACTGTGCATTTCTTGAATGATTCTATTACCGATAAAAAGAAGATTTTAGTTGAAGGAGGTCAAGCTACCATGTTGGATATAGATTTTGGGACTTATCCTTTCGTGACTTCTTCTAGTCCTTCAGCAGGTGGTATTTGTACAGGTCTTGGCATCGCTCCTAGAGTAGTTGGTGATCTTATTGGAGTGGTAAGCGAATCTTTCTCTTTCCTTTCAGTGTGAGAAATATTTGCAGGTTATTTGCGTTGTATATAAGACAATTTCTAACATTTATTATCTTGTTAGTGGTCTCCTCTCCACATGTAATCCTAAAAGCACAGGTGCTTAAGGCAAATTACCTAAACGTTGATTGAACTAAATGATCTGCGTCCTAGTGGACAATGATTTTTTATCATAAGGACCAATGCAAGTCATTCATTTCGAGGACTTCATGTTCATGCTTGAACCATTCATTTTTGTTTATTTTCCATGCCTTACGCATTTGGCACTTCTGCGGTAGGTGATTTTGCATGGTTTTCAATTCCTGGAAGTGTGAAAGTATTTTACATTCACATTTGTTCATAGGTGAAAGCATACACAACAAGAGTTGGTTCAGGGCCTTTTCCTACTGAATTATTGGGCCAAGGTGGTGATCTCCTTAGATCATCCGGGCAGGAGTTTGGCACTACAACTGGCCGTCCCCGTCGTTGTGGCTGGCTTGATATAGTTGCATTGAAATACTGCTGTCAGATAAATGGCTTCTCTTCGTTAAATCTTACAAAACTTGACGTACTATCAAGTTTACCTGAAATCCAGTTGGGTGTTTCCTACAAGCTCGCTGATGGTACACCAGTTAACTCTTTTCCTGCAGACCTTCGTACACTTGAGCAAATCAAGGCAAGCTTTCATCTTTCATGTCCTTTTTCCATTTGAGTTCTAACGATTTGGATTATTGCTTCAGAATCTCGACAAAGTTGCAATTATAATGAGTATTATATCATATGGGCCACATAATGAGGTTTTATATCTGTCTAATAATTGATATCCATAACCAATATTTAAGTTTATGTGATTTTATAGCAGATTTACAGTTATTGTTTAGAAATGAAGCTCGATGAACTGATTTTCAGAACATTCGAATTAATAACTTCTCATTTTTAACTTTAAATCATTGTGCAAAGTCAAACTGACCCATTCCAAGTTTAAATGGATGAAGTAGGCTGTTTTGTGTATACATTATACACATAACTATGACAGGAAAGAGTTGGCTAAGGTTCTATTTCGAGCTTAGTTTTCGAGGTTTATTTCTAATTAAGCAGGCTACAGAATCACATTCCTCATTTCAATCTTTAACTATGATTTTCTTGTTGATTTTTCTTTTTTTTTTTGTGTGTGTTGGAACTTAAATGTATCCAATCTAATTTTCTTTTAATGTATGCTATAGGTGGAGTATGAAGTTATGCCTGGGTGGCAGACTGACATCTCTTCTATCAGAAAGTATTCCGATCTACCAAAGGCTGCATGCCAATACATAGCAAGGATAGAAGAACTTGTTGGCGTTCCAGTCAATTATATTGGTATCGGACCAGGACGAGATGCCCTTATCTACAAGTGAACTTGCTTCACAAAATTTTCTTAAGTGTAACTGAAGATATCAGAATTCCGTTGGGATTAACATGATACATCCCGTATTGGTAGATTTATGCTTGTCTATGGACTTGAATTTTGGTATAATTTACAATTTAGCGACCCTTTTCATTTTCACTCGACCTAGAGAAGTGCAATGGGTGATTTTGGTGTTGCACAATATTGGCTACCTTCCTATATTCTGATTGCCGTTTACCAGATGATTTCGCTCATGTAGTTCTTTCTTCTATGCTGAAGACTAATGGAAATTGAATGTGATTGTTTTAGTTTGTGTCGGTAGTTGTGTATCATCAGGTTAGAGGAGAATTCCTCACATTGAAACCTTGTTTATGCATCTTATGATATAATGGTTCTTCACAAAGATAAGCTTTCAACACTTTTTCTTGTTTAAACGTTGCCATTACACATAATTTTACTGAAAGGAGAACAAGATACAGAACAAATAACTGAAATTCGCTACTAACATCTAGCAAAAGCTGTATATTACATAGGTCTGAATTAGTTCGGTAATTTAATAATCAGCAGGAATGCAACAAAATCGAAATGCACAAAACCCAGCAGGGGAGGTGGATCATACATATATAGAGGTATGTGGCACTATTCCAGTCCCAAAGAGACTCGAGAAAGATCCAGAAATCATCCACTCGTATCGTGTTATACCCTTCTACAGCGCCTTTCACCACAAAATATGTAACTGGTGGAAATCCGAGGATTATGAGTAGTAAATTACCAATTCCTTGGACAATTGCTCTTGGTGTTCTGATCTTGAAAGTGAGCCTCAAGGGTGTTGCCATTAAGCACAAAGGAACAAGCAAGAGAGCCCCTATTTCAGCAGCTGCAAAGTTTATAACTGACATCAAACCCAGTCCCACAAAAGCCACTGCAACTGTTACCGACTTCAAAAGTGCCCACTGCATCCTTTGAGGTTGCATGCTGATGTCAGTGGAAGAACAGACAGATGACTTAAGAATGACGATGGCGATTGTTGAAAGCAAAACCCACAGTGCGAGGTTGCTCGAAGGAGAAGATCCTGGGATTTGATACAAAAAATAAGGAAGTAATGTAACAATAACACCCCATAGGTGAATCACAAACACTGTTCTGGCTACATGCAGCCACTGCCATGAGCTAAATGATATGGAAGCTTCATTTCTTGCCGCTGGTAAAATGAATTTATCTTTTTGTGCATCAGGATTGTCTTTATTAGCATCGGCATATAGAGATGCAGCAACTAGTGGAAGGGGCACAATGAGCAATGCAAATGCAATCATATAAACACCGACAGATACAAATTTATTTGGTGAAGTTAAGAGGTAAAGGAAAAAAGACTGGTGAAACTTTTCAAGGAGGTTATTTACGGATCGTACGACTCCTTCGACCAACCTGTAATAAGAAAATGGAAGTGTGATCAGAGAGTTGAATGCACATTTAAAAGACTGATTCAGAGAACTGCTATTTATTTTCAAAACTTCTAAAAAAAATTCCAAATAAATATCTCCGAAAATATGTTTAATTGTTATTATCCACAGCCTGATGCTTGGTATTTAACTAGAGGATGAGGAATATTATCTACAATACTGACCTTCCACTCCTAAGGAGGAACTCACTATTTCGAAAATTGTAGTTCGAGGAAAACTGACGTGAGATCTCCATAGTAATTGAATCAACCTGATAATCCCGAAAAGCGCCATGAGGACCAGTGGGAACACCTAATGCCTGAAAAAAGAAATATAGCTGAAGAATTACCAATGCTCAATAAAAAAAAGAACATCAACTGAACCCAAAGCAGTGAATTCAATCATATGCACAGTTCATACATGTTTATTTGAAAGAGAGTGTAATAAAACCAAGAAGAAAAAGTAGGGGTTTGCCAGGACAGAAGCATGAATTTCCATGTTAAGGGGAAGGAAAGAAACAAATATATGGCTATGACGGAATACCTGGTGATACAGAGAACTGGCAAGAGTAGCCGTGCCTTCAACATACTCCGGAACAGTTTTACCAAAATTCCATGTAGGATTAAGACTTCTAGCTACTTCTCCAACAAGCTCAAATAATCGCCCAATAATCTTCAAATACCAGGAGTCGAGTAAAGACCAAACCTTATTCACCTTCACATGTAAGCCCTGCCCATGTACTGCCAAATAATTAACAATATTAATGAGGTCTAGGTTGGGCATCTGCCCATTGGAGGCTTCAGCATATATGCTAAGAGAATCCTTCCCGAACTCAAGACTATTGCCTGCAACTTTGATAACAAGAGCAGCAGCCATTGTGCCAGCCCTCCGAAAACCATCACATCTTGTGGTTCCTCGATTGGGGCACACATCCATCTCAGATAGATCATTCTCATTGCAAATTTCATATTGGGGCGCATTCTTGTAGCCAAATATAGGTGCGCTGTAGGCTCTCAACCAAGAAGCAACTGCAGTGTATTCTCCGTGCCGTGAATCAGCAGCGAGCCAAATAATATCCTTGGCCAGCCAAGTAACTCGGCTAAGTAGAGATAACACTGAGTATGCAACACCGAGAGATAATGCTTCAGCATGGCTAATATTTAGAGAATTATAAGGTGTCACCAGTACAATTGATTCCTTCCCGTCCCCACGTAAAGCTCTTATAACGCCAACTGTGTTGACACCAAATGACGAACAACTACTATTCTCTAAATTTGTTCCTTCATTAGTACCAGAAAAGAAATATAGAGGATGAAACTTCTGCAGTTGAGGTTGAAACTTATGATAATTGACTTCACCGCCCAAGTCAGCCACATGTTGTGCTATCAAGCTACGTATTCCTCTGCAGTACACATTGAAAATAAATTAAACGGGACAAGGATCGATCCTTATGTTTAGCATATTTAATTACCTTTACCTTTCTTCATAACAGAATACAGAGTATTTCAAATTACCAGACATTGTTTCTTCTCTACCACCATTTGCCTCGACTAATTTTATTGTTTTAATTTAAGCTAATGAAAAATAGTAAATTTACACTAAGGCTTAGTTTGTGTTTGATTAATTTCAATTGATTATGCGATAATAATTGATTAACTCATATTTTAATTGATTTTTGTGTTTGGTTAAACATTGATTTTAATCATATGTTAAGTTTATTTGTTAACTGGTGATATTTTATTGATTTCTATAAATAATCACAATCAGAAAAATAAATCAAAGATTAACTAAGTCTAAGTCAATCCTTAGTTTTTGTAAAGTCAAGGTATACAACTCAAAATTTTAAAACAGGCTTCACTAACCAGTTTGCTTTGTAAAATATTAATCCATGCACAGATCATGGAAGAATAAATCATAAATAAAGTTGGATAGAGGAATTGCAATCCCTTGATGCTCAGAAGCATCAACCTTGTCGGCTACTTAAACTAAACATATAAGAGGAGGTTACAGTTCATTCTTGTAGACATCAATGGTATGGGAACTAAAATCCCTGCAGTTAGGAGCTAAGGAAAATGCTTAAAAAGGCTTTTGTCGTTAACAACACTTACACGCCAGTGCTTACAGAACTTGGATCCAAGCTCATTATCTTGCTAACCAGACTGCTTGCCTCCAAAACATCATCACTAGAGAGCATGGAGCTTGCAGAACCTACATAGTACACAACATAAATCGAATAGATCCACAGTGGGTTTCACTTCTTTTCAAATTGAATAATAGAGAAGTTGATCCATATGATTAAGCAAAGTCGCATCGTATTTTAACAAACTATTAAACTATCTGAGATGACAACTACCAGTCTCAAGATATCGGGTGAGCGAGATTTAGCAATCCAAGTGGAAAACTTTCCAGTTTCTTTCCACTAGTTTGCCGATCATTTATCGCTAATGTAAGTCATATCACTTCCTTCCACCGATAATTTTATTATCTAAATCATCCATATTAAATTTAAATCAGTAAATTTTAATTCCTAACGAAACTCAGTATTCTTTATCTAGACTTCGAATGCGAAGAAGACGAACCAGGCATGAGTGCATTTTCAGAAACATAGGTGCTCTTGGCGAGAACCGGTAAGAGCAGAAGCGCCACCACCGCAGCCGTGCAGCAGATCACACTGAAATCATACATATCATTTCGATCCACAAACATTCAAACACACACTCCTCCAACCTAACTAAGATTGTCCAGTTACAAATTCCGACCATTGAATTTCTAGATTTTGAATTATAGAAGTTGACAAATAGTTTATAATATATTGAGAAAAATATATCAAATGCTAGTATGTTGTAAATTTTGAGAACTGAAACTGGACACTCGTTTTGGGATGGTGATAGTAATTAGTGATATATATACCTGAAGAGGAAGCTGTATGAGATGAGGAAGAGACCGAGTCGGACGATTGGTCGCCGCCTAGGTTTTCGGCCGGGTGGCTCCGCCGTCTCCGTCATTATTCTTTATTACTGGTGGTGATCAGAAGAAGAGGTTACCATTTTTCCATTTTTAACCTTTGGTAAAATAGCCGGAGACTTGGAGTTTATTTTTCGTTTCGTAGACTAAATTAGAACATAAAAATAAAATTGAGAAAAACTAGTATGATTATTTCTTTTTCTAAATTAGCGATGACGTGAGTTTCGAACTCAGTACCTTCAAGCTACTAGCAAGAACCTTTTTCAATAACCTATTCGATTGACTCAAAAACTAATATGATTTTGATGATTTTTCAAGGGTAAATAGCGGTTGACATCACTAACGTTTAAAAAAATACAAATACGATCACTCATGTTTCAGACCCATTCAGTATGATCATTAACTTTAGTGTATACTTGTAAAGTTTCAATTTTTCCACAATCAATTGAATAATAAACAATAAAAATATACAATTTCATTGTTAATGTCCAAATATTTCTTTGCTTTGTGGAAGGTTTTATGGGTGTTCATACTCAAGTGTGAACATATTAGCAACGAAAATATTGAAGTCCATAAATAAGAACAGGGGAAACAATTGATGTGCCTTTATTGACAATTGTTCATATTTGTGGAATATATATGATATCTGGACCCATCGTTCCACACGATATTCACTCAATTTCTAAAGGAAGGATCTCAAGTAATCAGCTTGGCATTGGAATAATGCTTTGACTCCACAAAAGAAGGTAGATCGTAGAATGACAGTGGATGAGCTAAAGCTTTAATGGCCAAGAGCCCAAGACTAAGGAAGTTGATTTCAGGATCCAAGAGATTAGGAAGCTACGCGATGACCATGTGAATGGGCAGAGTCGAGGAATGTACCAATGTCCTGGTTATCGAGCACATATGGTAAATTCAGGACAAGTAGCATGTCGCAGATGTTGAGGAAGATAGAAGAATATGTGAATTGGCACAAAGTAGCTCGGAACTAGAAGTGAATCCCACACATCCTTTCATTATATGGCTCCTCTTTCATTCCATTGTGCTAACTAAGGACAAGCTCAAAAAGTGAGCAATATATCAGATGATAGTCGTGTCTCCTGGAGAGAACAAGAATCTGCCCGACGTCTTTCTTCTTCAGCACAATCATACATCCCGAGCGTGGAGATGGATTCTGCAGAAGCTGGAACTGCTCAGAACAATTTTTACCTGTCCATCATTTCATCCATCTGCTCATGAAATTGAACCACTTCTTTGGAGCATCTGGGTGGACACTTGATATAACAGCCATAAATTCTTTTTCACTTTTGGCAATCATGCTGGAAAGGGAGTACTCTCGTTTGCACCAATCCTGAGCTTTGAGCCACATGTAAAAGTGATATCTTGGCTTAATTCTCTTCTCCAAATCATACATCAAATAGCTAGGAAATTTGTCGAGGTACTCAACAGATGAAGCCATTTCCTCGCGGAGAAACTTCACTTTCCTTTCAAGAACGGATGTATTTCGATTGAGAATGGGAGGTGATGAGCTGATCATTTTACAAAGTTTGGAGAACTTAATTCCAAGGGAAAGTAGGAAGCTGAACCGCTCATACAACTGGGAATTATGGCCATGCAATTTTTCCATCACTTTCACTGTGAATCTATTCTCTCCAAATCCAATTCGATGTAGAAAATCTAGTTTGCTAGTATTAATAACACGTCTCTTCCCACTCAGAATTTTCTGAAGGTTGTTTATGTAGTCTTCATCAGTATCTTCACCTTGACTCGAACTAGTGTATGTTGCTAATAAGCTATGATCTCCAAGTTTCATCATATCAAAGAACCATTCACTAACATCTATTGCTCTCATGATATGAGGAACATTAACCATCCTGTTCTTTCCCAAAACATAAGGATAGTTCTCTTCGATATGTTTCAACTTTTGCTCACTCATCTTCAAGTGGATCAGAAAACAGGACACTGTAATCACTTGGTCCTCCAACTCAAATTTCAAAATGTCAGGCTTCAATAAAAGCAACATTGAGACTTGCTCCTTATCGACCCCCAATCTACAAAAGAAGTCGATCTTCCTAACCAAATCATCTTCTGCATAATCAACGAAAACTCTATGGTTCACTGCCAGTAGTTCACCAACATCTCCCATTTTGCAACCCAACTTGTAAAACAACCTAATCTTCCTACACACATCATAAGCAACATCCACATTCCCCTTCACATGATCAACCAAATCAGTATTTAGTAATACCCTTTTCAAATCACTAAGCAACTCCTCACTTTGACCAATTCTATCACACAAAATATGTGGAAATGCCAAGCAAATACCAACAACCGCTACATTCGTGAAACCGTAAAAATCTCTCAACTCACGAAGCCTTCGACGCAAATCGATATCTTTATTACTAAAAATCCCATCTTTTTCTCTACACAACAAGCCTAGCTTATTCCAAGGGAACCCAAAATCAGCAAGAATACAAGCATTACTAAAAACGACAGAGTCATCAGACAAAAACAATCCATTTTTACGCAAAAGAGCCTTAACATCTTGATAATCAATTCCAATACTTTCATAAAAAAATTCAAACTCATCAAGTGGATGGTACCTCAAGAACCTCCGCATAGAAGTGGGAAACGTGGAATGGTGAAAAGGGACTCGAGAGATGATTGATGATAGTGAAAAAGATGCATTTTTTACAATTTGGTCCGCAAAGATGAAGGGTAAGGAGCGTGTGGAGTGGAGGTACTCAGTGATGGCTTCTTGAGCTTGTTGGATTGCTTGAGGTCTGTATCTTGAGGGGATTTTGGAGAGTGGTGGAGGGATCTTGGAGCTGGTGGAGAAGAGGTGGCGGGTGGCTTTAATGACGGCGGACAGAATGGTGGAGGAGGAGGAGGTGGCGCGGAGAGGCATGGTGGTACACTGTGTGGATCTATTTTAGTGTGGTTGGTAACTTGGTATAGCCTATAGTTACCTGTCCGAATTGAGGTGAGCTTAGAGTAAGCTCAATTGCTGAAAACAGTAGCGATATTTTCGATTCAGTTCGATTTGGAATCGTTTTTGTAAGATGTCGTGATTGAATTGGACCATGTGAAACATACTGAGTGAATGGTGAATAAAGTGAAGCATGACGATGCCGTTTGCCCTACTTTCATCTAATAAACTATCGAGTTACAACTCGAATCATATCGAAAGCATCATTAGTAAAAATTATTTCCACCTGGATTTTCATTCTAGCTTTTATACCGTTACCGAACGTATGATTTATGAGTTGGTTTGTAGCTGTAAAGTATTATGCATGCGTTCATTTGTTTTTTCTGCTTCCGGCTTTTCTCAAACGAACGCATCGAATGGATTGAATCATCTTCAGCCTACCAAACCAACGCATGAAATCATTATTCAACATATCAAACCAACACACACTTCATATGTATTCGATAAGGATAAAATGACTAAAAATTTATGCCGGAAAAAGTGGAACAATGCATCATCCCATACATGTCTATGAATAGCTACTAGAAGTCTCCACAATTAATATTGAGATCCCAAAGTTCCAAGCATGAAGATGGGCGTGAAGTTGCCCGTAGTCCTGCTGGTACACCTACCTAACCTTCTTGATCATTCAGGAAAAGACCATCCTCTGTGACTTGGGTTCCTCCAAAACACACCATCAATGTTACACTTTATCCACCCAATCAAAGGGAGTGTCCAACCAACTCGAACCATTATATCGCTAGAGTGATCAGTTTCATGAGTAATCGAAAACAATAAAAGAGATAATGTTAATTAACCTTTATTTACAATTTAATGAACTTGCTTGACTTATGAAATATAAATATGTTTTATTTGTTGATTACGTAAACTAAATTTTGATAAACCTAATTGAATTTTTTATTTTGCATTGAGTGAGCTGGCTCGGAGCCCTGTTGGAGATTAGTTTGACAGGAGAAAACTCTCCAAACCGGACCGATATTCGTTTCTTGATCTAGCCAAATAAAAAATTACAAAAGACTAGAAGAAAGGTGGGGAAGGACTATTGCATATAATTTTATCTTTGATTTTCATACTCCAAATATTCACAATCACACTCTCCTTTTATCATATTTTGTAGATTTTTATAGTAAAATTAATTTAAAAGTAAAATTAAGAAAACAATATTGAGAATGTAAAGATATAATTATAGCTCAACAGTTTTTGCACTCATCCAAAAATAACAAATTAACACTATTCCATTTATAGTAAAAAAGTTGAATTCAAGTGACAGAAAAATTATTAGCATTAATAATATAATGAGTCACACTTAATTATTCAATTAAAATATGACGACAAGAACATTGCTAAAATTAACTGAAAATGAACAATCCTCTCAATCTCCAGCTCATAGTCAAATGTTATTTCTGTAACCAACGGAAAATGTACAATAAACCTCACATAAGTACAACCCTTTCAGCGGATGGTACAACCCACAAAAATCTCAAAAACAGATCAATATTCATACAAAAACATACTTTTATCACATACAACAAAAAGGGTGTCAGAAACTACAAACAGTTTGTATCTCTTTGTTTTCTTCCTAAAATCTACCTTGCTAAAGCTGGTTGGTTGTGGAGAAGTGCAGACAGAAAACGGGAGAAGAAGACTCGGAGACGAGGACCGGTGCGTGTAGTGAAGCCGACAGTAGGGCGGACGAGAAGCTCGATGGATTCCACGAAGAGATTGAGGCTGCGGATTGGTGGGACGTAGAGTGTCAATGGCACAGCCGAAAAGGCCACCGCGAAAAATAATTCCAACATTGAAATTGTAAAACGACAATAACTTAAAAAGGAATAATTTTAAGCTGAAACGACAACTAATAAAATGGATTTTATGGTAGTCGTGGATTGGAGAGATGGTAGTTGAAATCTGTGAGTTTGATTAGAGACGGGTCAATAAAGGCTATATAGGGGTGGGGAGGAGGGGGAGGGGGGAGGGGAGGGGAGGGGGGGGTTGCACGTTGTCTGGTTGAATTTTCAAAAAAGTGGGGTTTCTTGTTTATGTGATCACCAGGATCGTGTGATTTGTAAGAACCATACAAAAAGATGGAGTGAAAGACAAGAATTAAATAGCATGATTTGGTGATCTTTCTGTCTTCATGGTCAAACTACAAATGCAAAATTTCTAACAACTAAGTTTTGGAGCGTGATTTGTTGAGGCACATCCCTCGATTTATCTATTTCATTTATTTTGGGATAAGAATATATAAGGATCGTTAGTGTGACGATTTCTCATTATGTGATATTGAAAACCGTACATAAATTTCCATCTTACCATCATATCCCTAGATTTCCTTGTTTATGGTGTCTTAGACGGGCTCGATTCAAAACCAAGGGGCCAGCCATAGGTTTCATCTTACTTGTACATATTTAATTAGAAATCAAATCGATCAGTAATTAATCTTAATATAGAATCCACTGTGAAATTAGGCACTGGTTTGACCTTAACAATGGGGCTGCATTCATTAAAATCCTAGCCGTTAATGTTTCGATAAGTCTCACGATCAATAAATTAATTATTTTCTCCTTTATACCCTTATCATTAATCACCATAATCACAAAATTTTTAACATAAAAATTATACTTTATAAAAACATACTAGTATTAGTAGACATATTTTCAGTTACTTATCATTGATTTGTAATAAATTAATATTAGAAATAAATTTCAGTCATCAATATCCATTTTCTAAGAAAATCAAATGAGCTCAATGATGATTGTGTTTCATGATCTACCTCATTTATTTGTATTGTATCTACCACATCTTTGTTATTTATGTAATTGTGATCTTTGAATATAGATTTTATTATTATAAATGATACACTCATTTAAGGAAGGCGCCATCACTTGGCTAACTCATCGTCCAACATAGGAGGTGAATTCAGTATATGCCTCTAGCGGTTCGGTACTTCACCTCAAGAGTGTCCAGAGTGGTTGGGTAACCACCACAAGCAGATCCTCCCTTGAACAACTTATGCACCTGTCGTGATACGAACCCACACACTTGTGGAGAAGCACACCTTTATAGTAAAATCTCTTACCATTTAAGTTATGTTCGTGAAGCAGATTTTGTTATTATAGTTAGTGAAGAATTGGGTTACGGATGTTGAGCTTTTAAGAGTTCCCAAATAATTTGAGTTAGGTAGACTATCGTGTTGGACAATAATTTATATAGCAACATCATCTACTTTGTATAATATTTTAATCAAATAAGTACTCCAAATCGTTACAAATATGCTCGAATAATAGAGTTGCCGACATTAACTAGGATAGGATTTTAATGTCGACTCCTACGGCCTTGAATTACCTAATCTTTTAACCATGAATTAGTGTACCCAAATAGTGACGGACCAAACATTTTAATAAGAGTATAAGATATTTATTTATTAATAATAAAAGGTTTATAGTTAATGATAGTATATAAATTGTTTAATTTTTTTGAGAAATTATGATATTACATTAATAAAAAGTAATGACAATTGAATTGCTTCACCTTTATTATAATTTTCTCTCTTTGCTTGAAATCAATATTTCGACCATCAACGGTGCAAAAAGACTTTTTTCTTTATATAAGTTATCAGACAATTATTAAACCAAAAATTAGTCATTTTATTTTTTAAGTCATCCATCACATAATTCATCCTTAAAAAAACTCTCTCAACATTTACAGTTGATATGGGTAACGCCAAAACAAATTTCAGAAGCTTGTACACAATAAATAATTACATATGGGTTTTGATTTTTACACTCCAAACATTGATTACTACACTCCAATTTCTCTATTTTACCCTTCAATTTACTTTATAAAAATCTTCAAAAAGTGATAAAATGGAGTGTGGTTATATAATTTGGAGTGTAAAAATCAAAGGCCTTACATATTTAGTAAGCTAAGTAGTTTTCTTCTGTTTGCAAGTAATTAAGCTGCTCCTTTTTCTTCCTATGTACGCTGTATTTCTTGTCTTTTAAGTTATTTTATCGGGCTCGACCCGACTCGTCCCCTATTCCAATTGAGCAACAACTAACTTGGGCCTATATCTTCTTGCTCTTTTTTCCGTCTAAATATCACATTTTTCATCAATAAACGTTAAATTATTGCAATAATAATAATAATAATAATAATAATAATAATAATAATAATAATAATAATAATAATAATTGTCCGTTACGAACTCAAAATAAATATCAGCAATTAAATACCAAATATATCTAAAATTTATAACAAATACTCTCTCCATTCCTAAATGATTGTTACATTTTGACTCTTCGTGGTCAACAAAGTACAATTTAAAATTTAAATATCTCTTATTCTACATGTGAAAAAATTATAAAAAATAGATATTTCAAAAATATATATTAAGACGAATCTAATAAGATATCATATGAGTATATTATTTCTTCTTGTTTAATGAGAATTTATGATCAATTTTTTTAAAATTTGACAATTAATAGTCAAAATGTGACATCATTTAGGAACACTTATGTGTCATGGTGAAAATCGTCTAAAATCGGAGTGGCGATCGAAAATATGAACGAACCAGACATATAACTCATTTTTTTTTGTGAAACTTCTGAATTTTGAATTAGACACTTAAATAATCAAATGTATTTTAATCAGTTTAAGACTTGAATATTGATTGAGATTATATTACAAAGGTAATGTTCAATGAGTCATCCATTAGCATTTCACTAAAATCTCGATGTACCACTTTTCTTATTCAATTACTAAAATATATCCGTCTACAATATATTATGTCAACAACTACAGGAATAACTAATCCCTTTAATTAATTTATGTATCATATGCAATTTTGTAATATAATCTCAACCATTATAGTATTTTACTAGTAGTTTCAATTTGCAGAAACTTGTTTATAAATTGAGATGATGGTCATCTGGTAAGTCAATGGTTTATTCAGTTTCTACTAGTTTGAATAGGAATTACTGGTGTATATGGTTTGAGGTCAAAATCAAATAGGGTAAATGAGAGAATTTTTGTTAGATTAGTAACATATATAGGTTTACATAGTAAATGTGTTAAAATGTTGTTTGAATATTTAAACCTCGTTTGATGTTGAGTATGGGCAAGTCAAGGTGAATGACTAACCTCAATGACGGTAAAAATGTGGCGAATATGGGTGAATTATCAACCTCAAACTTAAGGAGCGAAAGGTCGATTCCATACCATAAAGATGATGAATGACATTATATCTAGCATCCATCTTTTAACTGTTACAAGACCAAACAAAGAAACAGAATAACTTTCAAGAAAAGGAAGATTCACAACATTGTCTACTGATCTCAAAGTTGGTAGACATCCTTGTCATGAGGACTATATAAGTCACAATCACAGGCATCATATTCTTCTGTCAATATATTCAAATGTAAGTGGCAGTAAAAAAATACTACTATTTGTGCTATAATTTCCAAGAAAAGGATTTCGAATTGCCCTTTGGCATACAAGACAATGAACACAGCAACTAATCAGGAATAAGAGTTAATATGAGATGAGCGGGTTGATAGCAGGATTTCGAATTGCCCTTTGGCATACTTGGAAAAAGGATTATAGACTATAAAATGCAATATTGTAATGGAGAGTACTAAACACCGCGCTATCTCCGCCATTGGTAGGAGAAAGTCAGCAGGACATGAGGACAGAATATGTTCTTCTCATAAACCGCGTATCATAAACGAAAATACAGCTTTGGGATTTAGTGTTTGTAACAGGTTGTGTCCCTATGCCTTTGAAAACCACTATTCAGTATCAAACACCAGGAGAAATACAGTATGAACAACCAAATAGATGGATATATTAATAGAATTCAGATGCAGATATGGAGTACTTTACATCATTGAAAAATTATGGAAATAATCGTCAGTACACATATAGATCGAAAAGTATTGCTAACAATGAGTATGGCCTGTGAGGCTTCTGTAACTCTGATTGAATTGAAATAAAATAAGAAATAAAGAATTCTCCACCTAAAGGGCAGTCTGCTAGAAGGTGGCAATACCTTTCTCTCAACACTTCTTTTCTGTTACTCAATGTAACAATTTTTAATTAGCCTGTTATATGCGCGAAGATGTATGTGAAGCGAAAACTACTAGGTAAGGAAAAAAATGTGTCTTACTGAGCCACAAGCTAATCAAGGTTCATCTTCGCAAGCCATGCATCTAACGAAGAGGGATCAAGCTGATCAAACTTAGATTCCATATTTGAAGTTTCAGGAGGTGCGGCACCACCACCAACATGGGCTAAAGCATGGGACTTGCCCTTCATCTCGTTGGAGGATTCGCCTACAATTGACTGCACCCATGAAAGATTAGGTTCTTCTTCGAAGTTCAAGTGCTCATGCGCGCTAAACCTTTTAAGTCTGGCTAATTCTTCAGTAGTAGTAGCCCAGTCAGGCTTGGCAGAAAAACTGTCCCTCATTGACGCAGAGTCAACAGGAGAATCGACAGCAGCAGCATTCCTGAAACCCATTTCACGGGAGCTAAGACTCCGAAACTCTTGGTATTGTCTGGCACGGTTAGAAAACATGGGAACCTGGGAACTCATAGGTGATGTGGGCTCCATGTGTCTAGGCATCATTCCTGAAGATGAAACGGCATAGGAGCCCTGCAAAAGAGGGTGATCCCCATTTTTTGGAGGGTAATATGTGTTGCCTGAGGATACATTATTCTGCTGATGTTTAAATTGATTAAGAACAGGAGATTTGTGAGCGGGGGAGAAGGAAGCTAACTGAAATGCTCGGTCATGGTATTCAGCAGATGAGCTCTCTCCAGAGACAATATCCTCAAGATTTGAATGTGCTAATAAAGGACAAGAGCGGTTAACATAATTTGCTCCCAGATGAAAATTATCATTTGCTATATGCTGATGTCGGGGACCAAAGTCATGAACCAATGACAAGTCTTCTGGGGGGATGTCTCTGCCATTGAATGATGATCTCAATCGACTGTACTGAAGATTGGAACCTGGTAGGTGCAGTGCAGGGACATGAGGTTGGGGCCAACCGATATTGGCCATGCCACTAGATGGTGACATGGGGGGTGTAAATTGTGATGAAGGAGAGCCAGGGAAACCATTCATGGCTGCAGCAAAGTCCATGATATTGGAAGGAGAGGAACCCAAGGAAGGAGCAGCAGGGGAAACAGTGGAATGGTAAAGAGGCCTGATTTCCTCTTGGATGTGGGCAAAGAAGCAAACCCTTCTCTCACAATCCGTTCCATCTTTACAAAGACGAGTCTTGTACTGAGCAGGATGGAGCCAGCACTCGAAGACTCCATGAGCATACTCACATATGTCTCCTCTTTGACAGGAACCCTTGCGGAAATCAGGACAAGGGACACAGCTATAATGGAATTTCCTGGGATCCCTTCTTCGTGCATTTTCACCAGGATGAACAAATGGGCATTCAGTCCAGTCATGAGAGTAGGCTCGAGAACAAGGGCGAACCTTAAACGAATACATTCTGAATTCATCAGTTGAATAGATGTTGTTCTTTATGTCCGGCAAGGTTGGATCAACGGGATATTCCTTCTTCTCTGCTGTCGAATGTATATGAAGATCTGTTACCATTGCATTCTTGGGTGACGGTACACGTTCGGAGGAAAGTGGAACAGGTGGAGAATTAAAATGTGGATCATCGGAGGACAAGTCCAAGTTGTGATCTGAAACTGATGTATCCATCATGAGAAGGTTCTCTATCGAGTATCTCATTGCTTGCAAATTAGGAGGCACCACAACAATATCAAGGGGACGTAGCCCCTCAGCATCATAAAGATTTGGATCAGCACCGGCTGATAACAAAAGCATAACCACTTTCACTGCATTGATAGATCCACCAGATGCAGCACAATGAAGAGCTGTCCTCTTATCGGCACCACAAGATTGGTTCACATCAACCTCAGGAAGACTCAGAAACAATTTCAAAACGTCAACACTACCATACGTAGAAGCAATCATAAGAGGAGTTCTTTTCAGGAGAACCACACTCTTCGACCCTTGTTGGCGTCCATACCACACTCCAACCCCATGAATGCTTGATGGACTAACATCTAAAGTTTTTCGACATCCCTCTACGTCATTATTGGCAGCTAACTCCAGTAAACTTGCAATCATATCTTCGATCTCTATAGTCTTCGTTTTGCTTAGAAGGTGTCGTTGGGGGACAAAAAAAAAATTCTTGTTGAAGAGTGTGTTCCAATGCCTTCAATTTATAATAAACTTCTGCTTCAAAAACATCAATGACAAAAAATCAACATTAGAATAACCAGAGATTTCATTATATATTCTTTCCCTTTTCTAAAGCTAACCATAGGAAAGAAAAAAAAAATTATAACCAAAATATTTATGAGTACAGTCGGTTAAAATCTACTACATATATACAATTTGACGTCTGATGAATGCTACAAATTAATAAAAGAAAAAATCAGGGTATGTGAACAGAAGATATTCTTCTTACATGGACAAAACATAAACATAAAGATAAAAATAAAAATTCTTACTAGATGAATAAATTTGGCAAAAAATCAGAACAAGTTAGGACAGTATCTGAAGAACAAATTGCCAATCAAAATTTATGGTTACAACACAATAGATGCTGACCATAAGATAAAGTATTAGTTATCCTCTTAAAAAAATAAGCCAAAAATTGTGGAAACTTAATAGTATAGGTTACTGAAGAAATTTACTATATTTTTTAGTTGTCAAACATAGACTATGAAGTAAGTAAAGTCTTCCATAAAAACACCAACCAAATAAATTTTAATTTTTAAAGGGGACAATTAGCTTTTAAATTCTTTCAGAAAAACATAAAGAAAATTCAACTAAAATATTAATAAAATCTTCGATTTTCTTTGTCAAAGAATCCATTTTTATTAGGATGTAAAACCCAGAAAATAAAGGAAATACCAAGTAACATCACACCACAAACTCTTCTAACATAGTAAAAAAAATCCAAAATCCAACCAGAAACAACAAAAACAGGGACATAATAAATTTCAATAAAATTATGATTTTGTTGATGAACTATCAAGAAAAGTTTAACCAAATACCATTAAAGTCTTAAAGCTCAAAACTTTACATTATTTTACACATGGGTTCACCAAATTCTTGAAGAAAAATTATACCAAATTTTGAGATGGAACAAGCTATAATACCAGCATCACCATTTACACTTAGCTTAATATATAATATTATATAGTACTATTGAATTGTTACTAAGCAGATGGTAAATTGAGGAAAAATGGGAGTGAAGAGAAGAAGAAAGAGGTGAAAATGGATGGGTTTTTTTTTCCAAATTGGTGTTTCGTATGTTCCCTCTCTTTTTTCTCTTCTTTTCTTTTCTTAGGAACTGATTAAGACCATCACTTCAATTCTTAGGACCAATCATAATATTCCCTCCGTCCCTAAAAGATTGTCACATTTTGACTTTTGGTGGTCAACAAAACACGATTTAAAACATAAATATCTATTATTCTACATGCGAAAAAATTATAAAAAGTTAATATTTCAAAAATATATATTGAGACGAATCTAACAAGGTCCCACAAGACTATATTATTTCTTATCGTTTAATGGAAATTCATGATCAAATCTTATAATGTTTGACTAACAAAAGTCAAAATGTGACAATCTTTTAGGGACGGAGGGAGTATTATCTTTTATTTATGTGAAAGGAATGTGACATGTTCATTCATCATCACTTTTTAAATTTTTTTATTCTAAAATATTTATGATCTTGCACACAAAAAATTCTTTATTCTTTTTAATAAATTCAAAAAATAATAAATTATTATGTAAGTAGAAACATATTTGATATAGTTAAGTATTTTAAATTTATTGGAGACAAATTTGTCTCATATTTTACTCTAATGATCTATAAATTAAGAATTTATATATAACTATATTCATTAATGTAATGATAATCATAATAATTAATATATTTAATAGAAAAATATTAATTTTATAGCAATTAATAATAGTAATAACAATAATGATATTACTAATAGTAATAACTACAATTATATTATTATTATTATTGAAATTAGCTATTCGTCACGTTTAAAATGTCTACAGTTTGTTCTTGATCAAGGCTCTAAAAGACTTCACCAACTAATAATCATAATTAATTATATTAATTATATAGTAATAGTCACAATTAACAATATAAATAATTATATTTAAAAAGTACATAAATGTTATAAAATCGCATATGAACATCCTATTCAGTTGTTCATGATCT
Source organism: Echium plantagineum (assembly GCA_003412495.2). Taxonomy (NCBI): domain Eukaryota; kingdom Viridiplantae; phylum Streptophyta; class Magnoliopsida; order Boraginales; family Boraginaceae; genus Echium; species Echium plantagineum. The sequence goes on from CM016564.1 coordinate 14,265,572, forward strand.
TTCGAACATTCTCATGGGCTGTCCATAAGCATACCAACTTGCAATCTACATGTTCATAACCATATAGACGTGTTACGGGCCAACATTTAGACAACTATGTAGTTTTATGAACATGTACTTTGAGCGTCTATAACCTTATGGTTATGGACATGTGGTCAATGCGTCAAATCTATTTTCAGTGTGTTGCGTTTGAATTAAGGTGAATCGAGGGGAATTTAGTAACTTTTTTGTGTTTGAGAACTAAAATTGGTTTGTAGGTAGGAGAATTCATTACCACTAATCCACCCCATTACTACTGATTCCACAAATTTTCTCCCATCCAAATACGAGGAGAATCACATTTTTCTATTATATTTTCCCTCATTCCCCCTGATTCTCCTTGTTTATAGTTATGGTACACAAACAACAGTAAAATATATTCTTCCTCATTTCCACTAATTTCATTTCCCTGATAATTTTAAATAAATTCTCCTTCCCTCTGATTCACCTCGATCCAAACACACCATCACTGTTCAGGTGTGTATTAACAACCAAGAGTTGCCAAACATGATAAATCAGCAAAGGGATGAGATAAGAAAGGGTGATGTCAATATACCATCATGAAGATGATGCATGTCATATCATTCTAATCAATACAAGGCCAATTTTATAAATAGAATAACTTAAAAGAAAAGGGAGTGTTTTTTCAAACATGAGTACATAAAATCCAATGATATGAAGGTTAGTTGACAACCTTGTCATAAGCCATGCATGAGAATAATTGAAGTCATTATCAAAGGCATCATATTCTTTTGCTAGTGTAGTCAACCTTATATTACAAGTTTAATGGCCATAATATTTGTAGATTTTATTCATCATTATCATAATTTTAAAAAAGAGATTCAAAATTGCCCAGACCAATATAATTTCCCCCTTTAGCATCCAACCAAAATAGCATGAAAAACAGAAATAGTGCAGAAGTTAAATGCGAAAAAAAACAAATTCTTGACAGGAGATGTGGAGTACTAAGCATCTCGTAGCTCCGTTAACTGGTCTGTTGACTCGGTTCATATAACCACATATCGTATCATACTAGGACGTGTTACGAGGAATTCAGAATCGAGTAATCAGTAGAGAAAAAAATGCTGGAAGTTATGAACAGCCAAATAAATGGATATATCAATAAAATCCCGCTGAATAAATTTGGCGAATTGGCTAGATAAATTGCGGAAAAAATAACCAATAGACCTTATACATCTAAACTTATTGCTAACTAGGAGAGTTTTCCCCTCTGGTTTTCATGTTTTTCATATGTGGCTTGTGATGCTCTTGTCCTTTTATTATTCTGATTGATAAAAATATAAAATAAAATAGGAAATAAATAAATTAGTTTTATTTGCCAAAATATATGTGAAAATGACGGCAAGACTTGGTAAGGTGAAAGATGCATCTTACTGAGCCAAGAGCTAATCAAGGTTCACCTGCTCAATTCATGCATGTAAGGACGAGGGATCAAGCTGATCAAACTTTGAGTTCAGCTTTGAACTGTCGGAAGGAGATGCACCAATATTGGCATAGGCTAAAACATCGGGAGCAGGCTTATCTCTCATTTCTTGGGGTGATTCCCTGACAACTGATTGAACCCATGATAGATTAGGGTCTAATGCGTTGTCTGCAAGCTCAAACGAGCTAGACCGTCTAAGTCTGGCTAATTCGTCAGGAGTAGCAGCCCAGTCGGGCTTAGCAGTAAAATTGTCCCACATTGACGAAGAGTCAACCGGATATTCGACAGTATCAGCATTCCTGAAGCCAAGATCACGGGAGCTAAGACTCCGGAACTGTTGGCGTTGCCTGTCTTGTTGAGCAAAGATGGGCCCCTGGGAACTCATCGGTGAAGGGGACTCCATATGTCGAGGAGACATCCTTCCTGGAGATAGTCCAATATAAGAGCCCTGCAAAAGAGGGTGATCATCATTCTTTGGAGAGAAACTAGTGTTAACTGGGGACAAAATATTCTGCTGCTGCTGCTGTTGAAATTGATTACTGTTGACTTGTGAGTAGGGGAGAAAGCAGCCAAGTGAAATGCATGGTCATGGTATATAGGAGATGAGCTCTCTGTAGAGAAATTGTCCTCGAGATTTAAAGGAGTTAATGAACGAGCAGAGCGGTTCATACAATGTGAACTGAGGTGAGAAATATCATTCGCTAGATGCTGATTCTGCATATCAAAATCACGATACAAAGACAAATCTTCAGGAGGGATATCTCTGGCATTGATTGATGATCTTAATCGACTGTACTGAAGATTGGATCCTGGAAGGTGCAATGCAGGGACATGAGGTTGGGGCCAACCCATGTTTGACATGCCATTGGTAGGTGACATGGGGGGTGTAAAAGGTGATGAAGGAGAGCCGGGCAATCCACTCATGGCTGCAGCAAAGTCCATGATATTGGAAGGAGCGGAACCTGGGGAAGGAGCAGCAGAACCTGTGGAATGGTACAGAGGTCTGATTTCCTCTTGCATGTGGGCAAAGAAGCAAACCCTCCTATCACAATTAGTTCCATCTTTACAAAGACGAGTCTTGTACTGAGCAGGATGGAGCCAGCACTCAAAGACTCCATGAGCATACTCACACATGTCTCCTCTTCGACAAGAACCCTTGCGGAAATCAGGACAAGGGACACAACTGTAATGGAAGTTCCAGGGATCCATTCTTCGTGCATTTTCACTAGGATGAACAAACGGACACTCAATCATGAGAGTAGGCTCGAGAACATGGGCGGATCTTAAATGAATAGATCTAATGTGCTACAAATTGGTATGGTTCTTGAATTTATTTTCAATTTGCCGTGGTTTTCTATGTTCCCTCCATCTCTTTTTACTCTTCTTTTGTTGTCTCAAGAACTGATCAATACCATCACTTCAATATTTTGGGCCAATCGAGATTCGAGACCATCACTTCACTTTTTTGGGACAATCGTGACCGTTGATAGTTGTTATTACAATGAATAAAATTCCCGATTTGCCTATCCAATGGTGTAAGAAGCAGACATAAAACTGCAAGTGGGGGCACATATGGAGTAAATACTCAGTGGGGCAGCAACTCATTCATACTTTATCAATATAAAATTTTAAATAATAATGAATAATTAGTAACTAATCTCAAACTTTCATCGAAAATACTAAATCGTCAATCATTTTAAATTGAAAAATATATATTATTGATTTATTTAACACTTTATTTTAACTGACGATTTTATTTCCACCTCAAAATGTGATCAAAACAATTAAATTTCAGTTTTGAAAGTAGTAACTAAAGACTAAATATATTATATAGGCTTAATTTCTTAGAGTCCTGAAAAATCACGAATATTTTAGGATTGTAGTTCGTCAATTTCAAATAATTAATATTTTTCATTTTCCAATTTGTTGCAATTTTTTATAGCAAAAATAGCTAAAGTTCATTAACACAAAGGGAAAATGCGAAATTAGTGAAGGGCATGGTTTTGGGGTTAATTTGAACACAAAGAAAAATATGAGTCTAATTTTCAATTATATGAATAATAAAAAATAGTAGAAATTAGAAAACAAAAAACAACACTCCCTCCTCTTTTCCCTTCTACCTTATCTCAACGGACCCTAGCCTTCATCACCATTTTCCTTTATTTTCTCATCCACCGCGCTCCCAGCCTCCCTAGTCACTTTCGAGCCGAGCACAGTCTATCCCCGCAGCCATATCCTTCTCCTCCCCACCGTTCCAGCAACCACATAGTTGATCAAACTAGGAACGCTCACCACCTCTAATCATTCCCATTGCCACAACCACCACTTCACCCACTAGCCACACCAAGCCATCCACCACCCCAAACCACTAGTTCTCCACTTCATCTTCTACCCTTCATATCACTATCACCATCTCTTCCACCAAGTTCACCTCTACAACCAAAACCACTTATGCCTCTGCTCATTTCCTCGACTACCACCATCTCTTCCTTCCGTAAATCCACCACTACCACAACTTCTGGTTGGAATAGAATAAGTCATGACTATGAGTGCTTAAGCTAATATTAGCTTGTTATTAACTACGGATATGGAGTAGAATAAGGAGTTATTTTATTTTATTAGTTGCTGTAATAATATTTTTTACATTATAAATTTACCCCCAAATTCTTTTTATGTGTAGTGTCAGATTTACCTTAAAAAAAAAAAAAAATTCAATTTAGGGGATAAATTTAAAGACAAAACAAAGTTCAACTCCGCATTTGAAAAGGAACAATTTTTTAAGGGTATAATTTGAAAAATGAGTAACTTTAGCCCTTAAATTGAAATGTTCGTAATACTTTAATGTTCCAAAATTTAAGCTTAAGATATCACCAAACTTTAATATGAGAAAAAAGAATTGTATTAAAATACCCTAAAAGACTACAATCTAGTAGCTACCAATTGAATTACCTCAAGAAGAGTAATTAAGGCATACTCCCTCCGTTTTCTTTTACTTGTCTTTCTAGCCTCATATTTTTGTTTCTAAATACTTGTCTTTCTAGCATAACTAATTACAAATTTACATTTTCAATGCAATTTTTTATTAGTTTTTACTATAAATTTATCAACCAACCAATCATATAGTTTTAATTGATTGTCATTTTACATTTTCAATGTACTTTTTGACTATCTTTAACTTTTTCTTAATTATTGTGCACATGGCTAAAACGACAAGTAAAAGAGAACGGAGGGAGTATGTATTAGTTATGAGTCCTCTCATCCCATATTTTAACATACATCTAATTAAGTTTGTCTTTAAATTATCGTCATCTTTTTTATGTAGCCGTGAACTATGATGTGTCATGTGAGTTACCAATTGAACATGTGTTGGGGTTGCTAGGCCCAACAAAAGTCCTACAAGGCCTTGCTCGTTTATTCCCATAAGGCTAAAACAGTAATTTCGGTTTACTGTTTTGGTGTTTGTTTAGTGGAACCCAGAAAAATCCCACTCAAAAAGTGGTACCAACCTCATCTCTCTGTCCTAATTCACATTTCAAAGATTCTCTCGCCGGAAAAATCTCTCCGACCAATTCTACCCTGCATTCACTACTGCTCCAGGTCAGCATTTCTCCATCATTGACCATCGACATTTCAACTTTTCCAGTACCTAAAAGACTACATTTTTTCAATTCTTGGGTCCCCATTTTTTTGCATTTATCACATCCCACTTTGACAAAATGATTCAGTTTTTTATTCAGCTTGCATGTCTATAATGCGTACAATATGTGTGAAAATTGTGTATAAAAATATATGATTTCTTAATGTTGTTCTTTTAAATTTTTTTTAATAAATCTAAACCTTTGCTTATGAATTTGAATACTAGTTCTTGATTGGCCTAAATGGGCCCCTTTTGCCTTTTTTATGCTAAAGATTGAATCTTTAGCAGCCCCTTCACATAATCCCACTTCATGGCATTTGTTTATGTCTACTTGTTTAACTTATAGTGGAAAAAGATATGCTTTTTGTCCAAAAAATTGTGTAATAATTGACTCTTTTTCTCAGCTTTCAGATCTCTAGGTATATATTGTTATATCATAATGGAATGCTGAATAATTAAACAAATAGTACTAAATAACACATTAAGATATATAATAGTGTATTTGTTTTTTTTTACTGGTATGTTAATGTCAAGGTCCAAGATTGAATTAGTCTAGAAGTAATTAGTAAAATTAGCCATCAAGAGTTGATTCTTTGTGTAGCACATGTTGGTTTACTAAGAAGGAAGCAGGGTGAGAAGTTGCTGCAGTTGCTTTTTTTGTTGCACATGTTGGTTTTAAATAGACCGTGTCAAGAAATTGCTGAGATTGATTCTTTGTTTTGGCACATGTTGATTATAGAGGAACCAAAGGGGAAAACTTACTGCCTTTGACGTCCGTGTTCGAAGTTCTCGTGTGGCCCCGAGAATTTGTGCTTTATGAATGCTTTTCCAGCAAAGCTTATTGAATTCTATATCTTAGATTGATTGCTGTAGTTGCATTTTCTGAAATTCACTAGTCTTTGCCAATTGTTTCCTCAGGATTAACTTCATCGAGATGTTGGCGATGGATATTTAAACCATTTATTTGAGACTGGGATCAGCAGAAACTGTGTTGAGTCTCTCTTTTCTTCGATTTTGTGATAGACTCCTGAGGCTCGATAATAATGTCTGAAGGAATTATATCTTTATCAGCATGTTTTATGGTCTATATGTCAGTGGGGTTGTTAATTTGCTCGGCTGATGCATCTGTTATTCGCCTGGAATCCAAACTTTCAATGGGGGAGAATAATTCTTGGGTCTCCTCCAGTGGTAATTTTGCTGTTGGATTCGTTAGACGAGGTAATCAGTATAGTGTTGGAATTAGATATAATTCTGTTGCAATCCCGGAAAGTTCCCAGGAGGTGGTTTGGGTTGCTGGATGTGATTCCCAAGTAAGTGACAATTCACATTTTGAGCTCACAGAAAATGGGGAGCTGGTCTTGTATGATTCTGGATCTGGAAAAATTGTTTGGGCAAGCAACACTACCAATGCATCTGTTACATCAGCAATGCTTCGTGATGATGGCAACCTTGTCCTAATGAACAAAAACGAGGATGTTGTGTGGCAAAGCTTCGATACTCCATGTGACACACTTCTGCCAGGGCAGAACTTATCTGTCTCCATGTCACTTCGGCCTCACAAAAGTGATGGTTTATCAAGCTATTACAGTCTGTACATGAACATGTCTGGTGAATTGCAACTTAGGTGGGAGTCAAGTGTAATATACTGGAGCAAAGTTGAAGATCCACTTCGTGGCGTCCGGGCAATGGTTAGCTCCAATGGGATTTTCGCAGTGTTTGATCAAACATCCAGGTCAGTTTGGTCCGCATATGGAGCAGACCACAGTGACTCAGACATCTTGTTCCGGTTTCTGAGGATAGATTCTGATGGAAACCTTAGATTGTACTCATGGTTGGCTGCTTCAAAGTCATGGAGAACAGCATGGCAAGCTGTTGGTAATCAGTGTGAAGTCTTTGCAACCTGTTCCCTTCAGGGCATTTGTGTCTTAGATGCGTCAGGCTCCCATGTTTGTACATGTCCCTTCTCACCCATAAGCCAGCAACCTTCAAAATGTTTGGTTCCTTATCAACAAAGTTGCAGATCTGGTTCTTCCATGATGGTGCAGGAAAACACAATGTTTTATGGTATATATCCCTCGAACGAAACAATTATACATACCAATCGAAACAACTGCATGAGTGTTTGCCAGGAGGATCCAAGTTGCACTGCAGCGTCCTTCATGAATGATGGCTCTGCAGAGTGCAGATTGAAAAGAACACAATATATCGGTGGGTGGTCAGATGCATCTTTGAAGGTAGTTTCTTTTTTTAGGATGTGCAATGATCCCTTTCCTACCCAGCCTCGCAAATCTAATTCATCTGAACAGCAAAACAGTTCAGAGTCCAAAAGTATCTGCACTCCTTGCCTCATTGGAGCTGTTGCAGGCATATTCTTCTTGTTTGTTTGTATTCATTTGGGTGTTGGACTATTCGTTTGGAGAAGACGCAAGCATCTCAAGATACAAGCTGGTAATAGATCTGCAATACCATACTATAGAGGTTTTGTAGCGTTATCTTACAGTGAGATCAGGGATATAACAGAAAACTTCAAACATCAGATTGGACCAAATATGCATAGAGGGTTCCTTCATGATAACACTCCTGTCGCAGTGAAAACCCTTGATGCAAGTATTGATGAAAAAATATTCCGAAGTCGAGCCTCAAAATTAGGGAGCATATTTCACAAAGATCTTGTGAAGCTAGATGGTTACTGTTACGACTCCGGTAAAAGATTTCTTGTTTATGAGTTTGTCAAGAATGGCTGTCTAAAAAGATGTTTGCAAGATCCTAAATTGAGCAAGAAGCTGACATGGGAAAAAAGGATTAATATATGTGTAACAGTGGCAAAGGCTGTATCTTACTTGCACACTGAGTGCAGAGAGTTTGTAAGCCATGGAAATTTGAAGTGTGAAAATGTAATTCTGGACCATAACTTCAAAGCTAAAGTGAGTGAATTCGGACTGAAGTCGGTTACTGTCAATACGTCTAACATTGAGGGAACAGCAGAGAATGATGTAAATGATTTTGGCAAGATAGTGCTAGAAGTGATCAGTGGACGCACATATGACCATGATCTCTGTGAATGGACTTATGAAAAACTGATAAGAGATGAAACAGACAGCATACGTGATGCACGGCTGGATGATGGAGTGAACTTCGACGAGTTGGAGCGTGCATTGAGGATAGCATTTTGGTGCCTCCAAGAAGATGCCAGAATGCGGCCATCCATGGGGGAGGTCGTGCAAGTACTGGAAGGCACGGTGACTGTTGATTCCCCAACTTACCCTTTTGGTAAACGCCATCAAGCATTACCAGAAGAATCACCACGATCAAGTCCTGAGGCTTTACAAGAGAGCATCGTCTAACTGTACATTTCTCGTTCACTTACTTTGATGTGTATAGTAGAGCTAACCGAGGGGTAAAGTGGCATGAATGGCGTCATACAATGTATATTTGTACCACTGACGACAGTTTTTCGTTTGTGGACGCGTGATAGGAATGCCTCTTTGACCCCTAATTTTGAGATAATGTGTAATCATTGCTGCAAATGCTTTGTTTTTTCGTGTTAGATGAATTTATAAATTTATGTTTTTTGATATCAATGTGCCTGATGATTGATGAAGCATATTTGCGAACATCTCCAGGGGATTGAAACACTTCATACCAAATGTCTATCAAGTTAAACATGTTACTGTGTTTCGTAGTGGAACTAACAGTGTGGTTGCAGATGCCGTCGCCTCCCACAATTCTTTTATAAATAGAATTTTACTGATAAAAATAAAGGTTCAGTACCTATTTTTTCTAAAAGTCATTTAGTTTTGTTTATTTGATTGATATCAATTTTTTCGCCACTCTAATAAAGTTTATGATTCCACTGGTTCGCTGTTTTTAATATTTTCTGGCTCAATACTAGATAAACCTATTTCCACAGGAGGGATGTTTGGCTCATGCTCGCTTGGTTGCCCCTGCACACGTCGTGGGTTCCCTCGTGTGGATTTCGCCCTGTGAAAATAGTCCCACCCCTGAATGCTTGTCCTATATAGTCACATAACCAGTCAATTCCTCTGGTACAACTTACATCTCATAGTGGCCATGAATTAACATTACAACTAAATAATAACCTAAAGTAAAGTTAGATACTATAACTTATAGTATAGTTTATCAGTAACAGAACTCATGGAAAAGATGTAATTGCATATTTATACTCGTAATCTCAAAATTATTTGAGTACGTAATTTGAAAAGTCAACCCATCAAAATTCAAAATGTGACGATCTTTTAGTTACAGAGAGACAGGGTAATTGCTACTTGAATCCGACATGCACAACAAGGTTATATAAGCAAACAATTACATATGCTGGTAGACAAATTCAAGTTGCATTGAGGTACGTTATAATATTTCGTTTAAAGAGCAATGCAACACCAACACAGCAAAATGTATAGCAAATGTAAAATGCTTATCAGATGAACCTCAACTACAGAATACTCTGTTTCTGCATATTCTCACAACGATATCTCTATTTACTCCATCAATTCAGAGACTACATCACATCATGACTACACTATGTTAAGCTAAACAGTACTTCAAACTTCTCGTCTTCGGCCTTTCATCAGTCTTAATATCCATAGCCACTTTAACTCTTCCGGACCAATCACGTCTGCAAAAGAGGATAACAAGCTTTAAACTAAAAATACTTGGCGTACAAGAACATTGAATAGTTCTAGAGGTTAGGGAGCCACGCGAATCACAATCTAATAAGTGATGCAGTAGCTATTAGTACTACATTTAGCAATTAACAGAAAACTTCTACTAGTTAAAAAGACCGGTCTGTAATATCGTTTAAGACCACTACTAGCCTTCCCGGGGGTTCTTCCCTTTCGGAAACAAGTAAATCTGTACATAGCATCTGTTAACTTAAGGACGTCAAGTGATTATAAATGTTTTCGAAAGATCCAAGATAGCTACATTTTGATAGGCTGTTATACAGAAATAGTAGCATCAGCATGAAAGGAGTAAATGAAAGTGCATAATATGGAAATAAAATAAATCTGCAAACACCTCAGTTTCCATAGGCCATAATTATTTAGCATCTTCTGATCTTAAGTCAATGGCAAAGCGAGATAATCCATTTCTTACAATTAACGAATGCACTAAGAATCAAACATCGAAGATGAAATAATTTCTTCCTTTTAATGATAATCGACAAGTACATTACACAAATAGGACCAATTCACGAATGCACTAATTATTTAGCATCTTCTGAGCTTAAGTCAATGGCAAAGCGAGATAATCCATTTCTTACAATTAACGAATGCACTAGGAATCAAACATAGAAGATTAAATAATTTCTTCCTTTTAATGATAATCGACAAGTACATTACACAAATAGGATCAATTCATACAAGTATAATACGGTGTACATCTGTTTATTGCAGATCAAGCAAGTTTTGAGCTGTCAAATATAATGTGATACATGACAACCAAAATCGAAACAATTAAAAAGTTGCTATTAGTGACAGAATATAAGAGGGTCATACTTCATAGACAATTACCTTTCGTTCAGATGGCATTTCAACATTCGAAGGCAGTGAGGCATCAGCATTATCAAGAACACGTTGGCCCTCTGCGAGAACACAAACCTCAGTGAAAGTCTTAGAATTGCCATCAATTGACACCTGCTGATGACTTTCAGCATCGACAAAATATAGTTCTTGTCCATCTCCTTCCATCAACAGTGCTTTCTTATTCTCATTCCCCACATAGGTAATTGGCCTCATCCATTCTGGTCCACCGTTCATCTCAAACCGAAACAACTCCACCCAAGAATCCCCCGAACCATATTCTTTCATTTCAAGAACCTGAAAAGTTTCAACCTCCCTATTTTTCTTCAGAACCATGCAGAGGCACCCATCCAAGACTCCCAAGTCAAATATACTATGCTCATCAACACAATCAGGCTCTGTGATCAGTTTGAAACAGTCTTTCGATTTCGAAACATCCAAAGCAACAATCCGATATCTCATAGTCTTCGATTGCATCTTGAAATGCAAACAACCTTCAAGAAACACATCAGTAAACCCAACTGAAGGAATAAACCAGTAATTTTCAGAAACCATCTCCCACGAACCAGAGTTCAAACTATACACCCAAATTTGACTGTTGAAAGGCCCTGCAACATGTCGATCATTACCCCCACGAGGCACGAACTGAACAATTCTCACCAACTTGTAGTCATCATTCACCTCATCATACCCCAATCCGTGAACCGTTATCCCATTTTCACAAGGTGGCTCATTTGGAATCACATGGTGAGTTCTTGTTGAAGGGTTCCAAAGCATGCAACATGTTGGGAAGGACAAACACAACACACCATTACAAGAACCCAAAACTTGGGGCTCAAACAAGATACAATCAGGAGGAGTTGGGATATTCAGAAAGGTGACACTAATTTCAAAAGGGACATCTTTTTGAATGTTATTGTGATCAAATGAAGCAGAGATTAGAGCAGAATCCATTTTCAGAATGAGCTTCATTTTGGGTTTGTTTCTTGAGAGAATGAGAATTTTTTTCAAGAGGTTTTAGTGTGAGAAAAAATGGAGTTCTGAAGGAGATCAAGAAACGTGAGAATGATGAGATTCTTGAATCAGTATATATAAAGAGTTGGTGGTTATGGTTCGTTGAATATTTGGAACTGTTTTGTTGGTTTTGTTAGTTTAGATCTTGTACATACTATATTATTCTCCTAAAGTACACGAATGAGTTAAATTGTGAGATAGAAACACTCAAATTATTCTCGAGTAGGTCCTGGCAGACGGGTTTTAATATGAGTCATCAAATTATTCTCGAGTTAATATCCATTTGTGATCCTTTTGGATTAGGGTTCTAATATGAGTCATCAAATATATGAACCATATAAGTATTTATTGATGTTCGGTAAGCGTGTAGGTAATAGTTATACTCACTCCATCCCATTTTGTTTGTCTCGTTTACTTTTACACAAAGTTTTAGAAAAATTCAAATTCATCTCACATTACTCCATTTTCCCTCCACTAATTTGAACTAAAGTGGAATCAATTTTGGTATTTCCATTTTAGGAAAACAAGACATACAAAGTGGGATGGAGGGAGTATATTTATTGGTGTCGGTATGTCTTATGTGTCGAATAATTAAATGTATAAAGGTGTACTAGCGTCTATATGCTGTCAGAAATTTAAAAATAATTTACTCCCTCCATCCGAAAATGTTTGGCCTATTTGACTTTTCACGATAATCTAGACACAAGCTTAAACCGTAGATATCTCTAATACGCATAAAAATTTTAAAAAGTCGATATTTCAAAAATATATATTAAGAATACTTAACAAGATCTCACATGATAATTATTTATTATAGTATAAAAAATGTATGATCAAAGTTTTCAAACTTTTATCCACAAATTGAGATAGGCCAAACAATTTGTAATAAAGATAATAACTAAGGCATTTAAGAAGGTTGTCGGGTTAGCGTCGATTATACCCAGATTAAAATCAGGTTAAGTGTGTGTTGGTTGCAATCACAATGCATCAGACTCCTTATTAGTTAACATACAAAAATTGACTCGCATCCGATATAGACGTGGCAAGTGCTTTGTTTTCTAGTCGTGATTTTCCAAGTGGTCCTTATATAATATTATCTTTTGGCAATAAAACATAAAATTAGCAACAATTTGAAAAGAGATCTATACTTTCATCCCTTATTTGAAAAAAGAAGGTAGTCCCTCAATGATATTTGTGTGTTAACGAGTGGACTGGTTACAGTTCTATTAAAAAAAATTTTATTAAAATTTTTCCTAATGCACAAATTACACAATCAATCCCTATGTCAATATATAAATTACCATGATAGTCTTTAGAGAAATCTTAATAAAAGAAAACTTAATATAACCATAACTTTCTACGTTAGCGTGTGTTTGTTAACTTTGTGTTAACTAAAGTGAAACTAACATAACCAAATTTATTTCACATAGTTAAAAATTGATTGATCTAATAGTTCAGATTACATTAACACGTAGTTAACGCCAAACTAGTTAATACACAAGAATTAGCTCTCAATTCCTTATGAAAGCGTTCGAATAGTTAAGTGCGAAAAACTTGTTACACTACACTAGTTATCAATGTGCGCTCTCAGCTCTACTGCTCTAGTATTACATTCATGGATGAATATTCAATTAAGGACTCCGAAACTCAGCCAAATCCAAAATCATATCAACTTCGATTAAAAGAAATACTCTTCAAATGAAAATTATTCAGAGTAAGGAGAATTACAACTTTAAAGCTCAGATACAGAACACTCTGTTTCTGCATTTCCTCACAACCATATCTCGACTTACTCCATCGATTCGAAAACTACATCACATCATGACTACACTACGTTGAGCTAAACAATACTGCAAACTTCTCGCCTTCGCCTTTTCACCAGTCTTTATATCTGCAGCTACTTCGACTCATCCATACCAATCACGTCTGCAAAAAACGAGAGAAATCCTTAAGCTAGAGCTACATTGAATTCGAGAACAATAGTTCTAGAGACGAGTGAGCCAGGCGAATCATTATCTAGCAAGTACTGCAGTAGCTACATTAAGCAATTAACAGAACCTTCTACTACTTCAGACTTCACAAAACACTTCAGAAAACAACTCGTACGAGCAGATAAATAACTTATTTCCTCTTAGTGATACTGATCAAGTACATTGCATAAATAGCATCAATTCGTACGAGTTTATATAATACTATTTACATCTGTTTAGTGCAAATCAAGCATGCCTCGAGCTGTCGAATACAATGTGATACTGAATTACTGATACATGACAATCAAATTCGAAACAATAAAACGTTCATAGACAATTACCCTTTTGATCAGATTGTATGCATATCTTCATGATCAATTGTTTCGAGTCATCATCAGCAGTATCAAGAATACGTTGGCTCTCCGTGCAAATCCAGACCTCAGTGAAACCCTTACAATCCTGTCCAGTAATAGGCACCTTCTGACGACTTTCCATATCGAAACAAAATAAAGCTCCTCCTCCTTCCATGACAAGTTTTTTCTTGCTCTGATTCCCCCCCACATAGGTAATTGGCCTCATCCATTTTGGTCCATCTTTCATCTCAAATCGAAACAACACCACCCAAGAATCCCAATGAGGAAATTTCACCACTTTAAGAACTTGAAAAGTTTCAACCTCCCTATTTATCTTCACAGCCATGCAGAGGTTCCCATCCAAGACTCCTAAATCAAATGTACTACTCATATCAACACAATAAGGCCTTGTGATCAGTTTGTAGCTTTCGTTCGAAACATCAAAAGAAACAATCTCGTACATCCCACTCTTGGCTCGCATCTTGAAATGCAAACAACCATCAACAAACACATCAGTAAACCCAGCCGATGGAATAGACCAATCAGCTCGAGAAACCATATTCCACGAACCAGAGTTGAAACGATGCACCCAAATTTGAGTATCAGATTGATCATCATCCCGCATACCCACGATTTGAACAAATCTGACTAACTTGTAGCCATCATTCACCTCATCGTACCCCAATCCATCAATCTTGATCGTCAAACTGTCACTCGTCGGCTGAGGCTGCATCACATGGTGAGTTCTCGTTGAAGGGTTCCAAAGAATGCAACATGTTGGGAAGGCTAAGCACAAAACACCATTACAAGAACCTAAAACTTGGTGCTCCAATTTGTATGAAGCATATCGAGTTGGCAGATTCAGAGATTTGGGTACAACTTGCAAATGGTCATGTTCTGGATTGTTATTGAGAACAAATGAAGCAGAGAATAGAGAAGAATCCTTTTTCTTGACAATAAGCATCATTTTGTATTGAGAGAATTAGATTTTTTCAACAGGTTTTGATGTGAGAAAAAATGGAGTTTTGAAGGAGAAAAATGTGGAGAAAGTGGTCATGAGATTCTTGAATTGGTATATTTATAGAGAGAGTTGATTTAACTGAAGCCGAGATATGTGAAGATCGTTATGGTTCGTTGGTTTAGAAAATCACGACTAGAAAACAGAGCACTTGCTACGTCTATAGCGGCCGCGAGTCAATTCATGTGTGTTAACTAATAAGGAGTCCGACGATTGTGATTGCAACCATCACACACTTAACCTGAATTTAATGTGGGTATAATCGACGATAATCCGACAACCTGCTTAAATGCATTAATTACTATCTTTATTTTAAATTGTTTGGTTTTTACTATCTTTATTTTAAATTGTTTGGCCTATCTCAATTTTTAGGTAAAAATTTGAAAACTTTGATAATGAATTTTTTTAGACTATAAGAAATAATACGCATGTGAGATCTGGTTAAATATTCTTAATATATATTTTGAAATATCGACTTTCTATAATTTCTACGCATGTAGGAGTATAGATATTTATGTTTTAAGTTGTGTCTTGGTTATCGTGAAAAGTCAAATAAGCGAACGTTTTTGGATGGAGGGAGTAAATTATTTTTAAATTTATGATGGCATATCGACGCTAGTACACCTTTATACATTTAATTATTCAACGCATATGACATACCGACATCAATAAATGTAAAACTATTACCTACACGCTTACCAAACATCAATAAATATATGGTTCATATATTTGATGATTAATATTAAAACCCTAATCCAAAAGGATCATAAATGGATGTTAACGCAAAAATAATTTGATGACTCATAGGTGATATCCCATCTATTAAACATGTATATAATCTATAAATGTACTAAATCTATAAGACAAAGTAACATTAATGTATCCCAAAGCCTCTCTAGAATCTCATAGGAGGGGACTAGAATATCATGCAACTTTCTTTTATAAAATGAGTATGTATATGTAATAGAGTTATTTCTTTCTATACCTTAAACTATGCGACGCGTTTAACTGAGGGCCTAACTATGAAAAATAATATTTTCAAGGTCTTACTTTCCAAAGCTTATCTTTTTTAGATATATTCTTACCGAACTAGTGGATTCAAGGTTGGAAAGATTACCCAACTTCAGATTCATCGGTTCGGTTTTATACTACAATTTTATTTTCTCAAATTAAAACAACCTCAACCCCCCATCCCTATCAACGTGCATCCCCGATCCCCTACCTGTAGCACCCACTCGCGTCCAAAATGCAAGACGAACCCCCACCCCTCGACATGCTGCAACTTAAGGCAAAACCCTACCTCGATCTCGATTTTCTCAAATGGAGAATTTGATTTGGTGTGGGTCGGTGGGTGGATGGACCGTGGAGAAGAGGGGTATTGGAGAAGAATGGTCGGGGTTTTATTTTTAATTTTATTATGAACATCTGACGTTATTTATTATTAATATTCGCTAAAAATCTAATTTTTATGTGTTTGGAATTTGCAATTATTTCATTTCACTTTCTTGGCAATTAAATACCCACTCCATCGCTAAATGATTGTCACATTTTGACTTTGTTGGTCAAACATTACAAAATTTGAACATAAGTTTTCATGAAACGATAAGAAATAATAGTCTTGTAGTATCTTGTTAGATTCGTCTTAATATATATTTTTGAAATATCAACTTTTTATAATTTTTTCGCATGTAGAATAAGAGATATTTACGTTTTAATTCTTGTTTTGTTGACCATGAAAAAGTCAAAATGTGACAATCATTTAGAGATGAAGGGTGTTAAGATGCACATTCCACATCGGAAGTTGATGTTCTCGGGTCAATATATAAGATCCTGGGCTACTCCCTCTATTGCCAATTGGTTTTAGAGTGAAACCCCATAGACTCTAACATGGCATTATGAGGCAAATCCGAGTTATTGAGGCACGTGTAACCCTACCGATGTTGTTCCGGCAAGTAATTCCGGCGAGAAAATTCCACCGACGATTGGGTTACACGTGAGGGGAGTGTTAAGATGCACATTCCCACATCGGAAGTCGATGTACTCCCGGGTTAATATATAAGGTCTTGGGCTACTCCCCTATTGCCAATTGGTTTAGAATGGAACCCCATAGACTCTTAACATGGTATCAGAGCCAACCTCGAGTTAATGAGGCACGTGTAACCCCGCCGATGTTGTTCCGGCAATTAATAGCAACGAGGGTTGGGTTGCACGTGAGGGGGAGTGTTAAGATGCACATCCCACATCGGATATCGGTGTCCTCCCGGGTCAATATATACGATCTTGGGTTACTCCCTCTATTGCCAATTGGTTTTAGAGTGAAACCGCATACACTCTTAACATGATATCATGAGTCAGTCCCGAGTAATTGAGGCACGTGTAACCCCGCCGATGTTGTTGCGGCAATTAATACCGGCGAGGGTAAACAAAATACGGGGTCTTTGCTAATACATATATGAGCTCATAGTTTAGGGTATGGGGCACTGAAAGAAAATAAGTCTATTAGAGCAATTCCACCAGCTTCCTTAGAATTATTCCTAACATCTTTCGTATTTATTATTTTTATTATTTATGGGAGAGTTTTTTAATGTTAGTGTTATTTCAATTTCCTCAATTTATTCTCTATTTGTTGAAAAAAAAGGAAAAAGAAAGATCAGAAAAAGAAGAAGAAAAGAGAAGATAAAAAGTGTATATGAGAAATAAAATAGAATGTGAAATTGTATTGGAAACCTCCATATGACTATATGAGGTAGAAACTCAAATACAGAACACTCTGTTTCTGCATTTCCTTATAAGTTACAACCATATCTCGACTTACTCCATCAATTCCAGTACTATGTTAAGCTAAACAATACTGAAAACTTCTCGCCTTCGGCCTTTTCGTCAATCTTTATATCCATAGCCACTTTAACTCTTCCGGACTAATCACGTCTGCAAAACACCACAACAATCTTTAAGCTAAAAATACTTGGCGTACAAGAACAACGAAGCTTCTACTAGTTTACGGTGTACATCTGTTTATTGCAGATCGAGCAAGTTTTGAGCTGTCAAATATAATGTGATACATGACAACCAAAATCGAAACAATTAAAAAGTTGCTATTAGTGACAGAATATAAGAGGTTCATAGACAATTAACCTTTTGATCAGACTGGAATCATTCGTTCTGCATCATCAGGGCTATCAAGAATACGTTGGCTCTCCGTGCAAACAGTGACCTCAGTGAAGCCCTTAGAATCCATGCCAGTAATCGTCACAGGCACCGGCACCTCCTGCTGACTTTCCACATCGAAACAAAATAGTTGTCCTCCTGCTTCCAGCAACAGTATTTTCTTATGCTCATTCCTCACATAGGTAATCGGCCTTACCCATTTTGGTCCATTCCCAAAAAATCGAAACACCTCCACCCAAGAATTCCCACAACCATATTCTTTCATTTCAAGAACTATATAAGTTTCATTTTTCTTCAGAATCATGGAGAGGCACCCGTCCAAGACTCCTAACTCGAATGTACTAATCGTATCAGCACAATCAGGCTTTGTGATCAGTTTGTCCGTTTCTCTCGAAACATCAAAAGCAACAATCACGTACGTTCCAATATTCGTTAGCAGCTTGAAATGCAAAGAACCATTAAGAAACACATCAGTGAACCCACTCGATGGAACAAACCAGCAGTCAACTCGAGAAACCATAGTCCAAGAACCATTGGTGAAACTATGCACCCAAACTTGAGTATAATGTTCATCATCATCCCGCCTACCCGCGAAATGAACAAATCTCACTAACTTGTAGCAATGACGCACCTCATCATAACCCAATCCATCGATCTTCGTCAAATTTTCACTAGTTGGCTCATTTTGAATCACATGGTGAGTTCTTGTTGAAGGGTTCCAAAGAATTCGACACGGTGGGTATTGCAATGGCTGCAATTGTGGGAAGGACAAGCACAATAAACCATTACAAGAACCCAAAACTTGGGGCTCGAACTTGGATGAAGCATAGCGAGTTGGCAAATACATAGATTTGGGTACAAGTTCCAATTGGTCAGTTTCTTGAATGTTATTGATAACAAATGAAGCAGAGAATAAAGAAAAATCCCATTTTTTTAGAATAAGCATCATTTTGTATTGAGAGAATGAGATTTTTTCAACAAGTTTTGATGTGAGAACAAATGGAGTTTTGGAGGAGAGAAATGTGGAGAAAGTGATCATGAGATTCTTGAATCTGTTTATATATATAGAGAAAGAGACGCCGAAATTTGTGAAGGTCGTTATAGTTCGTTGATTTTCTACTATTTAATAGTACATGTTTCATTTAAATAGCTAATCGGGCAACTTAATATTCAATTTTTTTTTATAATTTTAAAGTAAAACTGTCTATATGGCTCAACGCCATTGTCTTGTTCATAATCGTTACCCCAAGTACGTATGCAATCTACACAAATCCTTGTACGACTTAAAATAGGTCCCTCGTGTTGATTTCTCAGTTAACCCGGTTTTTCATGCTCCCACAAAATATATTAAGATTGGCGTGCACTTCCCAAGAGAGAAAGTTGCACTTCAAATCCAATTTATTTTTACAAAAGACCAGATTGTGGATGTTCGCACCATGCCATCTTCTCCTCCTCTGTTCTCCTTTTGTATGAACGACCTTTGGCTTTGTTCCAGATCGTCTTCGACTTTTGAGAGGAGTATTAGATAAGGTTCTAATTAGCTATCATGTTATCTATATTGATTCATATTAGCTATCATCTTCTCCTCCTCTGTTCTCCTTTAGTTGTACTATTAAAGAGCAATGCATCACCAACACAGCAAAAAGTACATTAAGATTAAGGAGAATTAGAACTTTGAAACTAAAAATACAGAACTAGATAGAGTAACGAGAATTACAACTCGCAAACTCGAATACAGAACTATGTATGGAATACTCAGAGTAAGGAGAATATGCAAATCGTATGAACTCCGCTAAAGAGAATAACATCACAAACACAGCAACAGTTGAGCAAATGTGAAATCCTTTTAAGATAAAGATTACTGAGAGTAAGGAGAATTACAACTTTGAAACTCGAATACAGAACACTTTGTTTCTGCATTTCCTCACAACCATATCTCTACTTACTCCATCAACTGCATTTCTACATCACATCATGACTACACTATGTTAAGCTAAACTATACTGAAAACTTCTCGCCTTCAGCCTTTTCACCAGTATTCATATCTATAGCTACTTCAACTCTTCCAGACCAATCAGGTCTGCAAAAAACGATAACAATATTTAAGCTAGAGATACTTTGCATTTGAGAACAATAGTTCTAGAGACTAGCGGGAAAATCACTATATCAAGCACTTAACAGAAGACTTCTACTAGTTCAGAAAACATTAGCTGGTAATATCTTTGAAGACCACTACTAGCCTTCCTGGGGGTCCATCCCTTTTGGAAGCGAATAAATCTGTTAATACCGATTAATACCTCTAGCAAGAATCGAACATTGAATATAAAGTAACTTATTTCCTCTTAATGATAATGAACAAGTACATTACATAAATAGCAAAATTCATTATTCATATAAGTCAATATAATATACCATTTACATCTGTTTAATGTAAATCAATCAAGCTTTCAAGCTGTCAAATACAACGTGATACATGACAGCCAAATTCGACGCAATTAAGAAGATGCAATGAGTGACATAACATAATAGAATTAAGAGGTTCGTAGACAACTACCTTTTTAACGAGATCGGATACATTTATAAGTGTTGTGGTATCAGCAGTATTAAGAATACATTCGCTCTCCTCTGTGCAAACACAGACATCAGTGAAACCCTTACAATGTGTGCCAGTAATCGGCACTTGCTGATGACTTTCCACGTCGATACAAAATAAGTCTCCTTCTCCTTCCAACAACAGTGTTTTCTTATTCTGATTCGCCACATAGATAAGTGGCCTCATCCATGTTGGTCCCTGATACACATAAAATCGAAACAGCTCCACCCAGGATCTCCCACAACCATATTCTTTCATTTCAAGAACTATATAAGTTTCATTTCTCCTCACAACCATGGAGAGGCACCCGTCCAAGACTCCTAATTCAAATGTACTAATCGTATCAATACAATCAGGCGTTGTGATCAGTTTGTATGTTTCTTTCGAAACATCAAAAGCAACAATCAAGAACACTTGAATGCTCGTTTGCATCTTGAAATGCAAACAACCATTAACAAACACATCAGTAAACCCTCCTTTCGGAATAATCCAGTTAGCCCGAGAAACCATAGTCCAAGAACCATTTGTGAAGCTATGCACCCAAATTTGAGTATCATTCCGCTGACCCACGAACTCAACAAATCTCACTAACTTGTAGCCATCATCATCCTCATCATACCCCAATCCATCGATCTTCGACAAACTTTCAGTAGCTGGCTCATTTTGAATCACATGGTGAGTTCTTGTTGAAGGGTTCCAAAGAATGCAACATGGTGGATATTGCAATGGCTCCAATAGTGGGAAGGACACGCACAACAAACCATTACAAGAACCCAAAACTAGGGGCTCGAACTTGTATGAATCATAGCGAGTTGGTAAATCCAGAGCATCGGGTCGAACTTTCAACTGGTCAACTTCTTCAATGTTCTCGAGAGCAAATGAAGCACAATATAGAGAAAGTATAGAATCCTTTTTCTTGAGAATAAGCATCATTTTTGGCTCTGTTTCTTGACAGAAGGAGATTTTTTCAACAAGCTTTGATCAGGGAAAAATGGAGTTTTTGAAGGAGAAAAATGTGAAGAAGTGATCATGAGATTCTTGAATCAGTATATATAAAATATAGAGAGAGAGTTGATTTAACAGAAGCCGAGATATGTGAAGGTCGTTATGGTTCGTTGGTTTGAATAATTGATACACATTATGTTCACAATTCTACTCGTTAAACTGACATTCAAAGCGGAGTTCGGATCTTCGGTTACATTTAATACGACACTATGTTACACTTATGTTATTTGTCTATTATTTTTAAATTTTCAAGCATTATATCTTATTCAATTATGTTGTTGCAAATATATATACTACTATATCTAATTTGAAATCCATTTCATTATATTTAATCAGACAATAATAAATTATTTAATTTAACTAAACTACTCAATGAAAATCAAATGCAATATTAGTAAAGAAAATACTAATGCAAAACATAGTCAAGACACATGATTTGATTCCACATCATATTAATTAACTATCATATTAGTGATTAATTGATTATGAGAGGATTCTAAAATATTAATATTCTCTCTCGAGTAATACTAACCTCAATTCACCAAGAAACTATATATATATATATAGGGTTTTTCTAAAATGTGCCCTTAACACACATGTTAAGAAACTAATAAGGAAATATAAATGATAATTAATTGCATTTGAAATTTGAATGTTAAGTTATATGCTTATGAATGTTACCTTATATGCTTACGAATGTTAAATTGTATTACCATATTTAGTGCTTTACACGTGTCCTTAGGGCACATTTTAAAAAGACCCTTATATATATATATATATATATATATATATATATATATATATATATATATATATATATATATATATATGGTGAATCAAAAGGAAGCAAAAAAGCTTACAACTGGCACATGTGATATAACACATACTATATCTCTATCGTAAATGAAACATGTGTTCCAATTATTTTTCAAAAGCGACAATTTTATCTCTTTAAATCAATCCGTCATTTTAACAACTTACTAATAGTCAGTTAATGAAACGTAATATAGTTAAACCCAACAATTCGAATTATAAATTATACAACAAATAAATTCTCAAAAAAGTAAATATTCAAATTCAACTACATCATGATCCTGACTAACAATATATCACTTCTGATCTAAAAATAAAAACATATAAATAAAATTACTAGAAAACATCTTAAAAAGTGGAATGTTATGGAGAATTTATCTGACTTTGTTGTGTGCATAAATTCCTTTTAAGTGTGAAAAAGAGTAATATTTATAGATTATTTGAGAGCTATTAGTTCTTGTGGAACTGGCTTCTCAATACTGTTAGCCAAATATTGATTGATCTATTAAAATCACATTGGCTCTCTACAATTTATTAATGAACTGATGTTGATCCATATAATCAATTAAACCTCAAATTTCTTCAATTTATTTAATAATTACCTACAATCAACATTAAGTAAAAATAAGTGCACATCATATAAGATTAAGCTCACATAGCATTACAATATACGTAATAAATAATGCTCCAAAAATATTATATATTACACACTTATCCAAATGTTGTTGACATTCTAGATGGGCGTTGCACATGACACGATCAATTCGACTCAAGGTTCGGTGCTAATAGAAGTTGCTTACTTTCCTACTACCGAAGGCAAAGGGCAGGGCTTCTTTCATAGGTTTAGTGGGCGGGTCTAATGAGATCTATGCCGGCCGTCGGAATCAAATGAAAGTCGAAGGACCATTTGATTTATTAAGGGGCATAGCTAAGCCCTCGCCTGGCCCCATTCCCAGACCTAGCAGCAGACACATTCTAGTGACTTAAAACTCATTGAGGCTGTTCACACTTTCATTTCAGCATTCTGTTGTCACAAAGCCAATACATTCTCTGCTCCTCCTAAATCGTCCCTAACTCCTCAACGCGCTCATTACAATATCTCATCATCACTCGACCTGACCTCTCATATGCATGCTAATAATACTTCCTTTAAAGAGCAATGCATCACCAACACAGCAAAATGTTTAGCAAATGTACAATTCTTATCAAATGAAAAGTAGCAAGGAGAATTACAACTTTGAAACTCAGATACAGAACACTCTGTAACAACGATATCTCGACTTAATCCATCAATTCTAATACTACATCACATCATCACTACACTATGTTAACCTAAACAACACTGCAGAGTTCTCGCCTTCGGCCTTTTCACCAGTCTTCATATTTTCAGCTACTTTAACTCCTCCGGACCAATCACGTCTGCAAAACACCACAACAATCTTTAAGTTAGAGATACTTTGCATTCGAGAACAATATATAGCTCGAGATTAGAGAGCCAGACGAATCACAATCTAATAAGTCATACGGTAGCTAATAGATCAGACTTCATCAGAAAACATTGGCTAGTAAGACCACTACTAGACTTCCTGAGAGTTTATCCCTTTTGGAAGCCGATAAATCTTTACATAGCATCTGTTAATATTGTTTAAGACCACTAGTCAGAATCGAACATTGAATATGAAACGATTTATTTCCTCTTAATGATAATGAACAAGTACATTACATAAATAGCATCAACTCATACAAGTCTATATAATGCAAATCAAACAAGCTTCGAGCTGTAAAATACAATGTGATACATTAACATGACAACCAAAATAGAAACAATAAAAAAGTTGCAATCTGTGACATAATATAAGAGGTTCATAGACAATTACCCTTTTAATCAGATTGCATGCATATCCTCGTTCGTTTTGGGTCATCAGCAGTATCAAGAATACGTTGGCTCTCCCTGCAAACACAGACATCAGTGAAAACCTTAGAATCCATGCCATTAATCGGCACCTGTTGACGACTTTCCACAACGAAACAAAACAGTTTTCCTCCTCCTTCCAACAACAGTGTTCTCTTATTATTCTGATTCGCCACATAGGTAATTGGCCTCATCCATAATGGTCCATCCTTCATCTCAAATCCAGACACCTCCGCCCAAGATTTCTCACAACCATAGTCTTTCATTTTAAGAATTGGAAAAGTTTCAACCTCCCTGATTCTCTTCCAAACCATGGAGAGGCACCCGTCCAAGACTCCTAACTCAAACGAACTATTCGTATCACCATACTTCGGCTTTGGGATGAGTCTGAATTTTTCTTTGGAGACATCGAAAGCAACAATCTGGTACATCCCATCACTCTCGGTTTGCAACTTGAAATGCAAATAACCATTAACAAACGCATCAGTAAAGCCACCTGATGAAACAATCCAGTTAACTTGATCAACCATATTCCAAGAACCAGAGTTCACACTATACACCCAAATTTGAGCATCCCGTCGACCCTCGAGCTGAACAATTCTCACTAACTTGAAGTCATCGCGTGCCCCATCATACCCCAATCCATCAATCTTGATCCCATTTTCACTAGCTGGCTCATTTGGTATCACATGGTGAGTTCTTGTTGAGGGGTTCCAAAGAATCGACCACGGTGTGAAGGACAAGCACAACAAACCATTACAAGAACCCAAAACTTTTGGCTCAAACGCGACATAATCAGCAGGAATTGGGATATTCTGAAAGGTGGCTCTGATTTCACCAGGGACATTTTCTTGAATGATATCTTGATCAAATGAAGCAGAGACTATAGCAGAATCCATCTTGAGAATGAGCTTCATTTTTGGCTTTTTTTTCTTGAGAGAATGAAATTTTTCAACAAGTTTTGATGTGAGAAAAATGGAATTTTGAAGGAGATCGAGAAACGTGAGAATGTTACAATGAGATTCTTGAATCAGTATATATAAAGAGTTGGTTTGTGAAGGTCGTTATATTTCGTTGAATATTTGCAACTGTTTTGTTGGTTTTGTTAGTTTAGATCTCGTACCAATTGATACACATTATATTCGCAATTGTACGATTTAATATACGTGTTTCATTTAAATGGTTTATCGAGCAAATTAATATTCAAAAGGCTTTTTCGCACAATACTTAAGTGATACGGTCTGCATGGTCCGATCCTGGTTTTGTTGATGACCGTTACCCTAATTACATATGCAAAATACACAAATCACACTTTCATTTCAGCTCTCAATGCATTTTTTGAAATAAAAGCACTCAAAAAGCCGAATGGAAGCATTTTGTTGTCACAAATCCAATACGTGGTTGGTCTGTTTTGTTAAATCCTCATGGCTACGTCCTCTGCTCCGCGTAATGAGTCCCTAAGTCCTCTACTGACTCATTGCAGTCACTTTCGGTTCCTCGGGTCTCCTTAGCTGCTGTACTAGTTCTTGTTAGTCGACTTCAGTGTTTGGTGTTTGTCAGGAGACTTTACTCTTTGCTTATTACCTCATGTAATTGTGATGATCAAACTATGCAAATTTCTTTTGTAAATATGAGAACCTATATGTAATAATGTGATCTCATAAAGTTGATTTCATAGTTCTTAATAGTAAAAACAAGTGCACATCATATGAGATTAAGCTCACATAGCATTACAATATACTCCATTCGTCCCTAAATCATTGTCACATAGCATTACATCCTCTGCTCCTCCTAATTCGTCCCTAACTCCTCAACGCGCTCATTACATTATCTCACCATCACTCGACCTGACCTCTCATATGCATGCTAATAATACTTCCTTTAAAGAGCAATGCATCACCAACACAGCAAAATGTTTAGCAAATGTACAATTCTTATCAAATGAAAATTAGTAAGGAGAATTACAACTTTGAAACTCAGATACAGAACACTCTGTAACAACGATATCTCTACTTACTCCATCAATTCCAATACTACATCACATCATCACTACACTATGTTGATTTAAACAATACTGCACAGTTCTCTCCTTCGGTTGTTCAGCAATCTTCATATTCATAACGTCTGCGAGAAAACATGACAATCTTTAAGTTAGAGATACTTGAGAACAATAGTTCCAGAGAGTAGCGAGCCAGGCAAATGACTGTCTAGTAAGTGGTTTAGTAGCTATTAGCACTGCATTAAGCGGATAAATCTGTACATAGCATCTGTTAATACCGTCTAAGACCTCTAGCAAAAATCGAACATTGAATATGAAATGATTTATTTCCTCTTAATGACAATGAACAAGTACTTTATAGCATCAATTCATACAAGTCTATACAATGCAAATCAAACAAGCTTCGAGCTGTCAAATACAATGTGTTACATGACAACCAAAATCGAAACAATAAAAAAGTTGCAATCTGTGACATAATATAAGAGGTTCATAGACAATGAACTTCTAATCTGATTGCATTTCCTCATTCTGTGTCTTCACTCATCAGCAAGATCAAGAATACGTTGGCTCTGCGTGCAAAGACAAGCCTCGGTGAAACCCTTACAATCCATGCCAGTAATCGGCACCTGCTGATGACTTTCCACATCGATACAAAATAGTTCTTCTGCTCCTTGCAACAGCAATTTCTTCTGATTCTGCTTCCCCACATAGGTAATTGGCCTCATCCATCTTGGTCCACCATTCATCTCAAATCGAAACAACTCCACCCAAGAATCCCTTAAACCATATTCTTTCATTTCAAGAACTTGATAAGTTTCAACCTCCCTATTTCTCTTCAGAACCATGCAGAGGCACCCGTCCAAGACTCCTAAGTCAAATGTAGTATCAACACAATCAGGCTTAATTGGGATCATTTTCGGTTTTTCTTTCGAAACATCAAAAGCAACAATCTTGTACATCCCATCCTCCGTCAGCAACTTGAAATGCAGACAACCATTAACAAACACATCAGTAAACCCCCCTGATGGAACCAACAATGTAGATGAATAAACCTTTTTCCAAGAAGGACAATCCACACTATGCACCCAAACTTGAGTATTACGAATCCGAAGCCCGAAATGAACAATTCTCACTAACTTGTAGTCATCATGCACCTTATCATACCCCAATCCGTCGATCTTCGTCGTCCCATGTTCAACAGGTGGCTCATTTGGAATCACATGGTGAGTTCTTGTTGAAGGGTTCCAAACAATGCACCATGGTGGGAAGGACAAGAGCAACAAACCATTACAAGAACCCAAAACATGGGGCTCAAACGTGCATGAAGCAACGCGAGTTGGCAAATTCAGAGATTTGGGTACAAGGTCCACATGGTCATTTTCTTGAAAGTTATTGTGAACAAATGAAGTAGAGAACAGAGAAGAATCTTTCTTGAGAATAAGCTTCATTTTTGGCTTTGTTTCTTAAGAGAAATGAGAATGAGACTTTTTCAATAGTATATGAAGTTTGATTAAGAAAAATTGATGAAAGTGATCATGATGATGTTTAGTTAAGAGTGGTTTGTTCCGATTTACCACGTCCACGTGAACGTATTAGTATTTTTTTACGTATTCTTTGGATTGGTTACGGTTCTCCTAAGAATTTGTTGACCATCAAAAGTCAAAATGTGACAATTTTTTAGGGACGGACGAAGTATATTTTATATCACATAGCCAATAAGTGAAGTTTTACTCCGGTTGTTTAAGCTACGATCAAGTTTTTGATTGAGAGTGGGGGCTTAGAGTATGGACATTGAAATGTAGTAGTAAATGAGAATCATAAACCAACGAAATACAGAAACTGTTTAAGCTCTGATATAGTATATTTGAAAACAATGTAACAAGAAACAAAGCTCAATCTAACAAAATATTATGCCATGGGAGTTAATTAGGGTAACAGCCTTTTTCACATGCTTGTTTCGTTGTTTCACACCATTCATGATCCGGAACAAGCCATATACAATCTCTGCGACACCAACAAAGATTAAACTCACACTGATCTTTCTTAAAACATTTGCTTGCGCCATCAATGTTCATGTTGGTATTTGCCGATGTGATAAAAACTTCTTCATTACTTTGAGAAACATCTTTAGGCGAAAAACGTCCCATTACTTGGCCTGATTGACAAGACTTAAATAAATTAAAAAAATCTAACTTTAGCATATAAATTTCAAAATTTGAAATAAAAAATAAGCTTACCGCAATTTTGAATCAACAATAGGAAAAGAAACATTGGTAAGATGGCAGAGAGTTCGACTTTACTTGAAGCCATCATTGAAACTAATAATAAATATGATCTTGGATGAGTTGAAAAAGAAATGAAACTTGATTTATTGTGATGGATGTGAGTGAAAGAAAGTTAGTAGCTACTACTCAATTTATAGGCGATTAGTTTCGCAATGATGTGTTTTAATTTAGAGACAATTATAGTATTAAATCTTATTCGGTTTAATTTATTATATAGTAAATACTAAAAGATTAAAAATATAGTATATAACTACAATTCAAATATAAGTTGATGATAATCATATAAAAGAATATTTAAGAGCAAATTAAAAATTACAGAATGAAATCTTTTTTTATTATTTATATGGTAAATGCTTAGGTAAATAGAATACTACCAAATCTTATTTTGTTAGATTTAATTTATAGATTAAATGCTTATTTATATAGTGAAAGAATGTAAATGGAAACTACTAATTGCTAACAAAATTTAATATTATCTCTTCTGGTAGAGGATATTTTTTAATTTCCACGGAGATTTCTATATATCTTTTCTTTCTTGTTTATATCTAATTTTCTTATTTTTCTATCTTCCACATAAATATTAGCAGTAGTTGATAAGGTTAAGATATAATTTGCAAAAATAGGCTGCTTGGAATATCCGAAAAATAGACATATAACAAAAATATAATAGAAAATAGTCAAATATCACACATCTACGGGTGCATATATTTTCGAGGTTCCAATTCCAAGGCATTGTTTTCTCTCCTTTTTACCTTAGCGAACATATAAAAGTATCGTTGGATTACAATTCCAATTATATTCTCATACGCTGGAAAGAACTTTCTCATTATTCTCATTTTGCCCCCTATAGTATAGTATTCGTTTCAGATTACCCCCTGTACTACTAATCGTTTCAGATTGCCCCCTGAATCATTTTTTTACAATTTTAAAAGAAAAAATGACTATGGTACCCCTATCACTATTACAAAATATAGGGGACAATATTAACATATTTTAAATAATTATTTGATTTTAAATAGAAGGGTTCACTATATATCATATGTGTATTCTTAACAGTAAATATGAGTTGATTTTAAAATTTTCATTTTTTTAGTCTTTTATAGAAAATATTATTTGATTTCGAATCATCATCAATATATACTACAGATAGATAGATATAGTTGAAAATATTAAATGAGAGGTTCTTATGTAAATGATTTTTTATATTATATTTTTAAAATTAGATATATATGTGTAACTTTACCTATTTACTTCAATGATGATCCAATAGTGGTAATAAAATTTTTTATTTATCAGTTATAAATTACTCCCTTCGTTCTCTTTTACTTGTCGTTCTAGCCTCAAATTTTTGTTTTTAAATATTTGTCTTTCTAATATTATTAATTACAAATTTATTTTTCAATGCACTTTTTAATTAGTTTTTTACCAATGAATTTATCAACCAACCAATTATATAGTTTCAATTGATTTCCATTTTATATTTTCATTGTAGTTTTTGATGTCTTTTACTTTTTCTTAATCTATGTGCAAATAACTAGAAGACAAGTAAAAGAGAACGGAGAAAGTAGTAATTTAAGTGTAATATTTGAAGTGTGTATTATGTGATATATCTTAGTAATGGGTGCCATCTTTAAAATAAAAGTAATTGTATATGTTGATTAATCAACATTAATAAACGGTACTATTAATGAACCGTAGTCGTTCTCATATAATACTAGCAATTAGAAAAAAGTTCAATGACATAAAAATCAATATGAAATAAATATGACAATAAGATGTGATGAGAAGTAGCACATAGCCACATATAAACACCATGGTTTAGAATCTACCACTTACCAAAATTTGATCTAGGCGGTTTGTACATCTATGTGGGAGAATCGGTTTGTATATTATGATGAAGATCATGTGAGCATATGCTCACTACTAGATAGTTAGCATCTAAATATTACTCATTTATGTTATTTTTTCAATTGATTTATGTCTATAAAATTTGGTTCATTTGTTGCCGATAATCACGCCCCTTGACTTTCGAATAACCACCAAGATTGGTAAAATAGTATTCAAGTTTGTCAATGCTTATACTTTATATTTTTGAAATATTGCATAAAGCATTGAGGAATATATTATCAAACAATATTTTTCTTAATCATATATTTAACTGAAGACATGCTGTTAGGTGATTAATTCGCTTTAATGCTGAATAAAAAAACTAAAATAATATACTTGATTGGAGCTCAAACAATTTTTTACTACGAGATTAACACTCACCTTTTTTCTATATAAAAACATAACTTACGAAAAAGGAACGTTGTTACTACAAGAATTTATTTTACTATATGATCTTAGCAACTAGATTAGAGTAGTGACCCCCTTTATTCACTGATGCATGTCTTATCACATGGATAAGGACAATCGATCTTTAGTACTTTTGAACGGTTGAAGTACCAATTTCCAACAGCAACCGATATTCCCTGTGAGATTTTACATATCGTACTTGTGTGTTCAAATGATATTCAAAAAATATATATAAAGTCTACACTTAAGTCTAGTCAAATACCATTTCATCAATTCTTGGTGGGTTCTTTGAAAGCCAAGCGGCCTGAATTTCAGCTTGAGAGTGAATAAAACACGAATTGATAAAGACTCCATTATGTCTGATAGCTCCAAAGCTTTTCACCGCGTTCACCATAAGATTTCTGAAAGCTGAAAATGTGAGGAAAAATTAGTTAACAAATCACTAATTAGAAAAATTTATATATATGTATATAGCAACTACCAATTTAAACCATATTAAAATGCTAATGGAATGAAACTCACATTGATATACATGGAGCTGAGATGGCGAACAAAGTGTGATATTGAGTTTACAAGCGCGCCAATACCCATGGGGATCTGCCTCGTCTGAAGCTACGCCATATCGAATCTATATATAAACAACGAACTAGAAATGAAATTAATATAATGATGCAAAACATGAAATTAATGATGCAAAACAACACAATATCTCTATCTATAATCTACCTATAACCTATAATCTATATTTATAATAGTTATGAAAGTGTGAATAAGCTTAGGTGTTTCTTTTCATTTTTTGTTAGGATTGTTTTGCCCCTACTCATTCATATATTATTATTAGATATTTTCAAACAGTATCAATATAATTATTTTTATTTTTTAAGCAAGTAACTATATAAATTACAAATAGAGAAGAATGAAAACGGAAGAACAAATGCATATATCACATATTAAATTTTAGTCTATGAAGGTTTAAGTTACATTATTAGTTAAGATAAAGTAAACGACATTAGTCATGCCATTAATTTAATTCCTTACATTTTTTGACATAATAAAGAATAATATAATATCTATAGAATTACATTATGTTATACGGAGTATTTTTTAATCAAAAGGTGTTATGACCTAATTTGTTGAGTTGTGATTTATGTAGTCACGTAATTCAATTATATGTTTCACACTTCAATAAATATAAAAGAGTACAAAAAATAGTAATACAACGAAAAAGAAAGTTCGCTTGCCACGCACGTGATAAAATACTAGTAGAAATGAAGTTGTGTAGTAGTTACCTGTGCCGTATCATATGCGGCGTTGAGAACAAAGAGAGGAGTCCTAACGTAATTTATCAGATTTTGAGGAAAGAAGCACTGTAGAAAAATGAAAAATCAAATAATAAGATTTGAGAAGTAGCACATATAAACATCATAGTTTAGAATCTACCATGTGCGCTATAATCATCAGACCAGTGCCGGTCCATAGATATCCGGGGCCTAGTGCGAAAATTGAAAATGAGGCCCTCGATATATAATAAAAAATTAAAATTTTTGAGAATTCATTTTATAAGCTAAATTTTCTCAAGTTTTAGGGTCTCGAGTACTAAAATGTGGTAAAGATTCACTATTATAAGCTAAATTTTCATTATTGAGTTCAGATGACAAATATTTTCATTATCCAGTTCACTTGAGACTATATTTTTATCACTTGAAACTACATTTTCTTCCATCAAATTTTCATATAATTGATCACTAACTATAGGAATACTTTCTGAAAAGAATTGTTTAAGAGCTCCTTTTTGTTATATAACCAATTCATTTTCACCTTTTTTTCCTTCTTTTATCGTTTTCTAAATAAATATTTGCGTGGCAACATCTTATAAAATAGATAAACAAGTAAATAATAGAATGTAAAATAACTTAAGTAATGAACATAAATAAAGTATGAAATTAATTAAATAAATAAATTAATAAGAGAAAAATGAATGATATCACCTATTTAATGACACGATTCTAATTCTTCAAATTGACAAAGCACTGTGCCTCACCGGATACCAATTTATCTAATGGATCAACTATTTATTTTATTGAAACAACAGTATTGCTTGACTCTGATATAAGATTATGAGTAAATTTGCTCTTACTTTTACTTATACAATCAATATATCGTATATGAAAGACTAAAAGAGTGTTATTAAGCTAAGTAGACTGTACATATGTCTTCTGATTATTATTTATCCTAATCTCATTGAATAATGTTTTGCTCTACAGAATTTGATTATTAAATGTTATAATAATAACGTTATAATATTAATAGTTAACCGAGTTCATAATTTTAGTGCTAATATTTTTATATCGATACTCGTTCATCACTTTTCAATTCTAAAATTATAAACTTAATACTTATTTAATAAATATAATTTTTAAATATATAATTTAATTTCTAATTTTTAAATCAGTAAAATAATATATATATATATATATATTTTAAACATTTTGGGGCCCCTCCAAAACGGGGGCCTAGTGCGACCGCGCCCCCAGCCATGGGTAAGGGCCGGCACTGCATCAGACAATAATTATTTTTTGTAGAATAGTTGCAAGACTTACCGAAACAGGACCAAGGCGGTTCGTACACCTATGCGGGAGAATCGCATGCACTCCCTATAGAATTGTCCATAAATAAATTTGATAAGAATGTCTCTACGTTTTATTATCTAAATAGTCATAGTCAAGTATGATGTTGACATACATGCAAGCTAACAACGTCCTCAACATAGCTCCGCATTCTATGCCCACCATCCAGATCAGTCCTAAAATTATATATGGTAGAATAACTTAAACTGAAAACATGATATTTATCCAAACAACTTACGACGTCCTTCACTATAACTAAAGCATGATAGGTTTGGAACTTACGTGTCTAAGAATAAACCAGCATCACTCACACACTTTACTCTGGTGGTAGCTGGGAATAAGCTGTTGAACTTGTCGCAGTGAATAATCGCAGCGAAGGCACCAGCAGAGCCACCGAAAAGAAGTGCCTGAAATACAACCTTGGGAGAATAAGCTGATTTTACATACAACTTGGGAGAATAAGTAAACCACTATACCTGATTGGCATGGCGCATTCCCCTCGACATTAAATCGTCCATGAGTGCCTTATAAATACGATATCCTCTGAAGTACAATCCCGAAGCCTAAACATAGATTTATTTATTCGATCACTTATGTGTTTGGTAAAACTATGTAATAGGGAAATCAACCCATTAAGTACCTTATCTTCACCTTCCCCGGACCAGGAAGCTCCATCGCAATAAGGAACTCTTACTCTGTTCCAGTTGAAGAAATCTGCAGAAAATATTAACGTAGACGCTCTTTTAAATATTATGATCAAACTTAAAGGTACTATGGTAAAAGTGAAAGATATAAAAATGCTGAAATTTTCTTCTAACCTGGATTTTCCTCGGCTCTGAAGCTTAACTTTCCAGTAAAGTCAGCTCGATTCTCAAACTTGAGCGACGTTCCAAGGTGAGTCTTTGCCCTCTGAGCACAGTCGCTAATGTTGCTACACCATCTTCCACCCTGCCACAAAGTTATATATATAATGGTAAGTTTTGCAATCAAGAAAATATCACAAAGTTGCCGATGGCTCAATAGCCTGGTGGCATCCGGCCCAACCTTTCATGTAAGAGGTCATGGGTTCGAACCTTGTTGGAGACATATTTGTCTCATATTATACTCTAACTTTCTATTAGTTAGTAATTTCTGTATTCATGTTTGTAATATCATTGTAATCACAATTCATCGCTAATTATCAAAAAAAAAAAAGAAAATATCACAAAGCTTATTAATGGTAATTAATTTGGGTAATTTATTAGATAATTATACTGTTATGCACTACCAGAGACAGGTAATTCGAACAGTTGAGAGGACAACATATTGACGGGTCTGAAAAGCTAGTAATTATATGTATGCATTTATATCATTAAATATTAAAACTCTGTTTTTTATTATTAAATATTTAAAGTTATTTATTTACAAAGTATTTCATATATCATAGTGTATATTAGTAAAAAAAATGATACTAATGAAGTTATAAACTTACATCGAAAGCGATAAGCCAACTATTGGCTCCCTTTCCATGCCCGCGGTGAAAGTAATACGCAGGGGGTGATCCATCTAAGCACACTGTCACAAAATTGAAAACATTATACTTATTAATACTCCTTCCGTTTCTAAATGATTGTCATATTTTGACTTTTCATGGTCAACAAAACAAGAATTGAAACGAAAATATCTCCTATTCTACATGCAAAAAATTTATAAAAATTTGATATTTCAAAAATATATATTGAGACGAATCTAACAAGATCCACAAGACTATATTATTTCTTATCGTTTGATGAGAATTTATTATCAAATTTTGTAATGTTTGACCATCTAAAGTCAAAATGTGATAATTTTTTAGGGGCGGAGGGAGTATAACGTATTTGTAAGCAATTAACCCTCTATTGATAATGTATTTCTTAATTAACAAACAAAATTATAAATAAAGAGCTAAATATATACCGGCTCCTCTAACAACTGCTCCCTTGATGAAAGTGAGGACTCCCACCTTATGAGAAATATCATCAGCTGCACCAAAACAAAAACGTCAAAACTCATATCAAAATAATTAACCATATCATATAAACGTAAACCAATTGAAAAAATGAACAACAAAAATAAAGAGAGCCACATACCATAAGCAGCAGACAGGAAAGTGCAAATCCACAATAAAAATGATATCGCCCACATCTTCATCATCTTTCAAATATAATAACAGTAATATTTAATGTTATGATGATAACTTTGTTGAGACGAATCTAACAAGGTCCCACAAGATTACATTATTTCTTATCCTTTAATGAGAATTCATGATCAAATTTTGTAATATTTGACTAACAAAAGTCAAAATGTGACAATCTTTTAGGGACGGAGGGATTATATGATACCTTCTGTTTACACGCTTCATAGTTTAAACAAGTTATGATGATAACTTGTTGTGGAGAAGAAACTCGATCTCTCACACGTACGGATCTCAGTCTAATCGACTTAATAATCTATTATCATCATCATAAGCTTCAAGCACATTACATTAGTCTTACCTCATTAACAAATTGTCAGCTGGAAAGGAGGGCAGCTTCCGGGGGCGACTCGTCGAGCTTAAAAGTATGATGGGTGGCTGAGGGAGGGAGGAGAGGGGGGCGACTCGTAGAGCTTGCAACTTCACTACTCCAGCATTTACCAGTTAAACCTATTAATAATGAAATTTTACCAAAATTCTGGATTTGGAGGAGAGGAACTTGTTCTAAATATACTAAATACGCATAAAAAAGACAAGCTATAAAACATCATACTCAAATTTTCGTTAGCTCATCATCGGATCTTGCTAGAATCGTTTTAATATTAATTTTTGGAATATTAAAAAGTTAATTAATAACCGTAAAATATTATTAAACACCCGTATCGTTTAGGAATGAAGGAAATAATATTAATAGGATTTCTATAGCAAACAATAAGAAGAACATACAAGATTACAAGTTATTATGCAAAATTTAGAAGTAAAAACAAGTTGAAATTGACGTTAATATAAGGAGAGAAAATTGCCGAAATAGTCCCCGATAATGGGACCGAATTGCACTTTAGCACCTAATAGTTACACGGTTGCATTTTAGTCTTTGAAAGTGGCCAAAAGATTGCACTTAGTCCTCAGGTAATGTTTTTTAATAAAGTTGGGGACAAAACACGACTTTAATAATTATGGGGTCAAAACACGATTTTTAACAATTCGGTCCCAGGGGTTTATATCTGCAATCATTATATTATAGTTTGTCCATTAACTAACCCATAATTGTAGACCTTATTGGAAAACAACTATCAATAATTGTGTTAAAAATCGTAAAGTAGAGGGTGATGATGATCGAAGAGTACGTAATTATTAAGAGATAGAGATGATATATAGAGATTTATTTGTATGTATACGTAAAGTAGTGATGATGAATGTGTGAGTAGGCGAATATAATGGTCCAACATTAATATTTTTTGTCATAATCATGCTCACGTCTAACTAATTAATGCATGCATATTAGGAACAAATTTTTAGTGCCCAATTCAATGAATTACGTCTTTGATGGAGAGACTATATATATTAGGGGAAATAATTAAATGGACATACATACCTAAGAATATGGCTATGAAATGAACCAGAAAGCTCGATTCGACTCGAGGCTCGATTTGAAGGTGTCCGAGCCAGGCCGAGCACTGAATATCAGTATTGTAAGGGGATGGGTGGTGGTGAGTTAATTAATTTGGTGTAGTTGGAAAATAAATATGGAAATAAAGAAAGTAATGCAGCATGTGAAAGTTGAATAAATGAGCAGGTTGATGATATGAAGACAAATAGTTTTGCTTGGCTATTTTGGGGTGAAAGTCAATTTCAAAGTGTTCCCAATGCAACACCAAAAATTGCATGCCCAATAATTTGCTCATCCCACAACAATAATGCTTCGGCTTAGGCCTAATACATAGTATGCTCGCTTGAAACGATTCCACTAATAATAAATCCGCAACCACCTCCTCCTCCATATCCGCCGCCTTAGACTGTTCCATGTCGGATGCTCAATTTGCAAGGACTATTTTCGACTTCCTCTGTTGGCGAAGTAACATGCGAAGCGGCGGATGGGTAGTTACGTAAGTGGCGAAATTTGTTAAAATAGTCTTCGTTATTGACATCACTGTTAAAATAGTGCTACCTCTTGATTTTGGCATATAAAATTACTATTTTACCCTTAATTTAATATTATTCTTTTACTCTTTATATTAGAATTACTGTTATATCCTTCTTAAATTACTAGCAATCTAAAAGTACATAGACTATAGGTAGATGTATTAATACAATAGAATTTATTCGGAAGATATACATTAGTTTATTTCATTCTTTGTCGATCAAATTCTATGTTAAGTTGGAAGACATGCATGATACGTTGGTACAATATATCGCTAAGAAAACATAAAGTTTATTTATTTATATTATTTATCACTAGATTAACTACTGTGGTCATTGATTTATTAGCCTAATAGTTATTTGATGTTTGGCAACAGTGATGGATTAAGAAAAAAATGTTCAATTTTACTTGTTAAGCATTGATTTTTGTGTAGTGTAATTAGTTATATTGAATTAATGATGCAATATTTTCTTTACATTTACCTTATTCATCAAATATTGTAAAAAGTCGTATTCGCAACCGAATGTGTGATAATGAACGATAACTTGGTGGTTTATATTGAAAAAGATATATTCAATTATGTGTCAAATGAAGCTATCATACAGAGGTTTCAAAGAATGACAAAGTATCGTGGTCAATTGTAATTTGAATTCTTTAATATCAATACCATACATTTTTGTATTGGCTTTTAAATTTTTGTTTTTAATGATTTTACATTTTAACAATTGTGCTATCTCTTACATTATTTTCTGCGTCCGTCCCTGATTGACACCAGATTACACTTTGACCTCCAATAAATAATGGCTGCAGTTTAGTCCCCACGTAAATTTCTCGTTAATATTTTACGGCCATGTGTGGATTTATTAGTATAATTTTGAAGACTTAATTTTTTTTTTCACAGCCACGCATATGCATGCATGCACATTATTGGATCAACTAGTTCATTTATAATGTAGTCCTTCAATTATGCATAGAAAAAACATTTCCTCTAAAAGTATAAATGAGATTATTTTGAATCATATATATTAATATATGTTTATAATAACATGATTAAATAAGATATGGTACTTGAAAATTCAAAAAGATAAATAAATAATAGAAATATAACAAAAAGTATCGCAGAAATTAAAGTGTTACAGAAGATCCGGACTTGTTGTTGGGAGTGGGAGAGAGGAGTAATAATTGATAAGGAATCCTCCCACTATAAAATTTACCTGAAATGGAGACTCCAATCACTTCTCAATTTTCATTTATAGTCATCATCATTGTCTCATTCATGCAAATCAATTTAACAATAATTGTTGACAGCAATATTCAATCAGACTCGGCTTGGACTCCGTGACACCCAATGCAAGATTCCCTTTCATATATAAGAATTGATTACCAACGTAGGTAAATACTCCCTCCGTCCCTAAAAGATGATCACATTTTGATTTTTGTTAGTCAAACATTACAAAATTTGATCATCAAATCCCATTAAACGATAAGAAATAATATAGTCTTGTGGGACTTTGTTATTAGCTTTCGTCTCAATACATATTTTTGAAATATTAACTTTTTATAATTTTTTCGCATGTAGAATAATAGATATTTACGTTTCAAATCGTGTTTTGTTAACTACCAAAAGTTAAAATATGATAATCTTTTAGGGACGGAGGGAGTATAACAATAAGCTTTCTTTTTTGATTCCTAAGATTGAATTCTTTCTTGAAATTTGAAAGTTTTGAAAGTTATACGTTTTTGCCAATTTTTAATTTTCATCCAAATACTTACTAATAATGTGTTAGCCCCACCACTAAAATTTTTACTCAGATGGATCAAAATTCCACAATTGATTAAGTAGAATTGGTAATGTCGTAGTCTTATACAACTTTATTTGATTTTAATTGTTTTACTTTGATCATATAAATTAAATAAATTTGTTAATCAAGCTTGTCACACGGGCTTGTATGCTTAATGTCATTAATTTATTTCTTAGCTGAATTGACTTGTATGTTATTGTGTCAATTTGAGATTTATACTCGACGAATATTATGCAACATTATCTCAAACACAATGCTTCAACACTTCAAATATGCCTTCTTATCTACCTGATGGATACTTCGTTGGGGGAAATTCCTCCCCGGTTGGCACCTTCGAGGGACCTATGTTGATGTGGGGTTTCGAAACAAAGGGGTGCTGGCCCTTTATTATCTTTCTGGTGTATGACTTTCCAACTATGTACTCATATTTCCAGGTTAACTACTGCCATATTCTGAAACAACACAAGTTTGATCGCGGGAACCCCGGGTTGCAGTTCAACTTCTCTTCACCATTGTAGAAAAGAGGTTGCAGTTCACAACTCTTATGCATCTTCCTCCTATGTAATGGATCAAGAGTGTTCAAAAACGCGAAGAAAGTGTTTAGAAAGGGAGCGTGTAGCGAGATGTTACCACTAAATCACTATCTAGTAAGTCTTGATAGTTTTCAGTATTGTTTGGCGGTAACTATTAGTACTACATTCAGCAAATCACTCATGGATCAATATTCAACTGCCATATAGTATAAAGAGAATTGCATCACAAGTCACAACACACACCAAAAGTTGAGCAAATGTAGAATGCTTTTATAGTGAAGATTTACTGAGAGTAAGGAGATTTACAACTTTGAAACTCGAATACAGAACACTCTGTTTCTGCATTTCCTCACAACCATATCTCGACTTGCTCCAATACTACAGCACATTATGACTATACTATGTTAAGCTAAACAATACTGCAAACTTCTAGCCTTCGGCCTTTTCACTACTCCTCATATTTATAGCTACTTCAACTCTTCCGGACCAATCACGTCTGCAAAAAAAGATTACAATATTTAAGATAGAGATACTTTGCATTTGGAAACAACAGTTCTAGAGACTAGCAGGCGAATCACTATCTTGTAAGTCATGCAGTTGCTATTAGTACTACATTGAGCATATAACAGAGAACGTGTACTAGTTCAGAAAACATTAGCTAGTAATATCGTTTAAAGACCACTACTAGCCTTCGTGATGAGAGTCCATCCCTATTGGAAACGATAAATCTGTACATACCATCTCTTAATACCGCAAGAATCCAACATCGAAAATGAAATAGTAATTGAAACATTACATAGATAGCATCAATTGATACAAGTCTATATAATAATACAATTTTGCATCTGTTTATTGCAAATTATTGAAGCTTCGAGCTGTCAAATACAATGTGATACATGACAACCAAATTCGAAAAGCATGGACGTAATATAAAGAGGTTCATACCCTTTTAATCAGATCACATTTCCTCGTTCTGTGTCATCAGGAATATCAAGAATACGTTGGCTCTCCGTGCAAAGACAAGCTGCAGTGAAACCGTTAGAATCCATGCCCATAATCGGAACCTGCTGATGACTTTCCGTATCCACACAAAATAGTTCTCCTCCTCCTTCGAACAACAATGTTTTCTTATTCTGATTACACTCATAGGCAATTGGCCTCATCCTTAATGGTCCACCCCTCATCTCAAATCGAAACAACTTCACCCAAGATTCCCCGTTACCATAGTGTTCCATTTTAAAAAGTTGAAAACTTCTTCCAGCCTTCCTATTTTCGGTCCTAACCAGGCAGAGGCACCCATCGAAGACTCCTAAGTCAAATATACTGTTTTTATATAAACAATCAGGCCTTTTGATCACTCTGGTTTTGTTTACCGAAACATCAAAAGCAACAATACGATACCTGCCACGCTTCGTTTTCATCTTGAAATGCAAACAACCATTAACAAACACATCAGTAAACCCACCTGATGTAACACACCGGTTAGGTCGAAAAAACAGATCCCAAGAACCAGAGTTCAAACTATAAACCCAAAAATGAGCCATCCACCTATTCATCTGAACAAATCTGACTAACTTGTAGTCATCATTCCTCTCATCATACCCCAATCCATCAATCTTTATCTCATTTGAAGCAGCTGGCACATTTGGAATCACATGGTGAGTTCTTGTTGAGGGGTTCCAAAGAATGCACCCTGATGGGAAGGATAAGCACAGCAAACCACTACAAGAACCCGAAACTCGGGGCTCAAACGTGCATGAAGCACAGCGAGTTGGCAAATTCAGAGAGATGGGTACAAGTTCCAAATGGGTATTTTCTTGAATGGTATTGTGACGAAATGAAGCAGAGAATAGAGAAGAATCCTTCTTGAGAATAAGCGTCATTTTGTGTTGAGAGAATCAGAAAAAAAGGAGTCTTGAATCTTGATGATAAAATGAGATTCTATTGTATATATATGAAGGTCGTTATGATTCGTTGCATATTTGCAACGGTTTGGTTGCTTCTTTTGACACATTATATTCACAATTGTAGTAACTAATAATGGAGTATAATCTATTCAATAATTAAATAGTTATAGCTAAAATTCTAAACGGGTGATAAATTCTTCAACGCTCATAACACATGTTCGTTAGCATATTGAGCACAGTAGTGTATACTCGATGACATGTTTAACACACATTTTGTGCGTTCGAGACCTTTGGAACACACACTACATGCTCTTGCGAAGGGCAAAAATATAAAAACAAACTTAATAGCATGAAAATTTCTAGCGTGAAAATACATGCGCCGTGTACTCTGTAGATAGTCTGACTTGTGCTAGTTCTTGTTAGTCGACTTGAGTGTTTGTCAGGAAACAGACACCTCATTATATTGGGTAAGAATTTTTATGAATTCTTGTGTTCTAGTTGTGCTTTTGAGATTTAATAGAGATAAATCTGAAATGTCTGTATCTGTATTTATAAACATGCTTCAAGACTTAATATCTCCCAACGTCTCGTAAGAGTCTCCTACTTGAGAGGCGAGTAGAATATAAAATCCTAACGTCTTGTGAGAGTCTCCTACGTAAGAGGTGAGTAGAATATTATGTAAATTTGTTTTATAAATATGAGAACATATGTATGTGTCGACTTCATAGTTATTGATGTTCTCTAATATAAATCATTTGAACTTCGATGAATAGAATTGCATCACCAACACAGCAAAAGTATAGCAAATGTGAACTTCGATGAACATAATTACAACTTGCATACTCAAAGACTGGCGATAATAATCACGTCTGCAGAAACCGATAATAATCTTTGAGCTAGAGGTACTTTGCCTTCGAGAATAATAGATCAAGAGAATGCAAGAAAGGCAAATCGCTATCTAGTAAGTCATGCAGTAACTGTTAGTACTACATTGAGCAAATCACTCATGGATGAATATTCAAGTGCCATATAGTATAAAAAAAAATTGCATCACAAACACAGCAAAAGTTGAGCAAATGTGAAATCCTTTTAAGATGAAGATTACTGAGAGTAAGGAGATTTACAACTTCGAAACTCGAATACAGAACACTCTGTTTCTGCATTTCCTTACAACCATATCTCTACTTACTCCATCAATTCTAATACTACATCACATCATGACTACACTATGTTAAGCTAAACGATACTGAAAACATCTCGCCTTTGGCCTTTGCGCCAATCTTTATATCATAGCCACTTTAACTCTTCTGTACTAATCACGTCTGCAAAACACCACAACAATCTTTAAGCTAGAAAAACTTAGCGTACAGGAACATTGAATAGTTTTAGAGGTTAGGGAGCCAGGCGAATCACAACTTGAATTAACAGAAAACTTCTACTAGTAACAAAGATGAGCCTGTAATATCGTTCTAGACCACTACTGTCTACTAGCCTTCCCGGGAGTTCTTCCCTTTCGAAACGGGCAAAATTGTACATAGCATCTGTTAACTTAAGGACGTTAAGTGATTATAAATGTTTACGAAAGATCAAAGATAGCTACAATAGCCTGTTATACAGAAATAGTAGCATCAGCATGAAAGGAGTAAATGAAAGTGCATAATATGGAAATAAAATCAATCTGCAAAAAACCTCAGTTTCCATAGGCCATAATTATTTAGCAACTTCACTATCTAGTAAGTCATGCAGTTGCTATTAGTTCTACATTTAAGCACTTAACAGAAGACTTCTACTAGTTCAGAAAACATTAGCTAGTAATGTCGTTTAATACCGTTTAAGACCTGTAGCCAGAATCTAACATTGAATATGATTATTTCCTCTTAAATAGCATCAATTCATTACTTATAGAAGTCTATATAACACCATTTACATCTGTTTAATATAAAGAGATTCATAAACAATTACCGTTTTGATCAGATTGGAATCACTCTTTCTGAGTCATCAGGACTATCAAGAATACGTTGGCTCTCCATGCAAAGACAAGCCTCGGTGAAACCGTTACAATCCATGCTCATAACCGGAACCTTCTGCTGACTTTCCACATCGATACAAAATAGTTCTCCTCCTCCTTCGAACAACAGTGTTTTCTTGTTCTGATTAAACACATAGGAAATTGGCCTCATCATTAGTGGTCCACCCTTCATCTCAAATCGAAACAACTTCACCCAACATTCCCCGCGCCCATTGTCTTCCATTCTGAGAACTTGAAAAGTGTCAGCCTTCCTATTTTGGGTCATAACCACGCAGAGGCACCCATCCAAAACTCCTAAGTCAAAATTACT
This sequence comes from Echium plantagineum, assembly GCA_003412495.2. Classification (NCBI taxonomy): domain Eukaryota; kingdom Viridiplantae; phylum Streptophyta; class Magnoliopsida; order Boraginales; family Boraginaceae; genus Echium; species Echium plantagineum. Next base: position 14,309,998 of record CM016564.1, read on the forward strand.
GTTACTATATGAACAATGAGGCCTTTTGATCGCTTTCGGTTTGTTTTTCGAAACATCAAAAGCAACAATCCGATATATGCCATCAACCGTTTGCATCTTGAAATGCAAACAACCATTAACAAACACATCAGTAAACCCACCTGATGTAACATACCAGTTAGGTCGAGACAACATAGTCCAAGAACCAGAGTTCAAACTATACACCCAAAATTCAGTATCAGAAATACCGAACAAATCCTGGCGATCAACGAACTGAACAAATCTGACTAACTTGTAGTTATCTTTCCTCTCATCATACCCCAATCCATCAATCTTTATCCCATTTGGAACAGCTGGTTCATTCGGAATCACGTGGTGAGTTCTTGTTGAGGGGTTCCAAAGAATGCAAAATGGTGGGATGGACAAGCACAACAAACCATTACAAGAACCCAAAACTCGGGGCTCGAATGAGCTGCGAGATGGCAAATTGAGAGAGATGGGTACAAGTTCCAAATGGTCATTTTCTTGAATGGTATTGTGAACAGGTGAAGCAGAGAACAGAGAAAAATCCTTCCTTAGAATAAGCGTCATTTTTGTGTTGAGAGAATCAGAAAAAATGGAGTTTTTTATGTTTTGATGAGATTCTTGAATCAGTATATATAAAGAGTTGGTCGTTATGGTTGGTTGAATATTTGCAACTGTTTTGTTGGTTTTGTTAGTTTAGATCTTCTACTAATCGATGAGTCTATAATTGATATACATTATATTCACAATTGTGCTATTTAATATAATATTTCATTTAATCGGCTAATGGGGCATATTGGATATAGATAGAAATTTTGAATACATTAAATATTTCTTAATTTATTTATGTGAAATCTCTAAAAATAAAGAATAAATAATAAATGAAACCAAGAAATAATGAGAAGATACTTCTTATTTGATGTTTATTGATATCATAAAAACGATATAATGAGAGTTTGTCATTTATCTTAGCAATTTTAGCTCTATAGCTTCTTTCTACTATGACAAGAACAAATTAATTATGTAATGTTGGTATTGGTCCTCAGCTTCCTTCTAAGAGGTCTCGGGCTCGAATTTCGTAGCGAAGTATTTTAATAAACATACTTTCTCTGCTTTTTGGGCTGCCTTTGCAGCGTTTTAGAACTCATTCAGTGGAATTTGTAGACATTTCGGTGATTTCCAACACCCACTTTGTGGATTTCCGGGCATTTCAAGTTAAACTTCGGGGATCGGATCCACATCCAGAGGTCAGGCATTACGTAGATTGGAGTCACATACAGGAGACGAAAGTTCATTGAAACAACGGTTAGAAAAGACGATGTTGTTTATTTAGAGTTTAGACTCCCATTTATTTAGTTTAGAAATATATTTTATATGATATTATTATTTATAACTTTTGTTGTTTGAATGAAAAAAAAAGAGTAAAATACTTAACGATGAAATTGATTGCAGAATAAAAGCTAATGTCTATATAACATGTATTTTAGAGCATATTTTCTTACACATTGCAGTTAGTATGTGTGGCTATGTTGCCGGACCCTGCCAACTAACTAGTACTAGTATAATATAAAAAAGTTGTACTTATTATTTCGATGCACTCAATTTCTTGTTCTTTCCTTGGATCATTATTATTTATAGTGAATAATTTGAAAGATAATTACTTACTTACTCAAATATTGCATGACTGATTAAATAGATAATTGAATATGAAATGTAGTGATTTATATTAAAAAGATTCAACATGTTGAAAGATGAGTAAATAAAACCAATTCAATTTGTTTTTAATTTTCACTTTCATCACATTTAATTATGTGTAGTAAATTATTTTATAGTGAATGAGTTTTTGAAAAAAAACAATAATGTCAAAATTCATCAGGTACTCTACATATATAGAGGTTATTGGTACTTTGGTTCATTAATTTGTATACAAAAAATATAGCAATATTGTAAAGAGTTAAAAATGTGTCAAATATTATTTTCTCCGTTCATTTTTACTTGTCTTTCTAGCATAATTTTATTTGTTCAAAAATACTAATCATTTAAGATAGAAAATTCTACCTTCACATTCTTAATAATCTTTTGATTACGATTTTCCCATAAAATTATTGATCAAGGGTATAGTTTCAAGTAATTATCATTTTATATATTCAATATACTTTTTTATTAGTATGTATTTTCCTTTATCTATGTGCAAATGATTAAAATGACAAATAAAAATAAAGAAAAAAATACTAATTAAAAGCATTATAAATTTAAAAAGTTAACGATTGTTGATTATTGAGTGGAATAAATAGATTAAACAATTATTTTAGTCATTGTTCAACAGTAATGGACATTTATGAGTACCAACGTCACTCTCTTAGTCTACTCTGAAGCTTAATAAATGAACTAATATTCGTGAAAGAGACCACTAGTATATCAACCCATGTAATTACTCGATCATTTGCTAAACATCATTTCTCTATATTTCGAAATTAAGTTATTAGTCACGTATATATAATAACTCCGCACTCATATGCATTTCTTTTCGTTAAAATTTAAAATCGTCGTAAAATATTTAATTTCATCAATATATTGCTATTAGAATGATGTTGACTTTCTTAAAAAAATGTTGATTACTTCAAAAAAAAAGAGGAGTTAAGCATGGTTTAATGTTTTCACGTCCGAACTTTAAAGTATAAATAGGGTAAAGCCATGTATCAATATATATGCGATCCAAACTAAATCAGACCGTTTGTGTCGACTAACCGAACCTTGGATTTTACTGTTTGGTTCGATATTTGTCAATGCGAATCGAGCCACGAACCGAATCGGACCTTTTACGTTTACTCGCAGACCTACCCGTCTAGAATTGGTCTATTTTCGGATTTTAGGTTAATCAATAAATTGGAGCAGTGCATGTAGACACTATTGTATTGAAAATTATGTTGGCTAAATTAGTTATGGATAAAGTCAAAATATATAATAAATAATAATATTTATTTATTTTTTTCTTGTCGAGTAATATATCGAACGGTCTCGGATTTACTGGATGAGTTATAAGTAAGAAAAAATACTCCATTACCACTCGATGCGGATATGAACATATAATAAATCCGAGTTTATGAAGTCTGACACGGAGCGAGCTCGGAGTACCATGTCTATTATCAACACTACAATTTTGGATTCTAAATAGTACATCATTGAAGGTTGGAGTGTTCCATTTATAGGTTGCAAATATAATTAAAGCCTGAATTGTATCTTCCATAATCATCATCTATGACCATATATGTGTTGACCAACTATTATAAGATGACACAGAACAGAATTGATCATCCAAGAAACACCTTCTCTGTAAACTACATTCCAAAGCAAAATGAAGAGAAATGGCTATCCAAACAACAGGGACACTAATGGCTACTGCAACATGTGCCCTAGAAATTTTGCTAATCACAATGATGTTATTTTGCATCAAAACAAAGTTCACAGCAACAACAATAATCCGATTTGCAAGTCTTGCGGACGACGCTTTTACAATAAAGCCGAGGTTGGCATACATATGGGGAGGCACAGCGGACCGAGGAGGCCAACTAAAGAGGAGGAAGAGGAAGAAGAGGAAGAGGAGGAAGAGGAAGAAGAGGTAGATGATGATGATGATGATGATGATGATGATGTCTAAAGGAGATGAAAAGAAGAGGCTTCTCCATGCTATATTTTTAACTTTGAAAGTTGTCCTAACTCCTAAGTGAGATTTCATGGCTCCAGTAGTCTTTGAAATCCACATTAAGCATTTCTTTTTCTAGTTATCTTTAGTAGGTTAAATATCAACTTTAAAAGCTATGAGCAATTGAGCATGGTAGTATAAACTTCATTTCCTATATAAATGTTCTTTTCATTTTGGACTGTTCTGCAGGCATACTATCCTTTGATTGGTGGGCTTCTAGATGTACATCTTACAAAAATATCTTGTGATCTTTTTGAGGAAATGAAAAATGTTGGTTGTAATCCGGATGTATCAACCTATAATCTGTTCCTTGATGATCTTAGTAGGTCCAGAAATGTAGAAAGACTTATTGATCTTTATGAAGAAATGCTCCGTAAAGGATATCAGCCGGACACTGCAACTCACAACATACTGATATCTGGTCTTGTAAAATCTAACAATATAGAGAAAGCCATAAACTTGTATTATGACCTTATATGTGGTGGCTTTTCTCCCACTCCCTGTACTTACGGTCCTATCTTAGATGGCCTTTTGAAGCTTAAAAAATGGATGAAGCTACGAGTTTCTTTCAAGAGATGATTAATTATGGATGCCGACCTAACTGTGCTATTTATAATATACTAATTAACGGGTTTGGCAAGTCTGGTGATGTAGAGACTGCGCGTGAGTTGTTTGACAGAATGGTGAAAGAGGGGCTACGACCAGATTTGAAATCCTACAGCATTCTTATTGATGGTGGGGAAGGTGGATGAGGCTATGGAATACTTCAAGGAATTGAAAACTGCTGGCCTCGATGATGATGTGATCTTTTACAACATTATGATTAATAGACTGGGGAGATCAGGGAAAATCCAAGAAGCAATGTCTATTTTCAATGAAATGCAGACCACAGGGACGAGTCACAATCTTTACACATATAACTGTCTAATACTACACCTTGGCATTGCCGGTAAGGTGGAGGAAGCAGTAAAGATGTATGTCAGACTTCGAGGAATGGGTTTTGAACCTAATGCTTTTACTTTCAATGCCCTGATAAGAGGCCATAGCATCTCAGGGAATCCAGACCACGCATATGCAGTCTATCAGAAGATGATGATTGGGGGATGTAGTGCCAATGGTGGGACATTTGCTCAGCTGCCTAAATGAAGTCAGTTTTCTAAAATTTAAGAAGCCGACACTATTTGACATGGTAGCAGAGTGGGCAGACACCTGAAATTACGAGTTGCAAGGTAACTCGTTGATTCTTCCCGTTCTTAATGGATGTAATTCTTTGGAACGATGCAGATTGCAGAGGCACGCACGCATCCAAGACTCCTAACTCAAATATACTATATATACTGTTACAATCAGGCTTTAATTTGTGATCATTCATCGTGTGCACCTTGTAATGCAAAGCACCATATAACAAACACATCAAAAGGCCCACATGGAATAAACCAAATTAGCTTCAACAACCATCTTCAACGAATCAGAGTTCAAACTATACAACCAAACTTCAGTATCATGATTTCTGACACCACTTGAATCATCACCAATAATTCCAATGAGATGAACAACTTTCATCAACTTATAGTCATCATGCACCTGATCATACCCCAATCCAAGAACATGATAACAGAGCCGTGTCTTAATCATCTCTTCACTAGTTGGCTCATTTGGAATCACATGGTGAGTTCTTGTTGATGGGTTCTAAAGAACAACAACACTCGGGGCTCAAACGTGCATGGAGCAGAACGAGTTGGCGATTTCAGAGAATTGGGGACAAGTTCCAAATGGTCATTTTCTTGAATGTTATTGTGAACAAATGAATCAGAGAATAGAGAAGAATCTTTTTTCTTGAGAGAATGAGACTTTTTCAAATGGAGTTCGGAAGGTGAACGATTATGTGATTTGCTGGAATACAAAGTCAGTTGAGGAAATGAAGAGTAAATGTTCAAATAGAGAAGCAAAATAAATAAATGCGGAGGAGATTCGAACCCTGATCAAATAACTCATAAAGCGTTCAAGTAGTTATTTTACAAAATTCTGATATATCCAAGCGAGCCAATCAAATTAAGACACGTTGCACCTCAATTGTAGGAAATTGGGAATTAGGTTTCAGTTAGGGTTCTTGACTTCGATTTTTAGGCCTAAACATATGTTATTGCCCCTAAATCGATCAATTTTTCACGGATTTCAGTTTATTTTTTACGTTCAAGTTAAATTATGGACTAAAATATATCATTTGTACCAATTGTTGTGAGCACTTATTGGGTCCAAAGTGCAACTCGTACATATTTATCGAATACCATTCTAACAATTTTCTCTCGATTATATTCTACCATTTATATAAGGGTGTTATGAGGGATGGATGGATGGATGGATCTAGTTCATTAGATGGTCTACCCATTGGCATAAATGAACAAATGCTCTCCTAGCTTAGTTGTCAGAAGCCTCCAGTGTTCTTCTAAATTGCTCAGGGTAAAACTATTTTATTTTTTCCATTCTTCTTCCCTCATTATCCTATTCTAGATTTTAATTTTTTCCTTTTCTTCCTTTTCTCATATATCGATTTCTTCGTTTTCGAGTTTACTTATATAAATGTTGGCTTAAACTACACATATCATTTTCAATCCATTTCATAATCATTTATTTTTGTAAATTTATTCTATATTTTTTATATTCATTTTATTTCTTCAATAAATTTATTCTATATTTTTCAATTTTACCAATGTCCATGATTTTTAAACTTTTCCCCTCTTAATTTAATACTCCTACCCTTTCATTTTAATTGACTTCAAGCTTTTTGAAACACAATTTTAATAATCAATTACGCTATATATACATTATACTACCTCCATCGCTTTTTAATTTACCCAACAGTAAATTTTTATTAACCGATAAGAAAAAATTTGCCATATAAGATCTTGTTAGAATCGTCTCAATATATATATTCGAAATATCAAGTTCTTATATTTTTACATATGTAAATTTAAAAATATTTACTTTTTAATTCCTGTCTCGGAGACTGTGAAAAAGTAAATGGGTCTAACAATTAGGGATGGAGGGAGTAGAAAATTACAAAAAAAAAATATTATGAAAACACTTTGAATTAATTTGTAGTCAAAATTTGACACAAACTCCAAGAAAACGTCAATTAAATTGAAAAATAAGGGAGTAGATAAATAGATTTTTCTAGACCATTTGAAAGTGTATAATGAACTTTTAGTAGATAATTACATATTTTTCCTAAGCTATAAAAAGTTGTCTAATTGGGTTGTAAAATGTGTTATTTTCATCTTTTTTATACTGAAAGTTATAAGGTTTAAATTCATCTTTTATAATTGAAATTTATAAGATTTGAATTCTTCTTTTTAGAGTTCGAACATAAAATATAACGAATATACTATTAAATTCAAATATTGGTAGAATAACATCAAAGCGAAATTGAACTTGATTTTCGTATTCGGATCGAAAAAGAATACGAATTCGAATACTATTATTGAAAATTTAATTCGATCATATTCTATTTGTTGTTGCTTGAAAATTTGGGAAAAAGTTTTAGCCCCAAACTGTTGAACCACTTGTAGGTTCGAATGTGGTTTGCAAGACAAGACATGAAGCGCAAACTAAGAAGATCAAAGTGTTGAATCTCTTGGATGGTTCGTATGTGGTTTGTAACAAATTAAATAGCAAACCGAATTGGTCAAACTGTGTACCAACTGGATGGTATAAAGGTACATTTGCAATTGGGAAAATATCTACAAGGAGCCGTTGTCGAATAAATCAAGAATGGATGAAGATCAATCAAGAGATATTCGTTTATTTGTGAGAAAATTGTTGAAATAGTCCTCGATAGAGGGATCGAATTGCACTTTAGCCCCCAATAGTTACACGGTTGCATTTTAGTCCCCGAAAGTGGCCAAAAGGTTGCACTTTAGTCCTCGGGTCATGTTTTCCAATAAAATTGTGGTCAAAACACAATTTTTAACAACTATGGGGTCAAAACACGATTTTTAACACGATTTTTTATAGTTGTTTTCCAATAAAGTCTACAATTATGGGTTAGCTAATGGACAAACTATAATATAATGGTTGCCGAAATAGTCCCCGATAGTGGGACCGAATTGTTAAAAATCGTGTTTTGATCCCATAATTATTAAAAATCGTGTTTTGACCCTAACTTTATTGGAAAACATGACCTGGGGACTAAAGTGCAACCTTTTGGCCAATTTCGAGGACTAAAATGCAACCGTGTAACTATTGGGGGCTAAAGTGCAATTCGATCCTACTATCGGGGACTATTTCGGGGATGATAGTGTGTGATATGGCAAGACCAAGGTTCTTGGAGTCTTGATTGGGAGTCACACGATGACAGGATGACAAAAGCATTTGATTGGGATTTGATTAGAGATAGATGTATGCGCAAAAAAGAAAGTAAATCAAATCTATAAATGGAAAGCATCAAGATTGTCGATCACAATCAATCCACAAATTAAGGGGGAGCTGTCCATTCGTCTATTTATAAAAGGGTATCAATCGAGACTCACTAAGATCATCGAAAAAGAATAAAACAAACATCTAGTGTTTAAAAGGTCTCTTGGAAAAGCTATTTGTGACTAGGGATCGAGTAGTTATCTCGCTCCGAGTCTGATTGTCAGGTTGCAATTCTAAAGCAACCCTGCGTGGTTATTATTTACTCACACACACAAAGTCTACATCGGGATGAGAGGGATGATGAAGACTTAGGAATAGAATTCAAATATATTTGAAAAGTCTAGTCAATGGTGATTGGTATAAGTCCCTTCTTGTAAACAATCTTTTCATAGTGAATTCCTTTCTGGGCAAGTTGCCCCCCTAGATGTAAGTATCAAGTTGATATTGAACTGGGTTATCATATCATGTGTTGTTAAGTTGTTCCAGAAGCATTGTAGTATCAACTGCTATAACAGTTGGTCAACTTGCAGTTACTAACTGTCGATTCATAATTTCACTATTCGAATTAGATTCGGTTCGTACGACCCCATCATATTTTTTTGGAATTTAAATTCATATTTTACGTCGTTCTATTTCTTGCAATAAAATAACATTGTTTTCGTTCGCTGCTGAATTTTTGCACCACCAATTTGGGACTCCTCGATCCGTCCTGGGTGTTATGGTTAAGCTTGTTCACATATTAACATCTCAACTAAATTTGAAATGTTCACTTGGAATCTTGGATATTATTCTATTTCGTCTCAACAAAGTGATCGAGCAAGCAATTCCCACGGCTAGTATCATACTATCATATATACTTTACAAATAAGGTAATTACTTGTAAATAACTTTATTTCCTTTTTTGTTAAACAAATATTACTTAATTACCAAAACATGCATCCACTTTATTATTTCCATAACTCATTAATTTCAATGATTAGTTAGGCCCGAAGATTTTTTATAGGGTGTATATATAAGTGGTTATTATGGGATGCAGTTGCTTTATCTTAAGAGCGCAAAGAAGAAAAGATCCCACAACTCTTCGTAATAATTGTAAGTATTTTTATCAATTGAATTATTACGTAAATTTATGATATGAAATTTGAGAGCTTCGTCTACTTACATGTTGTTTAAGGATTTTACTTAACATGGTGAAAATTTTAGAATACAAAACAAACATAATTAACTCTTTTTGAAAAAAAAGTAGTATGATGAAGATTATTAAACCTACAATCATATTTAACTATGTATAAATTTTATTTTTCCAATACTAGCAATATGAAAGTGAATCAGAAAGATATTAAAAAAATATAATTTGGTTTAGTTTATTTTTAATTCGTTTTAATTGATTATGCTATAATAATGGATTAATTCACTTTTTTTAATTGACTAATGTTAGACAAATAGGCAAATAACCCTAGCTCGTAAGTCCGTAGTGTTAGGGTTAGGTTTAATATTTACCTCTAAATATAGTAATTCTATATTGTATTTACAATAACAATATCATCAATGAAATATGTCCCTCTATATTTCTACATGGTATCTAGCCTATCGATTCTTGAGGCCTAAATACGAATTCCGCTGCCCTACCGGTTAGTTTTCTACTATGTGATACTCACCGGCGGGATTTGATCTATTTCAATTTTATTTTTATAATATTTCTTAAAATTTATTTTATTAAAATTTACTATTATTATTATTGTTGCAAACTCATAGAAATTTAGATAAAATTATCATGAGTTTGAGGGAGGGAGATAGGCTTGTGGAGAATGGGAGTATCCCATTAAAAAGAAAGGAAAAAGAAAGAAAAAGAAATTTTTTATTTTACTTCGAGTTGAAGTGGAATTATAAACAAAATCTGACAAGTTCGAAAAGGTTGGCGTTCTTGACAGTTATTGATTGGCTAATTACGCATGGTCTGGCGAATCATATACGCATAGTCTGGCGAGTCCTATACGCAGAGATCTGACATGTTCGAAGAAGATGGCGTTCCTGGCAATTAATGATTGACGATACGCATTGTCTGGCGAGTCCGATACGCACTGATCATGAATCCAGCTTGATCCAATTTAAATTTTCATTTTTACTATTTTATTCGTTTTTACTATTACTATTGTTGTATTGCAAACTCATAGAAATTCTATAAAATCACCATGAGTTTGAGGGAGCGTGTCAGACTAATGGACAAATAACCCTAACCCATAAGTCCGCAGTGTTAGGGTTATGTTTAATACTTAACTATAAATATAGTATCTTTATATATGATAAATTGCTATATTGTGACATGATTTTCGTAAATTATGAGTTTTTTTAATTGAATATGTTCCTTAATGAGTCGTATACTATGTATGTAATAATGTAAAAATAACTATTGGTATTAACTTTGGATGCATATTAATGGAATGGTGGAATGAAGTGCAGGAGATCATATGGCTTCAAAAGAAGCAGATTGGACTATGCTTCCTGACTTACCTCTCACTTTGATTTTTGATAAGTTAATCGCACTCCCAGATTTCTTGCGATTCGTTGCAGTATGCAAAGAGTGGCGACTAGTAGTAACTAATAAGTACAACAACAATATCCGACGATGGCTAGCCTCGCATTCGAAACAACTTCCGTTCCTTATGGTTCGATCGCCAGAAAGTCGTCCAAGCCTATATAGTTTGGCAACCCAGCAATCCCTCCTTAGTTCGGAGCAGCTTTATGTGCCATACAATTGCAATTTTAGATGTAGTGGAAGTTCATATGGATGGTTGGCCTTTGCCAGTGGCAAAGAATATGATGTCGAAATAACCCTTCATAATCCCTTCACTAAAGATGAGATAAACGATCTCCCTCATATACACAAAGATCTTTCTTGCTTACAAATTGAATATTTCGTTCCTAAGGTTATATTATCCGCCAATCCTAGTGTCAATCGAGATGATTTATACGTTGTCGCAATATACGATGGTATGGGTGAACTAGCCTTGCTGAAATATGGGCAAAAGTCTTGGATATACATCGACTTTATGCGTGAAAATTTAGTTTGTGTGGATGTTATCTTCTTTAGAGGTCTCCTCTATGCGGTAACCAATAATTGTATAATAGCATCAATAGATATTATTGGGTGTTTGAACATGAAGAAGCGAGAAGCTCCTCAACCAATATTTTTACAAACACATGAAAAAGAATGTAGTCAAGGTGAATACCTTGTGGAGTCATCTCAAGGGGACCTATTCGTAGTCAGGAAATTTTACGTGCGTCGTGTCTACGAAATCAGGGAAGATTTCAGGTTCCAAGTGTTCAAGGTAGTTCTAACAAAGGATGGAAATGAGGCAAAGTTAGAAGAGGTGAAGAGTTTGGGTAATGATGCATTGTTTTTGGGAGACAATCAGTCAATGTCAATTTCAGTTTTGGAGTTCCCCCAATGCCAACCAGATTCTATATACTACACAGACGATGGGTACGATAATGGATATGAGGAATTTTATGGACATCTGGGTCCTATTTGTAATGGTATTTATAACTTGAAAGATGGCACCGTTCGAGAACATTATCAGCCGCGCCCAGAAGACGGGAGTCATATGTTGCCACCCATTTGGATCATCCCATCGCCCAAATTTCTAGGGAGTTAGTCGTCCAGATGTTCTAAGTATTATTACCTTACTAGCTGTTGCTGCACAGTCTAGCCTATGCGAAGTCGTTCCTTTTATACAGTTACTTTTTTGAATAATTAATTAGATATTGTTGAAACTACGTAACACATTTATGAAAAAATATAAAAGAAGATCGTATACAATTTTTAAAATGAATTTGAGGATACATAAGTGAATCATTATTATATACATGAACATACAATTATGTACAATAATATGATCACACATAAATGCAAGTAAACATATAACCATACATTAGTCCAATATGTTATTACACTGAACATTTGAAATACATTTTTGTGAACTTCTTATATTCATCTTTATATTTGAGTATTTCACTTTTCATTAGTCCAATATGATGTCCTCGCTGCTATTGCCACTTTTAATTCTCGATTCTGCAAAAAAATCACTTTTTAGCTCAATAATGTAACATATTCAAACGGAGAAGTGCTTTATTTAATCAATCTCAGATCAAATTTCAATTGGAGGAAAGTTCACTGCTTTTCTGAAACTTAAAGAAAAATAAAACAAATTAAAATAATTAAAATGAAGAAAGATTTTGATCTATAACTCTCAAACAACATATCACTTAGGGTAAAAAATGAAACTTTTGAGTTCATTTCAATTGCTGAAATCACATAATATATAAAAAGATGAGTGATATAGAGAAAATTGTGAAAGTACCACTTTTCTTTTGTAAATTAGTGATGAGGTGAGTTTTGAACCCAGAACCTTCTGATCACTAGCAAGAGCCTTTTCCACTAGGCTATTCGATTAACTCTATGAAAGTACCACTCTTTGAGTCCACTATTTGCCAGAATAGACGAAACTTTTTTTATTAAGGAACTACCACACTTTTGCAGTGAATTGACTAAATTGCCCTCATATGCCTTTATATTGCTAGGCCCACCTTTTCACACTTGATTATTGAAATTTTCCCTCTCACTCTAAATCTTTTCTCCCACCAAAACCTTTCATCTTTCTATCTCTAGAAATTTCACCAAAATCTTCGATGGTTTAGCTAATATTCTTCAATTTTGGATAAGTATATATACTAAAAACAACATAATTGTGAATAACATTTATTTTTTGGGCGTTTAAAGATGTAAAGTTTGAATCTTTTTCAAATTAGTTGAGTTAAAATCACGTTTTTCAATATAGGTGAGTTAAAATCACGTTTTTCAATTAGTTATATACTTTATGTGTATTATGTTTTTGTTATTTGAAGATTTTTTAACAAAAGTTTGAATCTTTACGATTTTTATGGGTATATGGGTAAGTTTGCATACTAAAAATTGTAGATTTATGCGTAAAGTTTGTTTTTTTGGTACTTGAACGTTACTTTTCGGACAAAAGTTTGAATCTTTTTAAGTTGAGCACAAGACTTTGAGTTTAAATAATGTGTAAACTATGAATTTATGTTTTATGTGTGTTATGTGTATGTAATTTGAATATTTAATGTCGTTTTGTAATAAAAGTCTGAATCTTTGGGGTATTATGTTGATATAGTCTCGTTTCTAATAATTATAACACTGTATAATCAAATATAGTTGATTATAATATTATATAATAAAATATAATGGATTATAACGGCATACTAAAGTATAATCGAGCATAGCACGTTATAATGTAATATGTCATTTATGTGGAGTTACAACTCATATATATTTGTTTAATATTGAAATATAAACAAAGGTTAAGTTGTTTATAATAGAAAGTATTTAATTGAAAACTTGAATTTGAAACTGATATGAAATATTTTTATCAAATATGTTGCCTTATATGCTTATAATTATTACAGTTTATTTCCATCTCATGTCTTTAACCTGTGCCCAGGGCACATTTTAGAAAAATCGTTGATTATAATCCAATGTAACAATTTTTCATTAAATTAGATGATTTGAATTTTAGTTTAATTATTTCAGGGTGAAGAAATTAGAGAATTCAAGTTCTAAAGTAGCGCGAGTGGCCATCGAAGAAAAGATTCTTGTTAAAGAATAGAAATCTAATTCTTTTTTTTTTATTTTTTCTATTTCACGGTTTGTTTAGTATTCAAATGTATACTATAGTATAATTTATTTGTTTCATACCCAAAAGAATCAATATTTTTCTTTGTGTTTTGTACTAATTCTAATACACTCATCCAATTTTTATGGTTGTATCCTATTTTTGTGCAATTATTTTTGCTAATTAATATGTAATGTATAACATATCAATTTTTGTTAGTGTTGAACTCTGTAAAATAATATTGTTTTCGTTTGCTGCTGAAATTTTGTAAAAAAAAAAAATTTGCACCACCAATTTTGGACTCCTATGGGTTCCGCTTTAAAACCAATGGGTAGTAGAGGGAATAGCACAAAATCTTATATATTGACCAAGGGAGGAAATCGACTTCCGAGGTGGTATGTGCATCTTAACACTCTCCCTCACTTGTAACCCAATCGTCGGCGGAATATTCCTTGCCGGTATTAATTACCGGAACAACATCGGCGGGGTTACACGAGCCTCAATAACTCGGGGTTGGCTCATGATACACATTAAGCTAATTACTTGTAAGATTCTCACTGCTAGTATCATACTTTACAAATAAGGTAATTACTTGTAAATAACTTTATTTCCTTTTTTATTAAACAAATATGCATCCACATTATTATTTCCATAACTCATTAATTTCAATGATTAGTTAGGCAAGAAGATTTTTATAGGGTATATATATAAGTGGTTATTATGGGATGCAGTTGCTTTATCTTAAGAGCGCAAAGAAGAAAAGATCCCACAACTCTTCGTAATAATTGTAAGTATTTTTATCAATTGAATTATTACGTAAATTTATGATATGAAATTTGAGAGCTTCGTCTACTTACATGTTGTTTAAGGATTTTACTTAACACGGTGAAAATTTTAGAATACAAAACAAACATAACTATTGGTATTAACTTTTGATGCATAGTAATGAATGGTGGAATGAAGTGCAGGATATCATATGGCTTCAAAAGAAGCAGATTGGACTATGCTTCCTGACTTACCTCTCACTTTGATTTTTGATAAGTTAATCGCACTCCCAGATTTCTTGCGATTCGTTGCAGTATGCAAAGAGTGGCGACTAGTAGTAACTAACAAGTACAACAACAATATCCGACGATGGCTAGCATCGCATTCGAAACAACTTCCGTTCCTTATGGTTCGATCGCCAGAAAGTCGTCCAAGCATGTATAGTTTGGCAAGCCAGCGATCCCTCCTTAGTTCGGAACAGCTTTATGTGCCATACAATTGCAATTTTAGATGTAGTGGAAGTTCATATGGATGGTTGGCCTTTGCGAGTGGCAAAGAATATGATGTCGAAATAACCCTTCATAATCCCTTCACTAAAGATGAGATAAACGATCTCCCTCATATACACAAAGATCTTTCTTGCTTACAAATTGAATATTTCGTTCCTAAGGTTATATTATCCGCCAATCCTAGTGTCAATCGAGATGATTTATACGTTGTCGCAATATACGATGGTATGGGTGAACTAGCCTTGCTGAAGTATGGGCAAAAGTCTTGGATATACATTGACTTTATGCGTGAAAATTTAGTTTGTGTGGATGTTATCTTCTTTAGAGGTCTCCTCTATGCCGTAACCAATTATTGTATAATAGCATCATTAGATATTATTGGGTGTTTGAACATGAAGAAGCGAGAAACTCCTCAACCAATATTTTTACACAAACATGAAAAAGAATGTAGTCAAGGTGAATACCTTGTGGAGTCATCTGAAGGGGACCTACTTGTCGTCAGGAAATTTTATGTGCGTCGTGACTACGAAATCAGGGAAGATTTCAGGTTCCAAGTGTTCAAGGTAGTTCTAACAAAGGATGGAAATGAGGCAAAGTTAGAAGAGGTGAAGAGTTTGGGTAATGATGCATTGTTTCTGGGAGACAATCACTCAATGTCAATTTCAGTTTTGGAGTTCCCCCAATGCCAACCAGATTCTATATATTACACAGACGATGGGTACGATAATGGATATGAGGAATTTTATGGACATCTGGGTCCTATTTGTAATGGTATTTATAACTTGAAAGATGGCACCGTTCGAGAACATTATCAGCCGCGCCCAGAAGACGGGAGTCATATGTTGCCACCCATTTGGATCATCCCATCGCCCAAATTTCTAGGGAGTTAGTCGTCCAGATGTTCTAAGTATTATTACCTTATTATTGTAACCATTATTAATTTAATCTTTGTACTAGTTAGATTTACTTAGTTCAATTTTTCCAAGAATCCAATTTGTGTGGGAAGTTACAACATCTGAAGCTAAAAACTGATTCTCACACCTGAGTTTTATGGGTCAACTCATCAACATAGTTGATGATTCTATTTGGTGATTTGAAAGCATGTACAGAATTTTGAGATAAATTACAACACACCATGATGGTCATCAGCAACCGAGCAGCGTTTTGAAAAAGATTTCCACAATCGTGCTCGTTTAGCTACTCGGATTGCTCAATTGACTCTGATGAATCTTATTGCTTACATCAGTAGTCGCTTGTTTATTTATAAAACGAGCTCACCTTAAACGAGCTTACCTTAAATTTTGTTCGAGCCAGAGGCGTAATAAAGATGGATCAAACTATGTTCCATAATTCTTTTATAAAAAAACAACTTTGAACATTGCATATATATTATCTTTCAGATACCAAAAGAAATACCTTCAATCACAACATTGAAGTATAAGGTTTCCAAACATCAACGTAGTACCTCAAAGGTTTAGGCAGAGAATTTTTCCATTTATCTCTATCTGGAAACTCCCCTCCAGCCATAGCAATCAAGCTCTCATCTTTCCTATTCTCAAGACAAAGAACATAAAGCTCTTTATCGAACACCTTCTGCATAGCCTTCAATGTCTCGTCCATTATCATCTTCCCGTCTTTTCGAATATCTTCAGGTTCAACACAACTCCCTCCTACATTTACCATGATTCTTCCACCTTTCCTTAAACTCTTCTTCATATTCTCCCATGTTTTTGGGTTTTGCAGCTCAGGAATCACTACACCCTTACTAAACAAATCAACCAAAATGCCTGAAAGCAAAAATTGCAAGATCACCATCTTTCTCAGTAAAAATCGAGCTTTTAACATCTTCTAATAAAAGTTACACTTCATACCACCATCATACTTTTTTGTCAAAATACCCTATAGTAGAATTTTGTTATTCTTACTTAATTATCTAACTAGTATCTACATAATATCTATTCAGAGACTAACATTTCAATAACAAATTAACTGATATCTATACAATATCCAATGGCTTCGGATATTTTTGTCCGGCCAATAAGGCGGGTGATATAAGATGCAAAAGTCTGCAACGTCACACTAACAGCCCCCACCCACCCCTGTCCTAGAGTACACGAAGGAGGTCAATCGCGGGTGTTACAAGATTGGAAGGTGGTATTCTTGATCCCATACCTGAAAAGACGCCATTTTTATTACTTCCAGTAATTGCATTGCCAATATAAATGAAAAGCCTTTCTGGGTATTTGTTCTCAAGATGTGAAACCCCAAAATATTTCCTCCCAACTTCAATAACAGCAGGATCAAGCTCCCAACTCTGAATAACAATTTCTGGGTAAATTTCCAATATTATCTTAGCTGCAGACCCACCTCCAAACCCAAGAATTCCCAAGGGTCCAGGTGGTAGAATTGGAGGAAGAGTTGCAAACACATCAAAATAAGCATTAGTTAATGATTTGAAAACAAAAGATATACTATGAATGTTTCCAGGGGCATCAAGTAAGAGTAGCCTTGAACCAGATAAAGGGTGGTCTGCTTTTCTTGAAACTTCAAGGACTCTTATGTAATTGTACCTTGATTTGAATTTGACTAAGGTTTTGACCATATCAATTGGTATGCCTCCATCTTCATCAAGAATGATGTCTGAGGGTTGATTGTGTTGAGGGTGGGATTTGAGAGGGAGGAAATTTGAGGGTTTTGAGAAATTGAGGTTTTGGGTGGTGAATTGATTTGTTGAAGGGGTTAATAATGGAGGGAATTTTAGTGAACTAATGTAAATGGCATTCATTTTGAGACAAGAGAAGAGGTGAAATGTGTGTTTTGGTTATATGTTGTGAAGTTGTTTTTGGTCTTTCATTTTGGGACATATGTAGAATGGGAACCACTATACACACCCAAATAGTGTTCTTTTAAATTAAAATGACTATTTTGTCTCTGAATAAAATTTTATAAAACGCTATACTTACAAATAAGGGGATAAAATAGTCATTTACTCCTCAAAAACACTATTTGGCACTTTGTTTGTGTATATAAATAACTAGTATGGACAGGGCATTTTCCTCACGATCGATGTAGAAATTTAACGTGAAATATTCATTATATCATCATAATAAAATAAAAAATTAATCGGAGTACTCATTCTAATGAAAATATAGAAGTAAACAGAAGCAAAAACATATTTGGAGGAAGATTTGAACTTGAGACCTCCTATAAGTTAATCAATGAATTAATCATTTGAGCTATTTTTTATACTATTCATGAATATCCGCCATATATTCTAGGTCTGCCAAACTTTTCGGCACCTCATATTTTATTCTTTATAATGTAAAAATAATTTCGAACCCAGGGAACATGAGATCGAACTCCTCACGAAAATGAGTCGTGAAAATTGGTTTTACCACGATCCACTATTCCACTCCTCCGTGTCTCGAGAGTAATTCTTGGAGGCACCTAGTCTCACAACATCCTTCTTAATTAGTCGAATAATTGTACCAAAATGTACTGAAAAAGGAAATAGCAAATTAAATATCATATTTAATAGAACTACAAATGAAAAAATTAGCTAACAAGAATCATTATTATTGAATAATTATAGTTGATGGCTAAACAAGATAGTTTATGATAAGTATCATATTTTTTATTAAATTGTATAAATGAAAGTACATGCATAGATGTTAAAAAATCGCACTCAATTATGAATCTATGTATACTAACTGATCAAATAAAAATTACATCTATATGTTTCTCCCTTCATAAATATAATACAATCAAATCTTCTTATAGTTTCATTTGGAGGATTCCTCCTTTAAATGAACCATACAGAGGGCGAGATCTCCTGAAAGTGAAGACATCTTCTATCTGAACCACGTTTTCGTTAGCCACCTCAGTTTTGTCGACTTTCAGCTCTGAACAGTGAGAGCTTCCATATACCCACACACTCAAAGATTTCTTCCGAGGGGCGCCAACTTTTATGTGTTCGTCAAAGAAATCGACCAACTCTTTCTGTTTCAGTTGCTTCAATGCAGCAATCTGTTTGGACAATTGAAGAGATTAGATGTTAGTGAGATCTAGTATTCGAACCTCGATGAAGAAATGTGGAGCCAAGGGGTGGGGGAATTTTTTAGTTGTAAAAGAAGATATTATCAAAATTAAAATCATCCAGAAAACATTGGGAATTATGCATACCTCGCATTCCCTCCTGTCGAATTTCAGAGTTCCATCAGATATCTCACGCCAGTAAAATCGGGATTCTTCTCGTAGGTTCTTATGTTTCTCAAGCTTCATATCAATGAGTGCATTCACATTGCTCTGAATAATAAGATAAAAGAAAAACTAGATGTTAGATATGACAACAGCGGGCATTCAAGAGCCAAGTTTAGATTTGCCAGTCCGTTTCGAACTCTTTCATTCTGTTAGCTATTTCAATTTGAGATAAGGGAGTTAAAAGATAAGATAGCAAATTTTTAAAGGCTTAAACGACAGATAATAATTGTCGGTGTCACATATCATGCAACAAAAGAAGCAATAAGTGAATTGGGGATTTCTCGAGCATACCTTGAATTCCTCAGCCGGCATTTCATAAAGTTTACTCTCGAACATCTTAAGGAATGCCTCAACTCTTCCGTCAATATGTCTAGGACCCTATAGAGACCAGCAAAGAGTGGAAGTAGAGGATTAGCATAGCAATCACACTAAAGGTAGCAGTGTAGTGAATAAAGTAGTTTAAGCACAATCTTGGGATTGAAAACAAGTCCGAGCATCCCATTTAATCAGAATAAATATATACCTTAGCAGTCGACTGAATGATAAATTGCACTCCCCGAACACCAAAATCATCCCTGGAGTATAAACTCTGTCATATTTTAAGAAATCCCAAGAGAATAGACAAGAAAACAGGACTAACATTCCAAGCTATATTAACATGACATATCTAGCTTCCAGAGAAAAGTGTAATAATGTTGGAACATATTGAGTGCGAGTTTTCAATCTGTAACCTTACTTATCTGGTTTTTGTCTAATAAAAGTATATATAGGTTTCTTAAGAGTATGACCACAACTTAACCATACCTCTGCATTAGGACAGTAATGTAACCAAGTTGCTCAACTGATCTAAGCTGGTGAAAAGCCGGTTGCTTAGCTATCAAAGCAAAGAGTTGAAGTTTCACATTTAACAAAAAATCATCCTGATGCACCTGCGAAAGTAATATAAAAATGAAAATGTAATTCTTTGTGATGCTTTTGGCACATGTATATATAATTAAACATCAACATGCCCCAATGTCTCTGAAGAGTCTCTTGTCTAAGCAGGCTAAGGGGTCGACAGTAAATAGCCTTACCCTTGTGATAACACGGATGTTGTTTCCTAATTAACCCAACAGTGAAGTGCGAACACTAATGACTACTTCAAATTAGAAGAGGCTTAGGTAATGTAATGAGTCATTTTGATTTATTCCTTTACATCCAAGAGCAAGAGAATATAAAATTTTGACTTCATATGACATGAGAAGACGAGGATTCATATTCCAATTTTCAAGCTATTATATCTGCTAAATTTTGATGTTTACGCGCAGGAACATTCATATCGGTTTCTGATTATGTATGAATTATTATCCAAATTAACAACAGGAAGCTTTTCCATACATCAAAACTAAAGTTCCCCAACCGCAACCGAAATAGGTGACCCACTGGGGAAGTCTCTTAGTGAACACATGAGTCAAGACAAAACGTGTTTGATGGACAGACGGTGGTGATCATTGAGGCCAGTTCATCAAATTTAATAACATATCAAACGTGTTTCCAAATTGACCCAAGAGTGAAGTGCAAACACTATCTACTACTTCATTATAGAAAAGGGTGTAGCTAATGTAATGATCCATTTTGTATGACCACTTTTCCTATCTAAAGTTTGTTCAACTTTAGTTCAAATTTGTGGAGTACAAAGAAGTAATGTGATATAATTTGAATTTTCCTAAAATTTTGCTCAAAAGTAAAGTGGCCAAACAAATTGGAATGGAGGGAGTAAAACATTTGACTTCATAAGACATGGAAATAGGGAAGTCTCTTCATATCTAATTAGTTATTTTGAATTTTTGATAGTTGTGTCAATGCTTACTTGAATGTAATGGATGATGGAAGAATTTTCATCACTCGGATTTAGGCCTTCTGCAGAATAAACATAATTTATTCCCTGCTCCAGCTTGACAATCCTATTTGTTAAATGCTGAGATGGGAATAGAGCCTTGGATTTGGGCTCAGGAACCTCAAAAAATATATTTTCAACATATTGCATAATTGAATTTGCTTCATTCGGTTCCATGTTTCCTGAAAAATTATGAATAAGATTGATGACACTGGTAGGGATGAGATCTAAAAGAGGCTCGTAAATATGGTTCACATTATCACATAAAATGGAAACCTGAAATGTAGCACTCTAAGAAGGCCCTTGATATCATTAGAGGATAAAATCTAACGAGATCATCAGCAGTTAGATGAGGAACAACTTCTAGTTCATCCGTCCAGGACCATGCTTGTTTTTGCAATATCAATGAGCAATGATACATAGCTTGCTGGTATGGTTGTTGGAATTTGAAGTTCTGGTATTCCTTTGTCACCAACTCCTACAAGAATACAACATAAACCAATCAAAATATAAGACAAGCTTCTTGCATTATGTTTGTCCAAGGATATGAATATTAGAACTAAAATGTGCTACCAAGGAACCACTATACACCCACCCAAATAGTGTTTTTGTAGGATTGAAATTACTATTATGCCCCTGGATGAGACTTCCTTGAATACTACACTTACAAATAGGGGGCGAAATAGTAATTTCACTCCTATAAAAACACTATTTTGTACTATTTGGGTGTGGATAACAACTCAGGTGCTACCAGAACATATCAGCAATAGTATGTTGAACTTCACTTATAGGATTGAATTTGACGCAAAATCAATTTATAATGAAGTTTTTGGCACTTTCTGATACCAGATAAACAGGAATTACTGATCTATTAAAAAAAATAGAAATCACTGTTAATTTGTTGTTTCTTTTGTTGAGTCGTTTTTTGGTAGGATATACTTTTTCGGTGAAGAGTCAAGAACTTTGATCAAATATAAAAGTCGGGACTCCTTGTAGATAGTTGAGTCAAAATACAAAAAGCTCAGAAGTGCAAAACATTTTGAAAAAATTCAGCTTAAATGTGAAATATCCAACTTCTACTGAAAGATTATGCATTTTTATTGGAAGTGTGAATTTTGTTTAATTATAGGTGCTAACAATGAAACTGCATTTTGTTTTAATACTAGATACTAACATTCTCAGTCTCAAGTATAAACACCAGTTGCTGACACGCTTAAGGTTGAGAAAAACTAACCTTGATCACAGAAAACCTGTCTGGTCTGACTTCAAAATTAGCAATCTTGTTAATAACCGTTTCGAGAAGGATCCTCAATTTGTCATTATATCCTACCAAAGTAACCTGGATAAGGGTAATCAAGGAAGTATTACATCAACAACAAATTATGAGATTGCAAAGCCAAATATACAATGATAAGTACAAAGTTCTTATTCTGAAACAGACAGGGTAAAAAATTGTCAAACTACAGTGACATGAATGTTACATTCTAGCGAAACCTTTTATGTTGTATTGCTGTCCCAATCTTACTACCAAATAAAGAATCAGAAATGCAAACACCAAAAGGGTGCATCTAATTCCACACTTGATGCACTATAAGCAATTCCTGTATATAGAAGCATCCAGGGTGCTAATAGTATTTGTAGAGACAAAAAATTTGGAAACCCCTGGTGATGGATAAAGGGCCAGTCAAGAGATCTTAGGGATATTCTGCTGATGAGAATACCAAAATCATTTCCCTAGCATAACATTTAAGATCATTACTGCGTATGATATGTATGTCCTGTAGTACAGGTGAGTTGATGACATTGGGATCAGGTGACACTTCACATTATGGGATGCAAATTATTATTTTGGCATTGCAGAAGCAGGATTAATTTATCGTTTGAAGAGGGTTATGCACCATGTACCGAGTTTGTCAAATGGATTCTGAGGAACAAAAGGGTGGATCAGAACATTACAATTTTTATCTTTTTGTTTTTTGCTATGAAGTGTAGATGAAGGTTTGACTAATTTGGCTTTGGAATTGAAAATGAGGTTTAATTAAAAAGCATGCCATATAACTACATCATTGGAAAACCATACTATTTCCGTAACATGTTTAAAAAACATCAGAAAACTATATTGGAAAGAGATTATTACCTGAAAACCAATATCAGTGCTATATATACCATAATAAAGTCCAGCAACCTGTGCATTGTACGCTGAAAGAGACAAATCAGAGAGAAGTTCACAATAGTAAATGTGTTATTTTAATTAGACTGGACAACAACAGGTAAGCTCGAGGTGTACTACATCCAGTTTAGGTGTGTTGATGCTATGAAGAAAAATATTCACTGAATTTTTGACACAGTAAATAGCACCAACATCAATGACTCACTTAGAAATTGATACTGAAAGAAAATATTATGCAACATATTTATAAATGTTAAATTGGGGAACATTATTTTGACACACAGGTTGGATAAACAATAGATACACTGTTTGAAGGAACTGCCGCATAATCCGGCCTTATAGGTTACTTTACTGATTGACATACCATAATCATTCAAGTAGTCCATCAACAAACGGGTAAATATATCAGTGAGAACTTGAGATTCTGGGGAGCTTCCACACTGAGGACAGCTGAACTCTATTGTGACATATGCCTTGGGCACTGAAAAAGTTGAGTCCGGCTTGTACCATAACCTTGAATGCTGTGATTTCCTCAATAGAACAGGCAAGTTACTCTGTCATAGGAAAGAAATATTAGAAAACTAGTAACATTCGATGTCGCGGAATTTGTTTCAAATTGATACCTTCTCTGAGACAGATTTCAAAGATAGATCAGTGGCAATAAACACGTTAGGGGCCGGTAGATGCAGAGGTTCATCTGGAGCTCTTTCGATCCATTTCTGGGAAACAATTATGGGTTAAATCTTGCTTGCCACGATATTTTACTAAAGGGAATATATTACCCAGGACACATCCATAATGATTTTTGCCACTTCAGGTACCACCACCATTAAGGCACAATGTACGATTGCACTAGTCTAATGGTATTATTCCATAAGTGGTTGTACTTTTGTGGCAAAATCCATCATAGGTGAGGCAATACATGGCCCTTTCCTAAAAGAGGAAAAAAGAAGAACTCCGCAATGAACCTGAATGACGGGTTGTGAGATTTTGTCCAGAGAATATGCAGTTCCATACCAAGGCTCCTTCAGGGAGGTATGCCCATCGAACTTTGTTGATTCCCAAAAGATTCTGCAGAAAACAGTTATAATGCAACAAGAATTTCTTCAGGCAGAAAGAAAAAGATAGCTTATAGTTCGTTTGGTGCCTTGGTCATATAAATTGTTTTTTCTTGTACACTAGTTGATTAACATTTGATTCTGTTAATGAGTAACGCAAAAGGCAAATCTGGAATTGAGAGTTAAGACGGAGTCCAGGAGTGTATCTCATCATTTTGACAATGTTGTGAAAATTATAACAAATAGAGCACTGAATACTCCAGAATAAATATTAATCTTAAGAGATAAATATAATTTCTATGACATGACTGTAATAAGAAACAAAAGTAACAACAAATAATCTTGAATCCTACAAAACTTGGCAAATGTAATTAATGGAAGAGGACATAGTATACATCACTACTCACCTAACGGTGGCTGGAGTGAGCTCTTGTAAAGCGGATTCAATGATCTCCGGAGAGAATTTGGAAGGCAAAGATGATCCCACTAACCAATCTTGAGGAGGATACCACTGAGAAATGGTTAAGTATTTATTAAAGTTTGTCATCTTATAAACAGCTGAACATGTCACTTTATGAATGCATTTGTACCATAAGGGGGAACTGTAAGAAACCAACTCTAGAAAAGATGGACATTACATAATACCACAGGGGGCGATGAAATGGTTCAAAAGGGAAAGATGAGGAAAAGAAAAGAAACTGTGCATGAGTTCATCAGCTAATCTGAAATGCCGAGGCCACAGTATGAGCCAAGATGATGGGCAATTTCTCTTATAGATTAGGCACAATTTTTCTTTAAACAAAAAATTAATTTCCAACGTTGTTGGCAATGAAGTAAATATTTTAACTAATATCTGCAAATGATGGAGCCAAGCCAAGAAGCAGCATGAGAATTTAAACACATTAACAAGTCTGTTAAAAGAAGCAACTTATCATCTTCCGATATTCACCCATTGTTTCTCTTGCAATAGTTTACATCAATGAATATGCAAAATCGAAATACGAGGAATGTCCAAGACCACCTTTTCTACTACAAATGCAATTATTATCTTGTAAGTGTTTGCATTCA
Organism: Echium plantagineum; assembly: GCA_003412495.2. Classification (NCBI taxonomy): domain Eukaryota; kingdom Viridiplantae; phylum Streptophyta; class Magnoliopsida; order Boraginales; family Boraginaceae; genus Echium; species Echium plantagineum. Next base: position 14,335,510 of record CM016564.1, read on the forward strand.
CATATATTTACTCACACACACAAACAGAAAGTGCACAAAACAACACTTTCCTATGTATTGTAGTTTTAAAACTTACGCACATATGGAACTCGTGATTTGCTATTATGATTAACTAAACTTTTCGTGGAAAGTAATTGATTAAGATCATGTGTTACCTGCATATTTGTTGAAACATTAACCACATAATCAATGGGACGACTCTTGTCTTGATAATGAAAGCCGGTCTCAGAAACAGCTGCAAGCTTCATGGAAAGTTGAAAAATAATTTTTAAACACAAATTTTGAGTTTGACTCAAAAAAAAAAAGAAGGTAAGTACCATCCTCAACATTAATGCAGTTGAGCAATTAAGGAGACACATTTTCCAATGGAGCAGCATGAACAATAGGGGTACTGAAATCTATATATTGGTATTATGCAGGTACGGTACTAAACTACTACAAGAGTGCATCTCAAAACTTTATGAGTTGAAGTGTTGGTCTGTGCCATGAATGGAAGCATGTAGACCCAAGAGTCAGAATCTCCTGCAGAGGGAAAAACTCCAATAGTTCTTTGTATTGAACAAAGAGTGTTGTCATTTACTGGCGGTGTCCAACCCATCCCCAGCTCACTATACAATATTATCTGTTTAACTAGTTTGTTATGCGCCACAGACTGAGGATGCAATGGATAATAATATGGAAGCCTGTTCCTGGAACACTCAACAACGCATGGGCCTAGCAAAAGGAATGAGAAACTTCAGATCTATTATATGGTCTGCCTAGCCCCTTTTAAATCGCCGCGTATTGCATAATCAATAAGGGCTATCGGCTACCTAGAACATACTAATTCAAGAAAACTAGGGTAATGAATAATAACATTAAGCACCGCCAGCTAGATTTGATTATTAAAGAATGTTAAACAAGAAACATGAACATGATCACACGGAATACCAATTTGTTGGTGGGGCAAGATTCCAAACCAGTATTGCCTTTTATATTTCATGAGCCAATAGAAAAAACAGAAATATATGGCTAAAAATATTATGAACTATTTTAGTGAAAATTAGCTCCACAGCTGCATGATCGAGCTTGATAATGTTTATACATTCACAGGTGAGAAGTATAAATCACAGGTGGAATATTATGTTAACATTAAGAGTTATACCTCATCAAAAATCCACTTGGAGGCACCAGATTCTTGTAGGAGCTTAACATACTTAAACAGCAGGGCCACAATGTCCTCAACATGCTCTATCATGTACCAGGAAGTAAATATCAACATTTTAAGATAGATTTGATCATTGATAGCATAACTGACAACCAAGTCAAACAAAAGCAAAAATAAGAAAAGAAAACTGACCATGACCAGCATCAGTGAGATCGATGCCAACTCTAAAGAATGAGAATCCACTACTCCAGTCTGATTCTCCAGCAGACAACCCTGTTGCCCAACCTACATAAAATCCAGAACTCTAGTCAGCTATGAGATTCTTCTATATGTACACGAGTTTCATGATGAAGAAGCATCCCTTCAATTTACTTCATAGAAATTGAGTCAGCAACTGTCAGAAAAGAGTGCATTGTCTAAGAAGTAGATAACCTACCTAAGTTCTTTAGAACATAAAACAAAGATCCTTCTGCTTCATGGCCAATTAAGTGACCTAGATACCTGCTGGGCCCTTCCCGGTAATGAAGTATGCCTGGTGTCACCGGCCATACAAATTTCAATTTATGACCTTGTTTAATTGGGACAGTTTTGACAAGAATCTGAAAAGTATGGATAAACAAGTAAGAAACCACAGGGGGGAAAGGTTTGCTAATGTGAGCTAATTAAAACAAAATTGCCAATGCCTCCAGTAAACTAGCAAAGAGAGGTGACAATAACCAAAGTAAGGTGAAGCACCTGTCAGCAAAATCATCTGCTGATCTGTCAATGCTCACCTTTCGGCCTTTTAAAGGACAACGGAAAGAATGAATAAGCATTATCGAGTATGAATCTAAGTTATTAATTTTTCATGACACACTTAGGCTTGGCTAAATGCATGAAGAAGCCCGAATTCAGAAATCAAAAAATAGAAAAGAAAGAAAGAAATATTATTTTTCATGGAGACATAAATTCGTGAGAGGACACCTATTACATATTTATCAGGGTTAAGAAATATCAACAGCTTCTGAAAAAACCAATTAGTGAATAGTGATCTTCACATATTTGGTGCTTTCTCATGTTAGTGATTAAATGTGAAAGCAAATAACCATTTCAATACCTGAAGATGTTCTGAACTACAAGGATGGCCAGTAAAACATGGCCGTTCTCTGTTGGTATTCCGGATTTCTCGAAATTTGCTGACTAACAGACTTTCAGATTTATCAAGGCTATCTGAGTGTTTAAACAAATATAGTCAAACTTATATTTAGAAAAATATACAATTTCATGACCAGTAGTCAAGGGTGATATATAGAATATTGATACCTTTTCCATAAATAACCAAATGCATTAGGTTCGCAGAATACTTCTCATCGTAAAATTTTAGGAGCTCATTCCTAGTATCCACTCCTCTTGCTTTTGGCTGCACCTCTAAAGTATCCCAGTTTCCTAGACAAGGGATACAGACCCACATAACAGGAGAATTCAGAATATCGAACTAAAATCAGAGCTGAAATAGGAAACTTAAAAGTATTCATGGCCAAAAGCAAAGCATAATGTTGCAAACCTGTGCTGAATTTATGATATGGATGGTCAGACGCACACAAGTGCTTTTGAAGCTGCATATTATATTTATGTTAATAAGATGAGATGCTATGGAAGTGAAGAATGGTCAAAAACGATAATATAAAAATAGCCTAGAGGAGACCTTCTTGAGACCTAGAAGTCATGGTTTAATTCAAACCACTGAAAGGGGTGGGCAAGGCAACATATTATTCTTTAAACAATGGTCAAGAGGCAGAGGAAGACAAAGTTGAACAGTAACTCTAGAAGAGAAGATACATCAACTTAACCGGGGAGATGGCCCAAGACAAAGCTGAATGGATATGGCATATCCATATTACAAACCTCAGAGGTGGGGAAGCTTGGTTTGGTTCAATTCATTGGTTTCCCAAACCAAAATCTAAAATGACTAGCTAAGCCAATAGGTCATGAATTAAACAATACTTTTCAAGTTTATACTATAAATCTCCTACATTTCCACAAAAGAAACAATGTCTTCATGTTGTCTTCCTATTTCCCACACATCAGAGAATACCTGAGAGACTGGAGGCTGTATCTATAATTTTCATAACTCAGCCAGTCAAGAAATATATAATAAGGGAAAGCTCCATAACATAACCAACTCCCAATTTATTAACAGGAAGTGTGGCACATAACAACTGGATTGGATCCTCAAGGTTAAAAGTTCTTGTTCTGTAATCCAAGGTCACTGGTCAATTGTAGAAACAACTATTCATGGAGAAGAAACATCAACTGTGTTATCTTAAAGTGGGTTGACCCTTCTAGACAAAGAATAAAGCAAAATTATTTGTGTAGCCCCGTGCTTCTTCTATGATCTATTTCAGTCCTGATAGCAATAGGTTAAATTCTGAGCCATCTATGCTCAAGTCATCGTATCTGTAAAAATAGGCTGCGTTCACTCATGTTTTCCATTACAGAGAGAGCTAGTAATCTCTACATGCCTCAAGCACAAGTATTTCTAAGGTCAGATAACATCCAGAATCTATTTTGTACTTCTCCAAATATGATTTTCTACAAGTGGAGTACTAGAATTCGAGAAAATGAAATACCTGGTACATTCTCCAACCATCTGACAGTAGATTTTTTTGGTTCTCTGAAACAAATAAAGTGGCAGAGAATGAGATCATTTAACCAGGGAAGCATTGAAACTTTAGGAATCCACAAAAAATGACATGCGAACCAGAATCAACAGCTTTTATTTCCCTTGTGGTAGCATCTGCTGACATCAATGGTTTGATGAAAAACTGAGCAAATCTGGTGGGGAAGAAAGAAGGAACCTTGTGAATTGGGTGCCGATAAGTGAAAAAGAATCGACTAAGACCATGACAGAGGAAATGGGCCTACCTATCTAAAGCTTCTTCAAATGAATCAGCATTAACATCAAAGTAATAGTTGGTATTCTCCGAAGAAGTAAAAGCATTGGTGCTACCTCCGTGCTACAAAAAATAAGAGAAATGATACTTTCTCTAATAATTAGTATTATTAAACATAATAAACATTAACCAAATGGGACAAATTTGAGCAATACAAACAAGAGAGAAACAACATAGAGGGAATCAGGTAATTGTTTCCACTAGTTATCACCAATAGATAGCCATGCAAAGGTATTGTTATACCCCGGCCCTTGAATAGGTGATGTGATTAGTTTTATAAGATTTGAATGGAACTACTCGACGCATCTTCTTTATGGAATCCTAAATCATAAAAACTCCAAGATCAAGTGTGGACTCCATATATGATCACTTAGCATTCTAACTGTCTTATGCGCCAGTTCCACTTCTGTGTATCATTGAAATCCCCCATCTTTTTACAGATATAGCACAAAATCATGCTGGTACAGTATCCGCTTGTCCAGATTATATGTAGTGTTAAGCTTCGTTAAGTGATTTGAAACATACAGGTTATTCCCAGCAGATCTCAGTCTATGTTAAAAGTAAATATAGTAAATCACTAGATTCAGGAACAAGTTTAGCGAAGTACCTCAGTAATATACTTAGAATAACTATCTTCCACTGGATACTTCTCACTGGAGTAAAACAGCATATGTTCTGCAACCAAATAATAGGCAATCAATATCTTATATCTTGAGGTAGTTACAAAAAATCTGCAGAAATATGAAATTGAGTACACTCTAGAAATCACTTGGTATATCTTTCTTTCCCTAAGAAACTAATTTGCTGAAAAACTAACTTTTTTCTATTTCACTCATCAATATAAGAAACATGATTCCCCTTTAAATTTATTACTCCTTTTTCGTGTTTTATCATAAACAGGATGTATGCAGCTTACAAGACGACCTCCTTCAGTATTCTGATCACAGTCTCTGCCTACTTATAACATTAGACATTCAATACTAAATATTCATCCTCAAGGATATGCATTCATTACACTTGAATCCAGCTTACTAATTTTGTAGAAAACAGTCACCAAGCAAAACATGAATAAAAACAAAAGCTCCTAAAGGTAAAACATGGGTAGAGGAAAAGTTTGGTTCTCTTCACCTAAAAAATGTGCAAGACCGTCAAGGCCTTCAGGGTCACTGAAAGAACCGATTCCTACGTTCATTGATGCCGCACACTGTATGAATTCAAGAAAATCCAATCACATTTCAACTCACACACAATCAATTTTAAACAGAAAAAACAAATATTACCTCCATCTCGAAAAAGATTGCCTAATTTGGTTTTCAATGATCATAATCAACAAACTTACGGTTTTAATTGACAGAGATAACTTTAATTCGATCAGATCAAAGTATCATGGTAGTAGTAAAGTGCTTAAAAATACCATCTTTTCATATATTTTTTGACGTATATCATTCAATATGAACGTAACCATAATCAGCAACCATCAAAGCAAATACAATCAGCTCAAAAAATCAATCAAACATGATCATACTATAACCATTTAAAATTGATTAGAAAAAGCAGCTAATCAAGATATATTAAGAGTATTCAACATATACAACAGTACTTGATTTCACAATCTAAAAAGTCAACCATCAATACCCAAAATTGTACAATCTGTTTGAAAGGAAGGACTACAATGAGCACGAAATTCATCAAACTATGATCATCCCTATAACCATTTGAACTTCAATTCCAGTCAAACCAAAGCTATCATGCTATTAGTAAACTAATTAAAACTACCATATTTTCATATATTTTTAACCACGTAGCATTATATATATAGCCGACCTCATTTAAGGTGATTGGAGTCATAAGGGACATACACTTAACAAAATTAATAACCAACATCAGATTGATTGGAGACGTGATATTCATACTACCAACCCCCAATTAGCGGGATAATTCTTAGTTCTGTTTAGTTTTAAAAAGAACAATCGAGTTCGAAATTTAAAAAGTCAGCCATCAAAATTTAAGATCATAAATTAACCTTATCAGTGTCAGGGTCATTGATGATGAGAACTTGAAGGGAGTTATCAAGAACGACTCTGCGATACTCCCTTTTATCATTTCTTGGCTTCAAGATTTCAACCTCCATTGAATTTGCGACCATTTCAATAAAAGTTCAAGTGAAATTGTAATAAAAATGAATTGTCGATAATATTCAAGAATCAAGATTAGATCTGGTGAACTATACGAGAGAATAAGAGATTGAGACTTGAGAGGTTTAAGACTTTTTGGACTTTTAATTTGGGACAATATGTTCGTCAACGGATGTATGAGATATATAAATGTATTGGGTTGGTCCAGAAACAAAGCACACAATACTCAAGTCATAAAAAAAGACCACAAACCTTGACTTTCCAGAAGGTGGACAGGGATAACATGATCCAGCTCGATATTCGGTGAGCTCATATGTATGTTGAGTTGTTGACTATTATCGCGGGAATCGATTTACATATTACGAATATTTAATTAGTTGAAATTATTTTTAGATTGATGAAGTCTTAAAAGTTATAGGGTAATGCTAAATACGGTATATTTTGTAACAACAAATTTTCTTTAGTCTTGAATTTAATTGACAACAAGAAAATGAGCTGTCGCAATGAAATATATAGGGCCTTCGCAGTTGCAGGTTGAATGACACTTCTGATTTGTAGAGCTTTTATCTTCTTCTGTTTTTTGTATATCTTGCAAATGAATCAACCCCCTTCCAAATGAATGAGAATGCTCTATTTATAGCCAAACATATCCATGGACTTGAGCTTTGACTTGTGCTTGGGCCTATAATAATATACTTTTTATTTAATTAAAAAGAATAACTATATGATTTGACCGATAATTATATCTTTTTATTTGTTTAAAAGACATCATTATCTATTTCATTAATTATTTCCACTTATTTATTTGGTGAAAATAATTATTTATTATGATCCCGATTTCTCATATGTCGAACCATAATTGGACGATCCAATCTCCATGTAACCATTTATAATTTGATAATAAATGTCACACGTACATATTTGATTGGACCGTATGATTAATTAAATAAATTCTGAAGTATAATTTATTAACTTGAAATTTAATTAATCAATATAATTCGGGTATTTATTGAATAAAATTTCAGTATCAACACATTTATATACAATACTCCATATTAATTTATTAAAATATCATTTTAAATTGATGAGAACAAAACTTTCAATCTCATTTACCAAATTTCCTCTTTCTCCCAAACTTTAATCTATTAAAAACCTCTCTAGCACACCAACCATATTCTAGATCTGGAATGGATAACTCAAAGCTCAAACAATCATCATCTACTCATCAACCACCAAAATTTCGTGCGGGTATAAGCATCAGGCGTATTTTATACTTCGATACTTAAATAGTGGATTTGATTCAAATCAAAAGTTTGTGTCTACTAAAGCTATAAATTTTGTTAATTTTGACTTTCGATTTTCAAACTAACAATCTTTCTTGTATAGAGGGAGTATTTGATGTTATTTCTGCTAATAAAGATATGATATTTTTACTCTCTTCTTTATTTTTTATTTATTTATTTTGTTATTGGTTTGTGTTCTTTTGTTGTTATAATCATATTTGATTATAATCATAGTTAAAGATTTAATAGATACAAACGTTTTTGTTTGAATATGAACACATGTCATATTGATTATGTGAAAAAGGTTGAACCTAATCTGTTTCTGCAATGTGTCCATTACCTAATTGTAAATTGTATATCGATTTACCTTTAATTGGGAGATTTTATGATAAAGCTCTTGTCGTGTTCGTGAAGCAATCATCATTTACTCATTAATGGAATTGGTGATCAAGAAGAAGAAATTAACAGTTTTATATAATTTTTGTAGAGAGAAAAAAGAAACCCACACTTTTAGAGAGGGAGTGATAAATTGCAAATGAATTAAAAAAATTTTATGCTGAAATTTCGTAAGGGCAAATTTGGAGATAAAAGTTGGGTACTGTATATAAGTACCGTATATAGCATTTGCGAAAGTTATAAACACATTTGATTATGTATATTGTGACTATCCTTGAATGTCATTGGTATGATTGTAAATACTCATATATTAAATGTGATTAATGTATCTTATTATTAATTATTAGTGGTCTTGAATATTATTAATTGTACCATGATGATATTTTTTTTTTTTGTAAATTAGCGATGAGATAAGTTTCGAACCCAGAACTTTCTGGTCACTAGCAAGAGCCTTTTCCATTAGGCTATTCGATTAACTCAAGTGAATTAAAATTGATTTTTAAGTAGGAGAATTCATTACCAATAAGAATTATTACCTTTTGACCACCCATAAATCTACTATATATGTTAGCTTCCTCTAAATTTCAACATAGAGTGAAAAAATATTTTATTTAGTAAATTTTTTTGGTATTATTTTGAGGAGATATTATAACCTATGCAGCTATTCGCAGTGAGATTTAGAGTGTTTCTACGGATATGCTTGGACCATTTTTCCCCGTGAGACAAATACCTTACATAATTTTAAACACCAAAGAGAATAAAAATGAATTTATTGTAAGGAAAGTATGGTAATACTATTTGGTCCAATATTTCTTACATGTTTATTTTAGGTGAATTTTATGTTTGTACAAACTATGTTATTTTTCTACACCCTTTATACTAGTGAAGCCGGAAAGAACAGTTACAAGGACGTAGATAGCTGATCTGTTATACACAACCAAAATAGTGGAATACTGTAACATGAAATAACAATTTTGCCCCTCTATTTAGAAGTGTAGTAGATGAGGAAGTTGAATGGGAGGGCAAAATTGTCATTTAATGTAATAGTAACCCACTATTTGGGTGTGTATAGTGGTCCGTAGATAGTAAACTAAATTGACAATTATCATAAAACCAATAATCAAACGGATAAAACAGAAGCTAGAACAAGAAGATGAATCGCTACCACACACCTCTAATCCATGGATTTTTAGGATATGCCAGGCAAAAGGAAGAAGAAGCATTGAATGATATATACCAATTTGGTGTAGCAATTGATTGCATCCATTATTTATATTATTTGTGGTCCTTTTTTAAGGAACTATCGTTTATTGTCTTAAGATGGATGATTGTGAGCTCAATGTAATAGGGAAGCTAAAAATGGACGTTGTGAGCTTTCAAGAAGAGAGTGGAACAGTAGCCCGGTTGAAGCTTCTTTTCACTATTTGACCCACAAAATGTACACCAATTAAATCACAAGGTACAACCATCTAAAACACGCTTTAGAGCCACCAAAGCTCATGTTAGCAACATGTCTTGGGTAAAATGGTCATTTCATGCAATAGTAAACCACTATTTGGATGTGTGTACAGTGGTTCCCTTTTTTTATACATCGAATAAATTTCGTAGTATAAATAGATGAATAAATCTCGTAATATATTATTACTATATAAAAGCAACTTAATATATACCGAGGAAGTATACAACGATAGAGATTCTAGCCGGTCAGAGGACCGGATGTACTCGCCCCATACTTTATCTAAGAACCATGGTTCGAGTCAAGCTCTTGACACATGAAAAACCCGTATATTGCATGACTCGACTAGATAAAGTGTATGTCAGATTGCATTACCCCATACCGGCTCACACCATAGCATATTACAGCTCTACACATGACACATCAAAGATCATCCAACTTTCAATATTTTTCTAAAAAAAGATGATACATTCATTTTAAACGTTCTAACTTGGCTAGCCAATCGCTCAACAGAGGATGTAGATCGGGATGTGCCTCTAGTGGTCCGGTACTCCACCTCAAGAGTGCACAAATTCAGGTCTTCCCTTGAACAAATGCAGAATTACTCATGCATCTGTGGTGGATCGATCCTATACACTTATGAAGGAAAACACTTTTAGTAAAACTTGTGAACATTCGAGCTATATCGGGAGGTTTAAGTATTTTTCTTGTTCAAGAATAATCCCACATTTAAAATTAACTAGATCTAGACTAGACTTAAATAAGCAAAGATGCCATTAAACAAATCTGAAATCTGACATAACAAGAAAAAAGCAGAAACATACCTCACATCTACCCTCCTCCCAACCATCAGTACCAAACAAACCCATCAAACTTCACAACAACAGCAGCAGTTGTTAAATCAATCTCAACCACCCCACCACCTTTAACTGTCGGCAGCCAGAAACTGCTAGTCAATGCCCATTTGAACCAAGTCCAAGATTCACTACCAAATTGGACAATCATTTTGAAACAGATTGTAAGAATTTTTGTGCAAAGTTCCAATCTTTAGTAAACCTTGCACTAATTTTGAAACAAATTGCATCCATTTGAGTGCAAAGTTGCAACCTCCTTGAAACTTTGCACTGGTTTTTATACAAATTGCATCCATTTGAGTGCAAAGTTACAATCTTTTTTCAACTTTGCACTAATTTTGGAACAAATTGCACCAATTTGAGTGCAAAGATTCAATCTCTTTCAAATGTTTGTTCAAGATCGTGTACCTGCAAAACCCCAAATCCAAAACCATACCCAAAACAGTAAACTTCCAACATCAGTTTCGAGGTTTGGGGATGTAAAAAGCCTTGATTTACCCACATGGGTATGTGAGAATTTATACAAAATCATCATATTTTTTGCACTAATTGCTGGAGTTGTTGGAGCTTTTTATGTTGTCAACTTTTCTTCTGATACAGCTGCGCTTCTTTGCCTTCAATCAACTCAATCTCACTCCCACCCTTCTAAACCTCCACAAATTGAGTACAATAAAATCGTGTCGAATCGGGATAAATCTTCTCAGTATTCTTTGTTTCGATCTGATCAATGGATAGTTGTTTCGGTATCTGATTACCCCTCAAAGGAGCTTGAAAAGTTGAGCAAGATTAAAGGGTGGCAGTTGATTGCTGTTGGAAATTCAAGAACCCCAAAAGATTGGTCTCTTAAAGGTGCAATCTTTTTGTCACTGGAATTGCAGGTTCAATTAGGGTATAAGATTGTTGATTATCTGCCTTATGATTCGTATATTCGTAAAAATGTTGGTTACTTGTTTGCTATACAACATGGAGCTAAGAAAATATTTGATATGGATGATCGAGGAGAAGTTATAGATGATAATATAGGGAAGCACTTTGATGTTGAGTTAGTTGGGGAGGGGGCTAGGCAGGAGGTTATATTGCAGTACACTCATGAGGATCCTAATAGGACTGTTGTGAACCCGTATGTGCACTTTGGGCAGAGGTCAGTTTGGCCAAGGGGTTTACCGTTGGAGAATGTGGGACAGATTGAGCATGAACAGTATTATACAGAGGTTTTTGGAGGGAAGCAGTTTATTCAGCAAGGGATATCAAATGGGTTGCCAGATGTGGATTCTGTTTTTTATTTGACAAGGAAAGCGGAGCTGGAGGCTTTTGATATCAAGTTTGATGATCGTGCTCCAAAAGTTGCATTGCCGCAAGGGATCATGGTGCCAGTGAACTCATTTAATACAATTTTTCATGGAACTGCATTTTGGGGGTTGATGCTGCCAGTTTCAGTTAGTACCATGGCTTCTGATGTATTAAGAGGATATTGGGCACAGAGGATCTTGTGGGAGCTTGGTGGATATGTTGTTGTATATCCTCCTACCATTAACCGGTATGATAGAGTTGAAGCATACCCTTTCGCAGAAGAAAAAGATCTTCATGTCAATGTAGGTCGTTTGATTAAGTTCCTGATGGGTTGGAGATCTAGTAACCATAGGTTGTTTGAGAAGATCTTGGAGTTGAGTTATGCAATGGCCGAGGAAGGATTTTGGTCTGAAAAGGATGTGAAGTTTACTGCTGCTTGGCTTCAGGATTTGCTTTCTGTTGGGTATCAGCAGCCTCGACTAATGTCTCTTGAATTGGATCTTCCAAGGGCAACCATTGGACATGGCGACAAGAAAGAGTTTGTTCCTCAGAAATTACCTTCTGTGCATCTGGGAGTTGACGAAATTGGGACAGTAAATTATGAAATTGGGAATCTCATTAAATGGAGGAAACATTTTGGAAATGTTGTAATGATAATGTTCTGTAATGGACCTGTTGAACGGACTGCACTGGAATGGAGGTTGTTGTATGGCAGGATATTTAAAACAGTGATCATACTCTCAAGAGAAAAGAATGTTGATCTGGCAGTAGAGGCTGGTCAGTTGGATCATATTTATAAGTAAGTTCCTAATTTCCCCTTTTGCGACTAATATAACCTATTAGAACCAGTGTCAATTCCTACCATCTCTGGTCTTTCTGATAGGGTATCAGATAGCAGAATGTGCCTATGTGTTGTTGACATATAATTATTTCAGACCTTTGCCCCCGCCCCTCAACTCTCAAGTAAATGAGACAATTGTTGGTAACTAAAGGTCATGTATTGACCTGGAATAATCTTTTTTCCATGTGAAGATTACATGAATTAAACTCAAAAGATACAAAATTGGGTAGCAGAAAATGTTAGTACATAATGATTCAGACCATTTCTAATCGATTGAACGATTATGACTGAAAATAATTGCTTCTAAAGCAGAGATCTGGGGATGGAGTTGAGGTTCCATATCAATTTGGTTGATTGTTGCTTAGTATGTAGCTTGAAATTTCCACGAGTCATACAAAATCCTCTGGAGCAAGCTATAATGATGCCACGTTAATAAGGTGACTGGTTTGATCAGTAAATAGGATAAAGTACTCACATTTTTTTGAAGTCGCATCCTTTTAAGGTTCGAAACTCAATTCTTCTTTGGAAGATTAAATATGAACTTTAATTGCTTGAAAGATTAGTGAAAGCTGAATAAGGAGTTTTGGTTGCTTTTACCTATCTCTTGTTTGCATGTGAGTTTATATTCTTCTCTGTCAGTTGCTGTTCAAAAATCAAATATCGTTTCATGAATATACCACCTCTGGAATTGTGGCTATTCTAGTGTCACTATCACATGTTACAGTTTGCTGAGGCCCTCTTTGGACTTCAAAGGCTTCTACCTGAAGCCAAAAGTTCATTTTGAATGTTGCTTACTAGATGACATCGTTAACAAGCTCAGACTGATAACTGTTTTTAGTAACTTCTTAGGGACTAAATTTTGATACCAAATATTAAAAATGTATGTTCATGGACCAAGTCTTGAATTGTGGGTTTAGTTTGATCAGTGAAAGTTCTCATGAGCTCAAGTGTGTTGTTCAAAATTGATTCTTGCTTTCAGATATACTCTTTTTGATGCAGCCTTTAACGTAGCGTTGTGCATTTCTTCTTCTTCCTTCTAGGTACTTTCCAAATATACTCCAGAGATACAGCAGCGCAGATGGCTTCATATTCCTCCAGGATGATACTGTTGTTAATTACTGGAATTTGTTTCAGGCAGACAAGTCTAAGCTTTGGATCACCAATAAGGTAACACAAATTGTACTTATAGGTTATTTGTCGAAATGGCTTCCCATTAGTTGAGGACTTGAAGTCTTTCTGTATTTGTGTTACGTACTTAAATTATTACATCTTGATGGTTTCAGGTGAGCAAGTCCTGGACCACAGTTTCAGTTGAAGGCAACTCAGAATGGTATTCGAAGCAAGCAGAGATGGTGAAGAAAGTAGTTGCTACAATGCCAGTCCATTTCCAAGTCAACTATAAATCGGCTGTGAAAAATTATCAGAGCCTAACGATATGCAACTCTGAGATCTTTTATGTCCCACGGCACTTCGTGTCCGACTTCATTGACCTAGTCAATTTGGTAGGGGATCTTGATATCCATCACAAAGTTGCAATGCCTATGTTCTTCATGGCGATGGACGCTTTGGATAATTTCGATCCAGTGTTAGATTCAATGATCTACAAGCGCAAGCCACCTAGTAATAACTTAACGTTTTACTCTGCGGAAGCAGCTGCCGTTCACCCCTGGAGTGTAAGAAGTGAACAGGAGTTCATAAAGCTAACAAGACTTATGGCTGTTGGTGACCCCCTCCTCCTGGAATTGGTTTGATGGAAGAACAGTTTCGAACACTCAAAACGACTCGAGCAAAGATGTGTACTCTGTATGTCAACACCAGGTTGTGATGTTTTTTGTATTATTCTTCCAGGAAGATGGAGGGTGCATTCTTTTGTAGATGTATTTTGTATTATTAGATAGATTTACTCCCCCACAGGAACAATATTTGGAAAAGGTACCCTCTTTTTTTTTCTTTTTCTTTTTGTTGGCATAAGTGAACTTGGTTAAATTTGTAAAAATGTGGTTTACATTCATATCTGAGTGAAATAAAGCGATCTTCATTTGGGAAAATTTCCCCCTTCATTTTATCAAATTGCACTTCAAACTAAAAAAAAAAAAATCTAAGTTTCACATATTGGAAACTGTTCATTACTGACATTAGAATTGAAAAAGTTTCACTATATGTGTGCGCGCAATAAGTTTAACAAACGTGAGTGATCATCTTTTATGTGACTTTTCAAAGCATGGCTTTCGGATTGGTTCCGGATGGACCGAATCGTGAACCGGCCCGGTCCCTATTTGGTTGAAAACCGGTCCGAACAGGACCAGTAACATCACTCTCATGTGCCTCACCTAGAAAAGGGAGTAGAACTTTCTTGTTAACCACTTCATTACAGAAAGTTTGCTACTTATGACTTATGAGAGTTGAACGCAAATTACAGAAGATGTGAGACTGACTTCTATCGTGTTCCATCAACCCACTAAAAATAGTTATACCATACCTTTGGTAACATTTCTATTGATGAGTATGGGGTTTTAAGGTACACCGAATACCTCGAGGACTTATCATTTGTTGGGTTCTAATTGTTATAGTAGTACTCTTTTCAATTTAAAATAATTGACGTTTGATTATTTTGAATTTAAACTTTGACTATCGATTATATTTGACTTTTAAAGTAATTTCATAATATTAAATTTTAATTTTTTGTAATAATATAATTAAAAAGTAATTAAAGATCAAAATTATTCATTCTAGTGTGTGTAATGTGTATATTGTTGCCCGAAGTAAAATTATTTTGAATTGAAGCAAACAATTTTTAAGGCTCATAGCGATAGAATTTATAGAACTATGTGATGTTATGCTCTTATGGACCTAAATGCCCTCACCACCTCCTTCGACCTCTCCGCCACCACCGACGACCACCCTCCCCCTCATCGGAGAATATGCCCCAACGGCTGCGACCGGCCTGTAAACGTGTGTCTCTGCAGCTCCCTCCCCTCGACCCCTCTCCACACATCGACACGTGTCGTGATCCTACACCACCCTCACGAGCAACGCCACAAGCTGGCCACAGTCCCCATCCTCTCCAAATGCTTGTCCAAATGTGACATCATTTTGGGACGAAAACTCAGATATGGGGATTCGCGTGTTCTTGATTCTTTGTGTGACCATGCTCTCCAAAACCCCTCCTCTCCTCTTCAAGCCATTTTTCTCTTCCCAGGTACTTATTAATTTAAATGGTTTTTTGTCCAAGAGTAGTAGACTTTTCATTAAAGATGCCCACTTTTAGCTTAACACTAGTAAATGACTTATTTTTATATGCATAGAGTTGAATGAAGAAATCATATTTATATAGCCGACTCCAGTTATGGTCCGGTTGGATTGAGGTGATCTAGGTGAATTAAGTTTATGTTTAAGTTTACACTGTTTATATTCACCTAAGTTAATGGAGGTTAATGTTGCGCTTGGATGGGGGGAATGCGGGTGAGATTAAACTTCAAAATATAATAGGCCAACAGAATCAGGGTGAGTTAGGGAGAATATAATTGTTGTTTGGAGATCCTAATTTTGTAGCAGGGTGAATGAGCGAGAATATATTAGATCTTGTTATATATGGCATTCGCTTCCATTCTCTTCCGATTTGAGTGGTAATGGAGGTGAACGAGGGGTAATTGATTTCCTAGGGGCTAGGGGAAACATTTGATTGAATTCTCAAACAAGAAAAATTATTAGATTCACCAGTGCTTCCAATACAAACACAAACAGACCATAAATGATTGACATTCACCTGTTTTATATAAATGTTCTTACCGATATTTCACATTCGTTCGTCTCGAGTCAGCTAGACAAATAAAATAATGTACAAACAACATTTTAAAACAATCACGATCCACCTCAACTACCCTCAACTATGTTTATTCTTAAGTTTTGCCTCATCTAGATTAATGGCAATCCAAACACACCATTAATGGTATAAGGCTTAGCTTGATTAATTAATTTGGTTTGTAGATGACTCAAAAAGATGTCCTTTAGTAGAGTCCAGTAAGTTGTTTTCATGTCTTATGGAATCAAAGATATTATAATCTTGGGTTCCTGGATAAATCAAAATGGCTCATTAAACTACCTACGCTTCTTATTTACTGTGAATTAGTCAATAGTGCTTTCACTTCACTCTTTGATCAACCCGAAAACAGTCTCTCCCTTTATAATTGGGGTAAGGTTGCGTACTTCCAACCCACCTTACCCGGCTTAGGTGGGAGACTCTTCAGAGGCAATGAGGCATGTTGATGTAGAATCTATAGTGAGTGAAATGAATGTCTTTTATTGTAAACGTTTGTTCTGATTTCTTATCAGCTGAAACTGGTTATTTCTTATTGTCTTTCAGGTACAGAGTCCTTACCATCTATTGATATTAATGAATGGGTATCGTCAACTGATGCAATCAATGAGAAAAACTCGGTGTTGATTGCTTTTGATGGGACTTGGAAGCATGCCAAGGAAATGGTGCATGCTAGTTTGCCATTTTTGTCTAAGTTCGCCATCCAGGTTTGCTTGAACCATGATGCTACAGTTGAAGGCTCGAATAAGTTTGATTCTGATTTAACATTAAGAAAGGAGCCATTTGGTGGTTGTATGAGCACGATGGAGGCAGTTGCTAGGTGTTTACGGGTTCTTGAAACTAACGGAGATGATATTGAAGTGAAGATAGTTGATGTGTTGAGAACTATGGTTAAACTTCAGGCTGGTTTTCTGAAGCCCAGTAAGCCAAGAGTGAAGGTGTTAAAGAAGCAGAAAGAGAGCAAATAACATGAACAATTTGAGTTATCAATGTGCTAATTAGTTCATGCGGACTCTAGTTCACATCTGTACCGAAATGAATATTTCATGTCCAAGCCAAAGGAGCACCCATCGTCCTCTGGTGATATCCTGGTAATTACGTGCTCTGTCTTATTGGTAGTACATGTTACTTTCTGGTAAATCATTGTCATGACTACAACATTATACGATAGGAAAACGAACTCACTTTAGTTTTGCTTGTCATCCTTCATACAAGCTAAATGACTGGTTCTGAATACTAAATAGATATGCCTGATCTATGTATAAAATATTTTGTTTATGAACTTGAATATTTTCATTTCTGTTACTTTAATTCCCAAGTGGGGTAAGTATGGACTCCTATTTATTTTGTACTTGGACATACTCCCACCAATTTATTCTACTTGACATTTTGGCTTTTGAAGATGGAAGTTTTGGCTGAGTATCTTCTTATATGTTTTGAAAAAGTGAATTTTATAGATATTGGGTTAAAGAATAATTAGTAACTCATCCAATTTTTGTTTCGAAAAGTGAAAACGGAGGCGAGTTCATTCTATGACTTGAATCGTTTGGGATTTTCTCATGTAGCATTGGTAGTAGATATTCTTGTTTCTATTATTTATTCGTAGATGCCGAAAGACAAAAGTAGTATTAATGCAATAGTTGATTGGGGAATTGTGGGTACTGGGCTGTTCGATATCTTGAAGCATAGCATACAATAATATGAACGAAATGTTTATGGACCCCCCCTCATGACAAAAAAATGTGCATATGGAGCAAATAAAGTAGATGCAAATTTTAATTTAGTGTCCACTAGTAAAAGAAACGAAGTGATTGAAATTCTAGTGAAGTAGTGTTAGAACATGAAGAAAATATGTGACCGATATCCTAACCAGATCTCTTATACAAGTAACTCTTCAAACTTCTTTAATTATGGAAGTTGGTTAAGACACATGAACATTCTGGGCGATTATTGCGGTATCACTACATGGTCTGTCACTGTCAGTAGTATTATCTTGGTTTCACATAAACAAGTATGATTGTTGTTTCACTCAAGATCCCTGTTCTCTAAGAAAATTATGGATAAAAGTAGGCTGTTTTGCTTTTAAAATGTTATTTTGGTATCGAAGTCATGAGTTCTTTATTGGGGTATCCGTTTAGCTACTTCAGTGAAATTTGACACCAAAATGGTTTTTCAATATTGTGTTGACTAATCCAATATAAGCATAATATCAGCAGCATGAATGATGTGCTACTAATTCTTTTAGGCTTAAATTCTGACAGGCCCCTGAACTTTGATCATCTGGTCAATTTGGCCCCTGAAGTTTGAAAATAGGTCTACTTGCCCCCTGAACTTTCACAACAGGTCATTTTGGCCATTTTCATAACTGTTCAGGGGCAAATTAACAAATTTTAACTTTTCATGAAGGACAAAATAGGAATTTAGTATATAATAGACATTTTGGGGTCACTTTCAATAAAAAAATATATTAGGGCTCTTTTAAAAGAAAATAAAATTATTAAAAAAATAAAAAAAATAAAAAAAATCCCCCTCCCCCGTCGTCCCCAACCCCCAATGAAATATAATAAAGACATTTTGCAGGTTCTATCAATGGTGAACGGTTTTAGGGTGGGGTGGGTGGGGGTTTATTATTATTTAATAATTTAATATTAATTTTATATTATTTTTTAAATTAACTTGTAATGCCTATTATTGTTGTATGCCTATTTTACCCTTCATTTTAAGGTGAAAATGACCAAAATGACCAGTTAGGATAGTTTAGGGGGCAAGTAGACCTATTTTCAAACTTCAGGGGCCAAATTGACCAGATGAGCAAAGTTCAGGGGCCTGTCAGAATTTAAGCCATTCTTTTACTAGTTTGAGATGTGCGAGGAAAAAATAAGTGTTTTATTTTATGTACTTATTTGAGATTATCTCAGCGAACATATTGTTTTACTTGTCAAATCTCAGCCACATTTTCTGATTCCCTGCTCTGCTCCTGAAAAGACATGAGAATGCCTGAGATTTGTTAGTTATTTTAGACAGAAAAAATATAACTTCGGATTTGCTCGAGTGCCTAGCTCACTATGTTGGTGTCAACTGTTGTTTGAATTACTTAGTAGAATGTAGGAGGATCTAGATAATAGTGTTGATCTATTCTCTTTGCAAGTCATCATACTAATAAACAAAAAATACATTGTTGGGTTTGCTTGACTTCTTCAGTTTAGCTCAATTCGGAGTCTCGAGGTAAACCAGAGACTCGTTGAAGTGGGAAATTGGGGGCTGGGAACAGAGATGCTGGTGGGGTTGGGTGATGGCCTGATGGAAGGTATGAGCATGCCTTTTCCTTCCACTTTTGGTAAAAGGGTAATCCATGCCTACTTAGAAAAGAAACAAGAAGGTTCCTCCACGGGACTGTAATAGTCCTATTAACAATAAAATCACTTAGCTGTAAAATATCCCGGGTAGTTTAAGCAACATTATAAAGGGCAGATTTAATGATTTATACTCGGTACTCTTCATTTAAGTTCATAACTATGGTGTTAGAGCTTAGGAAAAAAAGTTTGGTAACATTGAGGATGGTGTTGACTCAATATGTGCCCCATTATTTGCGATCATTTTTTCGAAAATGATCAACAGTGGTTCCTCCCTTACTCGGGATAATTGAACCAAATCTCAGTTATGACACAATGGAGTCGATAATGCACTAGCTTCTGACAAGTACTTGCACTCATTTCACTGATTAAGTTACAATCTTATATTCTACAGTTGATGGGCACAATGACACTGATGAAGTTCCCTTTCCAATCTGGTGTTTGGGGTCCTCTCGAGCCGCTTTATATCAATTGAAACTTTTTGAACTGATTGATCAGCCTCCCATGTTCTTCTTGGCTATGCATGTGTATCTTAACACATATTTGCCCCACCACTCTACTGCCCAACATGATGTGTCCATCAACGCTATTACGTTGTATTATGCATAAAGAGGTATCGTTTTTCGTTGATGTTAGTAATGTTACTATGTATTATGATTTGTTGAATCTGGACATTTAACCCAATTTGGAAACAACTCTTTGGTTATATGCAACCCTCAAATGTGAACTTTTTGCAGTATACTTTAGCACTTAACCACCCTAGTAAAGATGGCAACAGATATATCAGTCCTTCACTTGTTGTGACCACAACAGGACAACTAATTTGGGACTTAAAGTTAATGCTGCGTTGTAAGTTCAGGAACCAAATTCATTCGCCTCTGATTCTTGCGACGATAATGCAAAAAATAGAACAAAGGGGTGGGACATTTTATGTGTAATAATTCCTTCATTCATGTTAAATCAAAATATGAAATCAATTTCGACAAAAAATCGAGGTGAAAATTTCTATGTACATGTCATATTATATATGTTAGTGAAGTCTGAGTCTATATGTCAAATGACAATAATTCTATTTCATATTTTCATTACCGGCCAAACCGCCATTTTCGACAATTTTATTTAGATATTTGAAGTCAAGAAAAAAACAAAGAAAAAATCATTGTTTGTTTTTTTTGTCAAGTTCTTTTAAATTTATTCTTTTGGATAGAGTATACGCGTATGTATTAATTATGCTTATCATATGCAACTAAACTACACTTGGTTATTGCATTTGGCATTCCATTTTGCAAAGTTGACTATGTATAACATGATTAATATCTATTTAATTAGTTCATGGAAAAACAACACAAAAACTAGCAACATTTAAACAACACTTTATATGAGTGCATTTGGCATATTGTGAAGAAAATTTGAAGATGTGAAATCAATATTCAAAGCTGAGCAGGTTGATCGATGGCTCAATAACCTAGCGACATCTAATTCAACTTCCATGTAGGAAGTCCTTAGGTTTAGGTTGTGTGGCACCAATGAGGCAACGGATAATTTTAAAATACTGAACTAAATGAAGTACATACATTATTCTATTCGTAACCTCGTACAATATCAATTGGTATATTTTTTCGATATTTATTTTACAAATGTATTTCAAATTTACTAGAATATTGTACCATTTATTGGATGGTAAGGGTTTGAGTGTCCATCGAGGAGTAAATTGGTGGTTTATTCATTCTTGGAGTGAAGTGAAAGAACGATGAGACATTGATAGCACATCGTCTGCTCCGATTTGGAATTGAAAATGACTCATAACCGAACTCGTATTTTCCTTGCTTCTTCACTTATCCGGCAAGTCATATAATTGAATCCGACTTGAGTTTATTTTATTGTTGGATACTTATTACAATTACAAAATTACCATGTTCGAGAAAAAATATGGTTATTTAATACCATTAGAATTTGACTCATCTGTGTGAATAATGGCGTTTTAAAGTGTTTTTATTTAGGTAATACACTATCCATCTGATATTACATTGAACGATCTGTTTCGATTGCACGCTCTATTAGTGAGTTGCAACAAATTATATTCTTGGCTTGAGAAAAGACAAGCCACCATGGTCCGTGCCATAGTCTCACAAAGCACCACGAGTTCGCTTAAGATTGAAATTCTTATGATATGAGCTTTCGGAAAGAAGATATATCTTGATGGTATGAATAACGCCTATCAAATCAGATACTTTGGGTCGGGGTCCTACACATGGTCTATGGAGATGGAACCCACGATCACATGGTTAAAACCACCCCCTCTACGCATAAGCTTATAGCCTAAAACGACAAAAAAATTGCATTAGTCAAATTTCAAACCACGTAATCTTTACCGGAAGGAATGTGTATCATATGCACACTTTATGCGACCTTATATCTAACTCCCTTAAGATTACAACATGTACATTCACTATTTTCTAAAAAAGATTAGTTTAACACAAAAATAAAATTATAACATAATATTAACGAAATATAACATATATCACACAAAATATAACACATACTCCGAGTCCTCTGCTGGTCACCAAATCTTTGCCTTTATTCTTGAAGAATATACCTGTACGCATCCAATATTATATTCACAAATTAGTTTATTTAGTTATTTTTGGTTCTGTATCTTTTGCTCACTCCTCTGTCTGAAAAATAATTAGTATTAAAATTTCTTCAACAATCTTAAAAGCAGAGAAAATATCCAAGCATTCAACAACAATTATTCACCATCTTTTTCTCTCTTTTATATTTGCCAGCTTTGCTAAAAGCCTTTTAAAGACTACCCTTTTCGTCTTTCTTTCTACTTCTTCTTCAATTTAACTGTAAAAAACCATTTCCAACCACCACATTGTTCTTGATAAGAAGCATTAAAGATCATATTTTTGGCATAGATCTTAATAGGTATGATCAATTTATGACATTTTGATAGCTGATGAAGTGTTTAGTATGATCTTTTTGGTAATTTGGATTGAGGGTCAGTTTTATATTGTTTTATGATAGTGTAAAATGCAGCTTTTAGAGTTGATCTGAACTTAGATGATGAATTTTCAGTTTGGAATGCTTATTGGTATGTTTGAAATTATGTAAGTTCACTCGTGTGCTTGGTTGTTATGTGTACATTTGCTGAATGTGTGCTTCATATGTGTGTTTTTGTAGCTGATTGAATTGTTAAGATTTCGATTTTCAAAATTTATGGTATCCATTGGATGTGTTGATGATGATCGAAGACGTTTTTTTTTTGTTTCTTGTAGTTTTGAATCAAGTGATTTTTTAAAAGGGTTCTTGAGAGTGAGGATCATGGTAAATATTGGTAATTTGTTTTGAGTGAATTTGATTCATTTTGTGATGGTCGGTTACACTAGGTTACTAGTTAATATTATTAAGCACTAGATGGTTTTGATATCGCAGTCATAACCATTAATCCATTAAAGTTGAGATTGATAGATGTACTTCATCTAGTTCTGTTCCAGTGTAGTTTTCGAGTGTCAAGTCGACTGGCACATGGAACGTGTGCCATGCAATGCCATCTCCAACTGAGACCACTCGACTGATCTCATCAACTTAAAAATATGAGTAAAAGTTGCTAATTTGACTTCTTAATAGACTCGTTAGTTCAGCAGTTCTGTTGGAAAGTTTCATAATTTCCTTTCAAAGATGGAGTTAAGGGATATAAAATACTGTATTTTTGTATTCATTAGAGGCACAACCAAATAATTAATTAAACATCATCCATTTATTCCCTGACTTAAAGATAATGGTCGGGGGTAGGGACTGGTTGGTGCTGTAATTTCGAACTTGGCACTAACAACTAAGATCAGAAGTGCTTAGTTTAGATAATTCAGACATGTATATTGAGAAGGAATTAGCAAGGCAGATGGATATGGCATTGAATGTCAATCCTATGGGATGTTGCCACGCCAGCAATTGTATAGTGTGAATGAGGTAACGGGTAAGTGAGAAACCATAGACTGTGAAGAATGTGTCTTGCCAAAGCATTGAGAAGATGTTGTTGTCAGCAGACAGGAGCACTAAGTTTTATACTATACATAAAGAAGTATTTTAATAACATGTATAGCCCCACAGTTCGGATGAGTTATCTAGTTGAAAGATTACGAAGGCCAACAATAGAATGTTACCATTTCCACCCTGAAAAAAATAAGATGTTTGCATGTTAATGTTTACTGACAGATACATGTGCAGCTGAATGGTTAATGTACATGTTCATCATGACGGTACTTGATATAAAAGTTCAGTGAACATATACTTCTGCACTGTTAAATGAAGAAAGCTAAGTATACTAACATTATTCAGCTAAAGGAGATTCTTGGGGATCGCATTGCTGAAATTTAATCCTGACTTATCTTTTCTTTCCATATAAATATTTCTTTTGTCTTTTGCTTGCATGTTAAAGCGGCCTGCATATTACTTCTGAAGTTTTATACTGGTTGGGTTATTTGGGCTATCAATAACCTGTCTAGTGATTAGATTTTTCAGAAGTTCATTTCAGAAGGAAAGAAATCGAGTTACGAACTAGCGAAGTTTTTTCGTCTCTGCCATTTAACAAGAAAGCAAGTTTGGCAGGATGGCTAGCTCTGTGAAGGCCTTGGAACCTGCATTTCAGGGAGCTGGTGAGAGATTGTATCCTTCCATACAGGATTTGCATCGTTTTTTTGCTAGTTACATTGCTAAATGTGAGGAGACCATGGCATACTCAGATCCCAATTTTGAGTATTTGGGACATACTCTAAAGAATTTAATAATGTTAGGATGCAATAGTTCCAAATATACTATATGCATAGGTTTCCTTGTTGCTAATATACTTTATATAAGCTAGCTTGCTTTCTGTTTCAACTTAACTCTTAATAGAGGTACAGAGATTTGGAGAATTGAGAATTTCCAACCCGTTCCATTGCCAAAATCTGAATGTGGCAAATTTTACTCAGGTGATTCGTATATTGTCTTGCAGGTGCGTAGTCTCTTCCTTTTTTTCCATTCCAAAATTCGTGAAGACGTCAGTTTTTCTCAATCATCAGAAAGACACTATAAACAAACTTAGATGTACGACTAGTGTTAGATGGCAATTTGAGAGTTGACTATCTTTGTTCTTTCATTTTCAATTCTATTAGACTAGTCCTGGAAAGGGAGGTGCGTACCTTTTTGACATACATTTCTGGCTTGGTAAAGATACTAGTCAGGTATTCTTTTTCTCAATTCTATTGTTTCAAATTAATGTTTTGATGTAAATGGTGTTTTAATTCATAATTAAGTTCTACAGGATGAAGCTGGAACATCAGCCATTAAAACTATTGAACTAGATGCGATTCTTGGTGGTCGTGCTGTACAGCACAGGGAACTCCAAGGCCATGAATCTGACAAATTTTTGTCATACTTTAAACCATGTATTATACCATTGGAAGGAGGTATTGCATCTGGGTTTAAAAAACCCGAGGACGAAGAATTTGAAACACGCTTATATGTGTGCAAAGGCAAACGTGTTGTCAGATTAAAGCAGGTTTGGAGAAGCCTTAATATGACAGCGGATGATGGCGATTTACAATTTTAGTAATCTACTTTGATTATTGGAAAATTATTAAATTATGTATTTCCTTTCTTATCCAGGTTCCATTCTCTCGGTCCTCGCTGAATCATGATGATGTGTTTATTTTGGATGCTAAAGAAAAGATCTATCAATTCAATGGTGCAAACTCCAATATCCAAGAGAGGGCCAAAGCCCTTGAAGTGATTCAGTATCTAAAGGAGAAGTATCACGAGGGGAAGTGTGATGTTGCAATTGTTGGTAAGAATAACCAACGTTTTGTTAAGTGAATGATCCCATCTGCTTCTTTTATTTTGTTTTTGGCATATAGTCTTCTCATTTTTTGTTTCTATGGTCACCCAGTTCTAAGTATACAAATATTATCTCATGTCAGATGATGGTAAGCTACAAGCTGAGTCAGATTCTGGTGACTTTTGGGTCCTCTTCGGTGGGTTTGCTCCCATCAGCAAAAAGATACCGAGTGAAGATGATATTGTACCTGAAAGGACTGCACCCACCTTATACAGGTATACTTCATAGGTCTAGTTGCTTTCGTTTTGGCTGATTAAGGAATAGTGTTGCTAATTTATACACATATCCATCAATGAGAAGAATTGATGCAGATTTGCTGTATTTACTAAGTGTGTTTTATGACATAATAAAATTATGAAGTATTACTTTTAAGCTGTTATTGTTGAACATCATACTTTAGTGGTTTTGACTTCTTTTTGAGTTTACCGAGTTACTCCCGATCAACTAAAAGACTAAAAGTAAATAAACATATTAGATTCTTGAAAATCTCTTCGCTAATCGTATGGGGCCAGTTGTTCAAGAGCATATCATCAATGATGCAGAAGTCAGCATGTTAAATGACACGACTGTTGAGTATTCAAATTCATAGTTTTGTAAAGTTTGCAGGCTAGCATTCCCTTTTATGCTCAGTTTATTATCATTATTATGTCTGTTGAAGGGGTTAAGTGTTCAACCTATATTCACTTAAATCAGAGAATCACTTATGTCAAATCTTCTCTTTTCAGCATCACCGGTAGTCAGGTCAATGCTATAGATGCTGAACTTTCCAAATCCCTTTTGGAAAATAACAAGTGCTACATCCTGGATTGTGGTGCTGAAGTTTTTGTTTGGATTGGCCGGGTAACACAAGTCGATGAGAGAAAATCTGCCATCCAAGTTGCAGAGGTTGAAGTTCAATCCTATATGTATTCATTGATGGTATCAAGCAGCGATGTTATTACTGATATGTAATGATGTGGTTCTTGCAGGAATTCCTTGCTAACCAAAATAGACCAAAATCAACTCGTATAACTAGGCTCATTCAAGGTTACGAGACTCATGGATTCAAATCTAAATTTGGGTCATGGCCATTAGGTTCTGTGTCATCTGGTACTGAGGAGGGAAGAGGAAAAGTTGCAGGTACCTTATGTGTTGGCTTTTAACTGCAATCGTGGAACTATTCTTTTTTGCTCTGGTTGTAGTGTGATAACATTGCCATATTCATGTCAGCCTTGTTGAAGCAACAAGGAGGCAGTGCAAAGACATCAAGTAAAGGTGTCCCAGTTAACGAGGAGCTCCCCCCTTTGCTTGAAGGTGGAGGAAAGTTAGAGGTTAGTATGTTTTTAAATTATAATTTACAGTATTAATTATATTTCTATTCCGACTTCGGATGCTGGTTAACTATTGTTCTTACTACGAATGCTTGGTTTATCTATTGTTTTGACTGCGTTAAAAATTCTATCAGGTTTGGCTCATTAGTGGAAGTAAAAAAAAACCCGTGCCCAAAGAAGACATTGGTAAATTTTATTGTGGAGATTGCTATATTATACTCTACACTTACCATTCTCATGATAAGAAAGAAGATTATTACCTCTGCTATTGGATTGGAAAGGATAGTGTTGAGGTAATAGACAACATTTTGTACTATGCTCTATTATTTTTGGATATAATTTAGCACTTTCTTAATTAGCTTGGTTTTAATGATAATTATTTGAATTTGATCTGTGAAACTTTGCTATAACATCTAATATGCCCTCTCCCAAAACTGATACTCCCTCCATTTTTTTTAACGTATTCTTTGGCAACAAACTACTTTATTAAGTATATGAAAGATAAAAAAAATATTACTCTTCTATCCCCATTTAATTGGAGTTAATAATACGATGAGCTCAAAACCACTGTCTTGAAAGTTGGAAAGTCAATAAAAGCCTACTACTTTTATTAAGGTAAAAATAAGAAATATAGTGAAAAAACACATTGAAAATGGTAAACACTGTGATTAAAAAAACACAAGAAAACTAATCTAAACAATACGTTAAAAAAAAACGGAGGGAGTATATATATATAGAGAGAGAGGGGCTGTTTTCAATTTGTCTTCAAAAAAATTTACACCAAATTTGTTCTTTTAACTGACTTGGCTACAATACGTATAAAACAGGGACTAATGCGAGAATAGTGGGTAAGGGGTTCTGAGTTTGATCTGATCTTGGTGTGAAAAATGAACCCATCTGCTCATGGAAATTCTCTGTTTTGTTATTTTGGGAATGTTTGCTGTGCAAGATATAAGAAAATAAGTTATGTTTTATAGTAAATTAGTGCTTTAAAATTATATTTGAATTGATAAGAGTTGTTAATGACATCATTCTTTCCATGAAAAAGTTTTGAGAACATATTGGTCATATGCAGGGTTTTGCAAATTTATTATATGTAACCAAATTTTGTAATTTAGTTTTGCAGTGCAGATTCTATATATATATATTTATATGTGGGCTAACATTTTATCTTGAATGAGTTAGTGTGTCTATTGTAAATAAGGTCAGTTGTTCCTTCGTAGAATTTCATTGCTTTTACCTAGAATTTGTAAGAACTCATTAATATAGAATTCTGAACCAAAGTTACTTGTAGCTGATGTTATCAGCTTGCAAGGAGAAATTTTTAACTCGAGTTTGGAATTAGGTCTCTCTCTACCCTTCTAAATTGATGAAAACTTTTTTTTCCAATTTAGGAGGACCAAACTATTGCTGCTCAGTTGGCTAATAGGTTGTGTAATTCAGCAAAGAACAGACCTGTCCTGGTATGAATGTCAGCTATCATACAATATTAGATGATTATGTCTACTTTTTCTCTTGTATTTAGTAGCACTAATATACATCAAGATTAAGGTGTGTTCATCATACAGGGCCGTATATTTCAAGGGAAAGAGCCGCCTCAATTTGTTGCCATTTTTGAGCCCATGATTCTCCTTAAGGTAATTGTATCTGGGTGTAAAGAACTTCATCAGGACAGTGTTACAATCCTATCATTCTATCTATAAGTGTTGTCTTTCTAAAAATTCACTAGGGTGGAATGAGCTCTGGCTACAAAAGTTATATTGCTGACAAGGGATTGAATGATGAAACCTACACTTCAGATTGTATCGCACTCATTCAGATCTCTGGAACATCTGTGCACAAAAGCAAAGTTGTTCAAGTTGATGCGGTATGACCATTTGGCCCACTGTAGTACTTTGAGTATAATACATGTCTTTAGCTCACGAAATTGAGTATATGACTCCCTTGTGGGAGTCTAAATTAGTTTTGATCATAATTCAATGGTTCTGAAACATGATTATATCATTTGTTGTTACTATATTGTTTTGTAAACCATACTGCATGCTTTTTGGTTACAATAAGTATGTGTACAAAATACAAAGTACCTGAATTCTGGAAAAACAAATTATTGACATACATAATATCCAAAGAAAATGGTTGGAACCGTTCTTAAGCTTTAGACTTAAGAACCTAACCATTACCTTATGTACACATCTACAAATCCAACTTGTTTTCATATGCTTAACAATTATATATACTAATTGGCACAGTAGCTCGATTTTCCTCGTTCTTTCAAAAGAAAAAATATAGTCTTACTTTTATATGCCTTACAGTATGTTTAGCTGACATTGTCCATTAAAAATATAGTCTTGCTTCGATTTTAATCTATAATTCCAATTTGAGACCTACACACTGAAGTCACTCGGTAATACTTTTTCTTCCATTAAAGATTCAGTTCTCACAAGTAAACCTATAGTATTTGGTTCCCAAGTGACTTTCTCGATCCAGTGTAATTCACTGCATTCTTCCCTTCAATATATTGCTTCCCCCGTTTTTGTTATAATGACCTACTTGTTACAATAATTTGTGTAAATATAATGAACCATCACTTTTTTTATAGTTCTACCTTTGCCGTTATACTACTATATTTTCTGAATCTCCACATTCTATTTGTCAACCACCATGTTAGCAATGCACTTATTCTACTTCAAGTAGTATAGAGGTATATTTACATTTAGATATTTGTAAAAAAGTCAACGCGGGTCTTCATGTAAAAATGGTGGACCTAATAATTTTATTTTTCTAGAACCAGAGGTCTCATACTCAGCGCAATGCTGACAGCAGCATTAAGTTCTGCCTAACATAAACTAGAATTGAGTGTACTAACCATGATTAGTGTTGAGAATTGTAAGCTCTTTTTCTTCTGTTGCAGAATCAAATGGGAATGTCTTTCTTGTAGTGGTCCATGTGTTAAATTGCAATGTGATATTTTAGAAAACAGTTTTCGGTTAATTGTGCCTGATGTTTGTTTCTTTTAATTTTCTCAGATGGCTTCCTCATTAAACACTTATGACTGTTTCCTTCTTCAATCTGGCTCATCCATGTTCAGCTGGCACGGGAATCAGGGTACCTTCGAGCAGCAGCAGTTAGTCGCAAAAGTCGCAGAATTTTTGAAGGTATTTTACCCCCCGCCACCGCGCTCTCTTTCTTTTTCCTCTCTTCAGAAATATTCTTTTACATTATCTATGTGCATCTATTTGAATTGGCTTGTATAGGAGGGTGTGCATGTTACTAATTTGGGTGACATACTCACATACTGAGCTTCAGGAACTCCTTTTCATTTACACTACTTTTATAGACTATGTTCTCTTGTTCATATAAAGTTTGTAAAAAGATTTAGTTGCTACTGGCTGTTCATAAGATGGACGAAAGTAAAGGCTTTTCTAAGAACATAAATTGAAGTTGTTTATCTTCTTGCTTTTTAGATATATAGTCATTTCTAGCTGCTGATAAATATTGCGTTGTAATTTCAAATTTTTATAAAGCCTGGAGTAACTCTGAAGCACACAAAAGAAGGAACTGAGAGCTCATCTTTCTGGTTTCCTCTTGGAGGAAAACAAAGTTACATCAGCAAGAAAGTTCTTCCTGATGCTGCTAGAGATCCTCACCTATTCACGTTCTCATATGATGGAGGTCATTTTTCATTTACTTAAATATTTTAATATGAGGAGTTCCACATAATAATATTTATCTCCAATTGCATTTAAATTTGTATACTAACTTCTGTTCCAATGACCATTTGCTTTGCGGGCTACTTCAGGGAAATTTGAGGTTTGTCTTGCCTGTCAATATTAATATTCTTAGAATGATCCTGTTATTTTCGGAACATGTCTTAATGCAAGTTGGGTTTTGTTAGGTTGAAGAAGTTTACAACTTCTCACAAGATGATCTATTGACTGAGGATGTCCTCATACTTGATACTCATGCTGAAGTCTTTGTTTGGGTCGGCCAATCTTCTGACCCTAAAGAAAAACAGAATGCATTTGAAATGGCCCAGGTAGGTCAAATTTCAAAATCGTTTTGCCGATTATGAAAAATTGCAATAGGTTAATAAGTTGCAGCGCTTGCAGAGATATATAGCGATCGCCGTAGCTTTTGAGGGATTATCTCCAAATGTTCCATTGTACAAAGTCATGGAAGGAAATGAGCCTAGCTTCTTCACGGCATTTTTTTCCTGGGATCCCGCAAAATCTACTGTATGTTGCCTATTTTTCTGATTTACTGATGCTGCTATTGTGTTATTTGGCATGTATGATTTATGTAACCTTCTCATCAAGATATGCATATATGTACGCATGAGTATATGCATCTTAAAAGATACGACATATAATATCATAGAGCAATGCAACTGTGGAAGGCCTGCTAATGAAATTTCGGAA
Source organism: Echium plantagineum (assembly GCA_003412495.2). Taxonomy (NCBI): domain Eukaryota; kingdom Viridiplantae; phylum Streptophyta; class Magnoliopsida; order Boraginales; family Boraginaceae; genus Echium; species Echium plantagineum. The sequence continues at coordinate 14,366,621 of CM016564.1, forward strand.
GTTGTAAATTTACATTGATATGATGTGTAGTCAAAGAGGTTTTAGTTCCTAGAGCAAAAATATGGAACATGTATCCTTAACTGCTATGGTCTCTTGAAAAAAAGGCTAGAAAATAAGAGATAACATGTGAAAATCCTTTTCTTATGGGAGCGAAGGATCAAAGGGGCGACAAACTTTGATGGGATGACCTTGGCAATGACCAGAGATACAGTGCTGATATTTAAAGAGTCAATTAACTTTCGAATTATATTCCTGCATCTTAGGTTAGGTTTATCTTCAATGTTCAGAACTAGTTTGTTTGTACACATGACAAAGGGAGGAAAATGCTAGTGAATTGTAGTTGAGTTTAGTCAGAAGTAGCAGGGTTAGGGGAAGGAATCATGAGGACGAGGGAGAGAATCTTTCCACCATTATTAGACCTCTTTCACAATTATATTTTCGGAAGTTATATGATTTATCGTTCTTCATGGAGAACATAAGAACCTTGTCAGACAGAAGTCTGTCTCAGGGACAAATGCATATTCTTTCACACTTCAATCTGTTATGTTTACTTATCTGTACGTGTAAGCATACTCTTAGTTATTTTATACATACGAGCAGGCAAATGGAAATTCTTTCCAGAAGAAGGTCTCGCAGCTGTTTGGGGCAGGCTCTGTTGTCAAGGTGATTATATCAATAATAGTATTACTGTTGAAAAGGAAAATACTGTGTAATCGAATTCTATATATCAAATGTGTGGGTTCTACATGGTGGAAGCTGATTATTTTCTCTAAAATAACCAGGAAAGATCCAATGGAACAAACCAGGGAGGAGCTACACAGAGAGCCTCCGCGTTGGCCGCATTGAACTCTGCATTTAATTCATCTCCGGTGCCTAAACCCATTAATACACCCCCAAAGGCGCCTGCTATGGGAAAGGGATCACAGAGAGCAGCTGCTGTGGCTGCGTTATCCCAGGTTTTGACTGCTGAAAAGAAGGGGTCCTCAGATGGTTCTCCTGCCCGACCAAGTCGAGGTTCATCTGTGGAACCTAAATCTCCAGGTATAACAGTTACTTATTTCTTTCTCCAGATCAAGGGTTATATCAGCATTACTTTTCCTGCTCAAAATTCTTCAGTGGTTATGGTGGAGTATAGCACACATCAACATCAACTTTTTTCATCTCCGTCATGATGGCAGGAAATATTCATTTAATTTGCCTATAGTTTTAGTAAAATCTTTTAGTATTACTTAAAATGTGATTATGTGGTGTAGTTTTTTGTTGTTGCTAGTAATTTGTGGTTGACTTTGATGACCAATATTGTACATATTGAAATCAGATTCAGCAACAGCGAAGAGTGAAGGTGCTCCTTCTGATAACGGAGATTCTAAAGAAAGTCCTGAAGCAAAAAAGGAGACTGAAACAGTCTCTCCTGTAGTTAAGATTAATGGGGAGGTTTCTGACACAAAGCCAAAGCTTGAACCGGCTCAAACACAGGATGAAAGTGGCGTTGAAAATGGTCAAACTACTTTCCTCTATGAGCAGTTAAAGTCTAAATCAGAAAACCCCGTCACTGGAATTGATTTCAAACGAAGAGAGGTTTATGCCTTTTTCATGTTCGTCTCATCTACATCCACAGTTCATTTCTCCTCATTCACCAAATTATTTTCTCTGATGGCAGGCATATCTTTCTGACGAGGAGTTCCAGACCATATTTAAGATGGGAAAGGAAGCGTTCTACAAGGTGCCCAAGTGGAAGCAAGACATGCTCAAAAGGAAAGTTGATCTGTTCTAGAAGCTAAATTTCAAAGCAGACAAGTTCTCCTTATTCTTCCAGATGCAACCTACTTTTAAAAGGGCGCAGTATACCTATATTTCATACCTCCAGCATTCTGCAGTCTCATTGGCGGTTTATTGGCCGATGTTAGCGTGTGCCGAGTTTTTATCCTGACAATGCCCTTATGGGGTTGAGTATGATATTTCTTACGATATATGTTTCCTTTATTGTTTGTCGTATAAGGACAGTGAAGAGTTTATTCTTTGATTTGGTTGGCTTCCTCTTGTGTTCACTATAGTGTTCTTCTCCTCTTCCATGTATCATATCTTTTTACTTCTCTTCTTTGAACTGGAAGAGTTGAAGAGGGTGTATTATGTCTATTGTCATTGTATTAACATTGACATGAATGTACACTTGTTTGCCTTCACTGTCTTCACCTTAGTTTATCGGGTATTATCGACATTCAGACCTCACCATAGGGTATTTGGTTGCCACATTAGCTCGAGTATTGGGTAATTTAGTTAGGCGAGACTGACCTATTAACGGATAATATACCATGTCGGTTATGGTGTTAATATTTGATTAGCGATGTCGACCTAAGATTTGCCCTTTAAAATGTCGAACCTTCACGAGTCCTTATCGATCGACATATGTATCATTGGCTATACGAAGATCAAAATGCATCAAAAGGTCTCACGGGATCGATCACGAGCCCTTCATGAATTACTTCAAAATTAGCCAAAGGTAAGGTGGTTCACGGTTCACGGAATTCATTTGGATGAAGTTAATAATTTTTGGTTCTTGAATTGTAAAGGATATGTTCACATGAATGAATGCTTTTTTGGATTAAAATTTAGATATAATACTTGTTTAGATGAATGAATGCTATTTTGATTCAAAAATTAGATTTATTGCTATTGTGATGAGCTATTGATAATGTTTTATTCAATCTCATAGTAATATTTCGTTCCGTTTATATTATTTTTCATTAAAATATTTCATATTAATTTGAAAATATTCCATTAAGTTGCCGAGATAATTGCTGAAATGGTCCCCGATAGTATGACCGAGTTGCAATTTGGTCCCCAATAGTCACACGGTTGCACGTTAGTCCCCGAAAATGGCCAAAAAGTTGCACTTTAGTCCCTATGTCAAGTTTTCCACTAACATTTCAGGTTTAGACGTTAAAACTGGGTAAAAATATAATTTTTAAGACGTAAATTTGATTTTTTGCCCCAATTGGTGTTGAAATGAAACTCCACAACCCTAATTGGGGTGAAGAAAAAAGGGATTTTTGGCGGGAGGGGGTTGTGGAGTTTCATTTTGGCACCAAGTTGGGGCAAAAAAATCAACTTTAAATCTTCAAAATTATATTTTTACCCTAATTTTAACTCCTAAACCTAAAATGTTAACGTAAAACTTGACGTGGGGACTAAAGTGCAACTTTTTGGCCACTTTAGGGGACTAACGTGCAACTGTGTAAGTCATACTATCGGGGACCATTTCAGCAATTTGCTCTTAAGTTGCCATTATGTATAATAACATTATTTCTAAAGAGAAAGATTATTTTTTGTGCAACGATTTCGTAACTCTAAGGACTTTTAGTGTACCTATTAAAGAGTAAGGGTCTGTTTGTTAAACTTTTTCAGCATCGTGTGACAGATTCGACCAAGAAAATATCGGTGGAAAATCAAATTCATCATGACCTATTGACCTTATAGTTATGGGTGTTTTATTTGTTAATTACCTCTAGTGATTGTACTAGGACAAGGCATAGATAGAGGATAGTCACTCCTTTAATTTTTTCAAATATATTTAGTAATTAGTAATAGATTATATTATCTGAAGGTGTTGGTAATCTTTACATGTGCTGTAATCTATAGAACTTTTGAACTAGGAAACAATCATTCTTTCTCTCCCGACATCATGAATTGCTAACAGAGAGATCAATCATATATTATCTCAATTCAAACAGCTAATTATCAATGTAATTGATTAACAAACATTATTAACCCTTCATATGTTGTTATCCTAATGCATGTGTTGTCCTTTCCATGTCTATTTCTATCTATTTATATTAATAAATGATTGACAACCTTAGCTTAGTTAGTTTGCTTGATTAGTGGTAATACACTAACGTGCTATCTAATGATTTCATTAAGTCTCAATTACGTGTTTCGGTGTAGAAAGTTTCTTGTTGTGTGTCACATGCACTCAATTTCATATTACTCGTATATGTTAAACAATTGTGAGGTAATTGTATAGATAATAAGCACCTAGAATAAGACGTATTTTATGAAATAACTTCGTGATTTCTGACTCAAACTTAATTTTCAATTACAATAAAGTCTTGATAATTCAAAACTTGTTAGAAAAAACTTGCTTCATACTTTAACCTACTTGAACAGTCTAGATTTGATGATAAATAAGTTCTTTTTATTATATGATTATTATATTTAAAAAATTAATTTCAACAAATTTTTCATTTTGTGTTTATAAGTATGTGGAATATAGAGGTGCATTGATCAAAGCATCACATTAAAAGTAAAAGTTGTCAAAAGTTCATTCTCATATCTATAATAGATTTAACACATTTCGAATATGTTAGACTCAAACTGTAATACTTGGCCCAGAGTGGGTGATGTGATATGTTTGATATGATTTGATTGGTATTACTCATACCATCAAGATGCATCTTCTTTTCGGTAACCCAACTCAGAAGAACTCCAAAGTTAAGCGTGCTTGACCTGAGTTAATTCTAGGATGGGTGACCCACTGGGAAGTGTACCGGTGAGCACGTGAGTGAGGACAAAACGTGCTGAAAAGACCTGTGATGGTTTGTGATACCAGTTCATCAAATCAAATAACGTTCCGGGGCGGGGCGTTACACAAACCAATTCAATTCATCTAATAATTATTACTTAATTTACTTAAAAATTTGATTTCTTATTGAAAATGATAAATTTGGCAATATCTCCAGCTTTTACAGGTGAATAATTGTTGTAATATCTTTTTTGTTAATATCACCTATTTATTTGAAGAAACATACAACCATATGTATTGTTTAGATGTAGAAAGGTTATATAATAGACGTCTTGTTCCGATTTTTGTTAGTTATAATATTTTGTTAGTTTTAAAATGTGCTAACATCTTAATTAATACAAATTAAAATATAAAAAATTTAAAGAAGATGGTTGTGTCGAGTAAGTGAGTTGTGTCGAGTAATTAAACTATAATTTTTCTTTTTATAATTTAGTTATGAGATTTAACACTAATAAATAATGATATTGAAGATTTTCTACAATGTATGCTACATTGTAAGTTACCAAAATTGTGCTCCCATCCTCCGATCCAATTTCATCCTTAATGTAACTACTATCACCAGATTATAAAGTCATCGATAATTAGAGTAATAGTTAGCTTCTTATCTTAACAATCAATTAACTCCATAGGAAGAGATAGAGTACTTACCACAAAAAGTGGGTTCACTTTACTTTTATAGTTGACTTTGTCCACTTGGGCACAAGGATAAAAACAATCATAGAAGGAATTTTTATCTTGTTTGTATTTTTATGATCTTATCTCCCACACTCTCCCGTCTGCTTGTAACTTAAGTTGGCCATTCTTTTGGAAATAGTTGTCTTTTGTCTAAGTAGGGACCTTAGCTTAGGGAATATATAATAAGAACCCTAAGCTTGTGGTCACACCCTAGAGTTTTGGATCATTTTGTTTACTGTTTGATGATATTACAACTATTACCTCTTTTATCACAACCACACTTTATAAAGAGCATATATACAATCATATATATCATGTACTCCCTCTGTTTTTTATGTCATTCTAGTTTCTTCACGTTAAGTAAGAAATAATATCATTTTACATATATGCCTCTAATTAATAACAAATCAATAGTTATATGAATGTATAATTACTTCTTTTCAAAATATACTTATTAGAGTTTAAATTTGAATGCATTCAATAGGGATTTAAGGGGAACTATTGACCAAATATTGCATTGATTTTCTAAAACATTATATAAAAAACAACAATAAAAAGCTAAAACGACATATAAAAAATGAAGGGAGTAATAAATTGAAAAGTAACTAATATTTATTAATAAATTCACAAGATAAAGACGACATGTGTGGATAAAATCAAAACCGAACCAAATCGTGCTTAGAATCGAAAAACGAAATCTGAACGAACCAAATTAAAATTGGTTTCTTAAGAAAGAAGTTGAACTAAAATGGATTCAGCTCAATTATTTTTTCGTCGAACCGAACCGTGAAGATGTCTTTATGAAGGAGCCGGTTCCAAAGTTACCATATTATCATTCGAAGTCATTCGATCTTCGAAGTACACACGACTTTTGCTATTGGAGGAGTATTGATGATGAAATAAACCAAAGACATAACATATTATGAATTACAGTGGAGGAGGATAAAAAAAACTTTTAAAAAATAATTAAAAATTTGCCACATTATTAGATGACCGATAGTTATATAAGTTAAAATGAAAATAATAGTATAATTTATATTGTGAAATTTAAAAATCGAAGGTCACTATTACTTTCTTCGTTTGCAAATTAGTGATAAGAGTATTTGGCTATAAGTATAATAATATTACAATTTACAAGTAATGAATATAAAAGTTATTAGTTAATAGATATATAGCTAAAATAAAATATAAGACAATCGTCTAACGAGGGTTGAGCCGAAAACCTCATTGTCAAAGGTCATTATTAGTTCTTTAATCTCTTCTAAACTTTGTTATGTGCGAAGAATGCCAAGCTGTTCCTCATCACATATACGTTGGAGCCCATTTTGTTTTAATAATCATTTTATTTTCATTTCCATGTGGTCACTATATATATTGTTTGTTGTGAAAATGGACAAGTAATTAATAACACCCCCACCCCCCCCCCCCCCCCCCAACAAACAGCATGGGACCTTCCAATATGCACATTTCAAATCATGATAATTGTATCAAGAAAAGGATGGTAATTGACTTATAGTATGTTATGAATTGAGAAGATATCAAGATTTTAATATGGTACAATTATTATTTCTTCCGGTGTGGCTTTTCTATTGTTGGATTACTTGGATATGCAATGAAGAGCCACTTCATTGAGTAAGAATCCAATGTCCAAAAGTTAGTCATTGTCTTCCATCAATGGTGTTCCCAAAATGACTTCGACGAGGTAAATTTTGTCGAGAATGTGGTTACACGTAAAAAGGTTGTTGAGATGTACATTTTACATTGAAAATCGATGTTCTCTCTAATCACGTAATATGGAATGTGCATCTCAATCGTATGTCTATCCCAATAATCAATGATAATTTAAATAATTCATCATTCTCATTCAATCTTTTGGACACTTTTTGTATGACATGACACTTGCCAGCCACAATAACCACTACTTAACATTTCTTCAATTAGCAAAAATTAGTTGGCATGCTAGGTGATTGAAGGCATATATACTGAGTATTTATTTTTCATCTCGTCTAAATCATTTATTTCGATAATGAAAATGTGCAATTTAGATAAGCAAGAGACTATAGTGAACTAACTACATTATTTTCAATGGTGTCCCATGTTTAGATATTGATCTTCAGGATTGGACAATTTAGAAAATCAAAAATAATTAAGAACCAAAGCTTTATCAATAATTAATTCTTCGAAAGTTACTTTAAATTATTTGTCTCCAATAATACACTTTAATTATTTAGTTTTAGTTGGTTCTATGTAGAATGCACGTGTGGACTACAATGGAAGAAGTTATTTAGTTTTCAATAATGTAGATTTAATGTTGTAGACTTAATGCGTTTGAAGTATAAAAGTTCATTGAACTTATTTATTGAGGCAAGGGTATTTGCATTTCTAGTCGGCTATTGACTATTTTTTTAATTTTTTTTAATTGTCGTTCTACAAATTTGTACATAAATTTAGAAAAAAATAAAAATAGTTAAAAAGATGTCAATGACAATTGATTATGATCATATTATTGGATGATTGTTAACTCTAGTATAAAAGGTACTCCCTCCATCCCTATTTAATAGACCCATTTTGACTTTTTGGGTCAAACTTCGAAAGTTTTGACCGTAAATTCTTATTAATCGATAAAAGATAAAATAGTTATATGAGATCTGGTTAGATTCGTCTCAATATAAATTTTTTAAATATCAAGTTTTTATAATTTTTATACATATAAAATTAAAAATATTTACGTTTTAAGTTGTGTCTCGGAGACCGTGAAAAAGTAAATGGGTCTATCATTTAGGGATGGAGGGAGTAATAAAAAAATACATTGAAAATGTGAAATTAACACTAAATATCTATAACAATAACTAAAAAAACAAAAAATTTACTCTAAAACGATAATTAAAAAAGTGGGAGAATATTACATTCAATTTACTTCATCCCACTTTTAGATTCAATAATATAAGTTTTAACATGTATTATTAGAATTATGACCTAAAATGTAATTTAATATATATGACATTCAACACACAAGTAGTTAGCTCAATTGTTTGGAATGTTCTCTTCTAACAATAAGATTAAGGGTTCATTTACTCCGAGCATAACTCAATTGGTAAAAAATTAGAATGCAAAGTGCAAAATAGTCTCGCCTCTTCATGCAACCCAGGTTTGATTCTCACTGAGACAGGGGCGGACCTACATTGTGCTTAGGGTATTCACGTGAATATCTACATAAAAATAAAATAGCTTAAATGGTAAATTTTTTTGTAAATTTGTGAGAGGCATTGAGTTCAAACTTTGGCATAACCACATTTTTTTTGTTACTCTATTCACTTATACCTTCGTAATAAATACCCATTTTATTTTTGATATTTTAAATGTTAAAATGAATACCTTAAATTATAATTCTCTGTCTGCCCTTGCACTGGGAGCTAACCTTATGTTTCGAAGTGGTTAACGAGTTCTGGTCCCTTAGTCAAGCGAGGCACATCATGCGCCAACCTCTGAGGGTCTCAACTAACTAAGGGTTCAACGCTTTCTCGTTCTTTTTTTCTTCAAAATCTAGCCCCCTCCCCCCTCCATTTTATTTTTTCTACATTGTTCTCTTTTATTTTCATCTTGGTTTCGTTCTTGAGCGTCACTAATATCAGATTAAATGAAGATTCGAAAAGAAAATAAAGAAGAAAGAAGAGAGGATAGCTCTGGAGCATAGCTCAAACGGTATGAACTAGAGTGCTAAATACCAGCATTCCAGCAGCCGCTCACCTCTCTACACGATGTGAGTTCGACTCTTCTTAAGCAGCGAACCTTATGTCAAGGTGGTTAAAATGCAAACTCTAATCCTTTGATTAGGTAACGCATATTTCAAGATTTATCTTATTAATATATTCGAGAATAGGTACGTGAGAGACGCTAGTGTAATGATTATACATTTTTTTCTAAGGGAGTAGCGAGAATAGCTTTAGTGTGATGTTAATTTGGCTAGCTAAAGGTAGCAAAGCAAGAACCGAAAAAGAAGAGTCACGTTGTTCTGCATAAAAAAATGCGAGAGATTGAACGCGGTGAAACACGGTGGAAAGACCCCTCCAAGGCTCCAACCACATGGGTTTCGAACTTTCAATTAATGTTCTTCGTCCAGGCTCCCCTACGGACCACCAAATTGTTCCCATTAGTTGCCTCACATTTTCCATATGAACATTTTATTTAAACAAACTAGGAGTTACATCAAAAATTAATTTACAGTAAAAATAATTGTATATTTTATTAATCCATTTATAAAGTCTAATTATCATTGTATGTGAACTGCTTTGACATAATTTTTTGCTTTAATTTATAACAGATGAATGAAAAATATTAAATTTAATTTACGTTAGTTGGATCGAGATGAATGGAAAAAGTGAAATTTAATCTACGTAAAGGTAATGAGATGAATTAAAGTGAATATTTTTTAAATATTGATATTATATTATTGAGCAGCCAAATTTAGTAGAAATATATTTAAAATATGCATTTACCAAACATTACTAGTTGACTATAGGAGGCGCACATACATCAAATTCGTCTTAAATTAGGCACAAAGTCGACTAGTAGTACAAAACTCAATTTCTAAAATGTCAAGAATAATTTGGTGAGTTATGCATCAACTCTAAGTGGCACTACTCATGGATGAAATTTAAAGCGGAAAGAACTGCCTCTTGTAGAAAGGTTTATTTTTATTTTGGATCGTGAAGTATGATGAAAATTTTAAATTGGACTCTAATACTATTCTAACTTTCATATTGGACTCTATACTATGGTTTGTCTCATTTTACTCCCTAAAAAGCCAAATATAATGTAATTTCGTTTTAAAATAAGGGCAAAATCGAAATTGCACATATATTAAACTTTTGGTCACAATTCACAAATAACAAAACTTATTAAATTAAAAGTAAATCCCAAAAGTTTGATATATGAGATAATCCAAATTTGCCCTTATGTTAAAACAAAATTCAATCTAAAATTGGCATTTCAGGGGGCAAAATGAGACAAAACGTAGTATAGGGGGCAATTTGAGGCGTATGATAGTATCAAGATCCAATTTAAAACTTACGTAATAGTTCAGGGTTTAAAATGAAAATAAGCCTTGTAGAAGTTATGAACTTGCGTGTGGTTTATTATCGAAATGCTCTGAAAAAGTGGATCAAGGATTTCATTTGTTCTTCGCAATTTCAAAAGTCGCAAATCAATTCACAAAATATATAAAAGTTGTTATTTAGTAAAAAAATTAACGGAGCAAAATCAAAAGTGGAAGCCAATTTGTACAATTACCTTTAAGTTTTAATACCTCCATCACTATTTGAACTAAATCAATATTTTTATTCAATTTCATAGACTATTTTGTTAGTAAACTTTTGAGGATCAAATAACATTTTTAACATAAATTTTTTGGACCATTTCAATAATTTGGTAGTCACAACTCATAGCAACGAACTTCTAGACACCGATACTTGAAGTGATGACAGTTAAAGAATCATGAATGCACAGCTGACAAATATCACAAGAAACAGAGTCGACACATGACTATAAAAATCCTAATTTTCTCAATTTTGTGCCACATTCTTCTACTTCATTATCTCAATCAAACAGTTGGAAACTAATTTGGACTACTTGAGTAGGACTTTTGTGTTACCTGGACAAATTTAATGATTAATTTATTTGGCTTACATAACTTTTATTGTCAACTCTTTCATACACCATGTCTTCTAAATTTTAGATTTTGGTGAGTAACATATTGCTTGTAAATTATGAAAATTTGATTACAACATAATATAATCTCAAAATCTTAAATTATATAATTATTCATATATATGTAAAATAAATATATAACTATAATACCTTCAGCCATAAAGACATATATATAGATAATATAAGTGGAGTCCGACTTAGGATACTAAACTTTTTTTAGTATTACAACACTAAAGCCCAATTTGGTAATTTACACATTAATTTAATTAAATTTATGATAAAAACCGGACTATTGCATTAATGTGCTAATAACCATATTATTATCTTAGTGTGGTTATAACCATACTATTCGGTCAAAATGTTAATAACCATATTGTTATATTAACGTGGTTATAACCATACTATTCTTTTATATCAGTTTAGTTGTTCTTCGATGTCATCGGTACTTTAAACTGCAACCAACAAATAATATAATTATAGTTAGAATAATTTAATCACACAAATAATCTTTTTATTATAATAATGACCAAAACATTTCATCCTTTCGAGATCTTCATCAATTGACATATCTTACAAAAAAAAAAATTACCATCTTTTAAAACTAATACTAATAAAGAATGATACCACCAGAACTCCCTCATCTGTTCTTCAGATTCATACCACTCCCTCCTAATATATTATTTCATCCCGTTATTACAACTAACTCTTTCATAATGTTAATACTTATATTAAAAAACTATAAATAGACCACACATGATGATAAAATTTGATAAAAGATAAACGATGATAATAAAAGAATCCGTCCCTAAAAGATTGTCACGTTTTGATTTTTGTTAGTCAAACATTACAAAATTTGATCATGAATTTTCGTTAAACGATAAGAAATAATATAGTTTTGTGGGACCTTGTTAGATTTGTCTCAATATATATTTTTGAAATATTAACTTTTTATAATTTTTCACATATAGAATAATAGATATTTATGCTTTAAATCGTGTTTTGTTGACCACCAAAAGTCAAAATGTGACAATCTTTTAGGGACGGAGGGAATAGTAAATATAAGCAAATCGAGAATCTTACTATATATAATTGGGGAAGGGGGGAGTTAGAAGTTATTTTTAAAGTAATATGAAGCCCCATGTTCTCCTACTATATAGGAGATATTTTTCATTAAATTTATTTAGTTTTTTGTAAACATATACAATAATTACTCATAAACATTACTATATTTTACCTTTATTTTTTTTTAAAATGATTTAGCAAAAATTATATTATTTTGAACATAAAATTTAAATTAAGTTATTTAAGATGAATTAAATAATAATATTACATAGAAATATTATATTTATTTGTTAATAAAAGATCATATATTATAAATACGATGCACGATTTCGCACAGGCTGGACTGTGTACAAATATCTAGTTGTGATTAATAGTCGGGGGTCTTTTTGAATTTTAATGTTAGCAAGGAGAAAAATATGGGATATGGAGTCTACACAATGATATTGTTACTTAATTTTTAGTTACTAATTTATTATTGCCTAATTTTAATTAGTAATATATTGTGGTCAAACTTGTCCTCCTTTAATTATCACCGTTGGATTTGCTAGATGACCAAAATAATCAATTAGAAGGCTGAGATTAATTTAGCAACCAATACTAAGAATTTTCCTTAGCATCCTAAAGCCAAACTCATATAAGTGATATATATAGATAATATAAGTTGATCACGAGAGTTGTCTTAGATATGAAAACAAGTTTTTTTTATCTTGACCTATAAACTTTATCTTTATGTGTTATTGATTATTATTTTGATTATCCTTTTAGTGAAGAAAGACATCTATTTATAGGTAGAGAAATTAAAAGACATTCTTCATCTCAAAATAATTACTCCCTCCATCCCTAAATGATTGGTAAATTTTGACTTTCACGGCCAACAAAACACGATTTAAAACGTAAATATCTCTTATTCTACATCTGAAAAAATTATAAAAAGATATTTCCAAAATATATATTAAGACGAATCCAACAAGATCCTACATGATTATATTATTCCTTATCGTTTAATGAGAATTGCTGATCAAATTTTTTAAAGTTTAACCACAAAAATCAATATGTACCAATAATTTGGGGATGGATGAATTATAATATTAACCATTCATCAAGGCCAATTATTGTGGAATTGTTATAATGGTTGTAGTGTTCATAAGGAATATGCAATAATATTAATATTAAAATAAATATCATTCTAATGAATATCTTAATGAGTATGAATACAAATAATTTAAATTACTATAATAATTATAATATAATTGTGTTCTTACATCCCTATTTCATTTTCATTTAAATATGCAAGGTATCATATGGAACTTTCATTAGTAGTAAATGAGATAATAGTGGGGATGTTGGGAACAGTGGACCTCATACACAGGGATTCACTTTATTTAAAGCATGTTTAGGCATTATGTAGTGTATATCTCCTTTCTAAATTATTTGACTATTTTTTAATTTGATATTCAAATTTTAAAAATTTTAATTATGAAATCTCATTAATCGATAAAAAATAATTAAATTACACAAGATACTTTTATTTTTGTTTTGGTGTATATTATTGAACTGTAATTTTTGTAACTTTTATGTGTGTAAAAGTAAAAATATTCAAGTTTTAAATTACGACTCAACGATAAAAAAAAAGTCAAATGATATAATTTGGAATGGTTGGAATAAATTTTTTATCTGAAATAATTAAATACTTAATGTACTAGATAATAATGTGTAGTGTAAAGTGTTGCTACAAATCTACAATCCAAATAACACTATAGTCATTATGCAATATACACTGAAACAATTGCAAATAGGGGACCAGCATAATTTGACCGGTAAATAATATAGTTAAGGTGTCAAATACTTGCATTTACGTTATTTTTTTTTGATAATTCACATAGCATATATATAGATAAAGGAAGGACATAAGTGTTTTAACAAAATTACATTGTTTGATGTAAGTAAACTGAACTAGGCCGGTTATACCATCAAGTTTGGTACATCAAACTCGTGGCCGGCGGACTGTGCAAAAGGATATCTAATGAAACTAGTGCTGAAGTCTTAATATATATATCCGTCGGACTGGACATGATAGAACTCAAAACTGCCGTCCATTCTTGATTCTGAAAAACATGTAACATCTTTCTAGCCAGCACCTGCGATAAGAAAAGATCAAATACTAAGAAAATTACATCTATGCAATCCTTCTTGTTTGTGAGGTGTTCTGTGAGTGATAGGCTGAAAATGATGGATTGTAGGATGTATATAGGATAATTTAGTGGGTCTATTTTTGTATTAGTGTTAATTTGTATTGTTTCATGAAAAGTTAAGTGGTGGTTTGTGTTTGTGCCTTGAATGATAATGTGTAGTGTTGGGTGATATTTAATTGCAAATGTGATGGTGTGGAAGGATGAAGGGTTTTGTTTTAAATTGTTGGAATAAGATATTTGATGAATATGTGATGCCTTATTTGTTGTAGTTGTGAGTTGATTTATGTTGTATACTGTTGCCCATTTTTTGAGAATGGAGTTGCGTAGTGCTGTGAGTTGAGGTAGATGGAAATCTTGTTTGTTAAATGTGAGTTTGTTTCTATACAACCAAATGCTCCAGAGATTGCAAATAAGGAGGATAGTAGGGGTTGTGTTGCGATGGTAATGTCTTTGGGGATACTTTATAGCTTGGCTAAGTATTTTGTTAAGGTTGGTGTTTGAAGAGTGAAAATGAAATGAGTGGATATTTGACCAAAATTGTGTTAGTTTAGGGCAAAGACGGAATAAGTGATCAATCACTTCTTGGCTTTGTCCACACATAACACAAATAGTATTGATTTGTTTCTTGGTTCTTTTGGCTATATTGTTTGTTGTTGGGAGTCGGTTGTGCAGTACTTTCCATATGAAGAGTTTAACTTTTTGGGGTATTTTCATTTTCCAAAGATGCTTCCATGTATGTTTTGGGATTTGGAAGTAGGTTTTGGGCAGTTTGGTTGTTTTGGAGTTGTTTTTTCTGAGCTGTAGGTATATAGATTTGGTTGTGTTTTGGACTGAATTGGGAGTATTCCATATTATGTCATTTATGTCTTCTGTTATTGGTTGCACTGTGATTATGTTAACAATTGGTGGAGGGAAAATGGTCTGAAGTAGTATTTTGTTCCATTGAAAAGATGGGTGTATGAGTTGAGAAATGTATTGGGGGATATTCTGTATAGGTTTATATTTTGCTAGGTTAATATTTGGGGGATAACGGATCCAGCTATCCTTCCATATGTTTATATGTTGTATGTTGTTGGTAGTTAATTTTAGATGAGGTTTGAGTGTGTTGAAGCTCTTAACTAGACTTTTCCATGAGTATGAGGTTACGGATTTGCCTGTTTTATATGGAATTTTGGTGGTTGGAAAATACTTTGGCTTTAGAATGGAATGTGCTAAGGATGTGGGTTGGTTTAGTATGTTTTGGCTAGTAAGGCCGTGTTAAAATGATGCAGGTCTTTGAGACCTAATCCTCCATTGGGTAATGACATTTTAAGGAAGGACCAGTTAATCCAGTGTGTTTTGGGAGCTAGGGAGTTTTGGTTCCATAAGAAGTCGGAGAAGGTTTTTTCTATTTTGTTGATGATATTATGAGGAAATAGGTAAAGGGACATGGGATAGATTAATATGCTTGTTAGTATGGATTGTATTAGGGTTATTTTCCCTGCTTGGTTTAGGAATTTTGTGCTCCATGATGTAATTGCAGTTTTGATTTTTGAATTATAGGCTTCAAAAATGGTGGATTTTTGGGTGTGGATGTCTAGTGATATTCCAAGATATTTGCCAAATGATGATGTTTCTGTAAATGGTAAAACTGAAAGAGTTTGTTGTTTTTTTTGTAGGGATGTTTGAGGGCTAAAGACAATATGTGATTTTTCTAGGTTGACTTGTTGGCCCGAAAAGTTGCAATAGTTCTTTAGTATTTGTGTGAATGTTGTAATGGAATTTTTATTTAGCCTAAGAAAGAAGTAGCTATCATCTGCGAAAAAGAGATGTGATATTTGTGGGCTATTTCTAGATAGTTTAATGCCAGCAAGCTGTTTTGTGTTTTGTGAGGATATTAAGGCTGCTGACAGAGCTTCTGTGCACAATGCGAACAGGATTGGTGATAGTGGATCTCCTTGTCGGAGTCCACTCGATGGAAAAAATGGTGTGGATACATGGCCATTTACTATGATATTATATTGAACCGTGGTCAAACATTTGTGAATTAGTGAGATCCAGTTAGCAGGGAAATTTAATTTGTGTAAGGTACTTAAAAGAAAATCCCAAGATATTCTATCGAATGCTTTACTCATGTCTATTTTAATTGCGGCTAGTCCAAATTTTTTTGATTTTGAAAGTCTAATGTGGTTAGTTAATTCCTGCGCTAATAAGACATTTTCTCTAATGGATCTGCCATAAATAAAACCATTTTGGTGTTGAGTTATAAGAGAAGAGAGAAAAGGTTTTAATCTATTAACTAGAATTTTAGTAATTAATTTATAAAGCACATTGCATAAACTTATAGGACGAAAGTCTTTTATAGTTTTAGGGCTAGTCTTTTTTGGTATTAATATTATAAATGTAGTGTTAAGTTCTGTTAGGAATTTTCCATTATTTAAGCAATCTAGTGTGATATCAATTATGTCAGAACCTAATGTAGTCCAATTTTCTTGATAAAAGCCTGCCTGGAATCCATCAGGTCCGGGAGACTTAGTAGGGTGCATTTGGAAAAGAGCTATTTTTACTTCAGTATCATTAAAGGGTAAGGATAGTTTATATTTTTGGTTATCTGTTAATTTGGTGGTAATATAGTCAGTAGGGTTAGAATGTGAGCTATCATTTAAGATCCTTGGACAAGGGACAGGGTTATAAAGGGAGTAGAAATAATTCTTACAGTGATTTTGGAGGTCCATCTCACTAGTTATTAGGGTATTGTTATCATCTATTAATTCGAGAATATTATTCGATTTAGATCTCTGATTCACGTAAGCATGGTAAAAGTGAGTGTTTATATCTCCATTTTTTATCCAATTTAAGTGCGATCTTTGGTGCCAATATAATTGTTCACATAAAAGAAGATCATTTAATTGTTTTCTAAGTTGTGCTTCTAAGTTAGGTGAAGAAGTTAAAAAAGAGTGGGTTTGGTATTTTGAAAGTAAAGTTTGTAAATTTTTTATTTGAGTATGTAAATTTCCAAACCTGGTTAAATTCCATGTTTTTAGGCGTTCTTTAAAAATTTTGAGTTTATTATAGAAATTGAAGGCTTTGGAGCTATTGGGGATATTTATTAGAAGGGACTGTTGAAGTAATATATGAAATTCCTTAAACTTTGTTAAATAGTGTTCAAGTTTAAAAGAACTATTGGGCATTTACGTTATTTTACGCACGATGTGTTTGACTCCTTTTAAGGAGCGATTATTGTATCTTTTCAGGCACCGCAGTTCGACTCCTGTGCGATCCTTGTGTTCAAGTGGTTAAATTTTATTCTAGTGATGATCAGTTGAGGCACATCTTACAATTTACCTCATTTGTGTACTTCAATCCAGAAGCGGTTTTAGAACGACCACTTAATTTTTCTTTTTTTTTGAAACAAATAGGTGGTCACAAAATTAAATTCATTTTTTTAAAAACAAGTAGGTGGTCACAAAGATAAAGACGCCTGCTAAGTTAGTTCCCTAGTTTGATAAATAAAACATAACCACCATTTATTGATAACATGAGAAATATAATAAAACACTTAATAAGGACATTTTTGGATTATCCAAAATCATTTCTTTAGTACAATCAAAGACATAATGTAAAACTGTAAAACTATAAAACTATAAATCTGTAATAATATTTGCACAAACAAATGACTAGTTTATATGTGTTATGAACAAAAACAATGTAACATCCACTAACAAATTAAATAACACTAATTATCACATTACTTTCTGTAATCCTTTCTTTTTAATTACTAATTAACAATCATTATAAGCTCTCGAATCTAATGCAAATGAACATATATGTTTTACAATAGCAGAATCCACACCAGCATTACTATTACCACGTCTAACCATGGTCAAATTAGCTATAGACAAAGTGGTTGACTTCGAGTTAGTTAACTCAGTGAGTGAACTCAGTTCCGGTATCGACTCGGTGCCTACGATCAAATTCACATTCTTGAGTAAATTCCCATTGCCAACAAGTTGATTGAAGAGCCCCAACTCATTAACCATGTTCTTCTTCTTGTGCTGCATTGCTGACCGAGCGATTTCGGTCAGCATTGCACTTGCTAATCTCCTTACCCCTCTTGCTCCTCCAATTATGATTCCTGGGTTGATCACTCTTTGACGAGTTTTCTCCGAGTTTCTCTTACCGTGTCTTCCTGAACTCGGATGTTGTAATAGCGTCGATAGACTTATTGTTTCGGGACTCTTGGTCCTCACTCGAGCGAGTGAGTCCCCGAGTAACAAAACCTCCTTCGCGTCCACCAGAACAATATGTTTGAAGTTTCGCTTGACTCGACCCAATAGCATTGGGTAACAAGCCCACCTCCTTAAACTCATTGGAACATGGTCAAGAAAACCACCCAACGAGTTCTCCGGGTCGAGCTCGTCAACGTCGAACGCCACAACCGAGCCATAACTCGTCCGGGTTGACTCAGTAACATTTTCACCACTCGAATTAGTCCGGATTTTCTTGCCCCAGATTGGTTCCCCGCTTTCCCTCTCCTTCTTGCTCAATTTCAAGAAATGGGCAATATCAAAACTCCCCTTCTGATCGAGTCGAGTGGAGTTTCCAGAGTATGAGTCAATGAGGTTCAAGAACGAGTTGTTCTCTTCAGCAACTATCTTATCAAACGAATTTGGCTTAGAATTTGAGGAAGTTATAATCAAAAGGTCGGATCTTGAAGTGTGACCAGACCTATGCAGAAGCCTGAGGAATATTTTGAGGTCATTTGAAGTGAGAGTTTCAGTAACATGAGCTACAATGAGCTCATTCATGGCTCTTGTACCTCTCCTATACAAAGTCCCCATTCCTTGCAATGCATGCTTATAGTGCAATGATTTTGAATATGAAAGAGAGGGGGTTGTTTTTGTTTTTGTCCCATAAAGTTGTCTTCTTAATGGGAAATGATGAGCAGAGTTCGAGGTAGAGGTCGTGGGCTCAAACGTAGACAGAGTGAAAAGAAGAAGGGTGATGAATAAGAGGAGGGCACATATTGAAATGGTGGATTGGGCTGAAGTTAGAAGATGTGATGAGTTTGTTCTTTTCAAGAAAGCTGTGATTGGTTGTCTGAATGAAGGTGAAGATGAAGATGAAGATGATGATGAAGTGAATGGATGATTGATTCTTTTGGTATCATTATCTTCAGGAAGGAAAACAAAGAGGAAACCCATTCCCCAACCTTCACTATTGCTCTTGGCTTTTGCTGTCAACCCCATCTCTATGTTTTTTTGGTTGGATAAATTTAAGGTCTCTTTGGGGTGTTTTGGTTTGTTTGGGTTTAATTTGGGTGTTTGTGAAATGATGGGTGTAGTGTGGGAAAATTAATTAAATAGGGTGGGGGGTGGGGTGGGTGGGTTGGGGGTATGGGGGGGGGGGGGGTCAAGGTTTGGTTTGAGTGATGAGGTGGTGGGTCAATGAGATTAAGGGGGTAAGAGAATGTTGATAAGTTAATGGTGGTGGTGATGACTTTGGTAAAGATTTTGGAAAGATATAGAGGCATGTGAACAAATGCTTCTAATTATTGGATGTCATACTTTTGTTGAGAGCATATTTACTTGACCACAAAAGAATGATTCTCAAATTAGAATCACACATTCACACACTACGAAAGTAAGATAAATTGTCGATGGCTCAATAACATAATAACATTTGACCCGACTTTTTATGTAACAGGTCTTGAGTAATTATAGTTATCTATTATATTTATAATTCATCACTAATTTATTATTAAAAATCAAATAATATAATACTTCTAGTGATGTACTGTAGTCTGTATATATATTTCCAAGGATATAAGAAGAATTGGAAGGTGTTTAGTAGAAAATAATTTCATTTAGTTTGAACATGTTGTAGCCTCATTTGATTTTTTACATTTAAACTAATAAATTGAACAATCAACTTATGATGACAAGTTGCTAATCAAATACTGATTTATTTTTAACTTAATTGATATAATTTTGAGAATTCGTATCAAACTTTATTTATAAATTAATTTTTATTCATTATGATATATCCTCATCATTAGGTACACTAACGTATACATAATTACATATGCATTTGGATTCGATAAACACTGTATTAATCTATTATGAGAATTGTACTTATATTCTTCTAGCAAGCTAATAGCTAGGGGACGAAAGTTTGGATTTTTCTTGGAAATTTCATTATAAATGATATTGTATCTCAAACAATTATTGGTAGCTGGCTAATATAAAACGTCGGTGGTGAAATCATGCATGCATAGAAAATGTCGGTAGGAAAACATATATAGTGTCAAAAAAATACTAATCCGTGCAATTTTTAAATTAATATTTGGGTTTTTAACAAGAAAAATTAAATTCATACCTTTTTTCTTATCATAATGAATATATTTAAAAAGTGATGAGGCAATTAAATTCACCTTCACACATCCTTATTTGAATCAAGTTAAAGTTAATGTCGTTGTTGTTATTATTATTTATCATCGTCATCACTATCATCAATGCTAGTCTTATATTCTTATTTATTGCTATTATTATTGTTGTTATTATGATTATTATAATTATCATTATTATTCTTCTTCTTCTTATGATTACTATTAGGATTATCCCTTATTATTAATTTATTCAATTTTATTATATCATACTATTTATAATAAAAGTAATGATATTTTATAATGTAGTCGTGTAATACCATTTGTTATATGTACATAATTCATATATAATAATGAACTAAATAAAGTAGGAATAAAGTTGTCAGTACAATTCGTTTTTAGTCTTTTTCTTTAAATTGTTCCCAAACACCTAAATATTTTTAATATTTTGATTAAGTCATAATTCAATTTTAAACATCCCGTGTTCATCACATATAATCATATTATAAATTTTAGTTTTCAATTTTCAAGTTTAAGAAGTAAGTCCTAAGTTCTTTTGGGGTGGGTACTTTTCTTTTTCTTTTTTTTTGGGGGGGGGGGGGATTTAATTTATTATAATCAATTATTTTGCTCAAAATATATAGACAAATTAATAGTAAAAGATATATATAGTGCTTTTATGTGTAGTGACATAATAAAATCCAAACCAAACACACCTAATAACAATAATTGAGTGATGAAATAAGAGACATTTTTAAAATTGATATTGTACCTAGAACATTTATAATGAATGAAGGTTTGGGGGAGAGGGGGCCTGAGTGCACGGAGGCAGTGAACAACTAACTCAATTGGAAGTTTCCATCAAACCTGAGGTGCCCCAGTTTGATCACAACCTTATGTTTTTTATAACACGTATTTAATTAATGATTCTGCTCTTAAATTAAATCAATTGTTTGGTCAATAAAAATCTGCTACTGTATATACATGTTTCTCAATGTCGACGCCGACACTATATTAGTCCTTGCTTAAACTTAATTAGATTTTTTCATATTGTTAGTATTCTTAAGCTAAATCACCAATAATTTGCGGGGCAAGCAATCGACTTCTCTTTCCAATTACTGCATGCAGATTATATATATATAAATAATGATATGCTCGTCTTAATAGCCTCTGCTTATCTAGCCTATCGTACAATAGAGAAGGTAAATTTGGGATGTGTCTCTAGCGGTCCGGTACTCCACTTCAAGAGTGTCCATACTCTGGGTAACCACCCACAAGCAATCATCCCTTGAACAAATGCAGAGTTATTACTCAAGCACTCGCCGTGTATCGAACTCACACACTTGTGGAGAAACACACTCTTATAGTGAAGCCAGCCCGTGACCATCCGAGCTATGTCCCGTGGGCATGTAGATTATATATATACACACATATTAATTTGTTAGTTTTCCCTCAATCCCTAAATGATTGTCACGTTTTGACTTTTCGTAGTCAATAAAACACGATTTAAAACGTGAATATCTCTTATTTTACATGCAAAAAATTTATAAAAAGTTGATATTTCAAAAATATCTATTGAGACGAATCTAACAAGATCCTACAAGACTATATTATTTCTTATCGTCTAATAAGAATTCATGGCTAAATTTTATAATGTTTGACCAATAAAAGATAAAATATGACAATATTTTAGGGACGGAAGGAGTATTGTAATACATGTCATAGTTTATGAAAATTGTCATTTAAGGTGTTATGACACATTCGATCATACACGTTTCAGACTATTCACAGTTCGATCGGATCGCACATGCTAAAAAGTATCAACTTGGTAATTATACCCTTACTAACTACTCTTAATATATAGCTAAACATCCGCTTACTAGTATTAGATTTCATAAAAGCAATCAAGTTTTTAAATTAAAGTGGGTCAAGTAATGTAAATTTATAAAATTTGAATCAAATATGTAACATAATACTATGATTTCCTAAATCTCTTTAAGAGTGAAGTCTTTTAAGGCAGAGGAACAGAGCAACCCGGATGGCATGCATTGGTTTCAAACCAAAGCCCAAGAAGAGCTGACACTGTCTAAAAAGGGGTTCATGCATGCAATATATATATATATTCTTATTGGTTATTATTTCAGTAGTGCAACTACCAATACATCATTTATTTCCTGTATTTATGTCAGTAATCAATTTTTTAATTTTTAATTTTAATAATAATTTTTAACATTTTAGTATATAGATTTTGTATGTTGTATTTATGTCACTAATTTGGTTGAAAATATATTTTTTTTAATTTGGAATTTGGTGTTATGAATATTTGTTACCAAAATATCCTTATTTGCGCTGATTTTGATTAAGGATTGTAATTATGAAAGGGCAATTTTGTCCTTTTCTCACTCGCTAAGCATCTCAACCTAAACAGCTAAATTGATTAATGGTACGGGTAAATATTTACGTAACCGTTTTTCCTTCTTCCTTTTTTAATTAATTATCAAAATATTTTATGCCGAGCGATGACTTAATAGTTTAGTGACATCCAATATTTTAAATATGAGGTATCATTTCTCAACTTCAAACTCTTACTAAATAAAATAATATTATGTTTGCTCTTAATCTGTTAGCGTTATATGTTAATATATATATGTATATATATTGTATATTAGTAATTAACATATTAATATATATTGTGTACTAGTAGTAGTTAACATATTAATATATCTATTGGGTACTGGTAGTTAACACTATCCTAATATTATTATTATTTATTGTACTAGTATCAATTTATTTGGGCATTATATTGTTAGATCCATTAAGTTTGTATGTTAACTTTATTATACTCTATACATTGTAAGATTGTGAATAATTCAGTGAATCATTATTCCTTACACATAATATCGACCTAGGTTGAAAAACCACATAAGTGTCGTCTCATTCCACCAAAGTCACCCATCGAAAATTATTGTAATCCATTATTAATACCATGGGAAAGTTGTTATAATTTCTAAAATATACTGTGAAAAGATAATTGTTCAAGTAGTTACGCAATTCATTATTAGTAATACCATTGCATGTATACCAAACTCCAGAGACTATTTGTTAAACAATCTTGTAACTCTATGGCGTTGTGGATGATTCGTGCAACTAATTTAACTTTATCACGTTTTGTTGCCATACTTTGTCCTTTTTGCTAGATAAAAATTTTTCAAAATGCCAAGCAAATAATAATTTGTTCTTTTCATGCACTTGAATTGCACGCGTTATGCACATATAGTGCACTTGAATTGCACATGTCATGGACATGTAGTGCACTTCAAATTGCAAAAAAAAACTTAAAAAGAAACATATGATGTATTAAGTAAATATCTGGATACGCTTTTGTTAAGGAAGATGTTCAAGAAGGCCGTTGTAAACCTAGTCTTCTACATACTAATATTATGCAACGTCTAAATCTGTTACATTAGGCCAAAAAAATTGTTGCATTAGATCTAATGCAACAGTTAGCTACCATTGCATCCGCTTGCGTTGCATTAGGCCTCATGCAACGCCTTTTGACTATATTGCAACGGCTTGTGATAATTATTAATAATTGTTGCATTAGACCTATACACCGTTACATTAGCCTTATAACTAATGCAACACCTTATGAACCTATTGCAACGTTATATAATTAGCTAATGCAACGGCCTTTGACCCTATCGCAAAGTATAATAATTAGTTAATGCAACATCCTTTTGACTCTATCGCAATATTACATTAATTATGTTATTTCTTGAGCTTTAATCACCTAATAATATAATAAGTGCACATTTAAATGGATTGAATATTAAACATACATAAATAAATCTTTCATTGATATAATATAATACATTGTTTCCAATAGATGTGATACAAAATATAGAGTAACTATTCACAACCTATATTACTAAGTATTCATAACAAAGATATAATATCTTCAAATAGGAGTAAATGTTAAATATTGTTGGAGCCATCAAAAGTTATCAATTCATGACAACAACAAGCTCTTTATGCATCAATACATAAATAGCTATATCTATTCTCCACTTAGCTCACCTTGTACCTATACGTAAAATATTGCGATTAGTTACAAATGCACGAAAGGAAGAAAGTGATTAGTCCAAAATTACTCTTCAATGTACTCTTAGAAAGTTTTCTAGTACATATGAATCACAATAATATTAAAGGTCCATCAGGAACAGTGTTATAACACTAGATATACATAGTAGTTATTATATTTATATAAAAGTATTTTCCTTCAAACAGTTAATACGAATTCAAATTAAATCACTCTCAAATGTCTTCCTAACTACCTACAACTATCCTAATCAAAATAATTCTATTATCAAATAATGGTTAACCAAGGATTAAAAAATATAACATGTGTTAATTGAAGTAATAACTGTAACAAAAAAGGGAATTGCCATCAATTTACTTATTGTTTCATCTGCGAGTCTTGTACTGCCGTTTTGCCTATATATATATAACAAATTTACCATAGTAGATTTAACCTTCAATTAACAATTCAACAAAATAATAGCAAAATGTATGTGGAGTAAAATATATCATAGTCTAAATAATACTCCCTCTGTTCTCTTTTACTTGTCGTTCTAACCATTTGCACATAGATTAAGAAAAAGTAAAAGAGAGTCAAAAAGTACATTGTAAATGTAAAATTACAATCAATTGAAAATATATAATTGGTTGTTTGATAAATTCAAAATAAAAAATAATTAAAAGGTACATTGAAAATATAAATTTGTAATTAATTAAGCTAAAACGACAACTATTTAGAAACAAAAATTTGAGGCTAGAACGACAAGTAAAAGAGAACGGAGGGAGTAGCAGATTAAATCGACAAGTAACAGATTATATCATAGTTTAAATAATAGCAGATTAAATTCAACAAAATAATAGCAAAATATTACACTACTAACAAACAAAATATTGTTATAGATGCTTTCATAATCCTCTTCGTAGTAATCAAGAATGGTGGAACGCTAAATTTGATTTTTTTTCTTTTTATCATATGCATAAGTCAATAACTCTTTTTACTTTTCAACAAATGGTGGAACGCTAAATTTGATTTTTTTTTCTCGCTCATTTCAACTTTGATTCTTTACTCTTTCCTTTTGGCAGCCGTTTTCATCAGAAAGACAAGTTGGACATTTTGGTAAAGGGTGAAGACATAAATGGCTGCAATATCTTATGGAACCCAACTAATATATGATGCTATAAAAGTCACGACATATTGTTATAGATGCTTTCATAATCCTCTTCATAGTCATCAAGAATGGGAATGAAAACAACCAACAAAAGAAATGGTTATAAAAAATTGTCCCTCGACATTAGTGCGGCTTATATATTTGTTAAATTCTCCAACTTCATACATTTATATTTTTTTCGCTTCATATATCGAAGTTTGAACAGTTCGAATGAATCTCATTGTTTTTCAATTTTCGAACTTAATCTAATTTCTATTTTTCAATAAATCAAAACTTCGACGGGATTAAAGTCTCGAAAACTTTCTTTCAGCAAAACTGATTAGTGTAACTGGAGTTGTTATTAAGAATAATAATTCGTGTTTAGCTTATACTCTGTCAGTCCTCATTTTAAACCGAGCCACCCCAAGCTCGATGCGGCAAACTTCGAATCCAAACTTAAATTCGAAATTTAATTCAAAATATATTGAAAAATTGACGTGCCATATAACGAACCTATAAACCCTTGTTAAACCCTCTCCGCCCCTTCTCTCCCAAAATTAGTAGGCGGCTTTCTCCATAATGGACACCACCACCACCTTCACCGCCGCTTCCGACATCACCGACCAACTCCTCCACCGCTACTCCAAATCCACCGCCCCACAACACCGCCACCTCATAGCCACCGCCTCCGCCACCCGCTCAATCCTCGCCTCCGAATCCCTCCCACTAACCCCCTCCTCGTACTTCTTCTCTGCCCTCAACACCCTCTCCTCCACCCCTTCCCTTGACTCGCCCGCCCTCGCCGCCCTCTCGTCCTTGCTATCGATCACCCTCCCGTTGGTGCCCGAGAAGTCGATTCCTTGTGGAAAGGCAGCTGAGGGCGTGGGGGTTTTGGTGGAGGTATTAGAAAGAGGGGGTGGAGGTGATGAGGAGGAGGTGTTCGGGGCTTCAAGTGTTAGGGCTTTGGTGAAGTGTTTAGGGGTTTTGCTAGGGTTTTGTGATTTGGTGGATTGGGATTGTGTTGAACTAGGGTTTGGAACATTGGTTAAGTACTCCATTGATAAGCGCCCAAAGGTTTGAACTTTTTTCTTTTGAATTTTGCATTTGAGTATTTGTATTTTTATGGTCTAAGATATTCAAAAATATAAAATAGAAAATGGAGGGAGTATTGCAATATGATGTCAACGATAAAGTAGGAAAATTGTTAAATGTTTTTTTTTTCCATTAATGAAACATGGACTGGAATGAGCTCTCACTAGCATATTAAAAGGTTTTATTTCATAAGATATGTTATTGGTAGCCTGTCTACAGAGAGGGATTGATAAAAATGTAAACATGGTGCGATTAAATATGCAATATGCACCGTTGTTAATGCTCCTTAACAATTACTAGTTTTATAAATTCTTGATTGTTATGTGTTGCTTGCGAGTAGAATTTATGGGATATGGTAATTGAATAAGATTAATGATGTCCGGGGAAGTAGTTTTGGTCAAACTTGTCATATTGTTCAGTTAGATTTGTGTCATTAAATAGGTTGAAGTCCAAACGTGGAACACCCACTGATGGAGAATTTAATCCGGTTTCTGAGACGCACACACTGGGTATTAGACTGATGAGAGCAGTAGGGACTATTGGAATTTTCTTATAGTATATTTCTATAGTTTAGGGAATAAGTTATTGGTGGATATCCGTGTCCTTGTTTTATTTTCTTTATTTGTTAAAATTGCTATATTTCAGGTGAGGAAATGCTCTCAAGATTGTTTATTGACGATTTTGAAGTCGATTGGGTCATCTCCCGTATCTAAGAGAGCAAGTGAATCCATATACTCATTATTCAAAGATCACATATCCTTGGCAATGAGGATGAATATTTTGTCCCATTCTGAGGTACCTGATGTAGATATGTTGTCAAAGCCAGAACATCAAGAAGTTCTTCATGTGTTCAATCTGTTAAAATCTGTAATCCCACACATCTCCTTCAAAACCTGCTCAAAGGTTCTCTCAGAATTACTCGAGCTCGTGAATAGAGATTTTTCAGCAATGACCAGGCATATCTTTGAAATTATTGGTGTTTTAGTTGACACATTGAGTACTGAATTCATAGTTGCAGATGTCAGAAGAGTTATTGAAGTGCTGGTAACATACATTTCACACGGAGACAAGAATCCAATTGATACAGTGCTTCATGCTGCTAATTTAACAAAACAAGTTTTTGACAAACTCCATGCAAGTAAAACAGTTGAATATATCAGCCAGCTACCATCTGTTATTGAGTCCGTTGCTGGTACGTTTTAATTATTACTTCCTGTTGCTGTCTCTGTGTTTCAATTACTAGAATATACCACTGTGAAGAGATATTGGAGGAGCTATGCGATCTGATCTGTGAATACTTAGTTTGGGGGGGGGGGGGTAGAGGGGTCAGAGATTTCTGTTCTAGAGCCTATGTCAGTTGAAATTATGAGGTTCCCTTGTCTGAGAATTCTATCTTTTGCTTAGAATAATGAGAAGTAAACTCTATTACCTCTGCCTTTTGGCATTACAAGCCAGCTTACTGATTTGTGTATTATCTTGTGCTACTTTAGGGCTTCTTGTTTTTGAGGCTAGCATTGTCTGAGAATTTTATCTTTTGCTTAGAATTATGAGAAGTAAACTCTATTACCTCTTTCCATTTGGCATTACAAAGCCAGCTTACTCATTTGTGGATTATCTTGTGTTTCTTTAGGGCTTCTTGTTTTTGAGGCTAGCATTGCCTTGCAGGCTTCAAATCTTTTAAAAGAGATAATCAATAGCCATTTAGACACTGGAGATCTCAGCATGAGTGCAAATAAGGACTTCCAGGAGGAGGGTCTCTGCAACAATGAAGTTGTATTAGTGAAAGCCACATGCTCTATCTTTGAGAACATGCTTACTTCTGCTGATGGGGTTTTCCATGAGCATATTTTCACAGTGATATCTGTGTTGTTCCTTAAACTTGGTAAGTAGATTTGTAAAGAGGCATTTATAAATATGACGACCAGTTATGTAAAAATGTAATATAGTCAAAGAATTGTCGACATGGAAAGTGGGCCATCTTGATGTGTGAACTATGTTAAATCAAAATGCCATTTCTTTCTGTACATGTAACTCAAATACAGTCTTTATAAACTGATGGCCTCTTTAGTTGCTTACCATCTACCTTAATGTTATCATTCCCAGAATCATTTTTCATTTGTCCAAATCTTATCATGTAGGCCGCATCTCAGACATTTATATGAAGGATATACTACTTAAACTATCAGATTTGATGACTGCTGCTTCTGTCCCCACTTCCAACAAAAAATACGTAAGTATGCGTGGAATCCCGTCATTATATTGTGTAGGGGAATCATTACTTATTTCCTCCTCAGTCCACACATTTATATGATCTTTCTTTTTGACCACATTCCACGCACTGCTCACTGCAGAAGGCAAGTACCTGAGAGATCCCGCATATTCTCCTTGAAGTTTGTATTTTTTCAGTAGCATGTTCTCGCTCATTATTTATACTAATTCAATATCTCAGATGATCAATTAAGAGATACCCCTCTTCTCTTTCTCTTAGTCTTACTTTCCATGCCTTGTTTATGCCCTTCTCTCAACGCCTATTTTGCTCTATTATTTCCCATGCAGCAATCCGGTTACCTACTCCTTTTCCTTGGTGTAGGTTGAGGACTGTATAGGATCTGCTATTGTAGCTATGGGCCCAGAGAAGTTACTTGCAATGCTGCCTATTTCACTTACGGAGGATCTTTCATGTTCAAATGCTTGGTTAATTCCTCTTTTAAGGACATCTATTGTTGGATCATCTCTTAGATTTTATGTGCACAATATCTTCCCTCTTGGAAAATCTCTTCAGCAAGCATCACGAAAAGGTATGTATTATGTTGCAAAGTCAGGATTCGGAATCTTGGGACATTGCATGTTATCCTGCATCCTGCCACCATTGTACTATATCTCACAAGATTGGATTCATTACCTGTATATGCACAATATTAGAAAAATGTACAAAACAATTGTTCAATCAATCAGGCATAGTTGTTCTCATGAAGTATTATACCCACCATTAAGATGAGGCATCTACATTCTCATCACAACCAGGTCATCATGTTGCCTTGTTATTTCTGATTTGGAATTTCGTGTTTGTTCCAGAAAAAAAGTCGGATACTGGAAAAACCCTGAAGGCTCATGCTCGTTGTTTGTGGGGACTCTTACCTGCCTTTTGTCGCCAACCAAGTGATATTGCTAACAGTTTCGAAGACCTTGTTAAAATTTTAGTTCGCTTTCTCCGAAAGGACTTGTTCATGGTAGAAAATGTTGCCATAGCTTTGCAGGTTTGCTCCCCCCCCCCTCTCTCTTCCCAGGATGTTAGCTGAAGAACATCTATACAGGACTGATGCATTTTTTATGACACAGGAGCTGGTAAATCAAAACAAAGGTGTTTTTAACTTGAGACAGGATAACCAATCTTGTACTGAAGATCCAATAGTTGGTGCCAAACCTTGTTACTCAAAAAAGACTGCAGCTAAGAACCTGAAGGCTTTGGCATCATTCTCAGGAGAGTTGCTTCAAGCTTTTATTGACATCTTATTTGAGAGTCCTCAGGCCAGTCACCAGAATTTAAAGGTTTTCCTTCAATTGCCAATTGTGTTGTGCACATACTTGATATAATGCTCCTTTCTTATTAACATTAGAGCTCCATATTAGCAACCATTCAGCCAAGAATACACATAAATGTTGTAGGGGGGGGGGGGGTACTTAAATTGTACTCCCTCCATCCCTTTTTGATAGAGCTATATTCCCAAAATAGAAATCCCTTAATTGATTCTCATTTAATTCAAAAAAGTGGAGGGGAAACTTGATTTGTGAGACAAATTCAAATTGTCCTAAAAGTTTGTGCAAAACAAAATGTTCCTAACAAAAAGGGATGGAGGGAGTATAAATTAAATCGTCTGCATGGGCGTATAGCTGATTGTTTTCTTCAGAGCTGATGCTACCTTAACTTCAATTTGTGTACTTCTGGCTTACCGTGTGGACCCTGCTGAATAACATAGCATAAGAAATTTATTTACTGAAAATTAAATTTGCATAACTATCCGTCTGTTCAGCGACCTTAAACGTATTTATGCTTCCATTGCTACCAATGTGAAATCTGTACCTGAAGTTTACTCGACCACTCCAGTATGTTACTTCGAGTTTAGGACAACCTTACGTATAAAAGGACAAGGTGTAAACCTTTTCCTGAAGCTCAGACATTTACACTTAGCCATATTGTACATAATTTTTTTGGCATTGCAGGATGCCATTCAATGCTTGGCTTCTATTTCCGAGTCTCTTCTGACGAAAAAGCTATTTCTTTCTTTGCTGAAAAGACTTCATCTTATTGAAAATCATCCTGAAAGTGAGACATCAGAATTTTGCATAAACTGGCCAGCTAATGAAGAAGAAAATGATGGAATTCCAGTTGCAAAAAGGTATCAATCTACTGTGCATGTTGTTTATGATTGCTGCCCTTCTTTCACCATTTGATTGATGCATGTTGTTTATGATTGCTGCCTTTCTTTAACCATTTGATTGATGCATGTTGTTTATGATTTTTGCCTTTCTTTAACCATTCGATTGATATAAATAATTGCAAGTGTTATTGATTTCGTGAATATTAATTGAATAGTATTTATATGGATTAAATATGTTTTGATTGCCTAGATCACATATTCCCTTCGTTCCAAAGAGGTAGTCAAGTTTGATATTTTTGGTGGTCGATCATAACCACCTTTACGTCTTAATCGCCACATGTAACTTCGATTTCGGTCATAATTACCTTGTCAATTGTAAAGTAAACTGAAAATACTTTTCGTTGATATCATTCAAAAAATTATATAAAATATATATGAAAATATCTCAGTTGAAATCTAAAAGCTCAACCCTTAAAAGGTAACACCTGCATTGTTTTTTTGAAGGAGGGAATAATATATGTTAATATTCAATTTATTAATTTTAGGCTTTTGATACTGGAGCTAGCATCATCTTTTGTTGAAGGAGCTGATGAGGATCTCATGAATCTACTATTTGACATTGCTAAGCAAGTTTTGGAGGTATATGAATGCATATAGTTAATGTATTCTAACGTTGGGTGTGGAAAATAAGCTACAATTTTGGATTCTCAGGCTGATGATAAGATTGCTCATGTTGAAGCATATAACATATTAAGAAAGCTATTGGAGGTATGCTGTTAATGCATTATAATTGTTAGCTTTCTGTTCTTCGAAGCTTGTCTAGTAGGTGTTCTGGTTTTTATGTTTAAGTTGTGCCATGGTGCAGAGACATCCAATGTTTTGCTCTGAAAGATTTGATGGTTTTGTGGATGTCCTACTTGGTACAAAGGACACAGAGGATTTGCCATCACTTAAAAGTCGACTTGCCTGCATCCAGAAGTTGTTAATTCTTGACCTACAGGTTAGCCGATGGAGTGGGCACTTAAGTAACTACAATATATTATCTTCATCTACAAAGAACTTTTTTCTTATAATGTTCGGAGGCCAAAAGTTATGTTATTAGTATCAGTGTCAAGAATTCATCAATCCATTATTTTGTTAAGGTCTTGCATTTTTGTTTCCATATGAGTTATATTTGCTATTTCTGCAGTGTTAAGCTTTTATGATCATTATGCAGGAAAATTTGGATGAAGAAAACGCAAAGGCTTTTGTAATTCTTAATGAGATTATTCTGCTGTCGAAACATGTAAGACTCCCCTGTGAATCTTCGTTTCGGAAGCTACCATTTTTTTCTTTTTCATGTGTTTGTTTTCTCTTTTGCCTCCTGTGTTTTATCACTTTATGCGTATTAGCAGACAACAAAAGAATATAGAAAGTTGTCATTCCATAAGTTAAATCCAATTGATAATTTGTTTATTCAGTATGTTCTCGATGAGGCAAAGTTTTATATTTGAACCAAAAGTTGAAGGGATCATTGAGACCATTAATGGAGGAAGTTCGAGGATCATTCTGACCATTATGAACCAAGTTTGATAAAATTTAGGGTTAACTTCTTGTCCATAACCTACCTATTCAACCTTAGAAATGATATATTTTTGCCACTTTCAACCGAAGTGGTGAAGCTTAGTGCCTGTGGAACTGCTGATTTATCATTATTCATGTGGGTTTGAGCAAAACCTCGGCTAACATAAGCTACTTAATTATAATCTTTCAGCTCTAACTTGTGGTTCAAGTATACTGGTATTGCATTTTCTATAAATAATTTGGACCTATAATAGGTTTTCATTTTAAATGTATTATAGTCCAAGGATGATGCTCGAAAAGCAGCGTATGATGCCATCACTGGGATAAGTACCACCTTGAGAAGCTCCTCATGTGCAGCTGCTGATGGTGTATATTACAAACTCGTCACCATGGTAAATGCTCACTGTAATCTTTTTGTTTGTATCTCTCTTCTTGCGCTTACGCAAATTAACACTTTGTGGTTCTAACCTTTCAGTTTATTCCAGTTTATCTTTCTACGTACCATGGACGATGATGAAAATCTTGATTTTTGGCGATTTAAAAAGTTTATTGACTCTTACTGCAAGTGGACCTTTGTTTAAATATTATACAGTAACCCATGGTTTTAATAATGATACATTTAATGAGTTCTTGTCGATAATTGAAATGGGCATTATGACAATCGGGAATATACTTTCGCGTATACTGCAAATTTGCATTTGATTCATTTTCGAGAGGGAAAATATTTTCGCGTAATTAGAGTGCAAATTGTCTTTATAAGTATTACTTTATTGTTCCTAAATTCGATTATTCACAACAGATGGTTGGAATTTGGCTACAAACTTAATACCACCGTCAGGCTTGGGTGAAATAGTATTTGTGGGAAACATTGTAAGGGAAATGAATAAAGTAATGATTTATAGTCTGAATTTCTTGAACCAAGTACTTTCAAATATGTATATTTTTCTACTACATTGCTGCAGTCCTGCCTTTAGTTTTAATGATATCACACCTTCAAAAGTTGTTATGTGCACTATTGTCTCATTTAACAAACATGCACTAGCCAACTGCATGAAGGACATGATATTTTTCCTCTTGTGCTTCAGAAGAAAATCAATACAAAATTCTCGCCTTAATCCAAGAAAAGAACTGAAAAAGTAACATTTTTTTGAATTGTGAAAAACAAAATCAAATTGATGCATATAGTTTTGATAATGGCATGGTTCCATATATTCTAGACTATCAAATCCTTACGTATTTTCTGTTGCTGAGGTTTGCTGACATTGTTACTGTCAATTCAGGTTA
Organism: Echium plantagineum; assembly: GCA_003412495.2. Taxonomy (NCBI): domain Eukaryota; kingdom Viridiplantae; phylum Streptophyta; class Magnoliopsida; order Boraginales; family Boraginaceae; genus Echium; species Echium plantagineum. Next base: position 14,400,742 of record CM016564.1, read on the forward strand.
TGGCTTATCTCTCTGGTTCTTCCCCTCATATTAAGAGCGGAGCTGTGTCTGCTCTATCTATATTGGTCTACAGTGACATTGATATTACTGTTGCGATGCCCGACTTGGTCCCTTCAGTTCTGACACTGCTCCAAGTAAAAGACACTGAAATAATAAAAGTACGTAATTTATGCTCTTGGAAGTATCGTGTTTATTTGGAGCATATTTTGTTAGGTTGTATAACAAAATAAGCTCCTAAGAAATTCCTTCTCACGTAACTTCATGATTAATCTCCTAAAAAAGCTACATTAAACACAATTGTCTTTTTAGCTCAAATTTTTTTGTTGAGCTCCTTTCAATCTGTGCAGGCTGTTCTGGGCTTCATTAAAGTATTAGTCTCAACACTTGAGACCAGAAACCTGTTAAAATTTGCTTCTGATATTGTGGATGGAATTCTCCCGTGGTCAACTATGTCCAGACACCACTTGAGATCAAAGGTCTGAATTCTATTTTTTTTTGGCTAAGCTGATCACATGTATCTGATGACATTCATATACTTTACAATTCTTCTAATCGATATTTTCGCTACTTTAGTTGATGGTTTAATTATGAATCAATTTTGTTTCGTGTAACAAATATAAATTTGATTTATCTTGCTTTGTATTTATCTAAAAACATTTTCATTATACTATTTTCTCATAATTTTTAATAAAATAACTAAAAAGGTATTTCTGGACATATCAAAAATGGAAAATGTCAAACCAAAATAAATTAGAGGTGTTAGCCACCAGTCCTACTAGATTTGGCGGGGGGGGGGGGGGGGGGGGGGGTAGTAATAGATGATAGGGGGTAGTAATAGATGATAGAATGATCTCTATCTACCCCATGCTTGTGTTCGTATATTATGCTTATATTTCTTCTTCTTGAAGACTTATATTCCTTAGGTGGGATAAACCAACGATGAAGATGAGGTTGTCGGTTGTCCACTGGAAAATAGCGGTGGGAAATTTTATTAGAATATTTTAAAGCTTGAGGGGTTTGCATCTGGATGTTCCACTTTACATCTCTCTGCTATTATCTTCTGCAGTGCATTATGTTTAGATTGCTCTGTATGTGGAACCCGTGTTGCAAATGTCCTTTTTCATTACCACAAGGAGTGATCTAAAGCAGATCTAGGATGAGGTTCTATTTATCGTGTAGTCTTTTTGGCCAAACATTTCAGTCAGGGAAGGGGAATTTCTTTTTTGTTTCCTTACCAAGTTCATCATGGTAATCCAGTCTATGTGGCGTCTATTTGTTTAATTGCTGCATGAGCTTCCACTATAGTTTTGCGTGCTTCTCTCGCTGCACCTGTGGACATATTGTGTTCAATTGATAGCTCATAAATTCTCCTAGCTTCAGTTGATAAGTATGACTTCATTTGACTTAGAGAATTGGTAATTGCATTTTCATGTATCTTACCAGGTCACAGTAATCCTCGAAATCATGATGAGAAAGTGTGGTACTGGAGCAGTGAAACAATGGGTACCTGACAAATATAGGGATTTTACCCGCACTGTGGCAGAGGTATTCTTTAAGCAACATTTTTCCTTCTAATACCCATCTCTATGATTTATGAATGGTGGTACATAGTGCTGTGTGGTACTCACCGGAGTTCGAAATTTAACCTGATAATTATGTGTTAATAAGTCTCTTGTAGTTGAGTTTATGTCTTAACATCTATATTTGGGAACTTCCATTGCTGTGCTTCAAATTTGTAACATGCAGTATTTATTAAATGGGTTTTTCTAGAATTAATTGATAATTGATAATTAGTTTGCATTTGAAATTTGATGTGGTAAGAATTTTTAAATATGTTACCTTGTATGCTTATGTATGTTGGATTTTTTTCCGTATTTAATGCTTAATAGTTAATACATTCTAGAAAAACCCTTTTAAATATTGTCTTTCAACTTAAAATTAGCTTAGGTATTGTAAGAAAGTTCCAATTTCTTTTGCGTATTATTTCCCAAAAGATCATCCAAGAATTGGCTTACAACCTCACTGCAAGCTTTTGGCTTCCGAGAGAGATGGGAACCTTTTTTTTCTTCTCTTGTTTGAATCTTGTTATTTCTCATTACACTCACAAGATCGTCATGGTTTTATGTTGCAGAATCGACATGGGAGGACAGGTACAAAGGATTCTACCCCTCTGGATAGTGAAGACAAACATCCTGATCGATTTGTTGGAAGGTTGACAACTTGTTTAATTTACTGTTTCCTTTTTGCCTCTTCATTTGCCAATACCGTCCTACAACCGTTACGTGCATTGATTGCATCTTCAACTGGCTATATTATGCAGGCGGAAAACAAGTAATCAAGTAGACTCGACAGATGCATCCAAAGGCGGTGGTCTTGAAGGAAGTTGGAAGAGGAAAAGGGAGAACAACCAAAAGGGCAACACTGGTGGAAATTTTCGACATTATGGTGACAGGGATACGAAACCAAATAAAAGAATGGAACATCCTGGTAATAAAATGAAAGGGACTCACTACCAACAAGAAAGAAGAGGGAAAGGGAGCAATTCTGGTAGACTGTCCAGTGGAAAGCGCAAGGAGTCGACCAATAGTCCCTCTTTGTCAGAAAAGCATAATAAATTTGGGAAGAAGCGTCAGAAATTGAATCGATGAGGATTCATATATGCCTCTGTTCCTGATACTTCAGGTAAAAAGGAATGTGAGCTAAATTGAAGAAGAGAGTGTACAGCATGCCTCAAAACGGTGGCATGCCTAAAAAGTCCAGATTTAGCAGGGTAACTTCAGTCATCGGGGAAGACGTGTAATTTTATCAAAGGTTCATGCTTTGTTCTTCCACCTTCTAAATTAGCGATCTAAGAGGATCGCGGATCGTACACAAAAGCTTCTGAAGAATAGAAAAGGTAGACGTGAGGCTTCTTCGGTCCCCCTGCCGTTGGCCAGAAGAAAATCACTGCCGACCCTTGTAACCCTGTTGCTGATGTAAAGGTCCTTTACTTCGTTACTCAGTTGATTATTCCAATTGACCAAATTCCCTTGTGGGAGTCACATTAATGAAATTCTTAATTTTATCTTTTATAAGTTGCACGTAATACGAAATAATTAAATGTAATTTGAAGAATGTGATAAGTCGTTAAAAGACTCTTCTACAACTCGCTTTCGGGAATTACATGTAAGTTTCCTAATTCTCTTTTATAAGTTATATGTAATACTAATTAATTAAATGTAGTATTAGTTTAAATTCTTGCTAAACATAATGAACTTCATAAACAAGTTCTTCTAAATTCTAATAAGTTCGAGCATGAGCATCATGAACCGAATTAAATGCTCTAAAGATTTTATTTAATTTTTAATTAATAATTTTTTTTTTGTTAAAAGTAGATATACATGTTTAGGTCTCTTTATGGAGTCCGGATTCGGTGCATCAATAATTCGGTGCACCCGGTGCATCAGGTATCCATTTAAAGGTTTTATGTGGGTACTGTACCCACTTGAAACTTCATCATTGGTACTTGTACCCAAATTGTACTATAACAATAGTACAATACCACATTTATTTTGGATTGATAAATATGTGGTATTGTATCATTGTTATATTACAATTTGGGTACAAGTACCAATGATGAAGTTTTAAATGGGTACCTGATGCATGGAAGTATTGATGCACCCAATCTTTTCACTCTTTATGAAGTGCGCCAAAGAACAAGTGCCAAAAAATTAATAAATATGTTTGTTGAAGCTTGCCGGCTTGGTTTTGCATTAGTTGAGGGATAATATTACGATTTAGGGGTAAAACGAAAAAATAAAATAGAGGAGGCAATTTGAGACTTAAGAAAGAAGTAGGGGGTATTTTGAAATTTCCGTGATAGTCGTGGGGCAACAAGAAAATAAGCCTACTAATATACAAATACTTATTTGGGGTAAATAAAAAAGGAGAAAATTGCTGAAATGGTCCCTGATAGTATGATCGAGTTACACTTTGGTCCCCAATAGACAATAGTTACACGGTTGCACATTAGTCCCTAAAAGTGGTCAAAAAGTTGCATTTTGGTCCCCGCGTCAAGTTTAACATTAATAGTTCAGGTTTAGGCGTTAAATTTGTGGTAAAAATATAATTTTTTTAGTTGTAAAGTTGATTTTTTGCCGCAATTGGTGCTAAAATGAAACCACACAACCCTAATTGGGATGACGAAGAAAGGGAGTTTTGGAGGGAGGAGGTTGTGGAGTTTCATTTTGGCACAAATTGAGGCATAAAATCAACTTTAAGTCTTTGAAATTATATTTTTCCTCAATTTTAACGCCTAAACCTGAAATGTTAACGGAAAATTTGACGTGGGGACTAAAGTACAACTTTTTGGCCACTTTTGGGGACTAACGTGCAACCGTATAACTATTGGAGATTAAAGTGCAATTCGGTCATACTATCGGGGACCATTTCAACAATTTGCTCAATAAAGAAGTTTCAATATACAAATAGAATATGGAAACACATTTTGTAGACTTTTAGTTATGTTTAGTGTCAAATATTCAAGTGTATGTAGTGTTTCATCTTAATCTCGAAGAAATTGATGACTTTCTTAAAGCATTGATGATATAATTGGCAGATTTCATGTTCCATTATGTCTCTTATCTTGAAAAAAATGAACAGTACCTCTCAATATATATCAAATAGATGAAATAAAATGAGACAGTAATGTGGAATTGTGATTCATGATCACACAAGATAAATATATTTATATGTATTTTTTTGACTTCTGATGAAACAAAATAAAACCTAAGCTTGAAACTGATTAAATTCAAGAAAACGTTGTTTTCTTCAATGAATCCATACACCTTAGATAAGAATCTGTTCGTGGCGATACAATCAAGATCTGAGTACAGCTGAGACTATTTCTGCAATTTTCTCTTCGTTCTTATCCTCGAGGGGTATGTCATGTGGTACGATTGGTCAAGAGGAATCGATTAACATCGAAGAGAGGTGGCTTATAAAGTTGTTGACGTTCCCATCTTTTCCTATCCTCCCTATACATTTGAAGAAATCGATTCCTAATGCCAAAATAGCAACTTCTTCCACATTTTTTCCTAACGGAATAAGCCCAGAAAAAGCCATTTGTTTGTGCATTGATATACATGTAACACCAACGCCTTGGGTACGCGACATGATAAATCCTGAAGTCGAACGCTTGGTTTGGCTTCAGGACATGTAATGTATCATTAGCCCCTAAGACATCTCCATGTGTTGTACCTTTGCACATGAAATAGGCCGATTGATCGTCTTCATTCGCCAATACTACCCCGACTGTAGGGAAGACCTCACCGATTGTAACCGCTTTCGAGTAATTGATGAAGAGGGAAAGGAGCAGAAATAATGTGCATGCAATTTCGAAGCCTTTCATCTTTTAATATGCATGCAAATACATAGAGGATCAACCCCTTTGCTCGTTCCCAGGGATGGGTTTCAAACTTTCAATTGAATATTTGTATGTATTGCATTGAGATTAGTTGATTCTTGGTTGTTAATTCTCTTAGGCATGTTTAAAATTCCTAAAATATGTGCCTCAAATTTAGAGGTTGTAGTCAAATGTATATATTCCTCCAAAATTTGTGGTTAAGATCCATGTATTCAATAATGTTGGTGCGTTTGCACTTTGGAAAGATTAAGATTTAAGAGGAATAAAAGAGACAACGAGTGGGAGTATATATTAATGAATTATAGTCGTTCTTCTTCCTTAATATATAACGCCCATTATTATTTTGGTCGCTTGAATAACATATATTATCAAAAGGACGAAATCGTCATCCTAATGGTCCCCATGCATTCTCGTCTCGGAATACACGTAGTCACGAAGGAGGTAACAAATTAAATATATAGCAAGATGTGCCATAGTTGTTCAGGGTATTATAGCTTGTCTTTTAACCACTTCAACATAAGGTTCGCTCTTTAGGAGAGTCGAACCCACGTGTTACGTGAAAAGGCGGGCTACATGTACTTATCATTCTAGCTACACTCTTTATTACCGGCCAGTTGAACTTATCCTGAAAACACTAAATAACATATATCTAAATATAATCTATGTGTAGTTACCAGTTAAGTTATGTCCGTAGGGCACTAAATAATCATTCAATATATACTATACAATATTATAAAGTCATCCATGTGAAAAGAAATTATTTGGAAGAGAAGAACACTAATAGCTAGCACTTTCTCATATCTAATCAACATCCTTGTTTTTCTTCTCCATATTTTCCTCCTCAACAACTTCCAAAGTGACACCAAACAATCTTGGTTTTGTTTCCTCTTTTTGACCATTTATTTTGTCTACATTGACTAAATCAACAAGTGCTTTACACTTTGTTTTCAAGAATGATAACTCATATTTCAATGCCCCATTTTCTTCCTTGAGACGTTTGTTCTCATCAACAAGGCAATTCAATTCTGATGATGATGAAGTTGATGAAGACCTTTGGTCTTCTTCACAAGGTGGTTGTTCAAGACTAGCTTGATGGCTTAGTGGACAATTATTTTGGGACGACTTATTGCATAATGCTTTCCTTCTTCGAATTTCACATAACAATTTCTTTTCACCTTTGCGGAACATGTCGTTGCTGAACTCCCATCGGCTTGTTGCAACTTTCCTGAAGCCCTGGAATCATAATATTTGTCAACACAGTTGGAGTAATAATTGCGGCAATAGTTCCCGACAGTATGTGAAATTGTCATCGATTGTTTCGTATAATATGTGCAAATTATACTTTTATCCTTCTAAATATGAGGTTTATGCAAATTATGCTTAATATTGGTGAACACCGTACACTTTAGTCTCTCTTTAGATAGAAAGACTCTTGTACAAAACAATTTCAGGCCATAATAAAATTTTCAATATTTAATATTTATATGATAATATTTGCAAAATAATTGCTATATTACAATTATAGAGCATATTGTTGAACTAATTCCCAATAGTATCACTAGATTACAGTTATGTCCTCAATATTAAGAACTAAACTGCAATCAAATACCGCTATCCAAGACTTTTGATTTATTTCACTAATTCACTCTATAATCATAAATTAATTTAGAAAGTTACAATCACAACCCTTAACATAAAAATATAAATCAATCCAATAAAAAATGTTTCACACGAAGTATATAAAATCTCATAAAAAAATAATAAACCACGCACGCACACCACACGTTATTATATTGTGAACGGGAGGGTAATATATGTGATTAGTCTAAAGCCTACCATTCTAGAAAAATCAACCTTCTTAGTTTCCATGCAACTACCATAAAAGAAGTCCGCCGAACTATATAGTCAAAAGTTAATATTTTACTTTTTATTTTTTATTTTTGATAGTAGAGACATTGTTTATTTAATCCTCTAATTGAATCTAACATCTTCGACTATTTTAATTTGCTAAATTATTTTTAGTACTAAAAGAACAAAATTTCTAAGGTCAACCACTATATATTTGTATATTTATTAATCTAATATTTCCTTCAATTCAAAATAATTATCTTTCTCAAATATCAAGAAAAGTCTTTGACAATATTATAACAAAATTATAACAATTAATATATAAAAGTAATTTAAAAAATAAATTCAACTATTTAAATTTTAAATGTTTTAAAATGAATAATAATTATTAATTGATAGTCAAAGCTCAATTTAAAAATAATCAAATGTCAACTATTTTAAATTGAACGGGGTAGTAATAATTAATAAAGTGAAAAAACTAAAGGATGTTGCTGGACTGTTGTAAACTACTCTCTCCGTTTTTTCATGTATGATGTTCTAAATATTTTCACATAGATTAAGAATAAAAGTAATTAAAAAGTATATTGAGAATTTAAATGTCAATTGATTGTCACTATAGATGTAGTATTGATTAGTTGATATTTTAAAAGAAAAAAGTAAGTAAAAATTACATTAAAATTGTAAATATCATATAAAAAAGAACAAAATCAAAAGTCTAAAACATCATATAAAAGAGATGAAGGAAATAATTTTTTGTATTTAACTAAATTAATCAATATTATCTGTCCGCATTTATTTAGATTCACTCCATTTCATTAACTCCAAATAAAGATGTATGATGGTAATATTAATAATACATTCACACTCCTTAATTATGCTTATCTAGATAATTGTTTACATTTTACCTTTCTGCTAATTTATCTCGATCTAAACTAATAAATGAAACCCATCGAAAGAAGGAAAAATAAAGGAACACAGAAAATTCCGCAGTTGTTTCATGTGTCCTTTCTAGTTACTACTCCGTTTATTTATTTTAATTATCGTTCTAGCTATTTATATACTACTAGTATAAATTAAGAAAAAATAAAAATAATCAAAAAGTATATTAAAAATATAAATTGACAATTGATCATCATCATATTAGATGATTGATAATTTCAATAACAACACTAAGCAAAAAGTTGATAGGAAATATAAAAATGTAATTAATTATGCTAGAACAATAACTAAAAAAGTTATAAATACCGACAATTAAAAAACGGATGAGATATATTAAACGTTTAAACGAATTACAAAAAAGAACTAAGGGTGGGAAAATGAAACTCAATTTCTACATATTATACATAAAATAATAGTACTAGATTATTTTACGAGTTGAACATATATACTATCCTAACAGATTGTTTTGTAGTAATTAATAGTAACTCTTTTTTGATTGAAAGAAATATTTGCTAGTTAATAAAATTAATTATGCAGGCAAAATCAAGATGTAATTGTTAAAATAATCTCGATAAATGAGTCATTATTATACTTTAGTCTCATTAACTGATAATATGATATACAAAAATGATCCCTATAAATATATATCAATGAGTGCAAAAATGGTTCGTAGATTAATATTTATATTAGTGTTGACGGAAAAAGAAACTTTAACTCTATTTCGAGATTAAATTTACTAAACAAAGAATATTGTGCGGCCAAAAATAATAAATTCAATCCTTGTTTTATGAATATAGTATTTTAGATAATTCTAATAGAGGAGAGACAATAAGTAAGGAGAGAAGACGGCATAAAATTTAAAATATTATTATTTGTCTCAAATATTTATCAAAGTTATAAAATATCAAAAAAATTAATTATAACTATTAACAGTTAAAAAAAACCGGTAAATTTAGGAATCATTCCGCACCCGTTACACAGTTATATGGACCATTCGCTAATTGATACCATTTATAGGAATCAAAGTGCAACCGCGGCCGTTTTAGCTGGTCCGTTTCCCCAAAAATCAATATATATGACGAAAATGAATAGGTACTTACATAGGTATTAAGCTGCCTAACAAAGCTAGAAAAATTGCAGTGTTTGAAGAGCGTCGGAAGCAGATCTCTGGCGAATTCCGCCGTCTGCCACACCACAAACGCCGTCCCCTCGGCGTTCCACGATATCACCTCGTCCGTCGCCGGATCCTCAACTAGCATATATGTTTTCATCAAGAAAGCTGGTGGCGATGATGATGATGTTGATGAACCTGACTTTCTTATGTACTCCTCCAACCCCTTTTCACATTCACCCACCATCATCATACTCATAATAATAATACTAATTATTATTATTTTTAAAAGAAGGGAAAAAGGCTTTTACTAATAGTTTTTACTTATTATATATATTTTCTTGAAAATAGTATAAATATATAGAAGAGTTTAGATGATGAAAAAGATGAAAGAGTAGGAGAAGAGAAGGAGGGCAGTCAAAAACTCCCAACCCCAACAATAAAAACCCAAGAAGAAAGCAGGGTTCATGGAAAATGCAAGAGACCCCTTGGGGATTATAAAAAATTATATATATAGGAGAATTTATCAAACTATTCCTGATAGACTAAAGGACAACCAAAATTTATATTCCCTTATTTAACAGTGGAATCACATAGACTATTAACACCCTCATTTCGTTTTGATAGTCGTTTTAGTATAATTATTTTATTTTAAAAATATTTGTCATGCGTTTATCATGAGAAATTGTATTTTTACATTCATAATGAATTATTTGACTATTTTGAAAATAATTATTAACTAATCAATTATATAATTTCAATTAATTGTTATTTTATATTTTCAATTTACTTTTTGACTATTTTTTATTTTTGTTAGTTTATACGCAAATGACTAAAATGGAGATGAAAACGAACGGATAGAGTATTTATTACTCTATCTCTTCGATTTTTTAGTTGTCTTTCTAACCTTAATTTTTTATTTTTCTAAATAATTGTCTGTCTAGCATTATTAATTATAATTTTAAATTTTTAATATACTTTTTGATTACTTTTCTAATGAAGTTTTCAGCAACTAATTATATAGTTTCATTTAATTATTATTTTATATTTTCAATGTTCGTTTTAAGTGCTTTCTGATATTTTTGTCAATTTATGTATAAGTGGTAAAGTGATAACTAAAAAAGAACGGAGAAAATATATTACTACAAATTACTGGTAAAAAGTCAGTACTTTGAAAAGTAAAGTAATAAGAATTAATTGAAAGTTATACTGTATTAATGAAAAGTTTGTGATATCCACCATACTGAAATGCTGACAAATTATGTACTTTTAATGAGTCCATTTTTTTCACCTTTATTTAAGTGTTTCTATTTAGAAGATTTAGATTGTTTAACATATGTGTATGTGACGACTTTATAAAAGTAAAATTAGTCAATAAAATGGGGTTGATTCGGAAGCAACTAGCCAGTCGACTAAACTAGTACTACTAGTCTATTACTATAATTATTCCAATAAAATAAGTAAATAAAATTGTTATTTTAACAGTTCCCACGTATCTATATTTTGAAGGAAAAAGAGAGAGTAAATATAAGGATATGTGGGTTTAAAACTTACATTTGAATTATTCCAATTTATTTTAATTGATATCTTCAAATTGTTTCGTATTAATTTTTGATTTGCTTGATAGTTAAATTTTTATTTATATATATATAAATTAGAAGAAAATAATTTATACAAATAATTCTAAAGACAAATAATTTCAATCCAATGATATTAAATTCATCTTTATCAAACTATAGAATAGAAAGCAATGAAGCTAGTACTCCCTCAAATTCAAAAAAAATATTTTTCTAGATATTTTATACAAATTAAAATACATTTAATGCATTCAAAATTTTTATCTATACCCCTATAAATACAATCATTAATACTTCATCGATCCACTTAAGTATGAGACAATCATTATTTATTTTGAGTCTTTTTATGCAAATAGGGGTATTAAGGAGAACAATGTTGTATTATGCATTTATTTATGTAAAAATACACTCTTTTTGAATATTTTTGAAATATCTAGAATGACACTTTTTTCGGATTGGAGGGTACTCCCTCCTATCCGAAACAAATGTCTTTCTAGATATTTCAATAATATCCAAAACAAATGTCTTTTTACATAAACCAATGTACAATATACCACTTTTTCCTTTAATATCCCTATTTAATACTCCCTCCAATCCGAAAAAAGTGTCATTCTAGATATTTCAAAAATATTCAAAAAGAGTGTATTTTTACATAAACCAATGTACAATATACCACTTTTTCCTTTAATTTCCCTATTTACATAGAATAACTCAAAAAAAGTAATGATTGCATCATATAGTTAAGTGATAATTGAATTATTAATGATTGTTTTATAGGGGCATAGATGAAAAGTGTAAATGTAATAATTGTTTCTTAATTTGTGTGAAATATATAAAAAGACATTTGTTTTGAATTGGATGGAGTATTCAACTATTCGTGTAGGAAAACGACAACATGGAAATGATATGGTCATTTGGAGGTTGTGGAATTTTTAGACATTTTCATGATAATCTATTCATCATGAATTATGCATGACTAAATGTTTGATAGATTCTTGAAATTTGAACATATGCGTGATGATAATTAATTTCAGGAATTTGTTCGAAAAGGTCCAGCTAGCTTCTAAACTTCTAAATTATGTAGAATGTGAAAGGTCGATCGATATATCTTGCAGTAGTAGTACCTCTGGTCTATTCTAGAAAAATCAAGCCACCAAAATTGATAATGACCTATATAATAATATTACTCCCTTTCTTTTATGTGTACTTAATACTCCCTCCATTTCACACAATACAAGACTTTTTCTATTTTTTTGTGTCTAACTTTGATTAACAATAACTAATTAATTACAAGAGTAAATGGCTTCATCGATCACCCACGTTTGTTAAAAAACACTAGTCGATCACCCTAGTATGACTTTGTATACTTTCGATCACTCATGTTGGGTATTATGTGTACTTTTGGTCACTCACACATTTTTTTGGTACAACTCTTGATTTTTCGAAATTTTTAACATTTTTGTAAGGCTATTTTAGTCATTTTCTCATAATTTTTTAACTTATATCAACTAACTTTCATTAACTTCCATTGCACTCTACATTTCCATGACAAAATTATGAGAGAATGATTAAAATATCCTTATCAAAATGTTAAAAATTTCGAAAAATCAAGAGTTGTACCAAAAAAGTGTGTGAGTGACCAAAAGTATACATAATACCTAACATGAGTGATCGAAAGTATACAAAGTCATACTAGGGTGATCGACTAGTGTTTTTTAACAAACGTGAGTGATCGATGAAGTCATTTGCTCTAATTACAATATAAAAGTTATAAAAAATTACTTTTATGAAAACACTCTTCAATATAAATTGATCGATATGAATATTATGTTTTTTGCACTAAAGAATAAAAAATAATTGACAGTCAAAGTTGGACATGCAAAAACGAAAACGTCAATTAAAAAGAAATGAAGGGAGTAGTTTATAATTTTTTATTCATATATACTTTTTTTTTTTTTTAATTTTATTAGTAATATTGTAACCATTACATTCACCAATTCAACATAAATTCGTAACTTCAAAGGAAGGGGCAACTAGCTTTCAAACTAGTGAGCGATTAAGATCGCTCGAACCTCTTTCTTTTTGCTAGCAAGAGGACTCGAACCCGAGACCTCTGCTAGTGGTGTCAGCATGCTTTGCCACTAGGACAAGTTGTCTTGACACTTGTTATTATTTTAATGAGGCTTTTTAGCCGTTTGCCCCCTCTACTATCATTTAGATCTTTTTATAGGATTCTTCAAATGTGAGTTCTTTTTCAGCACGGCCCCCTGTACTATTCTTTTTTTTTTTCGTTTGCCGCCTGATCACATTTTCTTCAATTTTGGAGATAATACGATGTGTTTTGGGCACATACCCTGATTTAACTCCTGTGTAATCCAAGCAGAGGTGCGTACGTATGAATCGTTTAGTGTGACGGTTTCACTTTTTTGAAAATAATATGATGCAAAAAGGTCAGCAAGTTGACTGAATTGAAAGCGTAGATGAATTTTTTTCTAATAAGTAGAAGCGATAAAGTTATAATGGAAGGAATAGATTCTTACCATTATACCTATTACAAAATCCAAACACATGTTTGATAAAAAAAACATACTATTACAAAATAAAGACAACTGAAAACTATTTATGCTAATAGGTGCCAAAATTGTTCTTCAGAAAAAACTATTGTTGTGCATCCTAGTGTCCTTCCACAATGGTTCCAACTATCTTTTCCAATAAATACTAGAAAACATTATCTAATAAAAACCTGAGAAAAAAAGCAGATCAGTGAATATATATGTGAGTAGAACTATGATCTCAGTCCATTATTAGAACCAATCCGAGGAAAAAAGTTTCAATGATACTCTCGTTCAAGAAGATGGACGAAATGTAATTGGTGCTCATCTGGGGTCTATTTCTTCGTTATGAGAATAAGAAACATGTGAAAGTAGCACAGAATCATGCTGATCATAGATTGAAATCTGCCAATTCTTATTTAATATTAATTGAGTAAATAAATTTATAATTGAACGGTCATAAATTAAATTTCCCACCAAAAATTAATAATAATTAGGACATCCAGTTGAATTTGAAATTTGAATATATATTACAAAAATATAATTGTACGTGCATGTGAATGGATTAGGTAAATGAATATACAAAAATCAAGACTATAATATATCTTGTCGTCTTCTAACAAATTTTCTCCAAAAAGAACGATTACATAATAGATATAGGCGTGCGTTTAAATTCTACTTTATTTTTATATACATTTTAATCAGTAACGTGGAAAATCTTGTATCCAGAAACATTCCTATTACTTTTATTTATTTATTGACGGTACTCTAAGCATAAGTTATTGCTAATTTGAACGATTATTTTGACCTTTCAAATCCCTTTCCGACTTTCTTCACTATTTCGCGAGTATGTAAATAATACTGAGTATTTGACGATAATATTTGACAAGGATATAACCTATATGTAGGATAATTATGTAAAAAACGACGATTGTTCGTAGAGGTTTCTACAGAAAGACCCCTTGATTCTGACAAACAGATCAAAATTACAGGTACTTGGGAGCATACCGATGGAATGAACGAAATACGAATAGTTAACATAAAATGGTCATAGATCTTAGGTTGTAACTTGATCATGAGCGAATTTGTTGATGTTGCACCCATGAAGTATAGGAAGTGCCAAACATTGGGAACTACCGGGGGAGGAGTTAGGAACAGGAACAAGGAGAAGCGAGAACCACTTAAATGGAAGAATTTTTTGTATTTAGCCCTTTGTTCCCCATAGCAACTGGGGATCAAAAAGCACCAAATTTGATGAATTATTAAGGGAAAGACGAAGTAAGAGCATGCTATTGAAGACGTTGCAACATATGTCGAGAAGGCCTCCGTTGATTGTGTACGAACAAAATACGAGTCCAAAGGCAGGGTAAGAAAGGGTTTAGCTAATGGAGATATTAACTCTTCCAACAATATAGTCATCACAAGAAAGTATTTGACATTTTCGGGCAACAATATGCACACATCAAAACAATGTTTTTTTTGGGGGCAAATTAATTATTTTGCCCCTATGTGAAGTCCCTCAATTGCTACATTTACAAATAGAGGGGTATAATTATAATTTGACACCTAAAAATCACTATTTAAGTGTGTATATAACAGATCATACATTTTCCCTCATGTCAGTCATAAATAGTTATCCTACTTTTTCTTTTTCTAATTAGTAATATAATAGGTGAATCTTGAATCCAATATTTTTTTTTATCAATAACAAGACCTTTTTCTGACTAAACTATTTGATTGACATTATTCTTTGACACAATATTATCATATTACCTACCAACATCAGATTAGTTAGTCATTTATATATTTCTTTACATTGTTATTTATCCACGTCACTTCAGTTTACTCTTTTTTTTATATATTCAAAGTATTAAATTCAGACTTCATTTACAAGTTTTTTTTTTGTAAATGAATGATGAGTTTTGAACCCAAAATCGTCTGATTATCAATAAAAAAAAATTTCATTAAGCTATTTAATTAATTCGTCTTTACATATCGGTCTTGAAAATTAGAAAAAGATCGACGAACACAACTATTATTTGGTAAAAAACTGATGTCAAAAGATGAAGGAAATTTATCGAATGACCGAGGACATACAAGTCATAAATGCCTATCATGTAGGTCTAGGAGGTCACAATGAGTAACATAATGCTAACTTCATGTAACACAAACACAAAGTAAACTATACAATAATCGTAAGTTTAGGTCCAGTGTTCGTGTCACTCCTATATGAAAACTTAACGTCAATATGAGTACAACTAAAGAACAAGATTATCCTATAAATGTAGCTTCAATCTACTTATCCGATTACAGTAGGTAGCGGTGTTTGTTGATTAGAATCCGTCTTACCTGAAAGTTTGACCAGTATTCGACCATCGACACTCCAGTTCTTATTGATTATAATTCGTCGTACCTGAAAGTGTGGTCGATGTTCGACCCAGATATTATGATGCTCAAGTTAGTATATGGTAAGTCATGAATGTTAAAAGCAAGTATATGCAGAACAAATTCAGAATTAAGTTACCTTTTACAAATAAAACGATTACTTATTTATAAAGTTGATATGAGAGAGAATAAGGGGAGTATTTTCCTCTCTTAGATGCTTAGCACGTGTACAATGATGATCGAATAGAAATATGGGCTTTCCCATAATGTCCTTCTCGTGCCAATGGTGGACTCTTAAGCCCGGTTCAAATCGAATCCTAGTCCATCACAATCAATGAGTGATATTTATCTATATTAAAAAATAGCTTATGAGTTAATCGAATAGCCTAGTGAAGAAGGCTCTTGTTAGTGACCAGAAGGTCCTGGGTTCGAAACTCACCTCATCGCTAATTTACAAAAAAAAAAAAAAAAAAGCTTCCATTTCTCTTTTAACTGTTTATAATAAATTTTGATTATTAACAAAAAATTAAAACATAAAATTTATTATTGAAAATATATTGGTAACAACATTGATTATTAATTAATTACTTGTAACTAATAACAATTAATTAGTAATATAAATTAATAGTTAACAATAATCAATTAGTAATAATAAGGAATAGCAATAATTAATGATAATTAGTTAATTAATTAATATTACCATTAACTAATAATATAAATTATAATTAATAATAATATGACAAATGTCACCGGACATCACTAACATTTGATTTATTTATCACATTTATCACTGACGTTTACTTTCGTGCCAAAGATATCTCTCATGTTACAACACTACTCAACCCGTCTACTTTTCGCCAATTTTGCTGAAATCGCATGTTTAAGCACAAAAGTTAGAAGGGCAATTTAGTCACAACACTTAAAATTATTAGTAACTACTTCTAGATATTACATTACCCGCCTAATTGGTCATCAACTTTCGAGAAACGGCACATGTTCAATTTTTGAAAAGCCCCAAAATTTAACAAGTACAATCTTGAAAAGATGCGATTTTGAAAATGAAACAGGTATAATTTTAAGTATCGTGAATAAATTATCCTTATAACTTTTGTGCTTAAAATTGATATTTCAGCAAAATTGACGAAAAGTATACGGGTTAAGTAGTAATGGAACATGAGTGATTTCTTTGGCTCGAAAATAAACGTCAGTGGTAAATGTGGTAAATAAATCAAACGTTAGTGATGTCCAGTGCCATTTGCCCATAATAATAATAAAGAGTTATTGATTAAGATGAAATTTAATAAATAATAAAATAATTATTTGACTCATAATAATAATAACTCGAAAGTAGGATTCTGATGAATTTAGAGGCAAATGAATTATTTTTAGGGGCAGTCTAGTTTAGAAAATCTGTAAAAGTAACATTTTCAAAGTGTGTTTAGTATAAAAGATTTGATTTGGTTGTATTGCACTGAAGGACTTAAATGAATACACATGATGAATAAGTTATTTTGAATAATTTTATCACCTGGTGATAGTCTATAAAAATAAAATAATGTATCTTATATATTTAATATATAATACTAAGAATAAAGTTAATATAAATAAATATTTAATTTATTTAATAAATCCATATTATAAAACAGTCACAACAAAATAATATTAATATAATTATTTCAATGATACATTTTAAATAGTTCATATTGATTGCAGAATTATATTATAGTATTGTATAAATTTACTTAATTTTAAAATGAGGACATTTACTTAATTATAAAATAATACTATAAAACACTCAATTTAATTCAAAGATATCAAAAATTCAAATCAATTTATATTATAGTATTCATTAAAATGATATTTTTAAGGTAATCAATATAATGTCATATTTAACTATTTTAATATATTAAATTTGAGTTACATCAATATATTTTACTATAAATGTATCATAAAATATCTACTACAATAATTCCTACATTAAATATGTATATATCACATATATTATTAATGAACAATTAAAAAAATTACATATATAGTATTAATATTAATATAGAAGTAAATTTATTGTTATAATACTATGTAAAATAATTTAATACTCCGTATCATATGTATTATACTTACAATGTTAATAAATTATTAAATGCTATTAGCTTAATGATATACTATAATCCCCCTCTTAATCCTGAGTTGACCAGCATCAACTATTTCGTCCCAATTTAATTGTCCACATTCACAATGTCCAATACGTCAACCGCCCTCAATAACAGAATCAGTCTTCGACTTGGTGTCGCCGCCGCTTCAACTCATAGAGCCACCACCTTCACCGCCGCATCTCTACCCTCCGCCTCTTCCCTCCTCCGCACCCCCAAAAGACTCATTCTTTCCAAATCTACGTGCCCAAATTCCCCAATTAACCCAGTTTGTCCTCGTTCAGCTTCTTCTAGAATTCATGCCTCAGCTCAGGAGGACCAACCTGATTCTTCAGGTAAACTTCTTATGTGAATTTGTGGGCGTGAGTTGGTTTTTGTTTTTTGAAGAAAAAAAATTGAGCAGCAACTCGAATTGGAGACCTCATCATTTCATCATTTATAGTAGTATCCAGTGACCACCTCGTGGTTTTATGTGCATTTTCTTTTTAAGTTGGGCGTTCTCATTGCAAGAACTCGAACGAAAACCTTTTTCTGTCATTGGTGGTAATAAATAGTGATCACGAGGATGAGCCATGTGGTTTTATGTGCATGAGCTGTTGTTGTTATAGTGATTTATTTCTATTATTGTGATGTATGTTTGCTTGGATTGGTTTTGTACATATATAGAATAGTGAACTACATTTGTCTAGTTTGATTGAAAAAATGGTCAAAAGTAACAAGCTTTTGTAGTATAATTGCCACGCATAACTTCGATTTAATTGTATATTAAAAATATTAGCATTTGAAGATGAATCTTTTTTCCCCAAGTATTATATTGACATATGTAAAAAAACTTGAGTACACAATTCAAAAGGTCGACCATTGATTTTTTCAAATGGACGATCTTTTTGGGATGTATAAAGTATGTATATATAGGATTAACGTGAATTGGTTCCGTTTGTATAACTTATTAATAAAGAAACTATAGAGATAATTGAATGAAGTATAAATTTGTTGTAATTGAGTTGCTATTTGTATTAGTTCACTCATTATTAAGCCATTGGTTACTCTGAGGCCTGAGCGTTGTATCTTTACCGATTTCTCTGTAGTTCTGTGAGTGGTTTTAATGTCCCTCCGTAGGATGATTATGAAGAGATTATACGATCTGTGTACAAGTGACAATTATGAGCTGCAGTGGTTATTTGTGCTCGTTTTATAGGATGAGTGGTTGACTGATTTAGGCCAAAAGATTTAACATCGGATCATGTTCGATTGAGGTTTCTCATAGTTTGGCAACAACACAATGAAAAAGGATGAAACAAAATTTTCCTCATACTGAGCAACATAAGAAAAGGACATGATGTGTGATTTGTAAGTAAATTTGTTATTGGGTGGTAATCAGATTATTAGAATATTTGAAATAGAAGAAGAGTATGTTTGGACGGTTCACACGTACGCTTTTGAAGAAAGGTTTAGGAGGCTAGAAATTTTAGTGTAAAGTATCTAGTTTGTGTGGCTGATTTTTACATTTGTATCTTGGAATGTGAATTTCAGTCTCTTTATAATGTCTTTGATAGATAGGAGAGTTGAGTTTGCGCCCTCCAACACTTGGGATAGTATTCTATGAATTCCAACTTTATAAAGTCAATTGATTTTCTTCTTCTGCTTATTGCTAAGCATTTTATTGTTGTTTCCTTTTCCTTGCAGCCCAGGGTATAGAGAATGTAGTGATAATAGGGTCTGGACCTGCAGGGTACACTGCAGCAATATATGCGGCTAGAGCCAACTTGAAGCCAGTTGTGTTTGAAGGATATCAAGTGGGGGGTTGTCCGGGAGGGCAATTGATGACCACTTCTGAAGTAGAAAACTTCCCTGGCTTTCCAGATGGAATAACTGGCCCTGACTTGATGGATAGGTACATAATAAAACATCTATTCTTTATATAACAAAGTCTCTTACAACAGGTGTCGACACTTATGATATACTGTAGTTCATAATCATCTGCTCTATTTGCTTTCTCTAGGATGAAACAACAGGCTGAACGCTGGGGAGCTGAATTATATCAAGAAGATGTAGAGTTTGTAAATTTAGATAGCACCCCCTTTATTGTGCAAAGTAGTGAACGTAAGGTGATCCTTTATTTTTATTGAATTTCATGGATCTCTTCAATAGTTCCACCTTTGGAATAACAAATCTCCAATAAGTGTCGGAATTCGAAGTATGTCGTTAACTAATTGCATCACTTCCTTATTTTGTTACATTTTTCACTTTTAGGTAAAGTGCAATAGCATTATTGTGGCCACAGGGGCCACCGCGAAAAGGCTTAGGCTACCTCATGAGGATGAATTCTGGAGCAGAGGAATCAGCGCCTGTGCCATTTGTGATGGTGCATCCCCACTTTTCAAGGGTCAAGATCTCGCTGTTGTTGGAGGAGGTGATACAGCTACAGAGGAAGCAATGTACTTGACTAAGTATGCTCGTCATGTTCACCTACTTGTCCGAAGTGGTCAGTTAAGGGCATCAAAGGCTATGCAGGACAGGTGAACATATAGGCTTTGAGGTTTTACATTTGAAGTTTCACAAAATAAGGCATGTTTATTTTGTTGGAGATTCAGTTATTGTATTACGGTTGGTCCTTTCTGTCTTCTATATAGTTATTTAATATATAATGTGTTCCTCTCATTCTTTTACTTTTATTGGAGAACTGAATTACTTATGAAGTTCATGTGTTATAGTTGTCAATTGCCTAAAAATTTGTTTAACAGACTGATTATGGCGAATGTTTCAGAATTTTTAACAATCCAAACATCACCGTCCACTTCAATTCAGAAACCGTGGATGTTGTCAGCAATACCAAAGGACAAATGTCAGGCATCTTACTCAAAAATGTTGATACCGGTGAAGAATCTGTGCTAGAGGCTAAAGGCTTGTTTTATGGAATTGGCCATAGGCCTAATAGCCAATTGTTGGAAGGTCAAATTAATCTGGATAGCTCGGGTTATATATTAGTTCAAGATGGCGCCGCCAGAACTTCAGTTGAAGGTGTATTTGCAGCTGGTGATGTACAGGTAAAAGACAACCCTTTTCCTTGTGTATTCTTCTAGTAACGTAAATTAAGTGGATTTCACATATATATATATATATATATATATATATATATATATATATATATATATATATCGACTCTTATACACTTGATTGCAATTGAAATAATAGTTGTTTGAGTTAGCTGAAGCAGAAACCATCTTTTGGGGTTCCTGTCGGGTGCCATCTCATCAGAACATTTGTGGCAATTTAGCTTTTGTTAAAATTTCCCCGGGGGTTCCTTATATAATACTCCATCCCTTAAGGATAGCCGCAAGGTTTCTGGTAGTCAAACTTAATAAAGTTGAAGGCCTTAAATGGTACCCTTATATCTTTGATTTCAATTGAAATTATCATGTCAATAGTAAACTGGATTAAAATGAATATCCATCTCTACATTTATCACCAACTATAAGAGTATTTGAGTTCAAATTTAGTAAGTCAACCATCGAATTCAAAACATATCAATCATTTTAGAGAGGTAGTAGTTAACTTCATCATACCACTACATAATATAACTGTCTGATGATGATTTATAGAGGTAAAATGAAATGAAATCGACATTTTCAGTACTCATCTATCAGGCTGAAAATTTAAACATATGAGCATGTGGGGTTTATGATATTTGCTCTTAGTATTCTAATAACAAGAAAATTATTTGCTTTTCTTTTTGTGCAACTTGATGGAATAACCTAGAAAAAAGACTGATGTTTGTCTTCTATCCTTAGCGCAACAATTTCCATTTCTCTTCCATCTGTTGCGTGCACTCACTCCCTTCATGCATGTTATTTCGATCATTATTTGTGGCGTAGGACCATAAATGGAGGCAAGCTATTACTGCAGCTGGATCAGGATGTGTTGCTGCTTTATCAGTTGAAAGATATTTGACAAGCAAAAATCTCCTGATTGAATTTCACCAGGTATTCTAATACTCATAGTATGTGATTGGTTATCTTCTGCTCAGTTCATAGTCTTATATATTAGTATGTGTCTTACATCTACCTCCTTAGGCAAGTAGTGTAATGCTGCCAGCTTATTTAGTAAAATTTCTTTGTATGCCAATCCTTATTAGGGGATAGAACGGTCATTAATCATGCTTGGGTAAGATATTACACTGGCGTGGAATTACTTTAGACAATTAGTACAATAGAACGTTAATTCACACTTTTTTACATCATTTGTCAATTTGTGTTCAATGTATGGCCTTCGCCTCGTGGCACAAAAGAGCGTCTTAACTTTTCTGCATTATATGCTTACTATGCATTGGAAAGAGAGCTTCGACACAAATGTTGTTTTTAACTATTGCTGTGTGCTGTAATCAATAGTCCCAAACTGAGGAGGTCAAGGAGGAGGTCGCACATACAGATGTACAAGATGGTTTCAATCTCTCTCTAACAAAACACAAAGGCCAGGTAACACATGATCTTCAAAGGTTACACACTTTTGAATATTTCTTATACTATTAATAGTTGTTGACATTCTTTTTTGGACCATGTCCTCCAACTTATGTTTTCCCATTCAGTATGCACTGCGAAAATTATATCATGAAAGTCCAAGGCTTGTGTCTGTACTATATACATCACCAACATGTGGTCCATGCAGAACACTCAAACCAATTCTGAGCAAGGTATTTAAAATGCTAATGTGTCAATACTATATATCTGGATTATGTTTCATACTCTCATTACCAATACACTGGTATAGACTCTTTCGGTGAAAGTGTACCATCTGCTGGGGTTCATCATATTTGTTTAACTTTCTTGAATGATTAAAGTAGCTTTCGAAACAATCAATTAATGTTAAACTAATTCTCAATAAGAACAACAAATAATTTGCTTAATCTAAACACATGCTGCTGCTCTCTTTGGTGGCGTTATTAACTCTCCCAGAGGAAGACCTTTCGAAAATGATACCAATCTACACGGGAAAACTGTCTCCTGATAATAGTTTGACCTTTTATTCTTTGATATTCCTCATACTTGGTTTCGATCCATAAAAAAGTACTCGTCGTTCTTATCTTGTGTTTGTAGCACACCACTGAATATTTGATAACTTATACTAATTGTTCACTACAGGTTATCGATGAATATGATCAGGATGTACATTATGTTGAGATAGATATCACTGAAGATCCAGAGATTGCGGAGGCAGCAGGAATTATGGGAACGCCTTGTGTACAATTTTTCAAAAACAAGGAAATGCTCAGGTTTGTGGAATTTTGTTCTTACTCTTTGCTTCTTAATGTATGCCAGTAAACCAAATGCCTTCAGGGGCGTATAAAACTCATGATTCTTGTTGCTGATGTGTGTATGCAGGACTGTGCCAGGAGTGAAAATGAAGAAAGAATATCGAGGGGTCATTGAAGCAAATAAGTAAGGTTTTACGTTGATTTTTTGAAGATCCCTGATTCTTTTAGTCAAATGCATGCTCAACACATTCATTGTAGTTATTTGAAGTCGGCAATCATTTCCGTCTGTATGTTCTCAAGAACTCTTCCAGTTATTGTTTCAGCAATTTTGATATATACTATAAGCATGTTGTACTCTCTTATAGTATATACGCACATTGAAACGAAAATCTTTTGAACTCTTCTATAAATTTCAAATTAGTTTATACAAAAAGCAGAATACTGAGTATTATCATGATCTCAAGGAATTGAAACAAAAAGTATTGCACAAAGTAAATGCAATCTAAAGCCTTATGCAAATGCACTTATGAACATCAATAATACATTTCAAATATTATTGCATGATTTTATTATGAAACGAGAACACCCACATGAGGATCAAATATTATTGCATGATTTTATTATGAAAGATAATTATGTGAGTACTTTGGTATGACAAAGTTTAGAGTTACTTATTGCCTGAGAGGAAATGGTAATCGAATTGGTCTTCATCAAAAGTGCAAACCGTTGCACTAACGGTCCTCACGCACCAATGCAACGGTCCTCACTCCTCACGCACCAATTCGTGGGGTACCCGAAGGAGTCGTACTGGTTTTTATCAATAGAGTAATGTGTAGTGTTGCTTGACAAGGAAATTAGTGCTAAGAAAAGGCATATGAGTATATGGTCGCATCTTCATGCAACATGGATTCGATTTCTCTAAAAAGCCAATTCAACCTTGTGTTGAAGTGGTTAAAGCTCAAGTTTTAGTTTCGTGGTCAGCTGTGACACATCTCACGATTTACCTCTTCGTGTATTTCAAAACAGGGATACGTGGGAGCGTTAACATGACGAGTTTTTTTTATTCAAAAAATCCTCAAAATTTGACATTTAAGGTAGTTCATGAAGAGAAAATTGCAAAACTAGTACCTTTGAAAGCCCTTTTTAAACTTGGAGCACCCACCATCTTTTTTTGCAAAATGATAGCACCCTCACTTAATAAAATTACTATTTTACCCTTAATAAAATACACCTCTTCCCTCTTCATCTTTTTCATCTTCCCCACCCTCATCCCACCCCCACCCTAAACCTCCATAGCTGCTATTTTCCATACTTATAGAAGTTTGAGTACCTCACGCTTCTTACTTAGTACCCTTCACCGCTATATTCAATCCCCATCAATACACCTCTGTTCCCAACAAGATTCTGCTATTTCTCCTCACTATTTCACTGTTTTCTTCCCAAAGTTTTCAACTTTATTGCATAACCATTTGTGGGCATTTGTATATTTTATCTGTATGCATCAAAATTACCTTATTTAATCAGGTTCTGCTATTTTTCACAATTATTTTGCTGTTTGATTCACAAAGTTCACAAATTTATTGCATAATTCTTTGTGGGCAATTTATGTTTTCTTTTGTATGAATGAAAATCAGCTTGTATAATTAGATTATGCTATTTTTCCGTTTCATTGCATAAATCTTTGTGGGTTTTTGTGTTTTCTCTATGTATGCATCAAAATCAGCTTGTATGAGCAGATTCTACTCTTTTTTCATTACCAATGTACTGTTTTCTTGACAAAGTTCACATCTTTATTGCATAAATTATTCTGGGCAATTTATGTTTTTTGCTCTGTATGCAGCAAAACTAACTTGTATGATCAGATCTTGAAATGGGACATTTGAATCTACAATCTTCAAAAAGAAGTGTTCAAAGATGGACCCTTTTGGATTTAGTAACAACATCTTTTTTTGGAGCTATTATAGTATTCTTCCTTTTAGTGTTTACACGGTTAAGAGATTCTTTGGCTGCGTCTGGAGGTTTATGGTGGGGGTGGCTGGTGGCGTGGAAGGGTGGGGGAGGGGGAGGGGAAGGGGAAGGGGAAGATGAAGAGGGGAGAGGTGTATTTCATTAAGGGTAAAATAGTAATTTTATTAGGTGAGGGTGCTATCATTTTGTAAAAAAAGATGGTGGGTGCTCCAAGTTTAAAGGTGCTAGTTTTATCATTTTCTCAGTTCATGAAATCATGACACCTATTGTCTACTAACAAATTAACTATTTGGCTCCAAAACATAACTGGGAAGGGGGATGAGCACCATCTTTTCGATCCCACCGCCAACCACCGCAGCAATGGAAGCTGGTCTTCTCCATGATATCTAGGCTCGCTCGATTGAGCTTTGTTCGAGTCGCTGGCTAATAATTGTATTTAGATATTAGACAAGATCAGATTAGGATTATTCAATAATTCTCTAGTTATTATTATGACAAATGATAGTTGAGTGGGGTATATTTTTTGTAGGCGGGTTAGTGGGGATTGGGTAGGATAGATAACAAGAGAAAATGAATATTTTAGTGGTGTATATGCTCATGTTGTGGAGGAATATGATGTTGAACTGATATTAAACAATTTTTTGAAATATCTCCTAGAGTTTGAAGATATTTGAATAATAATTGAAGATATTTTATGAGAGGTAATGGCTGATTTGCTCCTAGTAAGTGGGTGTTTGTTGAGATTAAATTTGGTCCATGTAAATGGCATGAATGCACATTCGGTCTCAGAAAGTTTGTAGTGGATGCACATTTGATCCCTAAATTAACATCTCCGTCAATTTTAAACCTTTATACCTCGCTTTATGCTAATTTTGGAGCGTTTATGCTATTTTAGGCTAATTTCGGGGGATTTAAATAATTTCAAGACTTCGCAATTTTGGGGTGTGATGCGATTTTAAGAGATGAATAACCTCATAAATTCTAATTAGAAGACGGAATATTATTTTAGTCAAACAATATTTGCTTTAATTTTGTTTTATATGGTTCTAACTACTATTAATAATAAAAACATTTGAATTGAGTTGCAAGATATGATTCAAGACGAGACAATCCTTCCCTTTTCTTGTGCATGTTCGAATCAAACTTATAATTTTGAAGATCAATTACAGGTCAAGCCACACTAAATTAATCCAACAACATGTCAATAAACTATGTAAAATTACATGTGCAAAACAACCACTTACGATATTCCTTCGAATATTTGGACTACTCATTCATATAATATATGCTTGTATTGTAGAACAAAAACAACGTATATTCAACGCTAATGATAACAACCATTAATTATTATCACCATAATCAATCATATCCTAAGAAAAAATATGCTTAATTCTGGCCCTCCGTTACCATCAGGATTCAACATATAATAAGCTTCCGAGTCACGGCTCCCCACGACTCGTTCAAACCTAGCCCTCATGTACAATAGCTCACCTCCCGATGCACCGCCATTTGTGCCGTCATCAACTAGAGGAATCACCCCGGCACCCACTGACACGGTTTGGACCGTGCTTAGCACGTGCCAATCCGAGTCATTGCACGCCCTTGAGAGGGCGTGCCCACACTTCCTACCATTACAATACATAGTCCACATAGGCTCGCTAAATAGCCTGACTCGTGTGGGAGGATGTGAAGGACCTTTCTCACACTCTAGGGCAATTCGAACTAACCCCGAAGACATCTCCTTCACCAAAGTAGAAGTTGAAATTGCAAATTCAATTATGAATACGGGTTCGGATCTTGGATCGTCCTGCACCGCCAAGCTGACGTGGCCACGACGAAGCCCGAATAGGGTTCCGGTTACCTTGCGGCCCAAGGAAGGGATTATGGGGAGTTGACTAACGTTAAGCCCCATGCATGTAGGAATTCGAAATATGGCCGGAAAAGAGATCATATTCATCAGTGATCGGACAAGCGTCGTAAAAGCACCGCCTCGGGGCTTGTTGACACGTGAAAATGCGACGGCCGAGCTGGCCGACCGGACAAGGCCACTAGTAGTAGAATGTTCCTCGGAGTTGTCGGGCATGATAGATGAAGATGAGCGTGAATAAGTATTTGAGGCAAAAACAACCTTTTTTGTAGTCTTGGAACTACTCATTCTTGCAAGAGTGATTATTGCATTCTCATTCTCCATTTTGTATGAACTTGATCACAACTTATTTATGTGTGTTTGTGAATGAAAATCTTGGGTTTTAGTGAGCTTTTTGATAATATTTTGTACAATAAAGAGGGGGGGGGGGGGGGGATAACAAAAAGTGAGGCCGACAAGATGATTGAAGAGTTAGGAGTTGGTCATATAAAGAGAGACTGTGGATTGTTGTGCTCTTTGATGCCGATCATTTCAAGCTCTATGATACCCCATTATATATATATATGTTTACACATTTGGATTCTTGATTTAATTGGATGTTTTTTAAAATTAAAGGTGATTTATTATTTATTCGATGGTAGCAAAAGTTTGCACGTGCAACTTATAAGATGATTGACTTCAATAAAGTTGATAAATAGCTCATATAGGGACATAACTCCACTGGTAAAAAGTTAGAGTGCAAACTACGAGAATCCTCGCCTCTTCAAGCAATCAGGGTTCGATTCCCATTGAGAGCAAACTTTGTGTTTCAAAATGGATATTTGAAAGCTTAAATCTCCCTCAATACTTATCTAATTGATTTGATCTTGATGTCTGTGCAAAGCTCTCCGTGTGTAGATTCCAATATCCATAACTTGACTCGGGTGCATACAGGTTTTCGGTTAATATACAAGCTCTCAGGTGAAGCACATCCCGCGATTTACCTTGTTCAATGCTCTCAGGTTTTTGGTTTTCGGCTGTTAAAATTAGATCTGTTTGTCTAAGACTCGATCTTGGTACTAGTCCATAATGACCAAAGTCGAAAGGTGAGACTATTAGTAAAGCAAATTCAATGAAGCAATTATGTGTGACGGTTTCACACTTTTTGATATATATAAATGATGATTGGATTGAGTAATTCGTTTAAATGATACTTATTGACAATAAATAAAGTCAGATTTTAAGAAAAAGCGATACCAAATAGACATATTATAGAGAATATGAGTGATTGAAACCATATCACTACAAAAAAACTTAGAGGATGATGCTTCAATTTTAGCTTAAAGAGCACATAACATCCCCCTTTCAGGAGGCGCCTTATATGTAGAGGGTGCTCTCATGAAAGCGCATCTAAATACGTATAAGGCGCCTTGTTAGATTCATCTCATAATATATTTTTGAAATATCAACTTTTTATAACTTTTTCGAATGTAGAGTAAGAAATATTTAAGTCTTTAAATCGTGTTTCGTTGACCACGAAACTTAGGGATGAAGGGTATACACTTTTGTGTGTGTTTGAACAATCTTCATTCTTTAGGGACCACATTCAAAATTTAGTATTTTTAAACATATCAAAGTAAATTAGGATATCGAATGAGAACTTTTAATAAAAATGAGAAATACTAGTCCATTTGACCTTAGTTTCAATATGAAGTCATCGCGTACAATTCAAAAATACCTTATCACAATACCAAAGTACCATTCTTCCTACCGATTGCTATATTTTATTCGTGTGGTTATACTGACTCCGAGCCTTTCCATATTCCTAGCTTTTTCTTTGTCAAAATTTATAACTCAACTTGATTTTAAATTAGAAATATGGTTTTGTCCATAAATATACAAATAAGCCATTTTTTATATCTTCAAAAAGAAAAAGTTATAATTTTAGTGTTTCTATAAAAGTGTAAAACCGTTAACCAAACGGTCCTCACGTAGTCCTATCCTACAATATTCATATAAAAGAGACAAATAGAGGGCTAAACCTCACCTGATCCGGAGAGCTTACGTTTTAACCATATTTAACATAAGGTTCATTATTTTATGAAAGTCCAACCATACTGCATTAAGAGACGAAATTGTCGATATACTTAAGAGTTTAATTTTTTATCAATTGGGCTATGTGCCGAAAATGTTTATGGAAGTATAACATGCACAAAATTTCAAGTAATCTTTTCTATTCTTCAAATTTTATTTGTGAAAGAAATAATATGAATTGATATTTATTTTAACATGTACTATTATGTCAACTGTCAAGTGTGAGTTACCCATATCTTTCACTTGCTTCTTTGATGTACTATTATTTAAAACACTTGAAGGGACATATGGATTGGTTATTGAGAATGGTGGAATAATAACATGAGAAGCATGCATATTTAAAGCTTTTTCTATAAGATATTTTTAGGGTATAGGCAAAGATATTGATAAAAGAAAAGATTAAAATTGAAAATTTTAATTTAAAAATTAATATGAAATATTTTTTTAAATATGTTTTCTTATATACTTACATACATTATAATTTATTGTACGTGTACTTTAAAACACATACTTGAAAAATCAAAGGCCAAAGTGGAGCATGATTTTTGCATCGTATATTATTAGTACGGAGTATTAAAGGTCAATCAAATAAAAAATGAATTAGATGCATGATGATAAGCCACTTTATAATTATGTCCATCCATCTCTCCATCTTTATTATATACTCCAACTGTTATAGTTGAACTACACAATGCAATATGCATTATATATAACGACAATTAATGTCGGCTTAGTTATAGATTATTTGCAAATTGCAACACATTTTCACTTTAAGAGGAGCTTCAACTTTTATTTTGTTTTTAATGTTAAGGAATAAATAGACAAAAATATATAAAAAGAAAGACAATAACAAGATTCAAGAAATATATATCAGAGGAATTGCAATTTTCATATGAATTATTGTTTCTCTTTCATCAAAACTTTTAATAAACATTCGTAATAAATAATAATCTAGAAAACTAATTTTTACATTTATATGATTAATATATTTTTATTATCATTAAAAAGAGATTTTATTTAATATATAATCATAATGTCCCTAGTCATTATGAGACAGTCTGTCCTGATAATATTATTAACTTCAATTTTAATTATAATATTTTGAGTCAATAGGGGAAAATAAATTTAAAAAGTGCCATAGATAATGTTTGAAAACAAATTGAAGATAGGTAAACTAAGAAAATTTGTAGCAGTTAATAAAATATTTCGAGTGGCTACGATCAAACCAAGTCACCAATTTTTATATTTTTATCACTCGTCAATCGTCATAGTCAGACGTATACAATATTTTTAATCTGTTCCGGCCGGTGAAATATTATATTAGATGAATATATATAGGTGGCCTAACATTTAACCAAGAGTTAGCATTAAATTAATTATGAAATTTCCACATCAATTATTCCACTACCACTACCATAAATTACTAATTTTGCATACTTGGATCTGTCGTCCACCTTTGCCTCTACATATCATCCATCAAATGCAAAGTTTCAATCGAATAGCAACTTTTTTTATTATTATTATTATAACGAAAAAAGATTATCTACAACTAATATGGAAACAACGAAAATAAAGGAATAATGTACATTATTAAAAGTAATAAACATCAAATTTAATGTGAAATCCTACCAATTTGTTAGGACGTCTAATCCATGACTAATCCAAGGCAAAGTCATTAGAAATTTTACGTATGATGATTTCTGATGTATAGAAAATTGGAATGTTTTAGTCTCATATTAGATTGTATGAACAAATTAAGTAGGAAAACCTAAGAAATTTAGGAGCCTAAGTCTGAAGCCTATCAGAAACGCTAGAAATTCTCGCTTGGTCTGTCTCGATCCGGATATGACAAATACTGATCAAAATCCCGATGAAGTCACCAAGTATCTCGTAGCTGATTTCGGTACTTGATCAAGTACCAATCTTTTACTGAGAAACGCGATTCAAGGAATATTGCAACGATCAGCATCTTAATCGATATCTTAAATTACAAAAAGGAAATGCTAATAATAATTTAATTATGTAAATATGATATCTCCATGTAATTTTGTATTTTGACCATAACCAAACCTAGTATGTGCAACTTTTTTGTACCCAAAAGTTCGGTTCAATTCGGTCTGGGTTCACGCACCGCTCGCGTAACGTTCGATCCGGACCAAAATTTGACACCTTCCGTATTTTTTGGTTCTAAAATTCAAACTAACAACATCCAAATTAAAGAATCGATAAATCAAAGATGAAAAATTATACAAGGAGATGAAGTTTAAATAATCACTAGATCAACTATGAGAAATTGAGGAACAGAAAGGAGAACAAAAATCAGCACATTTAGAGGATGAGTGAATATGATAGGTATTAAGGAATATTAGGTTAGTGGACTATAGATTTAATGGACATGGACTTATCACTTATGGAGTATTATATATCGACTGGAGTATTGGACCAACTATGCAGACTTTCCCCTATATAATTTAGTTTGACTTAACTATTTCGAGCACATGCCGAGCCACAAACCGAATAATACAGCCATTATGCTTGTGGTAATACAGCGAAAAACTCGTTGAATAAATATAGGAATGAAACAAAATGTTTAACATTAAACCAACATCATCAAATTTATTGTTATTACAATATTTCAAGGCAAATTGCAGCATTCATTTTCTAATTCTGTCACCTTAGGATTAAAGCTTTTCTGACCTTAACATAATAAGATCTAATATTTTAGTTTTATAGGGGAGTGTATGAACAATGTTCTAGCACCATAACACTTCCAGAATCACTAGATGTCAATTCAACTTTTGGCACTTTCCTCTTCTGATGAATTTCAACTGATAACCTGTTAACATCAAGAATTACAATTAATGTAAAAAGAAAGAGATGTGGAGAACCATGTTGGTCTAGGAGAATTGTTGGATCTCCATCCTTACCCGAGGCGCAACGAGGTATCCGAGTTTCCATCCTTCTGTGATTTACAGCAACAGGCAGCACCAAAATTGGAATTAGTTCCAGAACTCCTCTGCTCCAGGAGAGAATTGGCGTGATTTGTCCCTGAGCTACCGCGAAGCTCCTCGATCTTGGTTCATTTCAAAAACAAGAATCAGAAA
Organism: Echium plantagineum; assembly: GCA_003412495.2. NCBI lineage: Eukaryota > Viridiplantae > Streptophyta > Magnoliopsida > Boraginales > Boraginaceae > Echium > Echium plantagineum. The sequence continues at coordinate 14,432,971 of CM016564.1, forward strand.
ATATTTGTAGATCCCAAATGCTATCAAAATGAATTGGTTAATTGCCTTACTTGTTCACGGAGTGCCTCATTTTCCAGCTCAGTCTTTTGCTCCTGACTCAACGAATTCGAACATGTTTGATTATTTTAATAACATCGAAATTTCTCTAGTGGTACATGAATATCGCGTATACAATGTATAAACTCGCCCTAATAAGAGCGAGGACCTAAACGAAAAAGTAAAAACGATATGCTTCAACAAGCTACCTGCAACCGCGATTTTTCAAGCTGCTCGAGAAGTATTTGCTCCTACAATATTGCACAGCAAAACTGAAGTTAAGCTGGAGAAAACACGCAAGAACTTGATCAAGAATCAATACCTTTCTATCCTTCACAGATAGAATTCCTTCATTCAGTTGATGCTCCAATTTCTGTAGGTCCTTGAAACTTAAGCCTTCGAGCTCCTTACCCATCATCCGACTAACGAATTCAGGGAAAAATCGAGAAAACACAACAGAAGCAGGCCACAATATTATTCATCAAATAAGTGATACATTTAATAATAAAATTCAACAACAAAATCTTAATTGCTCTTGAAGATAAAATGCCTTGCAAAATAAACTCACCAGTGCATCTTCCAGAGCCTTGCAATTTCAGCTTTGAGCTTGTTCATTTCAGGCAATATATCATGCTTTAATATATAAACAACAAAAGCAATTAGGATAAAATGTGACCCATATATTGTCTCTTATAAGCTATAATTATTAATTAGCGTAAGGTAAGGGATGTACATTATTTCTAATATATTTTTCTTTAGTATAACGTATAACGATAACATTCTTCACAACAAAATTTCGTGAATTATGAACTTAGCGTAAAACTACAGTGTTTTGTAACGAGGCACCCGCAGTTGTTACTCATCAAGCGTCCACTAAATATACCTTAGGCTTACGTAATAGAAAATATCAATTTGTTATCGCATCGGTTGTTATCGCATCAATTAGACATGCAAATATTTCATAATTTTGTTAAGATTACCTGCTGCATATTTTCCAAGGAAGTCAAATCTGAATTTTCTTGACCCTTGTTGTATCTTGCAAGGATTTGTTTCATGCTTTCAGAAGGATGAAATTAGAGTAAATATAAGTAAATTTATTCAATTTCTAACTAGATGGAATTGAACTTTGTAGTACTAAAAAATTAGAGGGAGGTAGCCAAACTGATCATTGATCTTCAAATTCATTCATAACTTTGATCGTTAAAAACCGGAAAGACAGTTTTCATTATAAGCAAAAATAACACTTTTTTTTTTGTAGGTAGTAATAAATAACGTTAAAAAAATGATTTGCTAAAGTAAAACGGTTGAAATATTAAAAATACACAAATAATAAAAGTGTAATACATAGAGAATTTGGGCAAACTAGCACTCCTTGAAGGGGTTTTTTTAACGCACCCTCCACTTTTTTTGTTTTTGCAAAATCATAGCTCTCCTCTGAAATTGACTAATATACTCTTAATCAAATTCACTTCATCTTCTTCCATCTTTTTCATTTTCTTCCATCTTTTTTGAAACCTCACCACCACCACCCATCCCCCTTCCCTTGCTCGAAAAATCGCCCCACCCCGTCCCCTGCTGCAAAACCCTTGGGAAAATCACCCCCACAGTCCCGCCTTTCTCCCTCCCCCATTTGAACTCACCAAACCCGAAATCCCCCCTCCCCCACTCAAAATCGTGACCAAAGCCACGAATTCACCCACCCCAACTTGAAAAAATCCAATCTTTTGAAGTTTCTTACACAAAAGATCTAATCTTTTGAACTTTTTTACAAGAATAATGAAGTCCCATTTGAAAAAGTCAAATCTTTTAAGCATTTTTACAATGTTTGAGATATGTGGTTGGTGTTTATCTAATTCTTGCAGTTAATTTCTATGTAGTTGGTGTCGGTGTGGGGTTAGTTTGTGGAGCATGGTGGTGGTAGCGGTGGTGGTGGTGGTGATGGGGGAGTAGGAGAAGAAGAGGTATGGAGAAAAGGATGAGGAAGAAAATGATATTGATATAGTTTGTTTTAACTTTAAGGGGCATATTAGTCAATTCCAAAGGAGGAGGGCTATGGTGTTGCAAAAAAAAAAGTAGAGGTTGCTCCAAGTTAAAAACACCCTTCAAGTGGTGCTAGTTTGCTAAAATTCCCGTAATACATAATAGCGCATAAAAAGTAACATATTGTTATATAACAGAAAACATTAATAGTCAAAATATTTCATGACCAAATCTAAATAAGACAGAAAACATATTTCTACCGCTCCAACGCACCCGTGCATCAGTTGTTTCGAACGTAAAAAGTTAAATAATACAGAACGATCTAATAAACGAACGTAAGCCATATACATCGCGAAAAGAATAAACAGATGAACTCACTTGGAGCTAGAAAACTCATACAGTTTTCCAGTGCTAGAGAAAATGACTACTCCAACCTCAGCATCACACAAAATGGACAACTCCTTAGCTTTCTTGAGCAACCCAACTCGACGTTTTGAGAAGGTTACTTGCCTACTATTAATATTATCAATTTTCTTGATCTCAATTTTCCCCCTCCCCATTTTTTTCATATGTCATGTAGTTTTACCCCATCTTTCTTGCTTATAAAAGAATTGAATTCATCATTTTTGGACAAAATATGGAAAGGAAAAGTTGTGTATTCTAAATAAAACAAATGTCTGAAAATGGTAACTCCAAATGACAATTTCGGTGGGGATTTTCCAGTTTTAGTATGCATTACAAAACTAGGAAAGTTTTGGAAGATTCAAATATTGTTGTGAGTCGACATTTTGATAATAGACAACTTCTTGTGAACTTGCCAAACTAGAGACATAGGAAAAGAGAAAGATTCAATGGTAACTGATTGCACGTGGCTCAACTTCATCTTGCTCATTCAAATTAACCCCTTTCTATCAAGTTAATAATCAATACTAGTTATTTGACCACGGTCTAACTTGTGCAAATGACATTTTTATATAGTAAGATCGTTAAATGCACAACAATTATGGATATTATCTCACAAAATATAAAATATGTTGAAGAAAATACTACATATACTTATTTGCTTTTAAAAAATGAAAATTGAATAGGTTAATTTTTATGAATAGTAATTAGGAAAAGGAGGAATTGTCATGTGACTTTTTTTAACCTTAGACATTATATATAGTATAGATTATCGTGTGTTAGGAGAGAAACTTGTGTCGAAGTGAGTAAAAGACAATCTCTAATCTTCTAATCAACTGAAACATATCGACATTAGGTTAGTTTTCCCCTTAATTAAGTCAAGTTATACAAATATATATGTGTAACTATTTAATAATATATATGATTAATATGAATATGATAACATATTGATATAAATATGTCCAGATCAATATACATATATATGTGTAACTACTTTTTAAATTAATAATAAGATTTCACATCAAAATATCCGTATGTTACAATGATTGTATTATTGACATTCTATAATGATGGTCCATGGTACAAACGTGGCCACGCTAATTTTAAATGTGGGCATGTTAGCCTCATCACTCATCAGGTCCCTTTCAAAGTGGGCCTTGAACATAATAGGGGCCTACTAATCTCTTAACAGAAGTGCCCGGTTCGAGGTGTAGTCGGTTGGGCCCGTCCAGCCCGCATCATTAGACACCCTTACGGCCTTACCTATGGCTATAGCCTATAGGTAAACATGGATAACGAACTACGCCGGACTTGTTAACTAACCGAGCAGGGCCTTGGGCCATGTTCGACGAGTCCAAGCTAGTTAACAAAACAGGCCGGACCGGACAGCTAAGCAAAGCTCGGTCCATCTTCGGTTTGGGCCCAAATTTTAAAGGCCCTAGTGGGGCCAACGGTACCCTATTAGATACTTACATAGGCACGTTTGAGTCTTGCACAAGTGTGATAGTGGTGCTACTGTGCTAGCTAGAGGTGGCCAATGGACGGGCCCCCCTTGGACGGTCCGGGGGCCTGGCCCATTAGTCCGGTTCGAGTTCGGTTCGGGCCCACCAGGCCCACGGACGACCCCTGGCCCCTTTTGTAGTGAAGCAGATAGGGGCTTTGGGTTTGAGCCCCAGGCCCGGGCACGGTTCGAGCCCACCTCAAATTCGGTGGGCCTTCGGCCCGGGCACTGTTCGTGTTCGTTTAGGCCCCCTTACTAACGTGCCCATGTTAGATCCAGCGTGGGCACGTTGAACCTTCCAGTGTCTGAACTCTGTTTTCTAACGTACCCATGTTGAAACTAACATGTACATGTTGAACTTTTAACGTGCCCATGTTGTGAGTAACATATACATGTTGATTTTTTACCGTGTCCATGTTGGATCAAACATGCACACCTTGTAGTTGCACGATAAAACAAAATGACAAAGAAAAAACGGGAAGTTCATCAATAGTACTAGCCGTAGCACTACTTTGAGAGTTCAAAACGGGAAGTTCATCAATAGTATGCTCATTATCTAAGTTAATGAAATCATTCGACATACTACCACTTGCGATTGAGGCATTAACGTTTCTAGGAACCATGCGTTTTGGTGCCATTATAAATTTCACACAATCAAAAAATTAAACAAAGTTACAATAAAAATGATAGAGAATACCAAATTCAAGTTGAAGCGAGGAGATTGAGATTCAATGCAACGAACAAGCCGAAACCTTCGAGATTCAATTCAACGAACAAGCCGAAACTTCGAGATTGATCAGTACTTCTATGAGAATATGATATGAATAACTTTTGTTTGCTTTGCTTTGATATTAAATGAGGCTAGTTGTGAATGGTGTGAAATTAATGAAGTTAGAGGTCCCTTTTATAGGTGCATAATGGTGGTAAAAAAAGTGATCCTGCTGAACCAACGTGTGTATGTTGGATCCAACGTGCCCATGTTGAACATAAAATAGCCGTTAAATGCGAAAAACGGTAAAAAAAATAACTGTTTAATTGACAACGTCCACATGTTGGATCCAACGTCCACACGTTGGTTCTTCCAAAATGACCGTTATTTAATTTTACTAGCCGTTAGAAACACAACATATACACGTTGAATATAACGTGGGAACGTTGGATCAACCAAAATGACCGTTATGGAAATTTACTAGCCGTTATAAACCAACATGGCCACGTTGTATCTAACATGGGCACGTTTGTCCCCTATGATAACTTCAATTCTATTATAAATACGATAACATATCTTACATTTCAACTATAAAACTTTGAATTCTTCAATATAAATCACAACTCAAGACTCAATGGAAATGGATCGAGAACATGTTCCAACTCCAGTACCATTGAAGCGATTTTACAAGGTTATTCTCGACCCATCTTGTGTAAGGATCGAACTACCTCCAAATTAAGTTAGAGGATGTCGGCTTTTTCTAGAAGGTGAGTGTAAGTTTTTTATTGATGATCAAATTTTTGATGTGACATTCGAAAATGGAAAAGGAGAGAATGGAGAACTAGGTCGTGTTTTCTTTACGGATGGATGACGTCAATTTTCTACTCAATTCAATTTAGCCTATGGACATGTATTGACGTTCGAGTTTCATAACGAAAAAACCGAGCGACATGGATGTATAGTTTATGTTGTCCGCGTGTATGGTCTCGATCATTGTGAGAGAAGACCTATTGCACCTTGAAGTATTTAATTAACTATGTAAACTCCTTGCCATATGAGTATAAACTGTGTTTTTTAATAAAAATTATGATCAATTATTTATTGTTGTTATTAACATATTTATTGAATTAACTAATGATAAAGTTTCTGATTAAAACGTGCCCATGTTGGCCACCCAACATGGGCACGTTAGGGCAAAAAAACAGAGACAAAAAAACCACCCAACGTGCCCATGTTGTAATCTAACATGGGCACGTTAGGCCCCCGTACTAGGGCCTCGAACCGAACAGGGGCCCAGTATTCCCTTAACGGACGGGCCCGGGCCCGGTTCGTTTAGGACTCTGGGCCCCGCGAAGACAGTCCAGGGGCCCGTCTGGTTCGTTTGTTAGTGGGCTGGGGCCGTCCGCTTCGATTCGTTGGCCACGTCTAGTGCTAGCACAAAAAATTACATTTGTTAGTGCTACTATTTGAACCATGGACCTCAATGATAAAATCTCAAAACATAACCATTATGATGTATTTATGTTTTGATGTGTTATTTATTATAATTGATGAAGTAATGATATTATTTAGTGGCCATACTATATTCAATTTATCTATAATATATATAAAGCCTAAATTCATAATTAATCTAGTGAAGTCTAAAAGACAATTTAACATTCCATGCGACATTGTATATATGTCACTTGTCCTTTTTTATAATAGATGAAAACATAACTAATATGTTTTATCCACTTCAAAATATATTTACACATATATATTGATTTAGGCTTTTAATATGTTTAACAACATTTTTGTAATAGAGTGTTTATTTTGGTATGCATTTGTGTTAATAGTTATGTACCAATTTTTTCTTTAGATTAATGTTAGATCACATACACGCATCTTTACATATTTTCCTTTTACATATAGTACATTAGTCGTATAATAGTATATTATAATAATTGATAATATTTGACGTCATATATCATATTGTTAAAAGAACAAAGTTCATCACTTAATTAAAAAGTAATTAGATATTTCGATAAGTTGTCTATTATAACTGATAAATTAGTTATGTAATTCGATGTTTATCACTATATTCAATTTGAATACCATAGTTGCTAATGTTGGTGTAAAACGTCCCACATTTGGGAAGAATTTACCACGTGTGAGACCAAACAACCGTTGTAACGTGGGAACGTTAGTCGTGGGCATAGGGGCCTCGAACCTTACACGCCGAACACCCACCGAATACATGGTGGGCTCAAACTAGGATAGGGCCAGGGCCCCAAAGCTGACCGTGTGCATTTCATTTATTAACGAACTAGGGGCTCAAAATGAAATGCACACGACCAGCTTCATCACGAATGACAATGTGGAGAATTTCAATTGATTGTCACTATACTATTGGTTAGTTGATAATTTCCAGAAAGAAACAATGGAAGAAGAAAATTTAATCTCTTCTGGTGTATATAATTATAAGGCCTGGAGTATATAATTATAAGGATGGAGTATACAACCCTTTATGAACTCTTTCTCGTTTAATGTTGATAGTCATAGTTCAAATTAATGAAGGCTCTATTTTCTAGTTGCATTTAAACATTTATCTCCCTTCTTTCTATACACAATTAATTCTAGGTAAGGTTAGAAAAGGAAAAAATTATTAAAATTTGCATTGGGATGCTAGGATGACAAGTATTTAGAAACAAGATTTTGAAGCTAGGATGACAACTAAAAGAGAACGGAGGGAGTATATATGAATGATAAAAATCACATTGAAATTGTAAAACGTCATATAAAAAAAATAAAACCAAAAGTCTAAAATGTCATATAGAAAAAGACAGACAAAGTATGTTTTTGTTCGTTTCATTTGTTACTCTTCTTTTAATATTTTTTTTACATCTCAATCAAATAATTTTGAGGTCTTTATTCAATAAAAATAACCACTCTTTTGAAATTTATTTACTTAACTATATATTAATATTAAAAATATTAAAATTAGATAATATACACTACAAACTTATATGTTACCGTGTCACACATTAATAACAAATATCTAAATAAGATTAATGATTATAGAGTTGTGTAGTAATTTTATTACTAAATCAAACTCCAACATTAATTTACTATAAAAATATTGAATTGGGTGTTTGACTTGATGAAACTAACTAGTCAATGTACTTTTGGTTATTTATAATTTTAATAGTATACCAATAATTAAAAAGACAAATATAAGGAAATAAAAGTAATAATTAAAATATGTCGAATCCAAATGACTTTCTTTCTATTATGACATTGATACATCAATTTTAGATAGATATTAAAAATCAATGTCTGTTTATTAAACAAATCTAGCAAAGCGTTATTGCCACCACTCCAACTTTAATGAAATTAAATAAACTAGTCATAAATAACAACTAATTTAATATTTCGGATCGAACTATAGAGCTTAAATTTTTTGAATAGATTTACTAAAACTGTTGATTATCTCAAATGAACCTAAACATGATATTTTCTTAAGAGATTCGACATTGTAAATTATTTTGAAACTTAATTAAAAAAAATAACAACAATCTTGAAGTTTCACAACTAAATTAAATTGGGGGTAGTATAATAACATGTAATCACTCTTATCACTAGTACAAAAAAGCTCTTAGACAGCGCTCAAAAAAGCTCTTAGACAGCACCTTTCAGCGCTATTAAGGAGGCCGCTGTCTAAGTGAAAAGCACTTAGACAGCGCGACACGGGAGCGCTGTCTAAGTCGCACTTAGACAGCGCTTCATTGAGCGCTGTCTAAGTGAAAAAAACAATTAAAAAAAAATTAAAAAAATATTTCATTTTAGATCTATTAATACAAATATAAGCAAAAATGTACTAAAACTTACAAATAAACCGCAAAAATTATCTTCAATTAAATAAATTACACATACATTTTAAATTAACAAAATTTAAATATAATAAAAATTACATAAAGTCATTAATAGAAAATAACATCATTCATTTACATCCACATCTTTCTTCTTCATTCTTCATCCTGAAAAAGAGTACAACACCTACAACTAAGTATTGATTAAGAGAACCAACACACACTCAGGTACACAAATCATCCTACATGATACAACAATCCAGAGAAGGAGATTAACAAACTCGATTCGTATGTAGAAACATAAGCAACCTAAACGAATAGTGACAAGTGAATATCTAAAGAAGTAACATAATTGTCAGAAGTAACAGAATAGAAAAATTTACAACATCATCGGGGAAAATTCCTAATTGAGCCAAAGCCGAAGCTAACTTGACACACCTTGCATGAGTTTCTTCCCATGTGTACTCAACATAACCATAAACAACCGATTTTCTGTCTTTGAAAACCTTAGCTGAAAGTTAAAGAAAACTTATCGGTGAGAGAGATACATAATTAGCTGAGCATTTCACCATACCATCAATCAACTGCCATGATTCAGACTTAACATAACAGAAATCCCCGGACAGCACCTGTTCCAGTTCCAACATATACAACAATCCAGAGAAGGAGAAACATAAAAAAGAGAAATAACATAATGTTTAAGCCAGTGGGGATAATCACCACAAAAAGGATATCAGAGAATGTTGCATTTGATCCCATTTAAAATCATGATAATGTTTCTTACAGAAACCTTGAAGTTACATTTAAAATCATGATAATGTTTAAGCCAGAGTGTTGGTGCAATGACAAGAATGGGTTCTCCAATAAGCACTAGTTCCCACAACCTCCAGAGCTGCATCAAGAGACCCCGAAATACACCAAACAAATCAGAATCATGAAAAAGACCTTGAGGGATTGACTGATTGGATGAAAGTAGAGGTGCTATAGGAGAAGAACTAAAGGCAACTTCAAGCTCCTCATTTTGGCTAATAGAGTCAGGCGGGTAACACTCTTCAATGAGCTGACCTTGTTCGAGATCAAACCTAATGATGCAGAAGGCGACAACCCATCGCTGCAAAGAATCTTCATCTACTACTATATCGGTCTCGGACTTAATTGAAAATGAAGGAGACCGGCTCATCTCCAACTACAACTTCATAGCATATATCATAGGCTGTTTTTATTACAACAAGTGTGCCAAGCTAAAAATTGATCTTCCATTTTGTTTCACATAACCTATTAAAAATTCCACTTGACCATTCATTCACAAAGATATTGAAATATGAAGATATTCCTATATAACTAGATAAACTATCGTTTTACCAAATGAACATGAAGTGAAACAAGCGTTATAACAAATTACCCATTCTAAATGCAACTCTTCACACATGAAATTACCACAATCTCAATTAACAATACTACATAAAGAACCAAACTTTACTTCAAAATACACGAATCAATGTAATTTCTTGAAAATGCACTTAAATTTACTAACCCCAGCCCTATCACAATTTCTGGCATTACTAAAATCTCTTCTGCAACAAAACAATGCATTAAATTGCAGGCAAAAGCTCAAACTTTTCATTCAAATTTAAGAAAATGCTCTGAAATTCAGTTCCAAAACATCCTAAACTTCTCAAAAGTGCCAATTATTTAACTACTGCCCCTATAAACTAAATATCCCAATTATAAAGAGAATCAAGAACTAACTGAATAAGGATATGAAATGTACATGCCAATTTTCGCCGAATCAATTGCAGCCTAGAAATCAAGAAATCACAATTTCATAGTTTCCTGGTATCAACATTACACTTCTAATCTATTAATAACACATATACCAATAAAAACTCAAACTTCAGAATCTGTATGTCGCCAACTGATATCAATTGGTTGAAAAAACAAATAAACTCTCTTATCGATATATAGGCCTCCATATGTAGTTTACGAAATGAAACTATTACCCTTAATAGAATATTAATAACATTCAAACATCAACATGTCTAGGCCATAAATATGAATTGATTAAAATAAGAAATAGCCAACACCAAAATCAACTCTTTATTACTATATATGCAATATGTGAAACTAAATAAAACTCATACCCTTAAAAAACACAAATAAAAAGGCTTTTTTTCATCTAGGCCCCTGAACTAATTAATAAATCCCAAATCAGCCCTTGTCACCTTTTTTTTCCCAAATAGGCCCTTGGACCCAAAAAATGGCACCTGAACTTTCTTTTTTTAAATTTCTCTGATTTTAAATTTTAGATAGAGGGCAAATTAGTCTAATCACATCTAAAATTAACTCAACCTAATTATAAACTAACCCAACCTTAAATATTTAACCAAACCCATTAAAAACATCATCTTCAACCTTTAACCCTACCCCCACCCCCACACCACCTTTCTTCTTCTTCCTTCACTTCTCTACCGATTTCCTCACAATTGTTCTTCTTCTTCTTCTCTATTACTCTTCCTTTCAAACTTTGTCAACATTTTATTCCCTCAAACCCAACAAAAATTGAATCTTTTCTTCAACAAAATAACAAAAATCCAATCTTTTTTCAACCCAAATGAAAAACCAATTGATGCAAGTCTTTCAATTCACATACAGATACCTTATTCTGTTCTATATTCGAAAACTCCAACGATTCAAACCTTCGTCTAAACAGCAATATCTGCAGGAAGAAAACAACAAAATTAAATCCAATTGATGCACAAATACATGAATGCCTCTTAAGGGCAGTAGTCTCCATGGAGAATGCTTACCAGTAAAGCTAAACAACCTAAGGTTGAAAAATTCAATCTTTCTTCTTGTTGGCCAATGAATTTAAGATGTGAAAAAGGAATGATTTTTATTGTTTAAGAAGTTCCTTGATTGTGTATGGAATGATAAAGGGTGCACAAAGATTCCAGCTTTGTTAATGGTTTCCATGAATTCAAGATAACATGAAGATGATGACGATGATAGATCGAGGGTGGGGGAGGGGGAGGGGGTGCGGGTGGGCTATTGCAGGGGTGGGGAGGGTGGGGGGGCTGCTGCAGGTGGGAGGTGGGGGGGGGGAGGGGTTTTTTTTTATAATTTTTAAGTTATTATTAATAATTATATTTACTTTTTAAAAGTTTCGAATATTTCTAATCTAAAAGATCGAATCCAAATATCGAATACAACTAGAATATACAATTTAAATACAAACATGAATTCGAGTTTTAAATACGAGAATGTCAAAATATTTTTTTTTGTCTGGCACCTGAACTTTTTCTTCAATTTTGGTGCTTAAATGTTTTTTTTTCCGGAATGGCACCTGAACTTTTCTCGAATATTTCCCTCCAAAAACTCATATTTTCAATATGACTAACTTGCCCTTGGGTTAAGGATTTTAAAAAGTCAAAAATCTGAAAAAGTCAGCAAAAATGGAAAAAATGAAAGTTCAGGTGCCATTTTTGGGGTCCAGGGGCCTATTTGGGAAAAAAAAGGTGACAAGGGCTGATTTGGAATTTATTAATTAGTTCAGGGGCCTAGATGAAAAAAAGCCAAATAAAAATTCAACCTTTAGATGTCAATTGATTAAATAACAAATACCCAATACCAAAATCAACTCATTATAGCTATATATGCAATATGTTATACTAAATGAAACCGATTAACCTTAAAAATACAAACAAAAATAAAGTTTTCACAATTTCTAGGCTACATACTTTATATATCATAAAGGAGGAGGTTAAATAATTACCTGCGACGTTGGTGATAAGAAGCAGAATCATTGTAAAAAATTAATCAAAACTATTAACAAAAAAAATCAGATCTAAACACTGTAAAAAATTAAACGAAAATATTTAAAAAATTAAGAAAAGAAAAATCGAAAAACTCACCAAAACTAATCATTTTGAAACCATTCAGATATCAGCATCTTCGTCGAGTTGTTCAGAGATATCAATGTCGTTGCGGTTCTCCAAAGATTGTTTGGTGGAGGGGAGGCTTTCTCGTATGGGGAAGGGGGAGGGTGGGGGATGGGGTTAACTACATGAAGTTGGATATGTTTTTCATTTAGGGGAGGGGAAATTATTTGGGTCGACTGAGGGAAGAGGAGGCTACCAGGGCTGCTAGGGTTCGATTAAGGGAAGAGGAATTTGGGGATGAAGGTCCTTTGCTGAATTGGAATGGACTTATGCGAAATTGGCCAAAAAGAATACAATTCACTTAGACAGCGTGCATTGGAGCGCTATCTAAGTCTCACTTAGACAGCGCGACACGGGAGCGCTGTCTAAGTGAGTCTTAGACTGCGTTTTTTTGATTTATGATGTCTAAGTGGTGCTGTCTAAGAATGATTTTGTACTAGTGTATATTAATTCCTTTAACTCGGCTCACGGACAGTACTACTTTTATTTTATAGTAATATTTTATTTAATCGCACGTCTTTCAAAATACCATTCATTTTAATCTAACTAAGAGGTCTTTATTCAACAAAAAATCTACACAATTTAAGTTAAGATCAATTAACAACTTAACATTAAAGTTATAAAGTTTCTTACGACAAAATTATACTTCATAATTAAGTTATAATCAACATATCTAATTTCATGTTTGACTTTAAACTCAATCAAAACTTAACACTTACTTAATAAAAACTAATTCATTTTTATTATAAATGATTGTAATTTAAAGATATACTTAATCAATAATCGCATATTTCGTACCAAAAAAACACTGTTTTCGTGTGTATAACAGATAAGTAAATAAATTGATGTCTTAAGTCATAACCGACTGAATGCCGGACATCTTTATTCTTCTATAAATACCCGTTGACACCACTACATCTTTTTCGTTGTTCCTCTCCTCTCTTTCTTCACCCAACCAGGTTTTCAAGAAACCAAAAAAACCCCCAAAAAAAGAAAAAAGAAAAGAAAAAGAAAATCAAAATTTAAAGAAAATATACTTCATCTAAGATACCCTTTTGTTGTATTAAGAAATCTTGTTTTTTTGTATAATTAAAATAATTTATTTGTTAATATGTCTGATACATTTTGTACCGATTGCAAGAAGAATACAGAGGTGGTAGTTGATCATTCAGCTGGTGATACAGTTTGTTCGGAGTGTGGGTTGGTGTTGGAGTCGAGGTCAATTGATGAGACATCTGAGTGGAGGACTTTTGCTGATGAATCTGGAGACCATGATCCAAACCGTGTTGGTGGGCCTGTGAATCCTCTGTTATCTGATGCTGTGTTAACCACTGTGATTTCTAGGGGTCCTGGGGTTAATGGGGACGCTTCGTTGGCTCGGTTGCAGAATCGTGGTGGTGATCCGGATAGAGCTCTTGTTATGGCCTTCAAGGCTATTGCTAGCATGGCTGATAGGTTTGTGTTCATGTTTTTGGGATGATAAGTATTGTTGTTTGATTTTCAATAAATGGAAGTGGTGATGTGGAGTTTAGCTGTTGTTATGTGTTGTATACTCCCTCTTTCATATGAATATTACCTATCTAAAGATGTTCTCGGCACATAGCAACTGGTAAAATGCTAATTATATGTAGTCTCGTCTCTTTGGGTTCGACTCTCTTAAGGAGCGCACTTTGTGTTGGAGTGGGTAAATGGAAAAGTCTAGTCTTGATTGTCTATGAGAATATTTTTAATAGTAGTCTAATGGACTTATGTCCTAAAATGCATATAGACATTGACTAAATGGGACAAGACGAGGGGGATAGAAAAGATTGAAATTACACAATCTTTGTTTACAGGAGGGAGTATGATTTCAAGATGATAAGAATTGGTTCTTTTGTGATTTTAGGGAGATGTTTTATTGAGTAGTATTTGATTTTCAAGAAAATGGAGGCGATGGTGTTTAATTTAGCTGTTGTTATGGCTTATACGTTTTATGTTGTATACTATACTTTTTGGGATGATGAAGATTGGTACTTTTTGTGGTTTTGTGGAACTGTTTGATTTTCCTGAAAATGGATTTGATGGTGTTGAATTTAGCAGAAGTGGATTTCTTTCCTTTTGTACTGTTAGCGGAAAGAAGATTGTGCTAGTATGGCTGATAGGTTTGTCTTGTCATGTTTTTCGTTATGATAAAACTTGTTTTTTGTGTTCCTGGGCAGATGTTTTTTGTAGGTAGTGTTTGATTTTTTAGAGAATGGAGGTGATGGTGTTGAATCTAACTGAATGGTTTCTAGTTAGTTGCTGTTGTGTCATGGGTGTTAATTAAGAGGAAAACTAGTGTATTTTTAGATGCATGTTGCTTTAATGGAAATAAGGTAGTCACTAACACAGTCGCATACTAATTGTGGTGCTGTCCAAGACAAAGCTCTTGTTATGGAGGTTCTGGTGGTGAGTTTAGCTAGAAACTGAAGTGGGTTTTTTTAGTCACTGTCTGCTGATTGGTCCATCTATCAATTGTTGTTTATAGTAAAGATTGTTCACTTTTGGGCTTTTAGCCGAAATGTTTCGAGGGCAGTGTTCTATTCTCAACAATATGGAGATGGGATGTTGAATTCAGCTAACATTGTGTGCTTTGAACTGATAATGGCATGTTTTAGGATGTTGGGTGATAACGTAGATTATATGAAGTAAATTTTTGTTTTCCAATGATTGTTACTTTGGTGGAGATAGAGTAGAGTGAGAATGCTTGAAGTGTAATTGCATGGGATTGCTTTCTTTTTGTTAAGTATGAGATGTTCATGGTTGAAATTTGTTCGGCAGTGGCTTTTATTTCATGCAAGGAATTTGACTGATATATTCAGGTGTAGTCGAGTTGAGGTGGTGATATTGTATTTTTGGCTGTACTTGATATTTTTGGTTGGTAATTGAAATATTAGGTTAACAAGAAACCTTTGATATACGACGAGCACATAGCGGATGAACTCATTTTATTAGTCATGTTTAGATAACAAACTAGCGAGTCAAATGTCCGATCTTTTGCTTCTGAAGGCCTTAAAGGTCAAGAGAATCTAATTTTGTGAAATTATGGCTGAAAAGATAGAACGATTTCCTATATATTGTTACTATGGAAATTGGACAGCATTTTTTGTGTGTAGTTTCTTTCAAGGTTGAGTGACCATTGCTAATAGGTTTTTTTACTGAGACATAACATCAGAATAAGAGAGAAGTGTAGCCTCTTCCTTCTCTCTATTTTATTGTTTTATTTGAATTGACCTCTGAAAATGTGGATAAACAACTCTGCTGCTTACTTATATTGATGCCTAGATACCGTCTCGAATCACCTGCCAAACCAACAGTTAACGTCTACAATGTAATTATTCGACTATTGAGTTGACAATGCCATGAGTGCTAACCATGATCCATCTATTTAATCGTTTCTTTTTGTGCGTAATTTCCTTCCTATTGATGGTAATGCTATGAAGTTGCTGACATCAAAGTTATTTCATGCAGGTTGAGCCTTGTCGCGACCATTAAGGTATTGTTTTATTTCATTTCTTCTTCATTGTCCGAATGTGACATGGAATTTTGTTTTTATCTGTACCCCTTCGATTATGATATATATTATGGAAATATCTTAGCTACTCTTCTGCCCATCTGCATTAACATGAACATGAGGCCAAAATAAATGGATATATGTGTCTGTGTGTAGATGTGTCTTTTTGGTTTTGGGACCTTCATAATTTTCCTGCTTTAGGAACTATAATAGATTCACTGCCCCAAGGAACAAGTGAAAAGTTGCGGATACATTTAATGTGTTTTCAATAGAATTAATTTCGATATCTAGTTTTAAGTTTATGAGCAACTCCCGTTTTCCTAACTAAGTTGGGTTTCTTGCTTTACCTGTAAATGATGTGCTATTTCTTTATATGCATGTGTTTTTTTTTTCTGTATATCCTATTTTCTACAAAAATTAAGCTACATTTTCCACCAATCAAAGTTTGACGTTTTAGAGCTTTGCATAAGACTAAGAAAAGTGTCAGATTGACCAGTTTAGAAAGCGATTCTTGAACTTCTTAGACAACATGCAAAATAGACCAGTAAATAGATGAAGAGTGGGGAAGTTATGCTAATGTGACCATGACTTTTATAAAACATCATCATCTTGGAGTCCAGAGAACATGCAATTTCTCCCCCCTTACAATTTTCAGCTTCACATTGAGCAAATCCTTATACTTTCTTCTAGTAAGTTGTTCGATATACAGAATGAAACAGTTATCTTTAGATGATATTAATGACTTGTGTGCTGAATATCTTTTCTATGGAAGGAGTCCCTAATGTGCCCCATGACTCCCTGAGTTTATATCTTGAGACATATGTGTAATGTGTTTAGGGGTTATTAGTTCTAAACATCCTGTGAAGATTGCCTTTCAACTTAATGCGACTGGATAGTCAGATGGTTTCATTATTTAGCTAGGGGGAATAATCGTGTTAATAAAGATAATTTGCATTAGGAATTTGCTCATCTTATGGTATCACATGCATGTTTCCCTTCGACAGGTGCACCTCCACTTTCTTGTTTCCGTTTGATCGACATACAAATGGTCTCTGTATTAATTATATGAACTAAATGATGTAATTGGATACTGTGTATCTAAGCTGTTTTTTTGTTGGTAGTTCTGGATTGCTGCATCTTTCATGTGTGTTGTTTCCTCATTCTTATTGTGAATATGACTTCATTACAGGTTCATAAGATATCATTGGCATCTTCATATTACTGACATTGACCTCTTTAATTCGATCTCACAGGATCGTGCAAGTGAGATATATAAGAGGCTGGAAGATCAAAAGTGCACTAGAGGGCGAAATTTGGATGCTTTGGTGGGTGCTTGCATTTTTATTGCTTGTCGGCAGGAAGGCAAACCACGTACTGTAAAAGGTTCATGCCTAAATCATTTGAACATGTAACTATTTTCTGGTTTGCCTTTTCTGTGTGTGAACCCTGTTGAACCTGTGGTATGACCTAGAAATTTGCTCAATTGCCAATGGAGCTTCAAAAAAGGAAATTGGCCGAGCAAAGGAATTCATTGTGAAACAATTGAAGGTTGAGATGGGCGAATCAATGGAGATTGGTACAATTCATGCTGGAGATTTTATGGTGGGTTAATCTGGTTTGCACAATTCTTAACTAATATAACACAACATTATCGGTTTGGTTATTGGTTGGTTTTACTCATATGACGGTTATGATTCTACTGTTTTCTTATAACATTCAATGGTAATCTTATTGCATATATTTATCATGCAGAGGCGTTTCTGCTCTAATTTGGGCATGAGCCATGAAGAAATGAAAGTCGTCCAAGAAACAGTTCAGAAGGCAGAGGAGTTTGATATCAGGTATAATTGCCTCATGCCTAAGCACTTAGTTCCATTCTTTAGGTTTGAAGTTTGAACTGCATGCTACTTTGATAATTTTCACCATGAAGTATGCACATAGAAAGGTTACGATTCTCAATTTTACTTCCGTGTAAAAATTCCTAAACGAAAATATGAAGTTTGCCATTTGCACACCGTCATTTTTGTAATAAAGGAAAATAAACATTGTGCTCTTTTTTGAGATTTGGACCGCTAGTTGAGTATTACTGCCTATATATTAATCTTATTGGGTGCATTAATCTTATTGGATTGCGGTGAAAATAATATGAACATGTTTAAAAGGTAAATAGCCTGCTTAAAGAAGACACTCTTAAACGCAATTAAGGCTGGAGAAGATTTATTATAAAACTAATGCAGAATGTCGATTACAATTGTTTTATTGCATATACAATGTTCCAGTTTAACAAGCTATATCAGGATATCATTAATTGCATGCACATGCTAGTCGTCCTCTTTAATTTATGTGTCCTTGAAGTTTCCTTTTCCCTTCTAGACTTCAAGTTATCCTCTTACCTTGAATACACTTACAATGTCGATTTTTATAGGTGTTTCAGGAGATCAAATAGTAATTACAAATTGATTGCGTTTATTTTTTGTTCCTGCAGGAGGAGTCCTATCTCCATTGCTGCAGCTATAATCTACATAATAACTCAACTGTCTGAAGATACTAAAAAGCCTCTACGAGGTATCAACCTTTTCATTCCATTTTGCAGAAAGATCGTGTATGTTTAGGCTACATGTACGATCTGTCACTGTTTTGAAGTTCTGAGTTGCAATATACAGGGTTATTTACTAGTACATGATCGATCATACCTATACATGAAGTGCATGACAATGCTAATGGCTAATGAACCATGTAATCATGTTCTCAGGTTATATTAGTACAACAGTATATCAGTTTGATCTAAGGTGGTTTGTTTTGCAGATATTTCTATTGCTACTACCGTCGCAGAAGGGACAATCAAGAATGCCTACCGGGACCTCTACCCGCATGTGTCGAAGATAATTCCAGAATGGTATTCCAAGGGCAGGGACTTCAAGAACCTCCCCAACCCTAAGGCATGAACAAAACTTACCTGTTTGTTCAATCTGGCGATTATACATTTTTCTTGTTAGGTTTCGATTATGGTGATGACGAGTCGACGACTAGAGAAGGTCGAGATACAACTTTACCGAAATCACCATCTGTGTTCCTTTTCTTCTTCCTTCCCAGAACAAACTGGTGAAGTTTCTGAACGTTGTTACAACTATTGATAAAAGTAAATGTGTGTCCATGTATTTGTAGCGTACGAAAAAGTTTTATCATGATAAACCCTTAAAGAAACTTTTAAGAGTACAAATAAAATTATGATCAAAAGATTGAAGTTCGACTATTAATCTATTTGTCTTCTATACTAATGTGATGTCACACGCGTCAAACGAGAGGGGCCGGACCCCTAACCAGGCCGCCCCATCTCGAGTTCTGCTGGCCCACCCAAGTCAGGGGTCCGTCCCGGACGGGCCCAATATGGTGATGCTGGGCCCTTATATGTTCGAGGTCCCCTTTTAGGGGGTTGGTAGGCCTTATGCTACCTGTCAATAATTGGCGGGGACCCATATATGAGCTTTTGTTGATGACAATTTTTAATATACTCCCTCCATTTCTAAAAGATGGAGGTATTTTAACTTTTTTGGTCAAAGTTTTGTTTGACTATAAATTTTGATTAGTTAATAAAAAATAGTATAGTCATATTGGATCTTCTCAGATACATCTTAAAATATATTTTTGAAATATTAATTTTTTCTAACTTTTATTTATATAAAATTAAAAATATTTTTCGTGTTAAATTGTGTCTTCAAGATAGTGAAAAAAGTAAATGTCCCTATCAGTTAGGGATAAAGAGAGTATTAAATACTTATCACTATACTAAAATTTATATTGTAATTGAAAATTTCTGGGTCAAATAATATGTTGTTAGAAGAATGATATTCGTCACTATATTATAAACTATAAGATTTTATATAAATTCCTCTAATTATTGTATTAAAAAACTTCTTTATTATTGTTGAATTTTATTAGATATTATAAAAGTAATTCAACATTGATATACAACTCTTACTTAATAAAGTCTTGAAGTTGATTAAGATAGTCTAACTTTGAGGGAGAAATATTTGTTATTCACTTAGCCAATGAGTTATGAAGAAAAACAAAGCACTAGCAACTTAAAGAGCAAAACCTTTATTTTTTTCTAGAAGATTTTGATGAAAAGCTCTTAGCTTGAAGTTAAAGAAAAAAGACACTCAGTTGGGACCCTATGCTACTAGATTGATAAGGGCAGAAGGAGAGTTTTTGGTAACTAGACTATGTGTGGTTGGGTGTGATCATACCAGCACTAATGCACCGGATCCCATCAGGACTCCGAAGTTAAAAGTGTTTGGACGAAAGTAGTATTAGGATGGGTGACTCAAGTTGCTAGATGCATGGTATTCAAATCCACCTCTCTATAAAATATAGAAATGCTTCATAAATTAATCATACACTAAAGAATAAACACACACACCAATAGGAAAAATGAGCCATCAAACTCCACAACAAGAGCATGTTGACATAAACCAAAAGGTGGTGGTAGTTATGGTTCCTCTTCCAGCCCAAGGCCATCTCAACCAACTCCTCCAACTCTCCTACCTCATCTCCTCCTACGACGTCCCCGTCCACTACGTCAGTACCGCCACCCATAACCGCCAAGTCCGCCTCCGTTCCACCCCATGCAAAAACCCTCTCTCCACAACTAACATTCACTTCCATGAATTCACACCCCCATCCTACCCCACCCCCCCTCCCAACCCCCATGCTTCCCACAAATTCCCATCACAACTCATCCCATTATTCACCTCTACCGAACACCTGAAAACGCCAATAACCAACATGGTTCAAGAACTATCCGAAAAGGCGAAAAGGGTCATCGTTATATATGATTCCATGATGGCATGGGTGGTTCAAGATGTTCTTACGATCCCAAAAGCTGAACGTTATTGCTTCAGTAGCACTTCGGTTTTGACCATTTTGACTTTTCATTTGGTCAAATTTGAGGGAAAAGAAAATCATCCTTTAGCTGAAATACTAAAGGAACTTCCAGCTAGAGAGAAATGTGTTCCTCCTGAGTTTTATGAGTTTTCAAATATTCAGAAAGAATTCAGGAAGTTTAACTCTGGAAATTTACATAATTCAAACAGGTTGATTGAAGCTCCTTTTCTTGATTTGGTTTCCAAGGAAAATATTTATGCAACCACTAAACAGTGGGCTATTGGTCCTTTTAATCCCATCGACATTCCTCAGGTAACTTTCTTTGTTTTAGTCTCGAATAGTTACAATTTTGTAGATTAAATTTCGGAAGTGGTATTAGTGTTGCGCTACAGTACTTGGAATTAACAAATGTTATAGTATAATCCACAAAGAAAAAGGACTAATATGCAACGATTGTCTTTTGGGGACTATTTCGTAAATATGATTTTTAGCACTAATTTACATGAATGTAATTAGTTGAGACCAATGTGCATTTTATCAATTAAAACTTTTCACCAATAACTAAGAATTACAACAAAAAAAAAATTATGGAACTATTGTCAAAGACAAATCTCTGTTTATTAAAATAACAAATAGATTAATAATTGATCCTCATTATACGAAAACGTCAATTATTTTATAATAATGTTCTGTGAGTCGATCTTAAGAAGATCTATTGAGTACTAGAAACATTAAACATTATCGTTAGAACGAATAGCATATTTTCATTGATGTTGCCATCTAATTATTACATATAAAAAACTTAATGTTAATGCCATATTTACATCATTATTGACATCTTGTATATATATATATATATTAAACTATAAACATAAAACGGGGAAGGGAGTCCTCTAACGTGCGCATCGCAGTAGGCAGACCCGCTTAAAACGGTTGTACCTTGTGCAAAAAATGTGGTACTTTGCGGGTCAAATGGGCTAAACCCGGATCCGACGGATCTAAATGCGCCGTTGTCCGCCAACCCGCTTTCAGTTTATCATCTCAACCGTTCCATGCTTGAAGCACATCGCTGATGTGTGTGGCCATGAGTAAATTAGGGATTTTGGTTGGATTTGCATTTAATGTTATTTATGAGTGATGGCCTACAATCATCCGAAAATTCAGCCCAACCGTTGATATTTTGATTTGATCTTTGCCCCATTCACTCTCTTAGAGTGCAATCTTCCAATTTCTCTAAATTTATTTCGTTTTTCATCTACCTCTTTGGTTTGCGTGAGGTGATTCCATTATCACTACAACAACCAACAATGTTCGGCTATGATGACAAATCTATTTTCATTTTTGTTGAGCATGGATTATTTCACCCAAATCTTGGCGAGGCAGACTTAGATGGCTGCTGCTTGCTAGCATGCAACTAGGTTTTGCAGCCATGGTGGTGGAATTTCTTTGCGTGATGATTGTTATAGATCTGAGCCGATGGAGGTGTTTATTTCAATAATTTAGAGTTTATATTTTGTTCAAGTTTTGATTTTGTAGGAGGAAGTCTGTTCGCGGTTGCATCGTCAGCCAAGATCTATCTTGTCGGGCACTGCTACCCGATAAAACTTTTATTGAGGCAAGTCTTTCTTATGATACCTATTAGAATGTCAACTAAGTTTTTAATAAGTGTAGTATTTGATTTATTGTTCCTTTTCATTTTTCTGACCTCCGTTAGTATCAGGTTTTCATGAATATGCCTTTTAAGCTCTGTGAAGGAAGAGACCCCAAAGGCCTCTACAAGCTTGCTCGACACCATTTTTGTCCTCTTCAACTTTCCCTAAACTCTCACTTTTTTGTGGTAAGCCAATATTGTTTAATTTCAGTATGTCATCGATCTTTCAAATCTGGTTCAATTTGGGGATTTTTTATATTCAAATTGTATATTGAGTTTAGTTTTTGGAAAAGTTATCATCTTTTGTGGTTTTATCTAAAATTTATTGATGAGTTTAGGTTGATTGGTGAAATCTATGGTAAATGGCTCAGTGTTCACTAAAGTTGATGTTTTAGTGATTGTGATGAAATTCAGATTGTATCTTGAGTTTGTTTTTGGTGAAAAGTTTGCATCATTTGTCTTTTTAGTTAGAAATAACTAATGGGCTAAATTTGATCGGTGAAATATATTGTAATCGACTCATCTTTCACTAAATTTGATTGTTTGGTGATTGTTAGAAATTTTAAAATTGTATCTTAAGTTTAATTTTGGTAAAATTTGATTGTTTGGTGATTGTTAGAAATTTTAAAATTGTATCTTAAGTTTAATTTTGGTTAAATGTTTGCAGCTTTGGTGATTTTAAGTACAAATAACTAATTGAGTTAGTTGATTGATGAAATGTCTTCTAATTGACTCAGATTTTTACTAAATTTGAGCTTAATGAATAAATAATGGGTGCTGATGGACTATGGGTAGTCTATTAGTGTTTATGTTTGTTAGTTCTGATTGTGGAGTTGATTTGGTTCGCTTCTGGTGGAATGCTTGTGCTTAGATGCCGCCAGCTATAAGCCTATAATGATGTTTATGATGTTTCTTTTGCTATAAGAAACTAAGCTATAGGGTATCAAGCTTTCAAATTGTTACGCCTTTTTTGTTGTATGTGTTTCATATATTAAATAATCGTGGGATTTCAATTCAGGGGGGGCCTGCACATAAGATGTCAACTCCATCGAGGAAGAGGTTGATGAGAGACTTTAAACGGTTGCAGCAGGACCCTCCAGGAGGTGTCAGTGGCGCCCGACAATAACATAATGATTTGGAACGCTGTGATATTTGGGTTAGTTTAGCTATCCAACTCATCTTTCGATGTTTATTGTAATTCCGAAATCTGGCTCCCTGATTTTGAACTTTGTATCGATAGATAAACATTTTATTGTGTCTTTCTCTTGTGAATTGCAGTCCTGAGGATAAACTCCGGGATGGAGGTCAGCTAATCTTTTATGTTTCACCACACGTGTAAATTTATTTTTACTTTTTTACAAGCTTCTGACTATATGTGAAATACACCGATGCTAAAGCATAATGTAGCACCAATTTAACAAATTAGACTTGTTTGATTGACTTACTTTTATGAAACTTGAACTAGAAAGAATCTAACAGCACTTGCTGCATTGGTCCTTGGATCGATACTTGTACTTTCTTAGCTGAACTAAAATCTATGTATTATACATGTGTAATTTAGACATCTGAAACAATATCTCTGAGCTATATATGCTGTTTGACAAGCATTTCTGTTTACAAATCTCTTCTAATAATAGTCCGTTCAAATCTAAATGATCCATTTTGACTTTGTGAAAATTGATATAATTGGTAAAATCAAATGGATTTGGGTTTAGTCATCAGATTAAGCGTTTCCTTCATCATTCCTAACAATTGTGTTATTTCTTGCAAATTTTAGCCGAGCCTTTTATGATAAGAGGATCTCTCAGGATGTTCCAGGAGATGCACTCGGAGAGGTAAGTAATTTTATGTAAGATGTTCGTTCGTGTCCATTGGTAGCATATAAATGATTGTTTGTACATCAAAGCCTCATCCTATCCTGTTTACAATAGGAGTTTAAGGGTTATGTCTTGAAGATCATGGGAGGCTGTGTCAAGCAAGGTTTCCAATGAAGCAGGGAGTATTGACACCTGGACCTGTTTTTGTTGTTGCATCGAGGTGTGTAAGGAAATAGCCATTGTGGAATGATTTATGATGTTTTTTTATTAATGAGAAATAGCCATTATGGAATAATTTATGATGTTTTTGTTTAATGGACTATAATGTTCTTTCATAGTGTAGTTTTCCTCCTAATTTGGTAATGTGCCATTTTCTTCATTAATCCTTTGTCTTATATTTATGCAAGTATGTCAGAAGCTAGCTGCTATATTGCTTGATGGTTCTTCTTAATTGTTGTAGAGAATCCGAGTTCAGGCTGAGTTATGATGGTTTAGTGATTTCTTGATTGTGGTACTTTTATTTATTTATAAACTCGAAACGGAAAAAGATCAAAGTACTAAATTTTATTTGGAAAGTCAACTAATTTTGTGATGTATTTCCAATATATTGATATATAGTAGTTGTCCTTTGAGAGCTTAAATTTTCTGGCATTGTAGTGTATATGAACATGGTGTAGTGTTTGTATATTGCACTCTCGCTTATTGAGGTTAATGGTTAGTTATTCATCTGGATATATGTTTGATCAAGGTGGTATTAAAATGTTTCTTTGTGGAGCGATTTTGGAGTAAAAGTTCTTTGAAGAAATTACTGCTTCCATTCGTGGAAATTGGGTAGACGAGTAAATATTATATTTGATTTTGAATAAAGTAAGGTTTTTGTTACCACTTATACTTGGTTGTCACGATAATATATGCGAGGTATTTCCTTGTTTTTGCTTTTCAGGAACTCCCTGTACCTTTGCATAATGAATTATGAAAGGTTAATAAGATTATTTTGTTTCATGTTCTAGCTAGGTTCCTCACTCTTCTTTGGTTCTTCTTATCTTCTGCTATAGCAATTGGTTAGAGCTGCAGCTTTTCGGCAGCAGGGAGTGATACAGAGAGCAATCGAGGCAGAAGCTATACCAGTTCGGGAAGGCTTGGAGTTGGCTTGGGGCCAAGGATAGCGTAAGGTGGAGATTGAGAGTGATTTGAAGGCTCTAATCTCGACGTTAAAGGGGGATCATCCGAGTCTCATGGAGGTCGAAGTTGTTGTTATGAACATCCTTCACTTGACAAGTAACATGGACGTCAAGTTCGGTTTTGCGGTGAATGCTCATGGCGTAGCGCGTTGGGAACATGGTGCGGTGACTGACGGACGATGGCTCCTTTCTCCACCACATTGGTTGTGTTCAGCCCTTTTACATGACTTTTTTTTTTTGATAATTAGCGATATATTAATCAAAACGAAAACTCAAAAACTTGAGTACACAACTGGCCCGAACTTCAGGGCCCAGGCAAAGACTACAAAAGACCAAACGATCTACTCTAATCTAGCCCATTTAGAATAGGGGCCCCAACTCAGTAGCTAAACCTAACCAAAATGACTATAAAAAGAAGGAGTAGGGTTAAAACCCTCATTATATCCGCAGCTTCTATGAATGCAATTCATTTATTAAACTCTCTTCCTTTAGTTCTCTTCTTCCATGAGAAGTTGAAGAGTCCAAAAATCTCAGAAGCCTCTGCTTCCGCTTTGAGGCAAAGCCGTGTGTTCTGATTTCCTTGGCCCCCAAATATCTCCGTTTCTCACCTCACCTTCAGTCCAAGTCTGAGCATAAATGAAACCTCACCCTTTCCATCCTTCCCCTACGTTGCCGGAGGCCCCGATGAAGACAATAGCCTCTGGATCGGCCGATCTGAGGCGTTTCCCTTCCTTGGGAGGCTGTTGAAGGCGAGGGAGCATCATGCGACTGGACATGGGGCCGTGAGGAGAGCCGGAGCTGCGTTATCGGCCGCCAAAAAGTAAGTCGCAAAGCTTATTAACTCCATTGGTGTTCGGAATTTATTTTCATATAGCAGATTGTTCCGTTGATACCATAGGTCCCACATGCATGTTGACCATAGTCGAAATTTATCCTTTGAAACTTTGCTTTTCATTGATTTGAAGAGATCCTTGAACGATTGAATATGTGAATCTATGTTTGGCATTTTTAACAAACTGTTGACCTCTTTGCTGTACGGACACTGAATGAAAAGATGGTGTTCGTTTTCTGGGAATTTTTTGCAGAATAGACATGCCTGATCTAGCTCTATGTGCCGTTTGTGTAAATTAACTCTGGTTGCTAATCTGTTTACACACGCCCTGTATAAAAAGTGTTTTATTTTCTTTGCAAGATTAAGACTCCATATCTGCCCAAAAATTGGATCTGGTGCTATGGTGTTGTTCGATGTTTGACCCGAATCTGGATTTAGAGCTGTAGTATTGTTGCCAGTCTGTATATGTGCCTCTTTAGCTTCCATGATAAATGCATAGGCTGATTTTACAGAAAAATTACCATGTTTATCTTGTCTCCACCGTGGCTTATCTCTGGCATTCTGATTATTAAGTGAGATATTAAGAATGGCTTCGACATCAACGGGGTAGAAAGTGGACAACAGTTTGTCCATTTTCCACACCCCGATCTCTGTGTCAATGAAATCTGCAACTTTAAGATGTTGAAATTCTGGATCTGGTGGTGTTATTAATCTGTTTGAAAAAGTATGTGAGACCCAGTTCTGATTCCATACATCTATATCTTGTCCATTTGCTAACTCCCATGTTGTGCCTTTGTTGACGAGGTCCCGCACCGAGAGAATGCTGCGCCATGAGTAACTAGGAGAACTTCCCAGTGATGCCATCCAAAAGCTCTGCTGAGGGAAGTATCGTGCCTTAAACACCCGAGCAAGCAAGGAGTCTGGATTGTTGACTATCCTCCAAACCTGTTTCATCAGCAGGGCTTCATTAAAACTCTTTGTATCCCGAAATCCCAAACCCCCATTAGTTTTACTTTTACATAATGTACCCCAGGCAATCCAATGTAATTTCTTTTTCCCGTCAGTTCCTGATCCCCACCAGAAATTAGATAAAATTGTATTTATCTCCGTACATAGTGATTGTGGTAGTCGAAAGCAACTCATTGTAAAGGTGGGGATCGCTTGTAACACCGATGTAATGAAAATTTCCTTTCCCGCAGTAGATAACAGCCTAGGTTTCCAATTGTCCACCTTCGATTTGACCTTATCAAGAATGTAGGTGAAAACCGCTTTCTTGGAGGTTCCGATCGTGGACGGGAGACCTAGGTAATTACCATGGTCTGGGACCTCGGGAATGCCTAACAGTCCCGAGATATTCCTCCTGGTAGCATTCGGTACACATGGACTGAACAAGATAGAGGATTTCTCGGTGCTCACCAGTTGACCCGAGAGTTCCTCATATGTCTTGAGAATTTGCTGAAAAGTAGAAGCCTCCTCTAATGTAGCTTTCCCAACCAATAGTGTGTCGTCTGCAAACATAAGATGGGAAATAGGTTCCACCCCATCGTAACGTATCCCACACAACTTACCACTGCTGCATGCTTCATTAAGCATTGCAATGAGTCCCTCTGTACATAAAATAAACAAATACGGGGACAGTGGGTCTCCTTGGCGTAATCCACGCCCCGGCCTGATGTAACCTGTTTGTTCCCCGTTGATCAATAGAGCATATGTAACTGATTCCACATGTTGCATAATAAGACGGATCCAATGATCATCAAACCCGAACTGCCTAAGCATAGTACGGAGAAAATTCCATTCTATTCGATCATATGCTTTCACCATGTCCAATTTAATGGACATAAAACCCTCCGTACCCGTCTTTTTCTTCTTAATCGTATGATGAAGCTCATACGCAAGAAGGATGTTATCTGTGATCAACCGGTTGGGCATAAAGGCACTCTGTGAGTCCGAGATAAGAGAGGGTAAAACCTGTTTAAGCCTATTAGCCAAAACTTTGGCTATCATTTTGACACTCGTATTGCATAGAGCAATCGGTCGAAACTGTGTCATAGAAACCGGTTTGGGTACTTTAGGGATAAGGGTGATAAGAGTGAAATTCATTTTATCAAGAAAAGAACCACCATTAAGAACTTGAAGCCCCATTTTAATAATATCGTCTCCCACCGATTCCCAGTAGTGTTTGAAAAAAGTTGCAGACATACCATCGGGGCCGGGAGCCTTGGATCCTTTCATGGAGAACAAACTCTCCTTGATCTCTTCTCCTGTAAAAGGCACTGTTAACCAGGCCTTTTCGGGACCAGAAAGATTTTTGAGTGGGAGCGGGCCCAGGCCGGGTCGCCCTATGACCTGTTGTGATGTAAACAGCTGAGAATAGAAGGCTTCGGCCAGCCTTTTGATCCCGTCAAAGTCCCTGACCCATGTCCCTTGTGAATCTTGTAGTTCGGAGACCCAATTGGTCTTTCGCCTTTGATTTGATAGGGCGTGGAAGTACGCAGTATTGCGATCTCCTTTAACCCTCCAGAGATTCCTAGATCGTTGGCACCAATAAATTTCATTTGTCTCCCGTAATCGATCAATCTCATTGGCGAGTACACACGCTTGGCCTTTTGATACAGTTGTAATTGTCCCCTGTTGAAGAGTGTCCAGCGAAGCCTGTTTATCTTTAATAGCTTTGGGAACACTACCCAACACCTCTCGCTTCCACTGCAGGAAACCCAACCTGGTGTGTCTAATGCTCTCGAACACCTTAACACACGGGTCAGATGCTTCACTTCGGGTCCATGAGTCCTCTACCACCGGGATAGTACTCTCGTACAAACACCACCCTTCCTCAAAGCGAAACC
This sequence comes from Echium plantagineum, assembly GCA_003412495.2. Taxonomy (NCBI): domain Eukaryota; kingdom Viridiplantae; phylum Streptophyta; class Magnoliopsida; order Boraginales; family Boraginaceae; genus Echium; species Echium plantagineum. The sequence goes on from CM016564.1 coordinate 14,462,128, forward strand.
TCGGTTTGGGGTTTGGTCTGGCCGGAGTTCTATCCCCTATGCAAAGTAGTAGTGGCAAATGGTCAGAAGTGTTTGTAGAGAGATGCTGTAGAGAAGTATGGGGGAAGCAAGTGAGCCAGTTTGAACTAACCAAAGCGCGATCTAAACGTGCTCTTGTAGAAAAAGGCGCAACAAAGTTATTACACCAAGTAAAGGGATAACCCGAAAAACCAATATCCATTAAAACACAATCTTTAATAACTTGACTGAATTGGGCCATTTGCCAATTCGGTCGACCTCGTCTAGACGATACAAATTCAGAATTAACACAAACTTCATTAAAGTCTCCCGTGAAAACAGTAGGGAGAGAAGAAAAAGAATTAATGTAGCGCATCAAGTCCCAAGAGAGCTTTCGCTTTCCTGTTTCGTGATGGCCATAAAAACCCACAAACCGCCATTGGTCTACACCGTTTTCCAGCACATGAGCTTCAATATGGTGTGACGAGTAGGTCTTGACAGCAAGTTCTACCTCTCTACTCCATAGAAGCATCACACCTCCACGCCGCCCTTTGGAACCAACACACAGTCCATTGGGGAATTTGAGTTTGTGTTTAAGAAACTCAAACTCAGCAGTTTTTAACTTAGTTTCAATTAAAAAGATGAGTGAGGGTTTGTGAGATTTGACCAAACCCACCAGAGAACGAACTGCCCGGGGATTGCCTAACCCCCGGCAGTTCCAAACTAAGCAATTCATGGCTCTCGGCTGGGCTGCTCCACAGCCTCAGCCGATTCCAAATTAAGTGAGGAGGCATCCAATCCGTCATCGGAAAGAGATGTCTTCTTTCTAGGAGACTCCAACGTGACGTCCTTCCCATAGGGATGCTGTCGTTTTTTGACAGTGGCAGATTTAGAGCACTTGAGCCTGCTTTTGGGCTCACGTCCCAGGCTGGGCTTTGGTTCATTGATCCGTATGGGCCCCTGACCAGATGGGGCTGCTTTGTCGGGTCCATCAGAGAGTTGGGCCGGTCCAACAGCTGGTTCACTGCCTCCCTCCGGGTCAAAGGAGCTGTTGTTGTAAATGGCATTCATTGCACCCGTAACTCCCTCAAGCATTAATGAATTTGGAGTAATTACGGATTCAAACCCCGGAGGGATTTTAGGCCCGCAATCAATATCCTTTGACCGCTGATTGGTCTTACCTTCCTTGATCGCAGCAGTGGACCCCCCTCTTGCCACCCGCGGCATTGCCGATGGGGTTCCCCCCAAAACTTCAGGCACCCGATTTGACAGCTCCATCTCTTGCTCCCTGTCAGCCAGGGTAGATGTATCTCGAGGTAGCTGCCACGCATCCTCCTCCCCGCGGACAGATTCAGCATCTAATCGACAAATGACCCATGATCGCTCCATTGGAGCTTTGATACCATTATCCACCTTAATTTGGGATCGAGGATCAACATCCTCAGGAATAAGTGGACACTGTCGTATAAGATGGCCAATGAAACCACAATGGAAGCATATTATTGGCAGCCTCTCGTAAGAGATGAACCCCCTAATAATGTTACCTTCTACCGTGATCCCCATTCGTCTCCGAAGTGGCTTCTCGACATTAAGAGTACCCCTAATTCGGAAAAACTTTCTCCCCATCTTATCCCTCCTGAGTTCGACAATTTCTGCTTTCATGAAAGTTCCCAACAATTTGGATGCAACTTCCTTGTTGTAGAACTCATTCGCCAATCCTCTAATGTGGACCCAAAATTTACAGTCCACAAAGTCAAGTGTCTTGGGGTCCACCCCTCGAGCCCACTCCTTGAGTAAGAGAAGGTTGTCATCGAAACACCATGGGCCGGCCTCGAAGACACGAATCCTTTTCTCAATTGTGGGGAAAAAAACATGCAGAAGGGGACCATCCACCCGAGTGACACTAAGATCTGTACAATTCCAAGCCTTAGCCATGGCTGTTTGAAAACCCTGGAGGCTAATAAAGCCTTTATGGAATCCATAAACCTTGACGTAGAGGCTAGCCTCGCTCTCAACCAACCCCGAAATTAGATCAAAGTCCTCCAATCTAAGGTCGATTTCCTCCTCCTCTTCCTCAGTCGCCGCCACCAATCTCCTCAAAGCGTCCGCATTCATGGTCGAAAAAGGAGTCTGGGGAAACAGTAATGAGAAAAAAGACAATTTGAAACGGTGATTAGTGGTACCTATAAAAATGAGAGGTGTTGAATTGTGATTTGATGCTTGTAGAAATCTTTTATTTATAACACTCTGTTGGTCCAATAGTATGACCAAAAACCCATATAAAGGAAAGAGAATCAACCATAAAGGATAGTCGAAATCACAGGCAGTCCATCCCGTGATTTGATTGCCCAACATAAACATGGAAAGTCACAAATTTTCCTATACCAATCAAGGAAGATCAGAGGAGATCTTGTGGGATTGGAATTTTGAAATTTGAATTTGAAGAGAAAAGGATTTTTGCACTTAGGAAAGATCCTAGTGAGATATTACTCTAGAGAGAATTTCCTAGAGAGAATTCCATGATATAAAACCACCATTCTATGAACTAATATATTTTGAGCCCTTTTACATGACTTGTTTGTTTAGTCTTGGACTCTTAGTACTCTTGCTTTAGCATTGTTCTCTTCTACTGTGTTCCCGAATAATGGTTGTTAATGTTTTTATCTTCTCGCCAACATTCCAGAATTTGGAATACTGCATATGTTTCCCTTTGATTTCCATAAACTTGCATTTGCTAAAGATGCAAAACCGATCACAGACATGGCTGTAATAAACACAAAACGAGGTGGGGGAAAAACAAAGTTCAACAATACTGAAGGAATCATTTTCTTGATTTCCACAATATCACTGAATTATGAATTCAACCTTAGCTTATGTTTGTAAATAAAGCATTGTTTATTAATATGATTCAGAAAAATGTGACAAGAAAAAATTCTACAACACAGCCAAGACGAACACCCAATCCATGAATAAATTATACCAACTTCTTGATTTTAGTTACGAGTCAAAGCATGGATTCTTTATTTTGCTCTTAGAATTTATTCAAGTTTCTGTATGACACTGATTTGATCTCTGCTTTTCTGATCCAATACTCCTGTTCGTTAACAATTCAATATCAAAATTGCGTTGGAATTTGAGTTCGATTTGAGTTCAACAAGGTTGGAATTTGAATATCAAATAATCAAATATTTCAATCGGACCTTTCATTACCATTATAACACTATATAATAGCTTCATGGACTTCTTTTGTTTAATTCTCAAATTTACACATGCAACTAGAGGTGTGCAATCAAACTGCCGAAACCAATTGAATATTGGCCAATTATTATTGTTCTTCCAATGTTTTCGGGACTTTTATCAAATACCAAATACTAATTTTAATTTTCACCATCTATCGATGTTCATAATGAATTTAATATTTGTCTTATTTGATATTCGAACTCAAAATAGAATTGGAATTCAAATACAAATGCAAAATTGGACGTTGAATGTCAAAGTTCAATTTAATTTTGAATATCAAAAAATTAAATATTTTATTTGAATATTATATTGCCATAAAAAAATTTGCCGAACAAGATGAAAGATTAGACCAAATGTCAATTGAACCATCCGCCATACTATAAAATATCTTGATCGACTTATTTTTGAATTTCAAAAAATTTACCCAACAAGATGATCTATTGATGTTATAAGATTAATTTACAAGATTCGGCAAGTAATTAATCTTATAACATTATGTTGATTTCCCCGAACTTAAAAATCTTACAACATTCTCCTAATTAATTGAACCTCAATCTCAAATGTGCCCATCTCAAACACATCCCGAGGGACTTGGACGAGGTCTTTAATTCAATGTTCGTCTTATTTTGTATTAGAACACAACATTAAATTGAAATTTAAATGCAACTTCAATTATTGTTATAAATAGTAAAGTTCAATTTTATTAGAAGATTTACCTAATTAAAGAGTCTTATAATATCATTATAGTGTCTAAACTTCAGCCTCAAATTTACAGGTCACGGAAAAATTACGAAGATCTTATCACATTTTCATAGTGTCTCGACCTCGCCCGTGGGCGGGGTATTCCCACTAGTATACTATAAAACCTTAATGTTGGCATTTTGTATATATGACAACCATGCACATAAAGTGGTATTTGCCATGTCATCATGAATGTTGACGTCTTGTATATACGCCATCAATGTCCTCTGTAATATGAATCAAACTATATTTACCTTTATGAGCAATAACTTTCACATATATATATAAATATATAATGTACATGTTTCAAAATTTAGGGGACCATTAGTTTGTACTTCTAGGGGCAATAACTTTCACATAATATGGAATATAGGGTACGTTGTTCAAATTTTAGGGACCATTGTCGGTAACTACCAAACAAACTCTTCAAGCTACAAAGTACAAAGTGAGGAATTTTTTATGATTATTTTAAAATTATTATGGAATATATATATATATATATTGTTTTTTGATTGTCATCCTAATTGTTCTTATATCTACTAAGGATAGATGACAATGCACTCATATATTTTAAAATGAATATTCGAAACATTCAATCACATTGCAATCTAAACACAAATATTAATTTTTATATTAATCTATCTTTTAAAACATATATATATATTTTTTTTGATAAAAATTGTTTGTTTGACTGAACGGGGCTGAACGCATACATGTCCACCTCTGCTAATATTGCATTGGAATTCGCATGTGATAACTATTTTGAGATAAGTTCTTTTTTTCTGGTACGATGACAACTAAGAAAATCGAAGGGGAATTGATTCTGTTCTCTTGCACTCGCACTCTCATTCTTGAAACTGTGAACCAAAATAGGTTAAGGAGAACAATGGAGTTGCAAGGCACAAATGCTTGGAGTGGCTAGATAAGCAAGCTCCAGACTCTGTCATCTTTGTTTCATTTGGGACAACAACAACATTACATGATGAACAAATCCAGGAGCTAGCAATTGGGCTAGAAAACAGTAAACATAACTTCATTTGGGTCCTAAGAGATGCAGACAAAGCTGATGTTTTCGTCGGAGGAGACCGAAAAGCACAGTTACCAGAAGGGTTTGAAGACAGAACCAAAAACAGAGGACTCATTGTAAGAGATTGGGCACCTCAGCTACAAATATTGGGACATGTTTCAACAGGGGGGTTCATGAGCCATTGTGGGTGGAATTCTTGCATGGAAAGTATCACCATGGGTGTTCCAGTTGCAGCTTGGCCAATGCATTCAGACCAACCAATTAATGCTGTTCTTCTTACAAAGATACTCAAGATGGCTCTGCTTGTTGAGAAATGGGAACCTAGTACTGAAGAGGTTGTTCCATGTCAGAAGATTGAGGATGCTGTAATAAAATTGATGGGTTCAGTTGAAGGTGATGAGATGAGGAAGAATGCAAAGAAATTGAGCAAAGAAGTTAAAGAATCAGTGATGGAAGGTGGGATTACTAGGAAGGAAATGGATTCTTTCGTTCATCATATTACTAGATGAAGAATTGTTAATCATCAATAAATAAACTATTTCAATTATTTGAGTACTATCATGGCATGAGTTATAGCATAAGAATACAAGAAGAAATTTAGGTGTACTGCTCTACACGACTACACTATTGCATCAACTGTTTCATACGTTCGATAATACGTCTTATATATTGGTTAAAAACAAAACCAGAAGAATTTATTGTCTTGAAAAATAAAGCTTTTAAAATAGGCTTTCACCAAAGTATAGTTGCATATTTAATCAACATTGGCCTGCCTAAACATCTAATATTTAATTAACATAGGCCTGCCTAAACATCTAATATTTAATCAACATAGATCTGCCTATATACATCTAAAATTGAACAGTACTGTATACTATATAAAGAATAACATAGGCCTACTTATAAATTTAAGTCATATTTAATGATTTGAAAAGAAGACATGAAGAAGGTTAAATTGATGATAAAATTTAGAATGGAAAACATTAGTTCTACTAATTTTACAAAGACAATAATGAACAAAAGTGACATCCATTGAAGGACAACTTAATATATACTAATATATTTTAGTGTCCGAACACATGTCAAGTCGGAAAATGTTTGGATGAGTAATATTATGTATTGTTTCTTTAGTAGTGCGTGGGTTCGAGTCTACTGTAAAGGCGAATTTGTTGTGGATGTAGCTAACATGCAATCGTAATTAAATCCCCTAACCATTTGATACATATGTCACAATTTATCTCCTCGTAATTTTTTAAAACAAAGGATGACAAGATCGTTAAAGTTAGGGTTCAATTTTTTTTATAGTAGTATATTTTGGTGATGGTTTTGCATACAAACTACAGTGTTTGATCAGTTTATATAGTTGAAAAAATTCATAAAATGAAAGATTTTGTCTGTACGAAGATGCTTTTTGCATATGAAAAACGCATGAAACTCAACATCAGCCATACACAGGATCATTAATATTCAATTATTAGGATAATCTCATCTCACATCTTAGTCATATAAAGTATACCAAATTTGTCTCTTTTTATATGTCTGCGCCTCTTTTCAGCCCCCAATGGAGAATGTAATAGCATTATCTCACAGTTTTTGTTGAATAATTTGTACCTATATTACCAGAAAAGTAACAAAAACAACGAGATTCAAACACATCACGTTTGCAAATAATTATTTAACTTTATTTATTTATTCTATACTTAATATTTGTATACACTAAAGGCCTGTTTGTTAGTATACTATTTTGAAAAATATATGATGCCAAACGATTCTTGATTTCATTGGTTTGAAAACAGAAATGATACATGTTTGTGTCAATATAGAAAGGAGCATGCATTATTAAATGAGTATCTAGTTCATACAATGTACGGTGTTATAAGAAAATAGGATGGTGTATTATTTTTCACTCATTGTTATACTTAGACTTAGACGTACTTATAGAAGTGCAAACTATGCCAAACATTTGATATGGCATGTAGATGAGAAAATAAGAGATGAAAAATTTATATATCCAGCCGATGCATGTCAGTGGAAGAAGTTGAATGCTATGTATCCTGAATTTGCAATAGAACTATGAAATTTACGGTTGGTATTATAAGCTAATGGAATGAGTCCACATGGAGTCCAAAGTACCTCATACAGTATTTAGCCAGTTGTTACGGCAGTGTACAATTTACCACCGGAGGTTTGCTTCCGTCAATACTCTTAGAGAATACTTCATTAAACGCCATCTAAAGTCTTTTCACTTAAACATTATTTTGAAAGTAGACATCACTTATATATACGCTCAACTAGCCTAATGCATTGCACCCCTAACTGTTTAATTGTGGTGGGGGTTATCTAAGTGGGGTCGGATTAGGTGAACTGAAATCATGATTCGCAATATATATTAAATTTTTTTATCGTATTTATTTAGCAAATCAAAAATTTTAGTGAAGAATATTAAATTGAAATGAATATTTGGGAAACAAATGAAATTATATGAATTCATCAATTAGTAAAAGATTGAGATTTACGCAATAACAGAGAAACTTAATTCGATAAAATTTAAAGTTGAGTCATCATAAGGTTATCTGTATATATTGTGTCATTGTGTGAACCTCCTACAAGGCTACAACACATAATAAACATGTGAGTTGTTAAAATTTATTAATTAAAATACATTATTGTGACAACCCAAATGCATCCAAACAAAGTATTGGCTAATAAGGCTGTACTTCAACTGCTCAGATTACAGGTTTCATGAACTGTCACCATTTCTGACCGATCGTCATTCGTGACCTCAAAATCACATTTGTGGATGGGATTAAAGGGTTGGCTTGGACACTGTTGGTAGTAGATGGAAATGTAGGATACCAAAAAAACGGCTAATACCACGTTAATTGTTAAAATGGTGTGATCTCAATAATTAAGGGTTTGATTTAATTTGATTCTCGTAAATAAATCTCGTTGCAAAAATAGTCTTTGATAGTAGATATATTTAGGTATATTTTGGGATGTTGAATGGAAAAGAAACTCACTTTTAAAAAATTTAAATTTTATATACGAGTATTTAGTTTTATCTCAAAAATAAATTTGTATCGACCGTCAATAAAAAGTTTTTTGTATCAAGCTCTTGCACATATAACTGTCCAAGACATCATCCTACCACCTATTTAATTTAATTTGATTTAGGAATTAAAATATGTCTGATAAATATATACTATCAGATACCATTTCTATATATAAAGATTGGGTGCATCAATACTTCCATGCATCAGGTACCCATTTAAAGGTTTCACGTGGGTACTGTACCCACTTGAAACTTCATCATTGGTACTTGTATCCAAATTGTACTATAACAATGGTACAATACCACATATTTATCAATCCAAAATAAATAGTTGGTATTGTACCATTGTTATAGTACAATTTGGGTACAAGTACCAATAATGAAGTTTCAAGTGGGTACAGTACCCACATAAAACATTTAAATGGGTACCTGATGCACCGGGTGCACCGAATTATTGATGCACCGAATCCGGACTCCGATCCATTTCTATAACGTTACTATCTATGAAAACTAAATTGCACTAAACATTTATTTATTGGGATTATTTAAACAATTATCTCCAATTAATTATATATGCTATGTTTAGATATTTGATTTTCACACTCTTAACAAACGATTTATTACAATCAATGCTCTCAATTTTATCCTTTAATTTGTTCTATAAAAAAATGTAAGAAGTATGATAAAATAGGATGACATAGAGTATTATTTCTTCTTATTAAAGAAAGCTCTACTCCCAAGATAATGTTTATCCACATATATACTTACGTTCCCCCCATTTTTGGAAGTTTGTCCTTTGTTTTCTTCTTTTGTATTCTTATCTTGTTCTTGTGATCTTGTCGATCACTATCGCTAAAACAGAACCGCTACAAAATATTTGTCTGGAATCTGCTGAATCATATCATTGGATATATGTTGTATATGTATATATTTGTATGTTTTGCCTGTTTCTAGCATATCGAGCACTTGTTCTCCTGTCGGCCGACTTTCTTAGTTGTATAAACGGATAAAGTTTATTGAAGATAGGATAAGATTGGTCGTGACATTTTAAGAGTTGTGCGAGCGAACGAAAAAAGTTCGATTCGAGTAGTATTATTCGGCGTGAAAAAATTCGGGTCGTTGTTCGGTGTGTATTGAGAAATACCGAACTGAACTGTAAAATCTAAGGGTCATTACTCAAGAGTCATCTCATTCTCATCTAATCAAATGTCCAATCGCTCAACCAAACCGAACTCGGTCCCAAATAGTTCGGTTCGGTTCGCACATTGCAGACCGAGTCGAACGTAAAGTTGGGTACGGTTCGCACATTTAGGCCTGAGCTGCACGTAAGGTTCAAGCCCTTGCGGACCGAACTCAAACATAGTATGTTCGGTATAGTTCAGTCCGAATATATGCTGAAAAAGCTTGAACTTGTGTGCAAAACGTTGCTACAAGAGGCAGCTTCCCAAACTCCAACCTTGCTACCAGAGAATCTATAGTTACAAATGAGATATGCTGAAATAGCGGTTACGCGATGCCACATTATATGGCAGAAAGAAGAACAGTACCATGTAAAAGCCAACAATCCTTTCAAATCTGCCCAAATATAAAAAACATGTTTCGCAATATGGGATCTCACTACCATCTAATTATATGCTAGAAACTACAATCTTTAATGTTTATTGAACAAGTTTTTTACACCAACCTATGATCCTAAACATTTTGGCTCCCAATATATCTTTTATATACTGTTTCGATCTCCTTGAATCTTCAAGGTCTAGAGTTCTGTAGGCAAGCGAAAGCAAATATATAGCTGGATGAACTCTCCTGCAAATTAAAGTTGGAAACTCGGAAGTGATTCTTCATTCTCTGAAGTGTTTATATCCTAATATAAGAAAAAAGAACAGAACAAATATATGGTTATAGAAGGACAGAACAAGTTCCAGTTCTAATTATTTACTCGAGCATGTATAAAATTCCCATTACTTTGTTCACGAGTGCAAAACGCAGAAGGGAAATATGGAAATGCAGTCATTACTAATGCTATGACTCCAGCACACACAAGGAATTTACATTTGGACGTACTTGTCATTCTCTTCGTATTTATGTAAACCATCCCAAAACCTTGGAGATTTGATTGTCCGGCCTTTTTTATCTTTACCAAAGGTCTCCACATACCAACCTCCAACATCATGCATGCCACAACGTGGCTCAAACAACCAATACCTGTCACAGGAACGAATGCAGGTACTGAATACAATATTAAAGATAATTTTAATGTATCTCAACAGAAGAAAGAACCTATTTGCCATGGATGTCTCTAATGAGCTAATGCAGGAGCTGATTTTAGAAAATTTTCACTATCATCCCATATATAACCAACAAGGCCTCACCAACAATTGTTTAATTCATGATTGCTTTGGTCGAGCGGGGCCACTGAGAGGTCCCTGAAGTTGATTAACTATTTAGGAATTTATCTGGTTTTCACCCTTATTTTGCAAGAAACTCAAGTTATTGTGCAGGTGATGGTGACAGAAAGTACGCAAGACTAAGCAATATTTTGAAAAATCCTTGGGTCATATCTCCTTGTAAGGTACTTGAAGATACAATAAGGTAGCTCCATAGGTGAAATGGATAACACCGACATGTTAAAAAAATCAGACGTGAAGTCTAATAGATAGCATATATTCATGGGCTAGGGAGAAGGTCCTGGAAATTACAGAGCACAGTAAACGTCATTTGAATATGAGAGTTGAGAATGGTTAACATTTAACAATAGTTTCCTTTTGGATGGCTGATTTCCTATGAGGATTCTTGATGATGTGCTGACTAATAAGACAACAAGTACTTAGGGTATTAATCTGCAAGACTATATAGTAGCTGTTGAAAATTAAGTTTAAAGGGCCTAATGGAATAGCTTTAACTCCAAATGTGAAGAGCTGACAATTCTGACTCTCCTATGTGGTTGGGATCCTTAACTTTTTCTACTTCTTCATTTCGAATCATATCAGAAATGTGCCATCACAGTATCTTGGTGAAGGTCATTTGGCTTGAAGGGAATGTTCTATGTTTTAGCTTCATTGGATGGTTGCTATGTTGGAAGTTTGAACAGAGCAACTACAAGCTTCAAAAATGGGGTTTTATTAGTGAAAATTCCTTTATTTTCTGCAATAAAAAGAAACAGACAACAATTGTTTTGTGAATGCAACTTTTTTCATGTACATTATGGCCGAAAGTGCAGATGTATTTGCGGAATTATTACAATGGAAATGGACTGTTTGGGAAGAGATCAGATATGTGCAGAATTGTGGTTTAGGTAAAAGTTTCAAGAGTAGGCTGTAAAGGTTGATTTTACGTTGTGCAGTATACTACCTGTGGCTGCAAAGAAACCAAAGACTATTTTCATATGGAGAGTTAGCATCGGAAGAGGTGGTGTATACATGTATCAAGTCTATAAGGGAGAGTGTGAATAACTGAAAGAATATACTTAGAAATTGAACTAGTGGCTTACTAGCTTATTAAAAGATTGGAGCTTCCCTCTCGAGACTTTTTTAGTACAGGTTAGTAGCTGCATTATAGATCTATACTCATTTTAATTCTTCATTTTGAATGGAATAAATGGAATTTGGTTACAAAAATTAACTCGGTATCGTGAATGGAGAACACTTGGCCAGATTGATCATTCGCTCTCAAAAGCAAAAAAGTATCCAACTACACACTAAGGAAAAACAAGCGGCTTACTTGCTAGGAGGTAACCTTGCCCTACTGCATCGACATTCACAAATTGAAACTTCATCTCCAACACGATACCAGTGCAAATGTTTTACCTAGAATTCAATTAAAAGAAGGGCTTAAGGCATCTCAAAAGGTTAAGCATGTTTAGTGTTAAGCATGTTTGTTCAAGCATAAAAATGAATCTCTATCTCAAGTTATACAAATATATGCTGTGAACAAATGTAGGAAGGAGTGGATTAATATAGGCAGGCTTTCGTTTCTAAGAAGTTATTTGATGCACATCATTATTGGACAGAAAACTAGAAGGAGCGGAGAATATATAGAGGTTTCTCTAGCTCCTCCAAAATGTTCTACAGGAGGCGAGCGCCTACCCCAGTAATATATAGATTCCATAAATATGACCAAGCTCTCCAAATCCTTAATACATTAAAAAGAAAAGACTTGCAACAACTTCGCATTAAATTTAATGGCTTTTTGTTTTGTTTCCCCCTAGGCCCTATTCTTTCGCATAAGTTTCAACTATCTCAACAGTAAATAGTCTCTAGCTTCAAAACAATCATAAAACATAGAACTTTCATGAGCTGAACAAAAGTGATTAGGTTATGAAGTTAACTGAGTATATGACAGAGCAACAAATCCGTTCTTAGTGAAACCCCTAAAAAGGACAAGGTTCTATAAGTGCAACAATGATATGAAAAAGAGTAGAAAAAAGGAAGTTCTTACCAGAAAAGTTCTGTGCTTCATAATTACATGTGTTTTTATGCCAGTGTTGCTGAAGAACGAGCACGATCCTTCGTCTGCACTAGTTCGAAGTCCAGTAATACTTCCCAGATAAAACCTAGTTTCATCTGGAAATTTTGAATATGCATCTGTTGAGGGCTGTTGACTGGGGTATACTGTCCCCTGATTTGAAGTGAGGTAAACATGTATATGGTCTTCATGATCATCATCCTGTATGCCACATGAACTTTTGGGAGGATTTCTAGTAGCCACAGCAACACGCTTCCCCATTATGTGCAATTCCAAATCTTTATAAGCCTCAGACTGGTGAGGATAAGTCGAAGGATGGCTCTGAGAGTTCCTAGCGCTAAAATTGGTCACAGAACAGGATGGATGAAATGAGGTAGACAATATCTTTTCCGTAAATCCATGAGCTAATTCAGGAGTCCTGTTAGAAACACATATCATGCCAAAAAGTTCTCGACCAGAAACTAAGTGCAGTACCTCTGGTGTTCCGTTGTCTGATCGCTCCTCAGCTTCAAAACACTCAGGAAGGAAATCAGTGGCTTCAATATCTGGTCCGTAATATGCAGCATGTATTGCAGAATAAAAGTCGGTTTGAAGAACGTCAAAATAGCCTGAACCAGTAGCAACCCTTTCCGCAGCTAAAACATCTCGTATGGCCTCTCTGTACCATTCTAACCATTCCACAACTTCCATGTGCTTAGGAGCTCTATCTAGTTCATAACTGTACATCATATAATATTGCTTCGCATGTCTCTGGACAAACATTCGCTGAGACAACAGATACCGATCATAATTCACCCTCTTCTCGGAATCTGAAAGTATCTGCACCACATTAATAATTATATTCACATAAATTTTAACCAATTATGCTAAAGAGGCAAGTTGTTGTTGGTATACTTAACCATACATGCATAATGTTCTCTGTGCTCTAGAATAATTGTGAAATCCAAAAGAAGATAAGTTTTGGTAGCAGTTAACCACTTTTCCTCTTTAGGAACATCTCTAGAGTATTTACCCTCACTCTACCAACTGTGATATCGAGTTCTTTCAGTCCCTCTCTTCCGATCTTTGATGGAAGTGGATTTCATAGTGATACCAGAGGAGTTTGCAATTTTTCTTCGAATGGAACCGGGTTTTAGGAGGATATTCTATATTCTTCTTTCCTTCTTTTCGAAAGAGTAATGAAAGGGCTCTCAAATCCCAAAAAGGTTGTTCTGAGAATACTAGTCCGCCGGTGCCAACATGGGCCAACATGGAAACAAGGTCTGAAGACACTTCTGTCAAACTCAAATTCTAAATGTTCTACATAAATATGAATTGTTGATCCAAGCCTCCAAGGTTACAGTGGCTTATTGTAACACTAGAAGATGAAAATAGCCTACAGGAAAAAATATTGTTCTCTTCAGTTTTTGCATTGAGCCATGTTGAGAGTGTACTTTGGTGCAATCATGGCCTAGAGGACCAAGGTGTCTAATTGTTCCAATTGGATGGAAACTGTTACGAATAAGTTCAGAGAATTGACATATATATACTCTAACCAACCAAAGTTAACTGATGCAAATCAAGACTCTGCATTCATTAATTTAGTAGATATGCGAACAATGTTTCCAACAGCATCTAATAATGTATGTTGCAAACACAAAGGACATATTGTCTCTAAGACACGAACAGCAACCACAACAACAAAAGAAATATGAACGATAACGAAATAAGTGGAGTATAAAGATGTAAGGAGTATAGAGAAGTATATACTATCCAATCGAAAAATGCCCAGATCAAGAAACTGGTCAACACTCATCATGGACGGACCTACGTAGTCTACTTAGCGTATTCACATGAACCCTACATAAAACAAATAACTCAAACGGTTAAATATATGTTTAATACATAAAAGGTCACTGACTCAAATTTTCCTCAAGACATATTTTTTTTGCCTTCGTTTAATCATATTCTCTTTAGAATCAATACCCATATAGAAATGACCATCATATACTAAAATTCTGGCTCCGTCCCTGATTACATTCGACCCAATACTCAAATTGAAAGTCACGAACTACTCGAGCAAAATAAGCCGTAAAACATAATAATTACGAGAGAGTTCACCAATTAATAAACTAACGAGCGTAGAGGTGTACTGGATAAATACCTGATAAGCAGCTGAAATTTGAAGAAAACGTTGAGGAGAAGAAGAGGAAGCATTGAGGTCAGGATGAGTGAGCTTGGCCAATTTGAGAAAAGAAGCTTTGATTTCTGGAAAGGAGCTTGTCTCCGAAACCCCGAGAAGTTCATAGGCGTTTGGGCCGGAAAACTCACACGTCTCAGTACGCAACCAGCGTCTACGTATGTAGGGATTCCAGATATGTGAAATCGGATTAATATTCAAGCTCGGACAAAAAGCTGTGTGTTTTTCAATGTAAGAATATCTCATCTTGCTCTCTTTTTTTCTCTCTCTTCTGGTATGGTGATCGGTCACCAAATATGGAAATGGCTGAGTTGCTATTTCCGACACTATTGTTTTTGTTGGGGATGATGATCGATCACCGAATATGGATAAGGCCGATTTGCCAAAAATATACTCGCTCGCTTTGTTCTTCGACTTGTTTAGGCCAAGGTTCTCGTTTTTTGTCATATTATTTAATATTTTAATTTTTTTTAACCACTTTTTCTATTTGATCATTAATAAAGTAGTGTGATTTTTATTAAATTTATTGATTTCACAGCATAAAACTTGTGACTTTTTTTCTTTTTTTGATAGTGAAATAACATTACATTAAAAATGAATCATGTTTATAAGACAGGAGCATTAATTGTCATTACAAAAACAAGTAATAGCATTAAAATAGTTTATAACGACATCCTTTAGATTAAGAAAACAAGAATTGAGACGAATGGGGTGGTAAGGGAGTAGAGATATTGATTCTATAGTGTAAAAAAATGGATGAGATGATATTGCAATTTGAAAATAAGTGATTACTATTTTTTACACAATTATCACAAAGATTACAAACAAAATTAATTGGCTTTGAGGTTTTGGTAGAGAGAAGATCTAATGTGGTCAGATGATCAAGCATGAGTTTTCAGAGGAAGGTTTTAATTTTTTCTAGCAATAGAGCTTTTATAAGATATTTTCAGGTTATGGTTGGGATGGTTGTGTAGTTATAAGGTTTTTTTTATAATAGTAAGTAGAAACCTATGAGATGGGAGTAGAACATTTCATATACCACTTATATAAGAGTTCACATGTCAAGACATTAATTTTGCTTTTACATTTTTCAGTAGCTCCCACAAAGTAATGGTTAAATAGTACTCCTTAATAAAGTAAGTTGTTGATAAACAATAGTATATTAAAAATGATAGAGGGATTATTAAAGAACGTAAAATGACAATTAACTAAACGGAACAGATGTATTATTTTACAACTCATAGATGGAAATCATGTATATACATATCACAACTCAAATACACATAAATTACCCAATTTTTCACATTTACATGGTGACTACCTCTCCATTTTTCTCGTTATAGTTTTTGATCCATCCTCGGATCAGCTCAACTTCTACCTCCCTTTGTTGAACAAGCCAATCAGGATCTTCAGGAATTGCAGCCCTTAAATCTAAATGATGGGCACCTATCAATAAATAAAAGGTAAATCGTAAAACATGTCCAACACCTAGAAAAAGATCACCCCCCCCCCCCCCACCCCTTAATGGGATAAGGGGAGTCGGATTATACCGATCATTACCCATGTTATGACAGAGGACGTTTCCAAACTTACCCAAAAGCAAGCGCAAAGCCTATATACTAATTCATGGTAGATAAGAAGTGTAGGTGGTGTCATTTTTAGCTCATGCCATTATATCCAAGACCATACAAACTTTTTGACTCTATAGTACATTGAAAGCACACCACAAATGTAGTAAGAGAAGAAAAATGATAAAAAGGGCACAACCAATAGTTTTCTATTTTGTTCAATCAGTTCAGTGCAGAACAAATCTCGGAGTTGTTCAGTCAGTTACTACTTTGAAGAAAATTTAGAGATATATTCAGCTCATACATTCCTTTTAATGCAGACTCCAAAAGTTTAACTGTTTATTCTTGAACCAGGAACTTAAAATGCAGAAGAAATCTCAGAGTTGGTCAATCAGTTACTAATTAATTTTTCGTTGATTAAGTTCATGTTTACCTTTTTCGGTGACAAGGGCCACAATAGTTTCAGAGATGTCCTCCAAAACACTGCAGCGGTAAGGGATCATATATCAAGCCAATGAACATTCAATATTTCTCTGGCTCAGAATGATAAAAGTAATATAAAAGTACCTGCCACCACTCCACGGATCAACAAGACCATTTGAGAATATGATGTTACTGCCAAAATTCCTCAAGGCCCTCTTGAAATCCTTCATGTCACAATGAGGGTTCAATAAGTTGGGTAACTATTTGGCAGAAGATAATTATGTCTAGAACAACAGTCAATAGCGAAGAATAAGGGGTATGGCTCATGACTACTTAATAAATGTCGAATAGCAGTTCAGGATGCCCTAAGATCATTCAAAGGAGTGAAAGGACTTTAAATAGTGCCAATCACTAACAAACCAATATGGCATATATGTTTATTGTATGCATATAATTAAATCAAGAAATGGATCAGCAAGATAAAACATTCTAACCATATTATAATCACTTAGTAGATGACTGAGTAAGACTAAGGAATGCCTTCGAAATACATGCTGGATAAGAAAAGCAATTCAAAGGTTATGAGTATTTTGATGGGTATTCCAGCTCATTTCATTCTTATGTACGTAGACTGGGTAGTGTGATCAAAGAGTTACACCATTCGTTTCTCTGATGGATCATTAAACTTATCCTGAATTTAGTCACAAAATCGACGAAACAATTAATCCTGTACAAATAGACTGCAAAGCAATAGCTCTTCGAGGATGATCGTAAAAAAATGGCTTCTAACGTATTTTATTGCTGATTAATTCTAAATGAAACATGCCATGCCTGTAAGGGTAGTTATTCTTACATGGCCGCCAAATTCAGTAGATATCCATAACGGCCTTGGTCTAACATGATAATTTTTGAGGCACCATTCTTCCTCAGCAGTATAATTATAATCATAAGCTGGAAACATGCTGTTGGTTTTATCACTGGAAAATGGCATAACCATCTCTGTACATGCCTGCAAATTTGCAGAACGAATTTCAGTCAAGCAATTTCTTTTTGCTTGATAACTACACCTGCGTATATCCTATTCAGTCCAAGAATCGCATTCCATTGTCTCACCTGCCAGTCCCAACCACTCATTCCGTGAGGGTCATCACTCAAATCAAAACAGTCATACGTTCCAGTAAAATTGTAATAAACACTAATTCCTTCAAAAATACGCTGCAGGACACTGGTAGATTTGGAATTGTCGATCCTTCTGCAGACCTGATGATTAGGAGATATATTAATGAAAATACATCATAAACGATACGCTACAATTTTAGTGAATCATCAGAATATATCATTGGAACTAAGATATTGATGCCATATAAGGAAAGGAGTAACATAAAAACATCAAAAAGTGGCAACATGTTTCCTAAAACTCATTCAGTTTATGGTGGGGTTTATAAAAGATTAGGGGGAATTAATTTGACTGATTAAGATACTGGCGGCTAATTATCACAAACGGTAGCATTAGTAGTCCATGTTCACTTTTTGAAAGAATATCTGGATTCAGTGAAGTATATACAATACTTGATAATGAGAACAAATAGGTGAATTGAAATGTAAAGACTCCACTTAAGAAAATAAAAAGGCTCATATTGATTAAGAATGCAAATAAACCTCTTTGATTGGATAAGCAGGCATAGGCATTAAGAAATCAGCAGGATACGGATAGTTCACCATAGCCAGATAACTATATCCAGAGTCCAACCAGTCTATCAAATCCTCTGCACTTCGGAGTCCCCTGAATCATCAATAAGATACTGTTAGAACATGAAATTCTCAGTAAAAGTTAATAAGCAAGATTTCTGTCAAATCTGGTTGAAATTAAACACACACACACATACACAAATGACAGGAAAAAAACTAAAAGTTAGCATTCATGAATATGCTATACTAGCATCTTCTTACTTGCACAAGCGGAATGTCTTAGTAAGTCCCAGCAAGCCATCCTCTTTATGTTCCTCTAATTTGATCAAGTCCCATGATATCTTAATGGTATTGAAGCAGCTAGAACTTTCATGCTACAGTAAGAAGTAAGAGAGCAGCATTTATTTTGAGAACATCTACAACCAAAACTCACTTGAAACATATAATTAACTAATATAGTAATAGCTGAAGTTTACTAACTCTAAAATCCTCGGAAACAATGTTGTAAAAAGTTTCCGGGGGAACAATATCTTCAAATTGAAGCACTGGTGCTGAAGAAGCAAGGGCACCGATAGCAATATGGGGATATTTGAGTCTCATCCAGGCTGCCAACACTGTAGAGGGCCGAAAATGCATGATATCTTGTTGAGACCAAAGTTAATCTAAAAACAAGTTCTCTTAAAGGGAGATTGAAAACTTTGTATCATATCTTACTTCCTCCATACGATCCACCAAACAAAACCACAGGACAAGCTTGGGCAGACAAATTACGCTTAAGCTCAGTGATCAATACAGCATAATCAGCTAGTGCTTGTTCAGCAGTTAAATATGACAAGGTTGTGGCATTCTTATAAGCCTCGTCTGTACTTCCATACGGCATTGATTCCCCATAGTATCTATGCTGCAATACCATAAACATATTTTCTTTTAATAAAAATATGAAACTCATCTAACTTGCATAACTATCAATTTTATTATAAACGATATAATTTGATTTGACGAATACAACAAAAGATTATCTACTACATGAAACAGTTTTGGTTTATTTCATTATATCGAAGGGCCATAGAATAATAATCTTCCTCTATAGAACATGAAACGACTTAAAGAATACATATTCAATAATAACAAAAAAATCAAGTTATGTAACCAGGAAACGTGAACATTAATAATGTAAATACAAAGTAATCTTATACACCATCGAATTCATTTTAATTGACGTTTTGACCATAAGCTTACTTCTGGAAAGACGACCATGGCTTCGAATCTGGGAGCAATGTCCCAGACGAAACCAGTGTTGGCAGCAAACCATTCAATGTCCCCTTCATTCCCACAGTACAGGAAGATGGGAGCATTCCTTGCTGCGCCCGACCAGTGTTCGGAATTAATAAGGTACCTTTGTCGGAAAGTTGGGGTGTCAGCAAAGCTGAAATGGTCAAGGCGCTGGTCGAAGTACCTGATCAGAAATTTTAGACATGATAAAGAACGAATTCATATATACAAAAATTCAAATAGATTGTGATATACATGAGTACCTGCAGTCACGGAGCTACTGTTGTTCGTGCTTGTTCAGTCGAACATGCACTTTTTTTGAAAAAATAAAATTTATATATATCAAGAAAAAATTAATGTAAAAATTAGCAATTAAATATATATTTTAATATATTTAATTGTTTTGAACACCTTCTTCAAGATTATACTGATTTCGAACAGTCACTCTAAAATACCTAAATTCACTAGTGAGTACCTGACATCGTAGTGGTAGAGTGGAGGTTGTAGTCGGTGAGAGAAGGAACCGAGGAGACGAGGGGGGGATTTGGGGGGTCTGATTGATTGGGTTTGATGAGGTGAGCAGAGGATCAGGAGGAAGAAGAAGAAGAGTGGAGTACCCATTTTATGTGGTTTTATTGAGCTCATATTACTAGAAATGATTCAGTTTTGCTACTAAAGAAAAGATTATTTGGAGAGTCAATTGAATAGATTAATAGAAAAAGTTAGTATTAGTGATCAAGAGTTGTTAATATTTGAGAGTTAGTCGAATAGCATAGTAAAAAAGTTTTTGTTAGTGATCAGAAATTGAAGGTCTTGGTTCAAAATTCAAAGTGAGTAAAAAATAACATTATCATTTTCTAACATTGTCCAGTTTCATTCACCTTCACTCTAAATTGGATAAATTTTTGTACAAAACCAAACGGATGAAAAGAGTTTCAATTTTTTTTTTTTGAACATAAATCTTTTTTTATTAAACAAAAATAGATTACATTGATACTATCTAAAAATATATGGCGAAAATCTCCATTTAATACACATTAACTAATTTTTATGCGACTTCGATTTTTCTCCAACTATCAACTCGACCTCTGAATCTCTGATCCTCAACAACACTAGCATCACTATGCGCTTGCTGGAAAATTAGAGCATTACGCTCTCACCATAGACAAAAAACAAAACAGTTTGGACTTACTAACCGAACTAGTGTTTCATCCGTTTTAGACTTGAAATTATGTTTTCACACACAAAAAATGTCCAATATTATTTTTTCGACCCAAAAATTGATCTAAACTAGTAAAATGGTCGAGGATCAAATGAGAACTATCACTAGAAGAATGCAGTACGTGTATAAGTTTTATTTGAATGTAGTGAAAAAAATGCGGTCTTTGTTTTCTAATAAAAAAAAGCACTAATATGTTAATTAAATCAAAATTGGGAGGAGAGTTACTCTAATTACTCCATACACCTAATCCCTTTTATGAGATCAATTTACTTAATGGGAAATTGGCTCATAAACTTTCCATAAATTTTATTTTGACCGCATCAAATTATAATTTTATTAATTAATTTGTTCGTTCTTTCTGTATGATATTTTAGATTCAATTAACAAAAGCAATATATTAAACAATATTAATCAAATATTTATCTATTAGTAGTTTAGTACACAGGTTATGAGTAGGTCATAGACTCATAGTATACCATCATAACTATTTTATTAATATGAGCTGAGTAATCTGTGAATGTCATACATTTTTTCATTCAAACGATATGATTGCATAAAAAATGTCACTGATACAATTGACCGTTCGTAGAGGTTTACGATCAAAAAAAACAAGAGGTAATAGTTCAAAGCAAGAAAGTTGAAGTTGAAGGCTGCTGAAGATAATCAAACCCGGAGGAATCAATTACATCAACAATCTTATGATTCTGCAGTAAAAAATGCATAACATATAACAATACATTAGATAGGTTAATCCAATTAACCAGATGAAATATTGTAGCCGAAAGAGAAAACGTACCTTATATTGCCATCAAAATTATCTTATCCTCCTTTCATGTCTTCATATTTTTCATTCTTTGTCATCAAATAGCTACTCAACACTCCTAGATGAAGAAAAATAATTGATGTAGTCCATGGTTATGCACTTATGCTCCTTAATTAATTTTGTAGCTTTCGTTCAAGTAATGTCCGGAATATGACATTCTACATTATAAAAATGGTAAAGTCTTCTTGCTTGAAATTAAATGTGACATAAAAATGGACGAAACTCACTAACAACATTAGAAAAAAATTGGCGATGGTTCAATAGCCCGCATGTAGTATATTTTTTACTCAATACAATTGACTCATATTTCATTCTAATTGTGTATGTAATACTATTATACTCAAAATCTATCTCGTTAATTTATGAAAAATAAAAGAAAGAAAGAGGTAACATTGGAAAACATTAATTAAGGATCATATTTTATTGAGAGTTATCAAATCTTGGTAGTTGTTTCATTCATGAAATTATTTCCCTTTTTAAATTCAAAATCTATCGTAGATTGTGAAAGATGTACGATTGGGAGGTGCATGTAATGCCAATAAGTTCACCATGGTCAGTTAACATGTCATCGCTGGCAACGTTTAGATTCTAACAAGGTCCCACAAGACTATATTACTCTCTCCGTCCCTAAAAGATTGTCATATTTTAACTTTTGGGGGTCAAATATTACAAAATTTGATCATAAATTCTCATCAAACGATAAAAAATAATATAGTGTTGTAGAATCTTGTTAGATTCGTCTCGATATATATTTTCAAAATATCAAATTTTTATAATTTTTTCGCATGTAGAATAAGAGATATTTACGTTTCAATTCTTGTTTGGTTGATCATGAAAAGTCAAAATGTGACAATCATTTAGGGACGGAGGGAGTATTTCTTATCATTTAATGGGAATCTATGATCAAATTTTGTAATATTTAACACCAGATATCAAAATGTGACAATCTTTTAGAGACGGGGGAGTATATATTAGGAGGTAGGTTCCTCTCTAGTCGTCTACAAGAACATAATAGTTTATTACTACTTGTTAGTTGTTATCTCGCATATAGGTATGCAACTACCATATATCATTCAGCTACAGAATATATTCTCTGTAATCAGACTTATTACATAAACCTTAAACAATTTCAGCATATGTAAATACGAAGAAAGTCGAACTAATAAAATGTCTAAGAATCTGCTTGAGTCGTCGCCGGAGTTCCAGTTGCCAGGGAAGGGGGCACCGCCGGAGGCTCAAAGAAGATGGAGAAACGCCACCAACCTTGTCCTCAATCGCCGCCGTCGCTTTCGCTTTACCGCTAATATCGAAAAGAGAAATGAAGCTAAAGAACAACAAAAGAAACTTAAAGTAAGTATTTCTTGCAAAGTCTGATTATGAGTTTCAATTTGTGATATTTTTAGTTTAATTAAGTAATTACATATCGCATAATACAATGTTATGCTCGCAAGGATTTTTTATGAAGTCGTTGAAGTAGGGACTTGTAACTCAAATGTCCTAACTTTTGCCGCTAATATGTGGTCGAATCTGTTATACCGGTCTTATGTAATTAATGTGATTTATATGGACGACATGATTTGTAAGTTATTATGTTTTGTTTCTAGATGATGACATCTTTATCTCTTTTCTAAAAAATAACACAATGTTAAACATAAAATGTGATAGCATATAATTTATTGCATAAATATTGTATGTATTCATTCCTTTTCTTTTAAGAAAATCCAAAACTTGAACAAATTGATTAAGGTAGTCAACATTTCAATGGTTGTCAATTTTAGATGTGGAAGGATTGTTATTGGAAATGTTAATGGTATCACATTACTATATTTTTGTCATAAAAAAAAATTTGTGAAAGTCAAAATTAAAAATAATAGAAGTGACATTTTGTCAAAGATGGTGTAGTGGTGGGTGTGGACTTGTATGGCCTATGATTAAGGCGGTAACGTTGTAGTAAAGTCTCCACGCGTTTTAGGACGCACTCCACACGTTTCCCGCGGGTTATGTGGACCATCTAAAAGTTACTCCTACTTGCTTTAAAAAGATTGATTTTTATAGATTCTACACAATAATAAAGAGTTAATTGTTGTAATGGTTCCGTAAGTCAGATTTTGGTACAGTTTGATCCCTAAAAGTGATCTTGTTGTAGAAATGGTCCATAAAAGTGTGTATAATGGTGCATTTTGATTTTTGATCCGTTAATATTGACGATTTTCGGAGTGAATCATAAAGTTTGTGTAAAATGAACCTTTTGAGAAGTTGGTTACCTTAATGAAGCTAGGGGGACAAAATGACTAAATTACCCCTTGATACACTTTCTTTTTTCTTTCTTTCTTTCAAATTGTTTTTTCACTTTTTTTTTTTAAAACAAAATTCGATTGTTTTTCATAGTAAAAAAGGTTTGATTTTGGTAGTTGTTTTAGCAAAAGTTTCGATTTTTGGCAAAAAATGTTTGAAATGAAAAATGTTCGATTTTCGTAGTTTTTTGGCAAACAACTATTAAAATAAAAAAAATCAAACATTTTTACAAAAACCGAAACTTTCTTAAAAAACAACTACCAAAATCGAACTCTTTTTTACTAGGAAAAAAATTGAAAAAAAAATCGAAAAAAAAGTGTATCAAAATATCGGGGGTAATTTAGTCATTTTGCCCTCCAAGTTTCATTAAGGTAACCAACATCTCAAAATTTTCATTTTTGCCTCAAAACTTCACTATTTATGCCAAAAACCATTAATATTAACTGATCATGGACCATTTCCGCAATAGATCCAATTCGGGGACCAAACTGCACCATGCCGACACTTACTGGGACCATTCTAGCAATTAACTCCAATAATGAACTACTACCTATTACATTTTCTGATTTTCGTATGGATTAGATGGGAAAACTTCGATATTTTTAATGTAAAAATACTTGTCCTACTGCAGAATGCACAAAACTTGTCGAACTATGAATATTTGAGCCGTGAAAATATGTTTCACCTGAATTAGGAACAAATGATTAGTCAATAGTAGTAAATTACAATAAAATATTACAATTTCTTTTTTAATGCGAAACATATATTAAAACAATTAAGTATAGAATTTATATACCAAATTTTTCGTTTTTATGTGTCCAACTTTGTCCGTCAATTAGTTATTATTGTTTAATATAAAAATATAGGAGTACAAAGTTAATATTGATAAATTTATGTTGAAGATTTTTTTTATACAAGCAACATTTTATTAATTTTTAATATTGTAATAAATTAGTTATTGCTAATCAAACTTAGACACGAAAAAACGAAATGAAAAGAGGATTAAAATAATAGACTCTTTCATAAACGATGGTAAAAGAAAAAGTGGCAGCGAACTAGAGTGGAAAAAGTGCCCCGCGCATAGTTGAATCAGTAAAGAACTAGAGTGCAAAGTACCAGCAACCTCGCTTCTTCACGCAATACGGTTATATTCTTATTGACAGCCAACCTTGTGTGTCGAAGTGGTTGACAGGCAAGCTCTGATCTCGTAATCAGAGAAGGGATGGGTGGAGAAATTCTACACATAATCGAAGTCTTGATAGAGACAAAAATGTACTTTTTATAGTTTTGACTTTTAATACGATAATAATTATGAGGGTAAACTGTAAAGGTCATAATGAATTATTTTAATTTTGCACACTGTTGAATTTTTTTTTTAAAAGCTTCAAAATGTAATTAAAATTTTATGAAATGTAGAAGTATGAAAAGTGATTTTTTAAGAAAAAGTAAAAATTTGTCGTCTGTGTGTAAAGATTTTGTAACTAACTTCACTTACTAATAACATTCATATCAATTCTAATAAAAGTTATGATAGGGGCTCAAAATATGAGAATTGATATGAATGTTATTAGCAGCCCTCGCTTGGTGCTATATGGCTTAGTTTGAGTTGTTTACTCTTTTTTAGTGTTCACACTTATGCGTGATTTCATGAATACTTGCAGCATGAATTACGGATTGGATTTATGGCCTACGTCGCAGCATTCAAATTCATAGAAGGTGTGTGCATAGAGTAATAGTCATTGAACTGATCTCAGTTAACATTTGTAAAGTTTGTCATTCTGATATGCTGTGTTTAACCGGTTTCAGCTGGACGGATTCAACGTCAATTGCTTGGCGGTGCCCAAGATCCTGAACCAGAAGGTGATACAGAATGTGATCTAACAAAAGATCTTCCAGATGAGTGTAGAACAGCAGGCTTCAAAATTCACCCCGATAAACTTGCGTCAATTGTAGCTAAATATGATATCAAAACCTTAACAAAAGTTAATGGAATTGAAGGACTTGCAAGAAGATTAAACGTATCACTAAAACATGGAGTCAAATCAAATGATGTTATTACTAGGCAAAATTTATATGGAGAAAACAAATACGCTGAGAAACCATCTAAAAGTTTCTGGATGTTTGTTTGGGATGCTTTGCAGGACTTGACTCTGATAATACTTATGTTTTGCGCCGTGGTCTCAGTAGGTGTCGGACTTGCCACTGAAGGGTGGCCGAAAGGAATGTATGATGGGGTGGGAATAATACTGAGTATATTACTTGTCGTTCTAGTTACAGCCATTAGTGACTACAGACAGTCATTACAGTTTAAGGATTTGGATAGAGAAAAGAAAAAGATATTTATGCAGGTTACAAGAGATGCAACCAGGCAGAAGGTGTCTATGTATGAACTAGTTGTTGGTGACATTGTTCATTTATCTATCGGCGATATTGTTCCAGCTGATGGGGTCTTCATCTCAGGATATAATCTGTCACTTGATGAATCGAGCTTGACTGGGGAAAGCCAACCTGTCAAGATAGATATAAAAATGCCCTTTCTGTTAGGTGGAACTAAAGTACAGGATGGATCAGGTAAGATGTTAATTACCACTGTTGGTATGAGAACGGAATGGGGTAAGTTAATGGAAACTTTGGCAGAGGGTGGAGAAGATGAGACACCGTTGCAGGTTAAGCTTAATGGGGTTGCTACTATTATCGGAAAGATAGGACTAGGATTTGCCGTGCTAACTTTCATGGTATTGACTGTGAGATTTTTAGTGCAGAAAAAAACACAGAATGAATTAACCCAATGGTCTTCTGAAGATGCATTAGTGCTCTTAGATTACTTCGCAATAGCAGTTACCATCATTGTTGTTGCAGTTCCAGAAGGCCTACCTCTAGCAGTTACATTGAGTCTCGCATTTGCTATGAAGAAATTGATGGACGACAGAGCACTTGTGAGGCATCTGTCAGCATGTGAGACAATGGGTTCTGCTAGTTGCATTTGCACAGATAAAACGGGAACTTTGACCACCAACCATATGGTAGTTAGCAAAGTTTGGATTGGTGGGGAGGTTAAAGATATAGTGACCCCAGAAGGTGGAAACAACTTAAATCTTAATTTGTCAGAAAATTTATTAACTGTTCTTCTGCATGCGATATTTCATAATACGGGGTCTGAGGTGGTGAAAGATAAAAACGGGAAAAGGTCCATCTTAGGTTCACCGACGGAATCTGCTATATTAGAATATGGATTACTTTTGGGTGGTGATTTTGATGACCAACGGCGTGATTGTAATGTGTTGAAAGTTGAACCTTTTAATTCAGATAAGAAAAAGATGTCTGTAGTTGTAGGTTTACCAGATGGACAAACACTTGCTTTCTGTAAAGGTGCCTCTGAGATTTTAGTCGAGATGTGTAATAAAATTATTGATGTGAATGGTCAAGTGGTTGACCTTTCAGAAGAACAGAGAAGAAGCATCCTAGATGTAATCAATCAGTTTGCGGGGGAAGCACTGCGCACCCTTTGTCTGGCATATAAGGAAGTAGGAGATCATACCCATGATAATGGCATACCTGACAGTGGCTATACGTTGATTACAGTTGTAGGTATTAAAGATCCTGTCCGTCCAGGTGTAAAGGAGGCCGTTAAAACTTGTTTAGCAGCTGGAATAAAGGTTCGCATGATCACAGGAGACAACATAAATACTGCAAAGGCTATTGCCAGAGAGTGTGGGATACTCACTCCAGACGGTATTGCAATAGAAGGTCCAGAATTCCGCAGCAAGAACCCAGATGAGATGAGGCATTTAATACCTAAAATACAGGTCAAATATCAACTTTAATACACGTTCTTGTACACAGTTGCGCCATACTTACACTAACATATCTTTCTAATGCAGGTGATTGCTCGTTCGTCGCCCATGGACAAGCATACTCTCGTAACAAATTTGAGGAGCATGTTTGAAGAGGTTGTTGCAGTGACTGGGGATGGAACCAATGATGCTCCTGCTATGCATGAGGCTGACATCGGACTTGCTATGGGTATAGCGGGGACAGAGGTTTGTACCCTTTTTCTGTTTTCAAAACTATGCACATCTTTCATGATGTATTGTCCAGAAGCCACTAGATTCTAAAGTTATTATGAATATCTACAACTTCGAGTTATAAATTATGAATCTAATTCAATTGCTATGTACTATTCTCTTAATATTGTGGCCCAGGTAGCAAAAGAAAGTGCTGATGTTATTGTACTCGATGACAACTTCACAACAATCGTAAATGTTGCTAAATGGGGGCGTTCAGTATATATCAACATTCAGAAGTTTGTACAGTTCCAATTGACCGTAAATATCGTTGCACTCATGGTCAACTTTATTTCTGCATGCATTTCAGGTATTTTTACCTTTTAACAACTCCACAAAAATGGTGGTACCCATCAGATTAAAAGAATTGAGCTTTCGTTTCTGCACCTTTCAGGCGATGCTCCCCTTACTGCTGTTCAGTTGCTCTGGGTCAACTTAATCATGGACACCTTAGGTGCACTTGCTCTGGCTACAGAACCACCACATGAGGGACTAATGAATAGGCCTCCCGTGGGTAGGTACGCCAGCTTCATCACGAAGACAATGTGGAGGAATATAATTGGACAAAGTATCTATCAGCTAGCCATTCTTTTAGTTCTTGAGTTCGCAGGGGAACGCCTTTTAGGGCTTGAAGGATCAAATTCTACAGCAGTACTGAATACTTTTATATTCAATACCTTTGTGTTCTGCCAGGTATTTTCTTCTTATAATACATCTTTCCATAAACCAACTTGAACATAGTTGCAGATTGATTTGGTGTTTAGGTGAGGATCTTGTATGTTACGATAGTTTAATTACTCCGTCTAACTACCATAGTGTCCATTGCTTAATATTATTAAGCCTTTGGTTGTACTGTAATACAGGGGAATTCGGGATTATTAACTGTGTCGCTCATGGCATGGCAGTTTCAAATTGGCAGTACCCCTTACTGCCATTTATGGTTTGGTATCGTCGACTTTGAGAAGTGCACCTCTGCACTGAGAATAGGATTACTATTTTATGGATTTGAATGCCTAATAGCCAGAAGGAATATTTAAATTTGATCATGTTACACTTTCACTTGATTCGGATAAATTGCCTAAGGTGTTGAGTTTTCTTGTGCCCTCCAGGTTTTCAATGAAATCAACAGTCGCGACATTGAGAAGATAAACATATTTCGTGGATTGTTCAGTAGTCGAATATTCATTGGCGTCATGGTTGCTACAGTTACATTCCAGGTTGTTATTGTCGAGTTCCTGGGAACTTTCGCGAGCACTGTTCCCCTGGACTGGCAGCTATGGTTACTCAGCGTTTTAATTGGCGCCGTGAGCATGATCATATCGGTTATATTGAAGTGCATACCTGTAGAACATTTTGGGACCTCTAAGCAACATGATGGTTATGATGTGCTTCCTAGTGGTCCAGACCTGGCTTGATTGGGCATAATCAGAGTGAAGATACCATATCTTGAACTCATTTCAAGGTTGTATAATAGATTATTGGCAAAGCTTTTTAAGAGGTTTCAAAATGAAAAATGTGCAGAAGGTGCTTCTGGAAATGAAATCCTTAAATACATTGTGCAGGAGTTCTAGCAAAAAAATTTGTTGCTCGGTTGAGATCATCTACCTCATATATATGTCTCATTTTTATGTCCTTTTTAGATTTAATCTTCAGACAAAGATTATTTTTTACAAAGATTGTCTACTTTAATTTTTCTGTTTTCTAGAGCTTTCTCATTCTATCGATTTTTATATGTATTTTAGGAAACAAGTAAACTTAAATTAGGATTGAATATATTGTATATTAAATTTTAAAAAAAAGGAAAAAGGAGTATATAATGGTCAATGATTTTCCCACTATGACTGATAGGCTCATAGGAGTACTTCATTTTTATTTTTTAATGCAAAAAAATATTCCAAAATAACACACAGATAGAATGCCAATCAGTGTTGTTTGGGGCCCGGGTTAGTCGGGACTCGGCTTGAAACCTCCCGGTAACCCGGTTCGAAATTGAAATTCGATTCCTAATCGAACTTCGGACTCGAAACCAATTCCGATTCCAAGGACAGCTACGGTAACTTGATTGATGCAATTTTTTATTATAATAAAGTATGCAAATTCCGAATCGAGTCGTTGATTCGGGCCAATTTCGAAACGTTGCGGTCCGGTCCCGGGTCAAATCCCGATCGATTTTTCCAATATGGTACTTGAAAATTCGCAAAATGGATAAATAACAGAAGTGTATAGAGTGTCACACGAAAGTATATAAGAAGATCCGAACTCGATAATTAATCCATAAATTTCTAATATTTGGTACATATGTGCAAAACATAGTTACTTGGCAACACCACTCTTATCAGTTATGACTTCAATTACTTTAGTTTAGTTAGTTCATAGTCTTTGCCTTAAAATTTAAGAACACATAAAAATTACATGTTTTTTAACGCTTTGTTAAGTTGCAAGATAAAGACTTTTTAGCTAATCTGTTATACACACACCAGAATAGTGAATTATTATTCACTAAATGATTATTTTGCCCCCTTCCTATTTGGAAGTGTAATAATTGAGGAAGTTAAATGGGAGGAGTAAAATAGTCATTACAATCCTAAAAAATCACTATTTAGGAATAGTGATTTACTATTCCAATGTGTGCATAGTATTGCCCACTTTTTAGGTATAGTAGAACCTACTACCCAATAATTGAACTGCAACATTGGCTTTCTAAATTAAAAATATCTAACCATTTATTAGAATCGATTCAAATACAGGGCTGGTCCTGACATTTTCGGGGCCCGGGGCGAAAACTCAAAAAGGGGCCCCTATTACAAAAAAATATTTCTCCGAGCATTGTTTGCAGCGAAATCACTAATGATAAAATCGATATCTATTTCTCCAACTTCTCCTTCTCAATGCATAAAATCGCCAAGTTGTTCAATCTCTCGTAAAAAATATATTAAGAGTTCCTTTTTGTGATTCAACTATTTCTTCAATTTCTTTTGTTTTTTTTTTTCTCTTTTCACTTCCAATAAATATTTGCGTGACGACATTATATGAAAACAAACAAATAACTAAAGAAATATCACCTAGTTTCAAATTAAAGAATTACTATAACTAAGAACTAAGTATTAGGTTGTTAAGTATTAAATGTAAGTTTTATTATTTCTAGTTAACTAGTTCCTAGATTATTTGGCTTTTATAGCTAATTTAATGGGGTTAGCCTAGCCATTAGGTTGTTAGCTAATTTAATGAGATTAGCCTAGCCGTTAGTTATTATTGCTACAATTATGAGCACAATTGACAGATCAGTTACACTAAAGGAAAATACAAAAATTGAGTATGGGTTGGGGATTCGAACAAGATTCTCTTTCTGGTGCGCTTAGCTGGCCTTTTTCACCACACCACTGTGCTACCGTTGCTTCTTGTCATTTATTTTACATCTAATATATATATATATATATATAAATAAATTTTAAAATTTAGGGGCTCCCAAAATCTCGGGGCCCTGGGCGGTGGCCCCCCCCCCCCCCCCCCCCCCCCGACCACCCCAGGGGCGGCCCTGTTCAAATAGTTTCGAGATCTGGTATGAAAATTAAAAATGGCACTTTAATCTAAAAAAATAAATATTAAATATTTGTAATTCATCATTAATTAGTATAACTTCGTATATAAAAATAATAATAAAAGTCCAAATATCATATAATTAAAAGAAAAATAGGATTAATAATGTAACAATATAAACTAGTATATAATAATATATTTTTGTAAATTTTATGGCTTTCTTCAAATGGCGGCCTAATGGGGTCACGCCCCCAGCCATGCCCAATAGGCAACAACCCAAGGACTCACAGTCTTTTATAATAAATTTGGGGTAAATTAGTGATAAGAGTAAAAATATAATGATATTACAAATAACGAGAAATTTCTAACTAATAAATCGTTAAAATAAATTTGAACTAGGGGCACCCTTTTCATGTTAATCTTATTTTTATACTCCCACTATCACAATCTTGTCATTTTCTTTTATTTAGATTCCAAAACACATTAGTACTACTTTGACTAATGTGTGACTCCCTGACTTATTATTCAATTATGAATTTATGATGCACTCAACCCACCATCAAATGACAAACAATTTTCATATAAACCATTTGTAAAAGTAGAATAAACAAATGGAGTAGAAGAATTACTCAAAAGTGAATTTTTTTAATTTTTTATATGACTTAACTAAAAGTTAAAATTATAAATATAAAACAAAAAATGTTGAGAAGAAGTTATTAACATTACATTCCCTTAATTTCTAAATGATAGAGACTTTTTCACACAAAGCATGCATGAACCAAATTGCTACCATAAATATCTCATCTGTTATACCCACCATGACCAACACTGTACCCAAATAGTGTTTTGTGAGAGTGAAATGACAATTTTGCCCCTTTATTTGTTAGTGTAGTGTTTCATTTCATCCTGAGGCAAAATAGTCATTTCGTTTTTTCAAAAACACTATTTGAGTGTGTATAGTGGTTCCCCATAAATACACATGTCTATATATTCTCATATGCATAAACCTCAATATCATCTCAACATATGATCCACTTTGGAAAGCAACCAGCAAACATGGTGGGAAATGTTGAGATAATTTCAAGAGAAATCATTAAACCATCTTCAAAAACACCCAACCATCTCAAGAATCACACATTCTCCTTCTTAGACCAACTGGCACCATCAGTTCACATTCCCCTCATCTTTTTCTATAAACCAGAATTGTTAAAAGTATTTCTTGACGCTTCTCGTGCCACGGGTTTGTCTGTCGCCACGACAAATGCCATGGCAACGTCAGGCGACAGTCCAAGCAATACCTCAAGCCATGTATCTCAATTGCTCAAACAATCTTTATCGAACACCTTGACTCAATTCTACCCTCTAGCAGGAAGGCTAAATGGAGCATCTTCCATTGACTGTAACGACGAAGGGGTCGAGTACATCGAAGCTAGAGTTCGAGCTCATGTAGATCAAGTTATAGGATATCCAAAAATGGAGGAGCTTGAGAAATTATTTCCAAAACAAGCCCAGAGCAACACAGAACAAAATGGTCCTCTACTATCAATCCAAGTTAACTTTTTTGATTGTGGAGGTATAGGAGTTGGTGTATGCATTTCACATAAAGTAGCAGATGGTTCATCTTTAGCAACGTTCATGAAGACATGGTCTGCAATATGTCGAGCGGATTCAGACACTCAACCACCTACGTTTGATTCAGGGAAATCATACTTTCCACCGAAGGACATGTCTACCTTCAGCTCCCCTGTGTCGAACATTGGCGTGATTGCCAAGCCGATCAAGACAGAGCGATTGCTGTTCAGTAAAGTAACCTTAGATACACTCAAACACGCTATTGCAGACTCTGATATCGGGTCTTGTCTCGATAATCCAACTCGGGTTGAAGCAGTTTCCGCTTTTATATGGAGAAATTTCATAAGAAGTGCCAAGAATAGCAAGAAAACGTTGGCTGCAATTCATGCAGTAAATTTGAGATCAAGAATGAAGCCCCCTTTGCCCCAAAACGCCTTTGGAAATCTTTGGAGGCATACTCTTGCATTATTTACACCAGAATCTGAAAGTGGTAACCAAAATTTGATGCAAATGGCGTTGAAATTGAGGGAGGCAATAAGCAGTATAAACAATGAGTACATCAAGAAAATTCAAGAAGGGGATGAATACTTAAATTCACTTAAGGAGCATATTAATTTATATATAAATAATGATATAGAGTTCTTTAATTTCAGTAGTTGGTGTAGGTTTCCTGTGTATGAAGTGGACTTTGGGTGGGGAAAGCCTGAGTGGGTGAGTACAATGACTTTGCCATACAAGAACTTGGTGATTTTGATGAGTAGTAGATGTGGGCAAGAGATAGAAGCATGGGTAAATATGGATGAGGATGATATATCCAATTTGCAAAAAGAGATGGAGCTTCTTTCGCTTTCTGTTTCCTCGGGACATGCCTCAACTCGTAAATAGCTAGAGCGATAATTATCTGCAGCGTCCAAGTTCTCAATGTGACTTATCTATAATATCTCATCTCGGATTTCTTGTTTAAAAAGTTGAGAACTTTCTGAAATCTCTTTAAGAATTCTAATAATATTTCCATTATCACAAACCATTTCGTGTTGTTATACTAGAACGATTTAGGTGTGTTCTTAATTGATATTCACAAATTTAACTTCAACAAATTGACTTCCTCAATTGACTCCAACTATCACAAATTTTTTAACAAGTTTTTTCCTTCAGTAAAATCCAAAATATATTAGTACTATGTTGACTAATTCCAAGACACATAATTACTACTCCCTCCGTTCTCTTTTACTTGTCGTTCTAGCATTAAATTTTTGTTTCTAAATACTAGTCGTTCCAGCATAATTAGTTTCAAATTTTTATTTTCAATGTATCTTTTAATTACTTTTTACTTTGAATTTATCAACCAACCAATTATATAGTTTCAATTGATTGAATTTTACATTTCATACTTTTTTATTCTCTTTTACTTTCTCTTAATCTATGTGCAAATGGCTGGAACACAAGTAAACTAGAACGAAGGGAGTATTAGTCTATTTATTTGACTAATTCTAAAACACATGAGTTTTACTTTGACTAATATATACATACCATCTCAACCTATGATATGTTTTCAAGCACAAAGCAACCAGCAAACATGGTGGTAAATGTGGAGATTATTTCAAGAGAAACCATTAAACCATCTTCAACAACACCCAACCATCTCAAGAATTACACACTTTCCTTCTTAGACCAACTAGCACCATCAGTTTACATTCCCCTCATCTTTTTCTATAAACCAGACACAAGCAATAGCGCACGCCATGTATCTCAACTGCTCAAACAATCTTTATCGAACACCTTGACTCGATTCTACCCTTTAGCGGGAAGGGTCAATGGAATATCTTCCATTGACTGTAACGACGAAGGGGTTGAGTATATCGAAGCTAGAGTTCGAGCTCATGTAGATCAAGTTATAGGGTACCCAGCAATGGAGGATCTTGTGAAATTATTTCCAGAACAACTAAAGAGTAGCACAGAACAAAATGCTCCTTTACTATCAATCCAAGTTAACTTCTTTGATTGTGAAGGTATAGCAGTTGGTGTATGCATTTCACATAAAGTAGCAGATGGTTCATCTTTAACAACCTTCATGAAGACATGGTCTGCTATATGTCGAGCGGATTCAGATAAGGCTCAACTACCTACGTTTGATTCAGGGAAATCATATTTTCCACCGAAGGACATGTCTGGCTTCAGCTCCCCTGTGTCAAACATTGGAGTGACTGGGAAGCCAATCAAGACGGAGCGATTGCTCTTCAGTAAGGGAACATTGGATAGACTCAAACAGGCTATTACAGACTCTGATACTGGATCAGGTCTCAAAAATCCAACTCGGGTTGAAGCAGTTTCAGTTTTTATATGCAGAAATTGCATAGGTGCTAAGAATAGCAAGAAAACATTTGCCGCAGTTCATGCAGTGAATTTGAGATCAAGAATGAAACCCCCTTTGCCAGAAAATGCCTTTGGAAATCTTTGGAGGCGTACTGTTGCATTTTTTCCACCAGAATCTGAGAAAGATAATCAAAATACTGCGCAACTGGCACTAAAATTGCGAGAAGCAATAAGTAATATAAACAACAAGTACATTAAGCAAATTCAAGAGGGGGATGAATACCTAAATTCACTTAAGGAGCATATTAAGTTATATTCAAATAACGATATGGAGTTCTTTTATTTCAGCAGCTGGTGTAGCTTTGCTGTGTACGAAGTGGATTTCGGGTGGGGAAAACCTGAGTGGGTGAGTACAATGACTTTGCCATACAAGAACTTGGTGATTTTGATGAGTAGTAGATGTGGGCAAGAAATAGAAGCATGGGTAAATATGGACGACGATGATATATCTAATTTGCAAAAAGAGATGGAGCCTCTTTCACTTCCCGTTCCGTATTTCTGATTAGTTTCTTGTTTTTGTTTCTTCACTTTGAAAGGGTGTACTGTATGACATGATTAATAACCAAGTGGAAGAGCAAATACTATTCCTTTCTTAGACTTTTCTTTTTGACGTAAATAAATACTTCCCTCCATAGAGATGAATACTATTTCAACACAGATGGCACCACCGGAGATGCACAGAGAACAAGCACTGTGGTTGATCGGACATATTTTTCCCTTACTAAACTCAACAACAGGTTCAGTGCCACTTCGCTGTGTATCCGTAACAGGGCTTATGCCTTGGAAACATATCAACCCCATAATAGATAACAAAAGAAGGAGTTCATAGATGTTAATAGGGCAGTAAGGTTTCTATGATTAACTTTAGCTGGGGGGGGGGGGGGGGAGGGGCACGTAGCTCTCTATGCTGCTCCCCTCAACAAATCTCCCTTTCTAGGATTGACAAGCAAATTGAAAATTGATAGGAGTGTCTCTCCAACCTCACATCGTTCAATACGAGACATCTTAGTATTGTGATCATAAGGACCACTGAACGTAACAAGGTGGAAAATGAAACATCAACAACAAGCAAGTATGTTAAATCTCTGCAACACTCAAGTGTTCTAACATGTTCTGTAAGCAGTAGTTTATCTACACTGATAGGATCTCTCTTAGTTAAATTAGAGCGACCCCTCCATACCATAAAAGTTAGGAAGGTGCGAGTATTATATAGATAAAAATTACTCCATAATTATGTAAAAAGGCACACCTTTGTGTTAACAGTATCAAATTTTCTAATTTTGTTTCACACAAAAAATCAAAGATATACCAAAAGGTTTGTCCCCACTTTCATGAAACTACATGCCACACTTTTTCACATTTCTATCAGAACTTTTAATTTACCATCGTTCTAGTTCCTCTCAGAATCAGTTTGTGACTAAGTACTAACCCAAGAGAAGAGCATATAGGAAATACCATGTTACAAATTATAACTCAAATTAAAGAGAGATGTCAAAGAAGAAAATTCACATCAGAAGCCATAAGCAGGCATTCTCATCAATTTAAATGCAATATTGTCTAGAAAGAATAGTTAGTTAAAATGCACCATTTTTGTCGGAAACTTCCTTTAATCCATGAACAAGATGAGTAATGCGGTAACGGAGTTTGTCATTTTCTTCTGCGAGCTGCTTCATCTCTTTTAGAGCCTGAAAAAAAAAATCAAGACTGAGACATGAGATTGCTCATTGGATCAATCTTCATTTTGAATAGAACAGAACATATAAGGGCACCTTTTCTCTTTCTGTAGCCTGCTCAGCTTTTAAGTGTTCCAATTGTGACTGGAGTTCAGTAACTACAACTGAATCTTCATTTCCTGAACCTAAGAATAGACGTGAAAAAAGAAAACTAAGATATGGAACATCTTATCACAAATGAGTTGAAACACATTGAAAGAGTCACCTACTTCCTTTATTATTATTTGCAGCAGCAGCCGCCGCCTCAAGTCTGGCCAAACGCTCCTTCATGTTATAGAACATGCATGTTCATCAAATTTCAGAAAAATATAATCATATAACACGGAATTAACATGTTCCTCAGATATAGCTTAACCAGGTGCAGCACAGATGTTTTAGTTGGGAAAGTATGTTTAAAATGAATTTTACATAGTTGAAGAAATTAGCCTGTAATACGAGGAAATAGTACACACATCGGCAAAGAAGTACATCCCACCACCCTAAATATATATAATATTTACTAATTCGGAATTATCAAAATGCAACATGAAAATGTTACAAGGAAAAAATTAACGAAACCACGAATCGATTATTAGTGAGTTAGTAATGTAAAAGTGATCCTTCTAACTACGGGTTCCTAATCCCCGCGGGTTTGGTAAGCTT
Source organism: Echium plantagineum (assembly GCA_003412495.2). Lineage (NCBI taxonomy): Eukaryota > Viridiplantae > Streptophyta > Magnoliopsida > Boraginales > Boraginaceae > Echium > Echium plantagineum. The sequence continues at coordinate 14,500,041 of CM016564.1, forward strand.
ATTTAGGAGAAGCACTAGATTCAAGCTTGTAAACAAGAATCGTGACAGAAAACTATAATCTTTCACTCAAATTGCAATGTTCATAGTTTCTACAATCCCTTTAGTAAAATTCTGCTACCCAAATAACATGACTAACTATGTTTACTAGCAAAAATGTGTTCAACAACATATCTAAAACTCCTCAAACAAAAAACCCTTCAATTATAAATACCTACACTCAGATTCTTGATTACATAGTCTAGTACTCACTAAATACATCATCATCAACATGCCCTCTCTGAAGAGTGTCTCGCCTAGGCGATGTAAGGGGGTCGATATCACATACCCAAGAGCCTTATAATACAAAATTTGAAGCCTAATTTGCTGAGACACACATACATTCACAAAGCAAACTTGAGTTGTTGACTTTCATATTTTCAACAATCATATAATGAGATATTGTAATAATAATAATCTAGTTCAACAATTGAAAAGACCAGGAGCATGAAGAAATGGGATTACCTCAGCTTGTGAAGCTCTTTGGTAAAAGGGTTTCAATAATTCTTCGAGATTAAGAGATTCCGACATCCTAATTACTGAGAAGACCGGTCGAACAACAGAGCTTTACGGCAGCTTATTTGTCCTCCAACAAGGTCACTGTAAAATAAAAAGTTAGGTTCATTTCTTTTCTTTTTTTGGTTGTTTAATGAAAACATTATTTTTATCTTTAATGTACTTTGTATCAATTAATTTAACGAATTTTGATAAATAGTAGAGTATATACTAATTTGGTATATATTTGTTTAAAATCAGAATTACTTATAACAAAGGATCGTAGCTATTAATATTTTTTTGGCAATTAATCATTGGGACGAAACTAAAAAAATAAGATTAAAACTATATTAAAATTCTAGATAATTAATTGTAAATAAAATTCTAATTTGCTGAATCAAATCTTTTTAAAATGAATCCCTACTTTGAAGGAATTATTAAATATGAATTCATTTTGAGTAGAAATGATATTGAATGCAAATTAACATGAATTATTAATTACATTAATGCAATTGATATCAAATTTCATGAACATAATAAAAACAATAAATTAAATATTAAAACAGATAATTAGAAAAGTAATATTTTCAAAATATTTTAATTTATTAATATAACATATATCAATAATATAAAAATAGAATGAGGGAGCTGGCTGACCAAGCTATTGAGCCTAAAGACTAGCTCGTGGCTAGACTCAATCAAGATGGGGCTAGGCTCGAGCCTCCACCCACCTGAACCTAATAGACATAACGGATTAGTTATAATGGATTCGTTGACATTCAGTCGTTTCACTCCATCACCCATGAAATTTTTAACATACGAGTAACTTTTAAAACTACCTACAATATAGAACAATAAAGTATTTCAAAAAACAAATACTCTTTGTCACATCAGATTATTCTTTAACTACATCACCAAATATCTACAATAACGATTAAACCCCACGTTTAATAGTATTTTATTCAATAATTCGTTTTCCTTTTCATTTTCATCCACATCACCATTCACTAACAAATACCCCAGCTTCATCTATATTTATTATCTCTCACATTCAATTCTACATATAACTAATTTATAAATTATTGTTATTACACATAGATGAATTAGTATTTATTATCTTAATATTCATAACATTTAAATTCGACATTGCCTTCGAATGTAGGAAACCTTCTAAAACCATTCACAAATTCGATTCGATCGTAGAACCCATTATAAAGAAAATGTGTCCTTGTAGAGAATTACCCTGGCTATTACTGATGGTTCTGCGTTTTCCTAGCCCACTGAACTGATGGGCGGTACTGAAAAAGTCGAAGGACCAACTGCTCCCTCTGGATTGGGCGGAGATTGAGTTCCCCTAGTCGAACTAGTTTTTCAGGCAATCCGCAAGGGCGTTTTGGGAGATAGCGAACATTCTTCACTAAAAAAGTGTTTCGAATACTTAATTTATGTTTTCTTAATTTTTTATTTTAGAATATGGCTTTACCTCTAGTGTATTATTCTTTGGCTTTTGATTTTTTCACTCCACTCATTGATAAATACACTCCAACTTTTCATTTTTAACCCTCATTTCTCTTTATAAAAAGTCACATTGCAATTATACATGGGCAATAGTAAGGGTATAAATGTAATATAATATCAAAAGTGGAATATAGTTATTAATGAATGGAGTGAAAAAATCAAAGCCCTATTCTTTTTACCATATTAATAGCAACACGCCTAAAATCATAGGTAGCGAGCAGATTTTATGTTCAATTTTGTAAGGAATCATATATGAAATGTAACAACCATATATTATATACAATTATGTCACTATTTCAAAGTCACCATTTGATCCCCAATTGCTCATATGGATGTTGACAGTCATGAAAAGCAATAGATCTTGAATTCCTTCTTAGGCAACATGCCAATTATCTACCTCCAATTTTCAAAGATAGTTTACATGTGTCAGATTATTTGTCTTGTAACCCAATAATTAATCCATATATGGGTTGTTTCACATATAAGTATAGGCCATTGTTCGTGGTCGATTACTCAATAACGTAGTGATAATTGATTCGAATTTTTATCAAGAGGTCTCAAATTCCACTCTTATTGCAGAAATAAATGTTTCATACTTTCTTTCAAGTGCATACTGTAATTACTATATTAGCTAAAAATTTATGTATTCGCTATTTGTTACTTATCTCTAATTTACTAAAACGAAAAAGAGTATAGCCCTTTGAAAAGTCATGGAATAGACACATCATGACCCAATACATGATATAAAATCAGATTTTATTCCACAAAATAAATGTAAGTTGTATGTTATGCATAAGGCTCATGATATAGTAGTCATCAAGTGTCCCATAAATATTGTCGTACTAAGACCAATAGCAACAATGACAACATCACTTGCTACAATCATTAGTTATTCCTTTGTAATACATGGACTTATTTTGATCCTTCCCTAGGTCTTATGTATTGTGGAATCTTAAAAAGGTGAATTGTTGATATCATGTACTACAAGTTGATAATCCATGAAAATATGCATGATGGTTGGTTGGTAAAATTTGAAATATGAGCGAAGATGTGGCGTTATGTTTTTATTTCAAAAATTCGTGATATTTTTCTGAAATTAATTTACAATAGAGAAATAACATATGAACAAAGTGTCGCTATATTTGATAAACAATTTTAACTGGTGTATCAATGGAGGCCATCATATATGGACCTTGGTCTTGCTGAAAGTGACTACTACCAAATATTTTCCTCATGGGTCTCATTCTATAGGATTTCAGCATAGTTGAAGATTGTGTTCATCAAATACTGTATACTGCATAAGCAACAGTTTATTTTTGTAAGAAAATTTGGTCTTGTAGATGAAATATTTTTTAATAAATCAAAAACATGTACTGCATAGGGTGTTCACGGACCGTTAAAGTTGCGGTTCAACATTTTTTTTAGTATACGAAAACTGTTGCTAAGACATCAAGTACTAATTAAATGTACAGTCTAATAGTCTCTTCAGTTTTGACATCTCTAACCTATCCTAAGCTTATTGCTGTTGAGATCTTCCTGCTTTTGTGAAAATTCTCTGGCCGGGAGCTAGGATCGCCAATGGATCATACGTCGATTTCTTCCTAGAAAACGCATCCCATTGAGAGCCAAAATGATCTTTCCACCTTTCTTGACTATTGTAATGAGGCAAGTATTGCTTCACACCGAGGCGTGCCTTTCTGCAAAAGTTCAGGATCCTCTTATTCTGTTTTAGTATATGTTGTAGCCCGTCTTTCCCCGAAGAGGTTGGAATTGCTGAAGATAAGAATGCTACTAGATAGAAAACATTCTCATCAGGTGTAACCATTGATGTTTTTCTCCACCTGCCAAGAAAACAAGAAAAAAGGTTTAAAATCGCGTTTTTTATAGGTAATGTGTGTTCTTGTAACAGTGATCGGTGAGATTATTACTTGGATTTGTTAACAGGGTAGATAAGTATTGGACCATTGCTCGTGTCTGTAAGAATTTTGCCAAAAACTTCTTGAGCAAACTGATGAATGCTTCTCTTCGGGATGAGAAGATTGAGCCAAGGGTGTGGAATATCCCACAACCCTTTTCCCCTAAGTTTCATCTCAGATATATGCACTCTGTCCAAGAATCCCACGTACGAAACTTCTGATTCGAAAAGGGTTGATGGAATGTAGTTCAACTTCGATAATTGTTCATCAGTGATCTGGAATTTGTGCAAAACAAATAGTCCGTATTAACATTTGAACTGCCAAGTGTATTCACTCAGGAAACAGGGCTGTTTTCGAATAGGACGATTAAAATTTACCTGGTTTATGTTTTCTGCATCTTGATATCGATATAAGTATTTGGCGATCTCAAGGCAGAAAAGAGTTTTCCCTTCAGAATTAAACTGGCTTGCAAGTAAAGGATCTTTAGGATTGAAAGATGACCTCCAATTGTTCACTAAACCTGTTCGATTTATGATTACAAAGCCTTCGACATAATCAAATGAATCTGCTGATGATATAAGATGTTCTTGGTCATTAGTGAACGTCTCGAAATCTGAGTATAACACCCTGATCCATCTCACCTGTGAACATCAAAGAAGTTCCATGTTTATTCGATAATTTTATTCGTTTGAATTGCATTTTCTTGATTCAAGGAAATTCGAGGTACCGTGATGGGTGCTTGCTCAAGAGCAATCCTAGCTTTGGTGATGATACCAAATTGACCAAGTCCTCCAAGAACACCATAAAAGAGATCAGCATTATGATTCTCTGTACAATTTACCACATTTCCAGTACCTAAAAAAACAGTTTAACTCATTACTTCTCACTTCTTAGTCAGACTTCAATTAAGACTGTTTGAGTAGTACATGTTTTCAAATACAGTCGAACCCATGAGCAAACGTAAGCCGTGAAAATAGGTTTCGACCACCAAAACACCCTATAAAAAAGGTGATAGATATGTTCAAAAAGTGTTGTTGCCTCTTATTAAAGTCAAACCTTTGTGGAGACTAAATTACCCTTCCTTGCATATAGATGACATCTACTTTTAGTATATTTATGATGCTTGATGTCTTTTCTGGTCTTTGTGGCTATAAATATTTGGCTGATTTATAATAAAACATCCTCTTTTTAGTGGTTGAGTATATATACCTGTGACAACTTCTAGTTGGTAGACATTGTTGATCTGTGGTCCATGTTTGAATGCTTGTCCACTGACTCCAGCATTTGATAAGGTTCCACCAACAGTAAGATGGAGGTAATCAGTCCAAGATTTTGGTGTTAGTCCCTTTTCAAGACTTTCATGTAGGATATTAATCCATAATTCGCCCCCGGGGACATCAACATATGGCGCATTTCCGGTACAGAAATCCAAGTGTCCCCCGGATAGCGATTCCATGTTTACGACAACTCCCTGGTGCGCTTGCGCCTGGCCTGCCAGGGAGTGACCGTGGCCTCGAGCCGCGACTGTTAGGCCTGAACTGGCTCCTAAATCATAAATGTATTTTATGGTTGTGGAAATATCAGTGACTGATTTTGGATGCAGAATTGCAGATGGTAGGTAATGGTAAATATTGCCAAAATCTTTTGCTGCATGACTAATGTTGTCAAAATGAATATGCCCCTCAATTTCTAACATTTTTAGTGATAAATCAAGAATTAAAGAATCTGATGAAGAAATAGTAGAGATAGCAAAAGGGTGGTTTGAACATAAATTTTCCCTTTGAATTGAGCCACTTACTAATATGACTATAAGAATTCTAAAGATCAAATCTTTTTGTTTTGGAAAATTTACCATTCTTGTGTGTTACTATTGAGAAATGAATAAAAGCAAGAGTTGGAAAAGCAAGTTTGAGTGATGAAGAAAATAAAAGATGGTGAGAACAATATATAAAAGGGGGGAAAAGGGGGGGGGGGGGGTGATGAGAGGTGACTACACTAAATATAAATAGATAAATTTAAAGGGAGAAATTGTATAGTATTGGGACATTTTAGGATTTTTTTTTCCTGTCTAAACCTTTTTAGTTTGCAAGAGGAAATTCACCAGAAAAAAGAGGAGATTTTATACTATTTTCTGATTTTTTGTGTACTTCACCTGGCAGATAATGCAACAACCTTTAAATAATTTTCTCTTACTTGACTTATTGAGTATTTTTACCATTTTGAGAAAGGGAAAATATATTGGTGAGTTTAAAAAAGTAGCAATATATTCAGATTTGGTGATTCTATCAACTAAACATGACTTCACTCTTCTGCTCAACTTGATTCTGTAAGTAAGTTTGTGTGCATGCAACATAAGTACATGACTACCCTATGTCAGATCCTCTGCTTCCTACTGTCTTCAGTCTTGTGTGATTATCAATTCAACACATGGATGGAAATTTTGAATTTTTGATACTCAAATAATAATAAGATAGTTCATTTATTTGTTAAACCTACGAACGGGCTTACGTGTTACTCAAAAAGCCAAAATACAATATTATTTGAGCGCAAAATAAATACGATAAAATTGTAAAGATAAGAGCTCAAACCAGTGGGATGGTTAGGAAGTCTATAAATAATAATAAGATACTTAATTGCAAAACCAATTACACCAAATGGAGTAATACCACACCCTAGGGCTCCTAGCACTCCCTACCCACCAACTAATACCTCACTAAGATTCTATTAGATGGAAGAATACCTAAGCATTTTGATGGAGGAAAACGTTAATAAGGTATAATCTAAAACTATACACAATATGAAACAATTTAATTATCTTATGCCACATCATATTATTTTTGTACCATCTCATCAAATATTTCAATTATATTTTATACTATGACTAAATCGATTCAAAAAATAATTTGATTTCGTCTTTCCTAACCATTCCTAATTAAATAAATAAAATAATTTATTTTCTTTTCAAATAAAGAAATCTTGTCTTAATATATAGATCTTAAAAAATAAAAATATAGTAAGAAAAGATTTTTTTGAATATTATTCGAAATTATAGAGAGAGTCAGAGAGGGGCGAATGAGATGTCAATTAAGCCCATTTTCAAGCCTTTCGTAGTGAAGTGTACTCAATATTCTCAAGTAAGAAAATGACAAAAATACCCTTCATTTTTCTAGGAAAATGACAAAAACAGCCTTAAAAATAATCATTTAACAGGAAAAGTAATGACAAAGACCATTTGTATCCACTTTTGAAACATAAGTCATGAACCGAAATATTTTTTAACACTAGTGATGAACCAGAACCTAATTGCAAACATGTGTGATGAGTGATTCCTTTTGCTTAACATTTGATGTAAAAAGTAACAAAATGTCAAAATACCCCTAACCATTTTTAAGAAAATGACGGAAGTACCCTTGAAAACTAATCATTTAACGAAAAAGGTAATGACAAGACTATTTTTGTCCACTTTCGAAAGATGAGTGATGAACATATACATTTTGAAATATTAGTAATAAACTGGAACCTCGGTACAAATATGTGCGGTGAGTAATGCCTTTTGCACTAAGTAAAAACATAAACTCACTACCCGCCATTTACTTTGATTTTTTGTATATCATAATTTCTAAAGTGGTAGCTGTTAAGATATGTGGTTTCATTCTAAAACCAATTAACAATATAAAGAATAACCAGCATCTTACATATTGACTCGGGAGGACACCGACTTTCTATGTAGGATGTACATATTAACAATAATCTGAGACCATGTAAGAATTAGTACATGAAAATATGTAAAGTGGCAATAAGGAAGTTTGTCTATCTCAATCCATCATATCGACTTTATGAGAGCAAACCACATGATGATGTGTTCGTGATAACATACCAATACTTCTCATTGGTTGCTTGTATGAATTTAGTGTATATATTTAGGGGTGAGAAGTTGAGCATTTGTATCCCAGTAAGAGGGGGAGGAGGGGGCCCCTACAAGGGAATGCAATGAGGTTCGATTTAAGTGTGTGACTAAAGAAGCATAAATCAGATTGAAGTGGAAATATGGCAGGAAAAATATTGACATTTTCACATTGCTTCACGAGGATTGACAACAAAAGAAAGTTTATTGAAAGGGAATCACATATTGTCATATCATATTGCTCCTCCCATTTGACACTTAACTTACTTCATTTTCTTTCTACTTTTTTCTTGTGTTAGTTAGCATGTGCTAATTTAATACGCGGACTATTGAATCTTCCCATTTTTAAGTTATTTCGCTCTCATGACTGAGATTACACAAAAATAAGATTGAATAAAAAAGAAGAAAAAAAATATGTCCTATGCACGAATGACTTCACGACTGAGATTACATAAAGACAAAAGTGAAACAAAAGAAGAAAAATAAATATATTCTATGCATGAATGACCGCATGATCGAGATTACACAAAGATCTCTTTGATCTTTTTTATTTATGAAATTTTTTGTTGAGCTTTTAGCAAACCACCTAAATAATTTTAATTATTAACTAAATTAAGAATTTTTCTTCATACTAATTACATAATAAATTATAGTTATTTGTATATTTAATTAAGTCTATGATTATCTTGTGGTAAAATACATAAATTGATATACTAGAGAACCTCTCCTCCAACCTATCTAAACTAGCTATTAGTCCATCAAACGGTCCTGGTGTACTACGGAAACCACTACCCTCACTATAACTGATTCAATTCCCTGTTATGAAGGGCAGACATAACATCTTCCAGACTGAAATTATTTTTACCCTTCGTCATAGATTCCCTAAAGTTCTCTAATGACGAAGGTAAACTAGCTAATTGAATCAAGGCAGCATCCTTAATCTTAATATCTATATTACACAAATCAAGTACTCCAATATTTATTAAGACAATCAAGGTGATTTTTCAATGATGAACCTTTCTGCATTCTGAGCCAAAATAGACGTTGCTTCAAACAACAACTTATTGGTCAAACTCTTCACCATATACAGACTCTCAAGCTTGCACCACAATCTAGCTGCAATAGTCTCCTCATCCACTTCTTTAATAACCTCATCCTCCAATACGAGAATCAACGTTAAATGTGCTTTCTCCTCGAGGTCAGTGATATTACTTGATAATGGATTTGGTGGAGGCACGCAGCAAAGGTGGCCAAAGACCCCCGTTGTTTCTGCATCGCCCTAGCCTTGATTTGCCAGAGACTAAAACCGATTCTCCCATTGAACTTCTCAAAAATCGTGACTTCACCACTCATCTTCTTCGGGGATCTAGCCCCAGACTCTGATAGCATTTTGTTATAACGGCGGAAGCGAATTAACCAAATATCGGATGCGAATCTTAAACAAAGAATTATGTAAAGTGCACGAAAATAAAGAAAACCAAGAATTTAACGTGGTCCTCTAACAACGTTAGGACTACTCCATGGTCTCCAGGCCACGAACAATTCATTATAATGGGAAGAACAGACTACAGAGTTGATCAAACTATGATCTCCGATGAATATGATTACTAGCCTACACTATTCCTAAAATATGATTATAAGACTTACTATTCCAAAACTCCTAATCTATGTGTATAGTCTCATACTAAATTGTATGAATAAATCTCCAATTTATAGGTAATCAGGAAAACTTAAGAAAACTATGAGAGAAAGCCCGAAACCCATCCAAAATCATATTTTTTGCCGGCTGTCCTAATCGTGCCCTATACTGACGAGAACTGCGTTAAATCTGCCCCCTAGGGTCACGCCCCGACAAGGGCTACCCAAACTCGGCTCCCAGGAACTCAGCTCAGGTAATGCTGAATATGATGAAAAACATAATTTAAAGTATATTTCAACAAACTCAATATTGAACTGTAATCTTATTTAAAATATGTTGAAATGAATGTATTAACGGCAAATGGCCGGAACCATCACCTATGTTTATAGGATGTTTCCAGTCAATCACCTGTGTTTTAAAGTGTTTCATTCCATCACCTATGTTTAAAAATTAGTCCCATTTGGTCACTCCGTTAACATTTCCGTTGAAGCTCCGTTAAATTGGTCACGTATATGGCACATGACATTTAGGGGAGGGTATTTTAGTAATTTCAAATGCTACAATGTTTAGAATGCATCACCCATGTTTATAGGATGTTTCCAGTCGATCACTTGTGTTTTAGAGTGTTCCACTCCATCACATGTGTTTTAAAGTGTTTCATTTCATCACTTATATTAAATGTAATTATATATATATATATATTAAATATAATTATATATATTAAATTATATCTTAAATATATATGATATATAATATGTATACATATAATTATATATTAACGATAATTAACTACAATTAACTATAATTAAATATAATTATATATTAACTATAATTATATACATATATTTATATATATATTAACTACAATTATATATATATTAAATATAATTATATGTATTAACTATAACTATATATATTTAATATACTTATATATATACTTCTATATTAAAATAATTACATATTAGGTATATATATCTATATTAAATATAATTGTATATATTAAATATGTAAATAATATATATTTAATATATAATTATATTTATATATTAAGTTTAAGTCTGAATATATTATGCTGATTTTATAACTAATCAATAAAAATTAAAGTAATAGTACATATTGAAATGAAATAAAATTAAATAGAAACAAAATAAAATTAAAAATAAAACTAAATAGAAAAAGTACTCAAGTTGAAATAAAAAATCTATAACTAATCAATTAAAGTAATAGTATAACTAATCAATCAAGATCTCAAAGCAAGCCAATCGAAGATTACTTACATTAGAAGAGAACAAAATGCAGCAGCTGACTTCATGGCTAAGAGGGCACAATCAGAAAATGAGCCGATCTATTGGAAGGACGAAGAGATTCCCAGCCGACTCAGAGCAATCATTCGACTGGAAGCCAGAGGGGTACCTTACATCCGATCGAGAATTGGAACTTTGCCCTAATTTCTCTGTTTTTATAAATAGTCTTTTCCTTTTCCTTTCTCTTTTTTGGGGTTAATTAGAGCGTGTTCTTTTTGACCCCCCCTCTTCTTTTTAACACGCAACCCTTGCTTTGCAAGGTTAACGAGGAAAAAAAAATATCCAAAATGAAATGAAACAAAATAAAAAATATACGTCTGATAATGTCTAATACTAAAGTAGGCATCAAGTAAACAATATGAGCTTGTAGCTTAATTGGTAAAGGTTCCATAGTCCATGGTGAGGTTGGGGACTGGAAACATTTAGCAAACATAGGTGATGGTTCCGGCCATTTGCCGATGTATTAATGTGAAGAAGTGATGTGCTTTGCCGTCACTAAGTCTCTAATATTAATGTCAATGGTGCACTTAAGTAAGTATAATGGTGAAAATAGTATTATTCAAGAACTAAATCATGTCGAATAAAATTGAGTATATTCATGATAATAGATGTTACTATGTTAGGTTAATGCATGAGTGTTTGGTTAGGTTAGGAATTAACTATTTTGATAACTTAGAGGATTAAATTGTTTTCATGTCTAATGGGACATGTAGTTGTTATTAATCCATGATACATTAGTTAACTCTTAAACAAAAGTAGCGGTGTATAACTGATATATCTAAATCATATTAAAAAATTTATGTGTGATCAAACGACCTAGTTAGCCCTCACGCAAAAGCAATAGCGTGCAAGCAATGCAGATAAATCAATTATGACAAAGTATGACAAATTCGTCGTCGTTCGTCGTATTCGCCCACTCCAATAACTAAAAACGAGCCCAACCTCGAACTAGTGGTAATTCGTCGATTCTGATCAAACGACGAAGGCTTATTTCGTCGTTTCTGCTCATTTTTCTAGTAGTAGTGCAATCTTAAACTAAAGAGTACTTGTAGAAAAAATCAAATTCATAATCTTGCAATTACAATCACCCTCCATAATCCTTCAACTTAGTCATCCTTACGGATATTAGATTGCATCATTCCATAAACAAGATACAATCTATTTGGATAGGGGCCTGGATGTCGTCTTCTCGTGTCATGGCACATATATAAGGGGTGGGGGTGAATTATAATGAATAGAATGTAGATAATATATAGTGTTCTCAATTCTTATCAACCATCAACTCATCACAAATTGTTGCAAAGTATATTGCACCCCAGATGTTAGACAACTTGCACTCAACTTCCCAATTAAATATCCTGATGTGATTTCACTGCCAAACAAGCCGTTACTGTGGATATAATGACTACAATTACTTACTGCACCTATTTTTTGGATATGTGTTTATCATGATAACTCGCCTAACAAATTTTGTTTTTAAACGACTCTCAATTAGTCATGCTTTATGTCGTATTAGTGTATTAATTTACACTGAATAGTCCTTCAACTATTGAGGATTTCATCTTTTAATGGCTCGATCGAGTTACATTTAAGTCATAAGTAGTTAGAGTTTATTGTAACAGTGGTCCTATTAAGTGGGGCTCAATTGCACATTCATCTCTGTAAATAGCAGTGGGATACCGTTGTAGTAATAGTTCTTGAAAGTGTACATCCAGTTCATTTTTAATCCTAAATATAATAATACCATTAGAACTTAACTTTTTGTGACATTTTGAGGGTCGAAATGAAACTTTTTTTTGTTAATGTGGGATAATTGTTTTTGAAATTTTTCCGTCATAGTTAAAACAAGCGGCAAAAATCTGGATTGTTATTTCAAAACCATTCAAATGCCTTAACATCAACTTTATTCATGTTTTTCATGGTTTGCTGACAAAACAAATTATCCCAGATTTTTAAAAATTTCATTTTAACCCAAAATAGTAATAAAACGTCAAGTTCTAGTAATATCCGTTAATTTTGGGACTAAATGCGACCCCGGTGTACATCTTTAGGGATATTACAGTAATAGTACAACCATTTACTGGGACGAATTGCAACTTGGCCCAAATTACTGGAACCATTGTTGCAATTAACTCTAAATAATTATATTCTATATAAGAGAAATAATTTTGGGGCTGAGTTATATTTTAATGAACCTTTAAGACAGTTATATTTTGATGAAAATTGAAATATCAACGAGGGAAATTATTATCATGCTCTAACAATTTCAAGAAAGTAGTAAATTTCTCTTAAAAGTAAACCACTTTTTTCTTGACTTAATCGAATAACCTATTGGAAAAAGGCTCTTGCCATTGATCATCTGACTTAATGCCCGATGTTGTGATCTGGTGACCGTTGGGGGATATCGAGTCTTGCTACCGGATGATGTGATCATCTTACCTAAGTACCGACCGGGTGTTTTTCAACAATAATGCACTAGTACCAAAAAGGGCTTAGGCAACGCTAAAAAATTCACTTAAACAACACAAAAGAGTGTTTTTATAAGAGGTATTGTCTAAGCGAAATCCACTTCACTACTAGTTTGATACATATTAAAGGGTAAATTGGTAATTTCATAAATCTCTTCCTAGACAGCGCTACACGAGAATGTTGCTTAAGTGACTTTCAGACAACATTCTTTTAAGTGTTGTCTAAGTTATGTTGTCTAAGCTTAATTTTTAAGTAGTGTTGCGTGCTTTCCTTTTGAGCTAAAAGCCATTATTTCACTCACACTATCTTCATATATCTATTTGAGAGTTAGAGTTTTCATGCTTGACATTTGTAGTTTCAAGGGTTTTTGGCCGGGGACATCACCTACTTTTTACCTATGTCACCAGTTGATCATTCACTTTTCAAAGTGTCCTGGTTGATCACTCACTTTTTAAAAAGTGTCTCTTTTGGTCAGTCAACCACTTTTCCGGGTGGTCAACTGCCGGTCAACTCACCTGGCACCCATGTGTGCCTTTAGTAAGGTTATGTTAGTCTTTTCAAGTCAAAATTGGCCTAAAATTTTCAATTAATTAGGTATTTGGCCCCAATTTTATGGTTAATTATAATTTGATCCCAATTTTATAGTTAATTATAATTTGACCACAAAATTAATTGAAAATTTTGGTTATTTAATTGAAAATTTTGGGGTCAAATTATAATTAACCATAAAATTGGGGCCAAATACCTAATTAATTGAAAATTTTGGGCCAAATTCGACTTGAAAAGACTAACATAACCTTACTAAAGGCGCACATGGGTGCCACGTGAGTTGACCACCCGGAAAAGTGGTCGACTGACCAAAAGAGACACTTTTCAAAAAGTGAGTGATCAACCAGGACACTTTGAAAATTGAGTGATCAACTGGTGACATAGGTAAAAAGTAGGTGATGTTCCCCGCAAAAAATCCTAGTTTAAATTACTTAGTTATTTGTATGTGAAATCCCAAAAAAAAACTCTTGGGTTTCTAATGGAGGTATTAAAAGGGGTGGCCCGTCCTGAAAGAGAGGTAAACGCCCTCATAGACTTTTTACTATTGTGATATACTACCTCCGTCCCTAAAAGATTGTCATATTTTGACTTTTATTAGTCAAACATTACAAAATTTGATCACGAATTCCCATCAAACGATAAGAAATAATATAGTCTTGTGGGACCTTGTTAGATTCGTCTCAATATATAGTTTTGAAATATTAACTTTTTATAATTTTTTCACATGTAGAATACTAGATATTTATGTTTTAAATTGTGTTTTGTTGACCACCAAAAGTCAAAATGTGACAATCTTTTAGGGACGGAGGGAGTATAATATATAAAATGTAAATAGACAAGGTAAATTTATAATCAAGTTGGTTGTAGGTTTCCTTTGTCAGGTGGTTATGGGTTCAAGTCTTTCAAGAAATGTTTATGCTTCAATTTTTAAGGCAATTTGAAACTTGTTGAAACTATAAATGTTTCCTTTTTAGTATGTCCCCCTATTTGTTTCTTCAAAGTTGCCCCTAACCTGGTTTTCTTAGGTGGTTCCACCAATTGGGTTATATGTGTTTTAATATGGATCATTGTACCCCTTGAGTTGTACCCATTTATTGCATGTAATTGATGATGAAAGTTGTGTTTCGAAAATCATGAAGTGTATTGAAATCGTGAAGCGGGGCCTTGAGTTTCTAGTATGGATTAGCTAGAAGGATAAAATTCGAAGTTGTGTGTGTGCAACGAATTTGTGGAGGTTCTCCGTTATTTTTATAGTGATTGTACCGAAAACCCAAGGCTGAAAAGCCAAAGCTCGAGCAGTGGAGGAACCGAAGCTCGCACATGCTAATCGTTAAGTCGTTTCTTACCCATTCATTGTTTTATCTACATTGTTTATTAATTGCATGTTTGATTATTGCAATTTAATTCAGCATATTCATTGTGTTTGATTGTTATGTGTTTAAGTTTCCTTATATTACATTATGACACATTTACATTATTTGCAAAAATTTGAAAAGATATAAAAGTGTAATAATTTTTATTTACCCTTTTGTAAAGATTACGCTAGGAATGATAATAGATACTTTATTAAAAATAAGGTTGAGTTGTAACCTTAATGATCTCGTCCCATCTGTCCTAAACAATTGTGAGAAGTAAATCACGAAATGAGCGGATAAAGATAGTTCATTGATTCATTTAGTTAGTAAATAGTCTTCCCTATTATGTGCCCTATGAATTCAAAACCCTAGCAAGTTTTATTCATTCTCCTTGTTTCTCCAATTATGAAACATTATTGTTCTTGGGACCAATGAGATTTTTCACACTGTACCATATGATCTCATAACAATGAGTACAAAGCATATTGCCGTACCAAATTCCATATAAATAATTTAAAATAATATGATATACAATAGCCACTACTTTTGTTGTCTAATTCCCCAAGTTAATATTTAAAAAAATTGATTACATCAAATAATATAATGTATGAACATTGTAGTGCACTTGGGATTCCACTTTCAATGGACATCAACAAAAAGAATGCTCAAGAAATTAATTTTTTAACCAAAATGTCAGATTTTGTATACCCTATTGGCCAATAAAAGAAGATTTAAACCATTAAATAATAAGTCTATAGATGTTGTGTGCTCTCTTTAAGGGGACAAAGGAAATCGACCAAGTTCGGCCAAGCACAAATAATGCAGTAAATATTTAATACACACTAGTTATTCAAAAAGGGGTGACAAACTTGTTAAAGGTGTATGATAATTGAAACTATTTCATGAATTTTATTGGCTGCTGGAGTTGGTGAAGAGATCCCTAAGAACATTGGCATGTGTGATGTTGATGATAAATTAAAAGAAGTTTATTTTATTTTATTAGATAAAGGGAGGATCACTAGGCCAGGGTAGTTTATTGGGTAGTTTATTGTAAAGAATGAAGTACATGTCACATACTTTTTGGGACATCAATGAGTTGATGCCAATATTTTTTACTCCTATTGAAAATTTAAAGGGTACAATAGTTAATTTTGTCCTATAAATAATAGAAAAAAATTATGATTTGATTTTCGATTTTTATAACTCCAATAGTTTAGATCAAGTTGCAGTTTAGTCCCCAATATAGATATTGTTACAGTTTAATCCCCAAAAGTGGCCTACAGTTGCAGATTAGTCTCCACGTTAACTATTCCGTTAACTTTTAACATCAACAAGCGATGAAAGATTAAATTTGAGACAAAAAATGATTTTTTTTGAAGACATAATTTCATTTTTTGTGTTAGAAATTGATGAAGGTTTGCATTTCAGCTCCATAATGAATTTTCATGAGCACCAAAAATGAGTTTGAGTCTTAAAAATTCAGTTTTTTGTCCTAATTGTCTTATCGCGTGTTGGTGTTAAAAGTTAAATGAATAGTTAACGTGGGGACTGATATGCAACTTTTTGACCACTTTCGGGGACTAAACTGCAATGGTGCCACTATTGGGGACTAAATTGCAACTTGGTGACATTATCGGGGACTATTTGTGCAATTCGCTCTTGTGAATTTCTCTCCCCAAATGACAAACATGATCAAATATAGAGGGGTTAATTGCATAAAAGATTACTAAAAGTATCTAATATTGCTAGTTCGATCACCCTCATTTTAAATGTACCATGTTAAATCATTTAACTGCATTTGTTTTTGAAAAACTTGGTCACTGAGTCGTTAAAAACTTGCGAAATGCACCTAAAATCTTTCAAAACAGCCCCGTGATCAAGTTTTCACAAAAAATACAGTTAAGTGATCCTACACGTTCCATTTAAAATGAGAATGATCGAACTGAAAATATTAAATACTTTCAGTAATCTTTAATACCATTAACCCAATATGGAGTTGCAATATATAATGTTGTTGATCGATATTGAAAAAATATTATGCAATTGAACTCATTAATATGTCGCTTAAATATTAAGTAATATAATAGTATGGCTTATTTGTAGAGTTAGTAGAGTAATTTCAAGACACAAAACCTATTAAGACATACCTAATAATATGGCATAATACGAAACAACGCGATATGGAAACGCTATATAAGGTGTCTTCACTTAGACAATAGAAGTTACTTTTTTTGTGTTGTCTAACATATTTTTACTCCACACCTTAGACAACACTTCCGTGTAATTATAGCCTAAAATCTTACAACAAAATCAATCCATAACCTTTTTTTTACTCCACACCTTTTTATTTCAGTCATTATCCTCTCAAATCGTTTCCTCTCTCGAAGCCATCATCAACCACTTTTTACTCCTTTTTTGTCATGTCAAAGTTGGTTAATGTTTATATACAATTAAAATTGATTGTTGAATTATCTATAATAATTTATGAGTTCTATTATATTTTCTGCATTGTTGAATTTTTTTCTTTATTCAGACGTGAATTGCAAATAAATTAAAATTTACAATTTCCTGAAAACGTTTTATGTGTTTACCTATTCGAAAATAATCTAGTTTTTTATTATTAAACAGTTGCCATAAATATGAACTAATCTGATTTTATGTGTTTACTTATTCTTCCGTAACAATAGAACTAGTAGTTTATGGTTATAACAGCATAACCAATCCTAATGCATAACTAATGTAGTTCCACAACCGATGTACAAATTCATCTACAGTTGTAGGATATGATGATGTCGATAAAAATTCGATGAATTTGATGATGATGATGCTAAATCAGATTCGTCAGCAACTATACCGGTTGAGTTGATGACATCGACAATGATGTTAACCCAGGTTCGATGCCAATTTTGTACATGTATAACCATGTTATTGCTCTGTTATATTTATGGTAAAATAACCATATGTAGGTACTTACTTAATTAGTTCACATAAGTTAAGCATTATCTGGTTAATATATATTTATTATATTTATAAAATAATCAATTATAGGAAGTTAATTATAATAGCATCATAATTATTTTAGAGTGATCATCACTCAACCCCCTGTGGTTTAAATATGTGAAATTATTAAAAGATCCTTTATCATTGTGGTACAAAAAGGCTTTAGACGGCAGCTTAAAAGATACCTTAATTAAACGGAACAAAAAACGTTGTTAATAAGAAGGGTGGTGTTGTGGGTGGGGTTGTTATTGGTCCGGAAAAACCGAGATCTACTCGGTACTCGGTTCGTTTATTCGCCCGATAAGATAACGGTCCTCTAGCGGGTAAAAGAATAACCGGTACCCGATAAGTTACCCGATAGAGTATCCAATAACAAATCATATGTTAATTTTTAGATGTTATATTTATTTATTTTAATTTTTTTAGGATTTTTGTATTGAACTTTTTTTTGTCGGATATACTCGGAATCGGTCCGGAGCGGTATTCACCCGATAAGTTATTGGATAAGCAGCTATCCATAAAATATACTCGATATAGTTATCAGTCCGAACTTGGTAGAACCGACAACCTAACGATCCGATTCCCGGGAAAATGGATACCCAAACCGGACCGGATCGCTAACAACCCTAGCTATGGGAATATATATGGGATTTCCTTATGTCGATCTTGATTAAAAAAAAAAAGGGTTATTGCTATGGGGTTTCCTTATGTCATAATTTTAGGCATGATTCACAAAAAGATGCCGTTTATGTGAATCAAAATGCTTGGTCGACGGTAAGGAACCTCAAGTTGAGATTATGGCACGTATTCTTTAAAAAACAGTGAATACATAATGAAAACATGTACACTTATGACAATCAAATAATATAATGAAGATATATAATATACTCCTTCCGTTCCTAAAAGATTGTCACATTTTGACTTTTGGTAATCAACAAAACACGATTTAAAACATAAATATCTATTATTCTACATGCGAAAAAATTATAAAATGTTAATATTTTAAAAATATATATTGAGACGAACCTAACAAGGTCCCACAAGACTATATTATTTCTTATCGTTTAATGGGAATTTATGATCAAATTTTGTAATATTTAACTAACAAAAGTTAAAATGTGTCCATCTTTTAGGGACGGAGGGAGTATTTGGTAGTTTTCATTACTAGTTCGGCTGTTCTCTATTATTGGCCATCGTACTTGCATGCTACTCTATCTCAGTGTCTAGTTGTTCTCATTGTCGCTTGTTAGGTTTAATTTATGAACGTGGAAAGATTTTCTTCATAGATTCACACCATACTTGTCAAATTATTAACGTTCACAATGTATCATTTGAATCCACAAAACAAAGAAAAATGTTTGATCTAACATTATAATGGAGCAAATAGCTCCATTGATCACTAAAATTTATTTAAAAAATCTCAGTCAATCACGTTAGTATGACCTTGTATACTTTCTATTATTAATGTTGGGTATTATATATACTTTCGGTCACTTATACATTTTTTAGGTACAACTAATCCCTCTTTTGAGAAAGACAATCAAGCCATACAAACTCGGATATTGATCAAACGACATGGGACAAGGTATGTCACTATTCGAGTATTATGATTTTATATGTGAAAATCAGTTAATCAAAGATCCTGTAAATTATAGGAATTAAGATTAATGTTTCTCATGTGGTATCAGAGCCTGATTGTTGAATACTTGATTTTCCTTGAATGTTATCATTATATATGTAAAATTATTATTTTATGTATTTTGTGTAAAAACTTATGCGATATTAGTTTATTTTACATGATATACGCGTAGTCGTATACTGATCATGAGTTTTAATGCAAATTTGTTTAATATGTTTATCATGTTATCACTATTTTGAATGTGCTTTATTTAGAGGGGTATTTCTATCATTTTATACTTAACTATTTGTAGGGACGAACCTACTATAGATCTAGTGTATTCATAATAATATCCTAACAAAAAATACATATAGCCTAACGGTAATGGTCGTTCTTTAGCATGAAAGAGGTTGTGCGTTCAATTTTGGCCTAAGGATGAACTAAATTGAACCTTTTCAGTTAATATCATCCATCAGGGACTAAAATGCACATTTTCGAGAAATTTTAAGTTTTAAAAGTCCTATTTCCGTTCTATTTACGCTCTCCTTCAAAAGAGGGACTAATATGCATATTTCACATCAATATCAGGGACCATTTATGCATACTATACATTATCTAAGACCATCTTGATAATTTTCTCTCTCTATATATCATCAATAAATTATTACGGTAACATATTATGTTAGTTTATCCATAAGTACGATCATAGAAAATTGGAGGAAACATTGACACAATCTTAAAATTGTGAAACTTTCACACAAACGGACGCTACGCACATTGTTAATAACTAAAAAATGATCTTAGAGTCTACATTCGAGTTAGCACCATACTAACTACAAAAAGTTAAAATACAACAATTTTATGATTGACTACATATAAATAAAAATCAAAATCTTTAAATTCTTTTCTTATTGTACGAGCAAGTAGACTAATTAGCCCCAAGGAGAGGACATATCTTCACATGAACTGGAGTTGATTGTCAACAAAAAAACCCTATAAATATGGCTTTTAGGCGCACGTTCATCGATAGAAATTGATTTATGCATGTTTCTGGAGTTGGACTTTCGGGTACTAATTGTTCTATCGTTCCCTCAGAAGAAAAAACACTAGATATCATTACAAAATAATGTACTTGATGTATACCTATATGCCTATATATTCCCTAGCTAGATTATGTAGAAATAGTTGTGCTCTAATAAGAACACTAATTAGATGCATCTATTATAAAGAAAAATTATTGTCCCACACTATATACTCCCTCTGTTTCACCTGGATTCTTTACAAATTTTTTACTTTTTTAAAATAATTAATTGTTTATAGTTTTAATGCAACTTGAAGGTTATTTTCTGCTTTTTACCTCTTTAATAAAGTAACAGTACTTCAAACTACTGTTAACTTTTTGAGTACATAATAGTAAACTCTTCACTTTCCGTAATAAAAATGTTTTTTGTTCAAACAATCAAGTATAGTGACACTAACTATCTCTGATATGATAAAAATTTAAATTTTTCGAGTTAGAATCTTAAGTCAGATGTCATCAGATCTATTGAACAATCAGCATTTATCCTATATTATTATTATTGAATATAAAATCTATATTGAGTTTAATTGTTAAATCATACTAAATGTGTTTTATATGATTATAAACTACTTTATTTATTAATACTAACTATTAATTATAACAGGATCTTCAAAAATATTAATTTGATACAATGAAACAATATTATTTGTTAAATCACTTACTTGATTCCGCACATGTGAGAGGGTTAGGGAGAATGGCTACGGTTCATAATCGTTCATTAATTTCATTAATCACCATATAATTTTTTTCAATGTAAAGATAATACACATTATTAAAATATTCCATTTTTAAATAGTACAAAATAAATTATTCAAGAAATGTACTAAAATTATTCTATGCACCGATTTAGTTGTGTACCAAAATTTGTTAAATAAATTGGTATAAATTATTAAAATGCAAAAATAAGCTTAGATAATTGACATTAATAAATATTTTGAAAAAATTATTAATATACAATTTTTATGGTTAATGAACAATTAACGAACAAAAAACCTTAATGAATTGTAAATTTCCGTAGGGTGACGTCCCACATTGAATCATGTTGGTTTTAAGAAGAATCTATAATTTTTGTTTCATTTGTAAATTAGCAATGATAATTACAACTAACGAATCCATGAATAGTGAAATTGAAAAGTATCACAAACTTACGAATACAAAAGTTCAAACTAAAGTAACAGTTAAAGTATAGAAGCAATATACTTCCAACAAAAGTGGAATCTAGACATCTTAATAGAAAGTCGTGTTAGATAATACTAGACTATTGTTGAAAATTCTGATACGAATACAAAATAGTTGTGTGAAGGAAGGCTAAGTAAGTCTAGTGGGACAAAAAAAATCTTAGGATCCCACATCTAAGGCTTGCTTTTTTTGTATTCGCTTTATATAGTTGGACAAAATAGCATTGCCTAAATTGTAACACATTATGTCATAGCATGTGCGGGTGCAAGACGGTACAAATTTAGGACAAATGAATAAATCTAATATACATAAGTCTGGGAGTGAGACCTTACTAATATTTTGTATGCCAATAATATGAAAATTACACTTTGCACCCACAACCTTTTGAATGAATCAGTTTTTGAAAAACTTACCACTCCCCAATTTCAACTATAACACACAACAATAAAAACGAAAAATACATTTTCTAAACGATTCCCTGACGATATTTTCGTTCCAATCAATTCGTTATAATCTGCTTATAAAGTGATTTTATGGTTGCGTCGGTTTAATCATTGTATCCTGAAAAACAAATCATTTCGAATTACCTTAACACCTTCGGATAGCGAGAAAATTTGCTTTAAAGAAATTGTGTTGCACAAGTCTTGGCTAGTTGATGTTTAGTGTAATAAATTTTCTACTAAAGGTTGTCTGCCACAATTCTATTTTCAGTATTTCGTCCCTACAACTATTTGTTAACGAGGTTTACAATATTAAATCATACATAAAAAAATGTATAAATTGTTGATAATCCAAACCATAGATGGAGTGAGAAAATATTATGCAAACTAAGCATGCTTGTTGAATAAGTGTATATATATATATATATATATGTAGAGAGGAAATTGCCGAAATGGTCCCCGAAAGTGGCACCAGATTGCATTTTGGCCCCCAATAGTGGCACCGGTGCAGATTAGTCCCCGAAAGTGGCCAGAAAGTTGCAGTTTGGTCCCCAAGTTAACTTTTCCGTTATAATTTAACGTTGACACGCGGTTTTGGGGTTAAAATGGGGCAAAAACATAATTTTAAATACTTTAACTTACCTTAAGTTACTTTAACTTAGTTTTGGTGCCAAATTGCAATTTCCAACTCTTTTCCCTCCAAAAATACACGGGTCAAACATATTAAACACGTGAATAAATACACGGGTCAAACATATTAAACACGTGAAATAAATACACGGGTCAAACATATTAAACACGTGAAATAAAGACACGGTCAAACCACGTTAATAATATTACTTATGAAATCAAAATTTTCATTTCGGATATAATGGCTCCACTTTCTATTGCAAAACATGTCAACATAAATAGAAGAAGAAATTTTAGTTGAAGAAGAAATTGAGGAGGGAAAAATGGAGGAAAAAATTGTGGTTTTGGGTCTTCATATAGACATTTCATTTAGGAGGGAAAAATTGAGGAATAAAGTTATTTTTGGAGGGAAAAGAGTTGGAAATTGCAATTTGGCACCAAAACTAAGTTAAAGTAACTTAAGGTAAGTTAAAGTATTTAAAATTATGTTTTTGCCCCATTTTAACCCCAAAACCGCGTGTCAACGTTAAATTATAACGGAAAAGTTAACTTGGGGACCAAACTGCAACTTTCTGGCCACTTTCGGGGACTAATCTGCACCGGTGCCACTATTGGGGGCCAAAGTGCAATCTGGTGCCACTTTCGGGGACCATTTCGACAATTTCCTCTATATGTAGATGACTATTTAGAGGGTATCTTTTAGGTGGATTCTAGGTCCTTTTTAAGGACCATTGTTTGTCCATAGAAGTTGAAGTTAGATTTGTGAACCGTCAAAAATACATCCTTAGATATGGGCGACAAAGGCCTAAGGACCCAATATTAAAAGCAAGATGATGATGATGAAGATGCATAATTCAACATGCCATTATCAAATGAAAACCAAGATGCCACAAAGGTTTTTGTCACTTGTCAGTGGGAAGAGAACATGATAGGACCTCCTAAAAGTTGAACAGTTTTCTCCACTTCTGGAATCATACAAAATCATTATTAACCTGCAAATAATTAAGATTTTTGGACTCACGAACAAGCATTTTTCTCAAATATTCCGATCCAAGAAAAATGGATTTAGATAGCACAACTTAAATGACGCATGAAAAAATGTTGTCTAAAGTTGCTTAGACATCGCTAAACAACGCTTATTTAAACGCCTAACCCTCCACTGTACTAAATTTCCCAAACACTCGTCGAATCTCACATAACCCTCCAAACACCTCCATCATCTTCATTCACTGTACTTCAGCGCCTCAATTTTAATAGTTAAATGGCATATTTGATTATATACATGATTCAGTTTGTATAAACGAATAAACGATTGTAATGTACTCATGAAATATACTTTATTACCCCTTAATTTAAGATTATTTTTTCAAAAATAATCATTTCTTTTCGAGTTTTATTTCCAAATTTGATAATCAAAAAGGGAGAAAAGATTATATTTATAATACAAATTTAAATTTCTAAAATTTTATGCAAAGGTAAATAATCTTTACAATAATTGAAGAAGTAACGAGTGAGTATTATAAGTTAGAAACCAATTGAAAAGAGATACTCGAATAGCCTGGTGGAAAAGGCTCTCTCTAGTGACCAGAACGTCCTGGGTTCGAATCCCACCTCATCGTTAATTTACAAAAAAAAAAAAAAGCAATTGAAAAATATATGTATAAGTTATTATAATGTAACCATCCAATATATGTACAAATATATTTATGAATAATATGTGTTATATATTACATTATCAATTTTATTTACTCAGTATATTAAGAAATAAAAATTATATATCAAAGCTTTAAAAATAAAAATTAAATAAGACTAGTAAATAAAGATGTGCATTGAACATGAGAAATATTAACTTCTTGTGGTTTTAGTCGAGTATTATTATGTTCATGTGCATGATTTTAACATATACCATCTTTGATATTAAACTTTTTTAAATGTAATGTTTGAACAAAAAAATTTACATTTATATTTGATACTATATCATAGACTCATATCTATATATTTGGCCGAACAAATATTTTTGGGATTAATTGGATAAATAATGTAGTGTTCATCACACTTGGACGGGCTGAACAATTTGGGCTCCGGTTATAGTCTACGGACTACGATAATATATAATTATTTATATATATAAAGACTTAATGGACTACGGCCCACATACGGCTGGCCCACGATGCGTACACGCTTAGCCCACGGTTCGTCCACGCATGCCCCACGGTTTGGACGCGCTTCCGCGTAAATAAAACGCGGATAAATTTGACCGATTACTGCCGGTTTGCAGGTTTGGCGCGTTTTTTTCACGCGTTTTGCTACGTAAAGTGGTCCGATTTTTACAGTTTTAATTTTTCACGGGCTTTCGGTTTCTCTCACGCGTTTTCGTTAATAATCACGCGTTTTTGGTCAATTATACAAGGATAATAAACATTAATAATGACACATGGATAATAACTGTATATAAAAAAGGGTTAAAGGCGTTACAACCCTGACCAATTTCTCGTTTCCATTCCACCCACTCTGTAAGTCTAATTACCATTCCAGCCATCATCAATTAAAAAACATGTCATTGAATATATAGTTGAATCACTACAAATAAAATTATTCTCTTATGATTGGATTTAGTTTTTCTGATTTCAACATATGTTCAACCATAGAACCAATTAAATTATGAACTTGTTAATAATTGGGGTTAAATGTAGAGAATTAATTATATTCATTTGAAAATTTTGGTGGAAATTAAATAAGCTAGTTTGATGAGTAAATTCTTGGGTGCTTCACAATTTTAATTTTGTATGGACACATAATTCCAATTTGATTATTATTGTCTCCAATAACTAGTCAACAAAGGCAAGCCAATTCATCAATTGTGCATTAATTAATTGCACTCTTTCTAGCCCTCACGTTCACTATACGCTATTGAATTGATTTGGAGTATTTGTGAAATATGACATTTTTCTAACTTTTATTTTGGTATTCATTTTGTTCGTCTATATGAATGACTTGTCAATTTACTCCAGCTAGATTTGGTCAAGTTGCAATATAGACTCCCCATTAATAACCAAGAACAAGTTTTATGGCAATGACTTTAGTGGTGTTAAGCTAATGGTGGCGTTATTTGTAGGAGGATTATGATAACGAGGGGCGAAAGCGAAACCATAAATATTAAGAAAGTAAAGTTTAAAATATTAAAATGACGAGAATGAACAACACCTGAAACAGGTTTGTCAAAGATCGATCGATATAGTTCTAATCGAGTTCAAAGCTTATTTTCCGGGGTTCGGCCGAATTGGAGCAGAAGCGAATAGGACGAAGACTTGGAAGTCCACTTTCGACTCAAATCATAAGTTTGGTTGTCTTTTCAAAGGTAGCAACACCTCATGCATGTCGGTACTATCTCACTTCTTGCCAAGACTTTGATTAGTAAGATTCCAATGGAATAATTGGCCTGCAAAATTTCGTACCAGGCGTCCACTTTGGGTCATTCTTGAGTCCTTATCCTCCATGGCTCCATCTATAAATTCAATGTTTTATTTTGCATTTAATTCCATCAAATTCTAACACCATTTTGATTCTTACATTCTCTGTAATAATGGCTCGTGGAAGTTCCTTGGTCACTTTTCCCTTGTGTTTACTTGGTCTGCTTATGTTGGCTGCCCTCCAAGTATCAGGTTAATGGCACTATTATGCATTGTGCGATACTATCTGTTATATTTTGTTATTTATCAATTTTTTCGATCTTCCATGTACTCTACCATTTTCAATGGCAT
Source organism: Echium plantagineum (assembly GCA_003412495.2). NCBI lineage: Eukaryota > Viridiplantae > Streptophyta > Magnoliopsida > Boraginales > Boraginaceae > Echium > Echium plantagineum. The sequence goes on from CM016564.1 coordinate 14,526,935, forward strand.
TTAACGTTTTAATGATGCAGATGCTCAAACCGGAGTGTGTTATGGCATGCTTGGTAACTCGCTACCAAATGCAGGGAACGTTATCAATCTCTACAAACAGAACAACATACGGAGAATGCGTCTATATGACCCGAATACGGATGCCCTAGACGCCTTGGGTGGCTCAGATATTGAAGTAATCGTAGGTGTCCCAAATAGTGACCTTCAAAATGTTGCCTCCAGTCAAGGAAACGCTGATAAATGGGTTCAAGACAACATCCTCAGCCACCCAAACGTTAACTTCAAGTACATCGCTGTTGGAAACGAAGTTAGCCCTCGAAGAGACACATCACAATATGTTCCCTACGTTGTTCCCGCAATGAAAAACATCCAAACCTCCATTTCATCAAATGGTCTCTCTGGCAAAATCAAAGTCTCCACTTCAGTTGAAACGGGACTAACAGATAACTCTTTTCCCCCCTCACAAGGAGTTTTTGGACCCGATGTTCGCGATTATGTAGTCCAAATTATCCAGTTCCTTAAGGACAACAATTCCCCTCTACTTGTCAATATATACCCATACTTTGCCCTAAAGCAGACGCCCTCAATTGGTCTTGATTACGCGCTTTTTAAAACCGGCATTGATACAGTTGACGGGAGGTACCCGAGTTTGTTGTATGCAATGCTCGATGCAGTATACGCTGCAATGGAGAAAGTTGGGGCTCCTGATGTGCGAATTGTGGTGTCGGAAACAGGGTGGCCTACACAAGGTGGTCATGAAACTACTGTTGAAAATGCTAGGACTTATAACAATAACTTAATTCAAAGTGTGAAAACTGGGAGTCCTAGAAGACCTACAAGTCCTCCAGAGACATACATTTTTGCTATGTTTGATGAAGATAAAAAGGAGGCTGGTGAGGAACAACATTGGGGTATTTTCTCACCTAATGAGGAACCTAAATACCCTGTTTCCTTCAATTGATAAATTGTTGTAACACAAAATATTACAATAAGGACTTGGTTGTCCAATGTATGGTTTAGTTTGTATGGAGCATTGTAATAATATCTTTGACAATAAAATAAGAATAGTTATTAAAATTAAACAAAATTTTAGTTCGGCTCATTGATTCCCAAGCTGAGCCTCGAGCTGAATACCCTGAGCAAGGCCTCGAGCCTTCGGGTTCATTTACAATCCTAATTATAATTACCTATCTATAAACCCTAAATGTATGCTAAATGATACTCCCTCCTATTCAAAATTTAAGACGTTTTTCGTTTTTGCGTGTCAATTTTGACCATCAATTACTTATTATTTTTTCGTCCAAACAATATAAAATTAATATCAATAACTTTGTAATTAAGAATATTTTCATAAAAGTAAATTTTTATAATTTTCTATAATATAACTAGTTAGTTATTTCGCGGAAGAATAAAAAAGACATAATTTCAATTGGAGGGAGTAATATTTCTTTCCTTTTTTTAGGACTAAATTACCCTTCCTAAATAAAAATATGAGAAAGTTAATTATGATGAAATTTATCATAAATAAGGGCAATTGGCTTCATTGATCACTAATATTTGCTAAAAAATTCCAGTCGATCACTCATAGTATGATTTTGTATATTTTTTTATCACTAATGCTGCGTATTATGTATATATTGGGTCACTTACACATTTTTTTATATACAACCCACAAACTTTTGACATTTTAAACATTTTTACTAGGGATATTGTTGTCCGTCTCTAATCAATTTGTTATTATTATTATTATTATTATTTGTAAATTAGCGATGAGGTGAGATTCGAACCTAGGACCTTCTGGTCACTAGCAAGAGCCTTTTCCACCAGGCTATTCGATTACTCGCCTCTAATCAATTTGTTATTAAGCTCTACTAAAACTCACCCATTTCAACATGGAATCATGACTTTACGAAAAAAAGTCATACAGAAAAAAACCAATATTGAAAATCAAGTTGTAATTTTTCATATCAACTTTACGAAAAAAGAATATTTATAAAATCCTAATTAGTTTGATAAGTAAATTCTTAGGTGCTTCACATTTTTCATTTTTATGGACACGTAATTCCAATTTGAATGATATTGTTTCCAATAGCTAGTCCACAAAGGCCAAACCCATTACTCAGCCCTCCCGTTCACTATACGGCGTTATTGAATTAATTTCTATCTGTTATCCTATGTGAATACGACGTTTTCCTAACTTTAATTCCATATAGTTCGAATCGAGTCCAAATCTTATTTTTCGGGTTTGGCCGGATTGGAGCAGAAGGGAATACGAAGGAAGACTTGGAACTTGGAAGTCGTCCACACTCTCGACTCAAATCATAAGTTTAGTTGTCTTTTCAAAGGTGGCAATACTCCATGCATGTAGAAACTATCTCAGCTTCTTGCTAAGACTTAATTGGCCTGCAAAATTTCGCACCAGAAGTCCACTCTGCATAATTACTGAGTCATCTTTTCCTCCATGGCTCCATCTATAAATTCAATGTTTTGTTTTACCTTTAATATCATCAAATTCTAACACCATTTTTATTCTTACATTCTCTGTAATAATGTCTTATGGAAGTTCCTTAGCCACTTTTCCCTTGTGTTTACTTGGGCTGCTTCTGTTGGCTGCCCTCCAAGTCTCAGGTTAATCTCAACTTATGGTTTTTTGCTACTCTGTTTGTTGTACTTTTATTATTTGTCTATTTTTTCGATCTTTCACGTACTCTACTATTTCCAATCGTATTTAACATTTTAATGATGCAGTTGCTCAAACCGGAGTGTGTTATGGCATGCTTGGTAGCTCACTACCAAAAGCATCGGACGTTATCAATCTCTACAAGCGCAAGAACATACGCAGAATGCGTCTTTATGACCCGAATAAGGATGCCTTAGTAGCCTTGGGTGGTTCAGACATTGAAGTAATCCTAGGTGTCCCGAACATAAATGACCTTCAATATGTTGCCTCCAGTCGACAAAACGCTGATAAATGGGTTCAAGACAACATCCTCAGGTACCCAAACGTTAAGTTCAAGTACATAGCTGTTGGAAACGAAGTCAGCCCTCGCAATGGCCACACATCAAGATATGTTCCCTATGTTGTTCCTGCAATGAGAAACATCCAAGCCTCCATTTCATCAAAAGGTCTCTCTGGCAGAATCAAAGTCTCCACTTCAGTTGAAATGGGACTAACCGATAATACTTACCCCCCCTCACGTGGAGTTTTTCGACCTGAAGTTCGCAATTATGTTGTCCAAATCATTCAGTTCCTTAAGGAGAACAATTCCCCTCTACTTGTCAATATATACCCATACTTCGCCCTAAGGGATACCCCTTCGATTGGTCTTGATTACGCGCTTTTTAGATCTGGCGTTGATACACCGGACGGGAGATACCCGAATTTGTTGTATGCAATGCTGGATGCAGTATATGCAGCACTGGAGAAAGTTGGGGCTCCTGATGTGCAAATTGTTGTGTCTGAAACAGGGTGGCCTACACAAGGTGGTTATGCGACTAGTGTCGAAAATTCTAGGACTTATAACAATAACTTAATTCAAAGTGTTAAAAATGGGAGCCCTAGAAGACCTAGAAGGGCTCCAGAGACTTACATTTTTGCTATGTTTGATGAAAATCAAAAGGGTGGTGATGCAGTGGAGAAATATTGGGGTATTTTCTCACCTAATGGCCAACCTAAATACCCTATTACCTTCAATTAATAAATTGTTGTAACACAAATTATTACAAGAAGGACTTGGTTGCCAATGAATGGAGCATTGTAATAAAGTCTGACAATAAAATAAGAATCAACAATTCTATAGATTTTATATATAAAGGCTGAGTTTGCATGGGGTCGACGCGTTTCGTCTCCTCCACGCGAGCCAACATTTCATGCATAAACGAGTTACCTTGCGCTTCCGAAGTTGTACATTTAATAATTTGCTTCACGAGTACATACGCGCGTAATTGAGCTTGTCTAACAGACAGATGCAAGTTTTGTTGTGCCCTTACGAGACCAAAATTCTACTTTATTTTATATAATTCCAGTTTTTTCTTGTTTTACATAACTTACAATTTGTAATTTTAATGTAAAAATAACCCTCTGAAGTCAAGGTACTAAGTCGAAGTAATAAATAAATTTTGCATGTAAAAACAAATAATTTCGTGATCATAATTAAATCTTCAAACACAAAATGAGCTCTTTAATTTGGTAACAAAACATCATATACAGGGTAAACAGAGTAAATCAAACCGAATCGCAGACACCATTGACACTAAATGTGATGTGCTGCACTCACACAAGCAGACATCCTCTGCGTAAAAATGAAACGAAAAAGGCGAAAGCATATACAGTTATTTCGAAATCTAGTTTGCATATCTGAGCTGTGAGATGCCACATTTCCTTTCTGTGATGCTCATTTCGCCGTTAAATGAATTCCAAGACGAGAGCTTCGACTTATAAGGCGAATTCTGACCCGAATGTGAATCATATAGGGCTAGGCGTTGTCTTGGAGTGCTCAATGATCTGGATTTCGCCTTTGCAGATTCTGTCGCAGCCATGTACGTTGGAAACATCATTGGCGAGTTTTGCAAGGAACTATCACTCATGTCCCCGAACGATCTTCTTGGTCTCGAAAACGGGGAATTTAGTCCATCTATAGAATCTTGATCACAGAATGCATTTCTCAGCTTGAGTCTTGAAACTTGGTTTCCATCTCTTGCAATAAACCTTGATTGCAGAATTGAGTTATACAATTTGCTATTATCTGTTGGTGGCTTCTTAAGTGTCTGAATTTCTGTCCATCTATCAATTTGGCAGCTCTGCTCATCCATTTTCTCATTGGTACCCGCCATTTCAAGAAATTCGTCATTTCTCCGTTCCTAAATTAATAAAACCGAATGCAGACTCATTTAGCAAGAAAGCTAATCATCGAAGAAGTTGGTTATCGATAATTGTCAATTTGAAAGAAAAGGCTAACTTGTTCTTGAATGAAAAGTAGAGAGCACAATTAGTTACATCTGGAAAGTTGAACTTACTCTATGGGAGTATGAGTACTTCTTCATGCGTTCCCTTTTAATCAATGCTTCTTGTTTCTTTAACCAAGATATATCCATGTCTTCCCTCGAAACCGAATCGAGACCCCAGTTTCTTTGTTTATTAAATTCACACTGAGGACGTCAGAAGATGGAAACGAGTTATTTGGTGAAATACACAATCAATTAGTCACCTTATAATCATAGTGAATTGCAGAGTATAACAAATAACAAATCGCACGAACAACGATTGTTATGTGTCGCGTTTGATAAGAGGATGCATTTTCATTCAATTCAGTATTTAGGACACAAATAATTTAAACTAACTAGTGAATCATTTAGATAAGTAGAATTTCCAAGAACTTGCTTGTTATTACCTCTACTTGATGAAATCTCATCATCTCTTTGGGAATAACTATATGCTTCCTTTCACTAGCATTCAAATCTTGTTCTGATGTTCCAGTTTGGAGTTGATGAACTTGTGACCGTGTCATTGAAATCGAACGGAGTAGTTTTAATTTGGCGATCGTTCTATTTCTGGCAATTTCACCCCGTATCACTGCTTGAAGTTTTACCAGCCCCTTTAGTGCCTCCAGCGCCTTTTTAGCCTACATATAATCCGTCAAAACATACAAATCACATGTTCAGATTTAAGGTTGTAATGCCTAAACATGTATTTATACAAATCACGTGTCAAAATCTTAACGAAATGTAACAGAGAGTGTCGTACAAAAACAATTTTGTTTGTGAATGTCGGACTTAAAGACAACACCTAACTTTCATCCTTAAGGACCTAAATGTGACTGAAAAGACCAAGGATACTCACAAGGTGACCGCGGTAAGCACTCTGAATTTTGATGGCAGCGGAATTCCTACTTTGCTGCCGGACCGTACTAGGGACATGTGCGAGCCGGACAACCTCAACCGCGGCATTGGCAGCTGCCACGGCAGCCTCTGCAGCAGCAGCAGTCGCGATCGCAGCAGCCAAAACATGTTTCCTCTGCTCCTCTGTCACATCACTCAACGTTTTCTTCGATGCAGTGATTCCAGGGTATTGTCTCACCTTAAACTTCCCAAACATCCATTTCCATTTCTTAGTTTTCTGTCCACATCAAATATTACATAAAAAACGATACCAAATAAATATCTAGCTATATTTCCACGGCATGCGTTCGTTTACAGTAGAATGCATGTTTCATGTGTTTCGGAATGCTTATAGCAACCAAAAACAAACTAACCTTTTCTGTCGTAGATTTTGAATCAGAACCAAAAAGTCGTTTGACAAATGAAAACCAACTTCGTTTCTTCCCCATTAATGTTGTTTCACAAGATTTCTAACAAACTAACTCATTGCACAAATACCAATCTGAAAAGACAATAAAAAGACTGAATAATTATTACAACAAAAAATATGATTGAACAGAAAGTGAAATAAGGGACCTAGGCAATGGTTGGTTCTTCTTTGGATTGAGATGAGCATTTTATACATCCAATTATGTTGCCTTTGGTGTAAATACTTTTATATAGCATCACATGTGGAAAGGGAAAGCAACTTTTGAAAAAGCCTTCCAAGAATTGATATTTCATTCACATATTCTTTTCAAGTAATATCTTGAAATTTAGTCTGGATTTAGTAAGATGATTTGCTCATCTCCTGCCTCTTCACTCTAACTGATTCTTTGTTAGAATGAGATGATCATATGTTAGGTTATTTTGTAACCGAGCCGTTAATCGTAGAAGTGTGCAGACTACATCAACCAGGTAAATCGCACTAGGTTGGTTAGTCCACCAACTTGGTCGTCGTTGCGATCATGATATATTAATGAGGGAGTAGTGATTTAGTTATTTCACTTATTTGTTGCTTTAGGGTGTAGATTATCCAATTAGCAAAAGAACAATTACAATAATAAATGTTGTAAAGAATGTTAGGACAGATCAAACATCATAACTACTAGCACCAATTCCTAATCATAATTACTCTTTCTGCGCTCTATATCATGCCTACATCTTCTCATCATTAGACTACCAAAATTGCCCAAAATTAAATGTTGTTTCTTTTGACTAAATAATCAAGTAGTCCCCTCCCCAGAATGTATTATATGTATCCAATTAACATATAATTAATAGTAACAGTAGAATCGCATGAATTGTTATTAATATGATATCATGAGACATCCTCGTTTAAGACCACGTGTAGGTCCAATGGTGAATCGGATTGCACATGTTTCTTTCGAATGTATTTAGCAAGGACCACATAAATTATTAACCATCACAAAACCTGCAAAGTTGCACCATTTCTACTGCTAGGTAATAAGCATCCATCATTTTTTAACTCCATTGATCATGTGCAATGATATCAATAGTCACGGCAACCTAATTATTTTGGTGTTTGGATTTTTGAAACTTGTTTTATGCTAAGTAATTTATGGTATTAGAAATTGATTTGAAGTACGGAGTGCCAAATTTGGGGGGCAAATTTGAACGAGTTTGGATCATCTGTAATACTTTTGTGCGATACCATCTGTTACACTTTCATTGTTTGAACCAAAAATACGACTCTGTATCTGCCCGCTTAAATCTTGGTCGAGCTCGGGTTAAAAAATAATTACACATTTATCTGATTCGAGAGAGTGTCAACTCAATGGAGTTAACGGGTACTTGCTCAAACTCAACTCGATAGCATCAGCATCACTAAAGAGACAGTAGTGTTGGGAATGAGTCGAGTCGTGTTAGAGTCTCATACAGTACTCGGAAGTGGGAGAGTCCGAGACTAGTGGAATGTCATGTTGGGCCTGAGCCCAGCTAAGTTCATTAACACCAAACTATTACTATAGACCATCGAGTATTCATACTCTTGGTCAACAGTCTTTGGAATAGTCAACTCTTTCCTCAGGTAAGCTTCATTTTCTGTCTAAAAATCCTTCATTTTTACGAGTATATAATATCAATGTGTTATATTTTTATTGTAGTTTACTATTAGATTGATTTTTTTATTCAAATCATATACAAGGTGTGTTATATGGAATACTGAAAATCAAACTGGACAATATGTTTATAGCACAAAATTGCAATTTTAAAATTTGAATTTTGATGTTGACTTTAATTTTGAACTCAAGTATTTTTATATATGTTAGTATTCTTAGTGTAGTTTTCTGTGAAATTTATAATTTTGATTTAAATCGAAGTTATGTTTGTCAATTAGGTCTACGAAGTTTGTTATTATTAAGCATTGAGAAAAAAGTGCGGTAATTGAGCTGTTAGCTATTTCGAAATTGATTGTCCAATTCAATTTTTTTATGTAAACTTGTTTTAAAAATTTATACTTAAGTATTTTATGTAAGCTGTACAATACTTGGTGAATATATGTTCATTGTTAGCATTTTTAGTGTTCTCTAATATTAAATGGAAAATTTGGATTTAAATCAAAGACGTGCATGTCAATTAAGCCTGTAGACTTTGCTATATTGAGCATTGCGAATCAAACTAAACAATCTTTTTGGGTTGGGGAGATACAAAATTATGAAGAAAAGGATATATGTTAATTCAATTATAATTTATTGAGTAGCATTGTTGACCCTTTTTCCCAGTGCTCTTTGCTTAAAAAATTATGGAGGAAGAACAGGAGAAATTGGTTTCTGAACCATCTGCTATGGCGGTGGACACGCCTCGGCCTTTGGCTCCCTTGCCACCTCGAGTTCCCGTGGTGCAAAATGGAGATGGTGTTGCAAGTGAATCAGAGTCAGAGGATGAAGAATCGGGTCAGCCTGGGGGTGACTCTGCTCTAGAGTATGAGATTTCGGAGGAGAGTAAAGTGATTAGAGAAAGGCAGGAGAAAGCAATGCAAGAGCTCTTAATGCGGCGCAAAGCTGCTGCTCTGGCAGTGCCTACAAATGACAAGGCTGTCCGAGCTCGTCTACGTCGCCTTGGTGAACCGATGACCCTCTTTGGAGAAAGGGAGATGGAACGAAGGGATAGGTTGCGGATGCTCATGGCGAAACTTGATTCTGAAGGCCAATTGGAGAGGCTGATGCAAGCTCATGAAGAAGCTGCCACGGAAGCTGCAGCAGCAGCGGCAGATGGAATGGAGGAAGAAGTGGAGTATCCCTTTTATACTGAAGGCTCAAAAGCTCTTCAAGAAGCGCGGGTGGCAATCGCAAAATATTCTATAGTGAATGCTGCTTCTCGACTCCGTCGAGCCAGGAGAAAAAGAGATGACCCAGATGAAGATTTGGATGCTGAAATGGACTGCGCAATTAACCAGGCACGAAGTTTTGCTATTGATTTTAGTGAGAATGGTGATGATCGACCTCTTTCGGGTTGTAGCTTTTCTCCAGATGGGAACATGCTTGCCACTTGGTAATTTCTCACTCCTTTTGAAATATGTGTCCGTGTTGAAATTATTACATAAAAGTATGGGTTGTTACATATATGTATGATGTGTCTTGTATGTTGATATAATTGTTATTTGGAGATACTTACTGCACTGCTTCTAGAATGATTGAAGTACTGTCTTTCGCTCATTTTAAGGTTAATCATCAGAATCTATTAGTATATTCATAATGGAGAAAATGGAACAAACAAGGGATTATGGAGGGTTTCAATGAGCAAGCTTCGGAACTAGTTTCCTAATCTTCGCTGCACCTAATACCACTGTTGAACTGTTAATAACAGAATAAAACATTTGGCGAAGAAAGGAAAAAGAACTTTTAATATATATTCTAATTTGCAGCCCAGGATTGCATATCCCCTTTTGCTATTTCTACTCAACGTCAAGATGGTTTTGTTGTGCTTTTAAAGTAACAGAAGGAAAAGAGAACAAAAATTCAGGTCTTGGTTTTTTTTGTTGCATTAGCATAGTCCTGCTATATGTTCTTGCTTTCTCCTTAGGTTCCCTCTATTGTCTATGTTTCAACTGTAAGACTTTCAATTATATTGTTCTTTGTTTCATTTTGTTCCCCATGATAGTTATAAAATGCTCTCTTTCTTCTCTTCTCCCATGGGGTTCTCTAATTTCCACCCCCCTCTCTTCTGCCAGTTCGTTAACTGGAGTTGCGAAGTTGTGGAGCATGCCTCAAATACAAAAGGTTTCATCTCTCAAGGGTCACACAGAAAGAGCTACTGATGTTACATTTTCTCCTACGGGAAATTGTTTAGCAACAGCCTCCGCCGACCGTACTGCAAGATTATGGAATGTTGATGGGACTTTCTTGAAGGCATTTGAAGGCCATCTAGATCGGCTTGCTCGCATTGCATTTCATCCATCAGGCAAGTACCTGGGCACTACCAGCTTCGATAAGACCTGGAGACTATGGGATGTAGAAACTGGTGAAGAGTTACTTCTTCAAGAAGGACACAGCAGGAGTGTATATGGTCTTTCTTTCCATGTTGATGGATCCTTAGCTGCATCATGTGGACTTGATTCCCTTGCCCGAGTATGGGACTTGAGATCTGGAAGAAGTGTGCTTGCCCTGGAAGGCCATGTTAAACCAGTGAGTGCTGTTTCATTATAACTTGTCATTGTTTCTCTCATTTTTATGCAGAAGTGGCTTTAATGCATGTAAGTCTAATAAATCTTCTGGGTTTTCAGGTTCTTTCTATCAGTTTTTCTCCTAATGGTTATCATTTGGCTACTGGTGGAGAAGATAATACTTGCCGCATATGGGATCTAAGAAAAAGAAAATCATTGTACACGATTCCTGCTCATTCAAATCTCATCTCCCAAGTTAAATATGAACCTCAGGACGGATACTTTCTGGTTACCGCTTCATATGATATGACTGCTAAGGTATGTGATTACCCAAGTTAGTGCTAGAATACAGTAGCGTTTAATAAAAATATTATCATTACTTAGTCTGAGCATGTGCCCCATACACTCTTGTCTTCTTGTTCTTAAGCAAAAAGTTGGGTTTTACTTGCTCAGTGAAGTTTTTACCTTGTTCGTAGCAAGAAATATCTTTTACAGCTTTTTTTTCCCATCACGTGGCTTCTACTTGAACCATATGAATAAAATAACAGAAATGGAAAACCACTATATAATGTGTTTTAGTTGAGTATTTAATGTTGAGTTATTGAATTTATCAATAAGTTACTTAACTAGTATGTACATATTCAGGTGTGGTCAGGTCGAGACTTTAAACCTGTTAAGACACTATCTGATCATGAGGCAAAAATTACATCATTGGATGTAGTAGCAGGTAATATCTTTAGCCAGAAAACTTCACATTGTACCATTTTCTTTCTTTCTTTCTTTCTTTCTTTCTTTCTTTTTGTTGAAAAATTAAATAATTTATTAATGTGGCAAAATGTACCACTGAGGCATTCCGTTGAAAGAGATATGCCAAATTCCCAGTTCTGCTAGTTTTACTCATTCCAAAATAACTACTAGGTTTAATATTTAGTTAGAGAATTCGTCAATGCTGAAATGCTATAATCTGAACCCCCTCCTGCCATACAACATAAGCAAAGGAAGTGGTGACCTTACCGACTTTAGTGAACCATTCCTCTTCCAACATGCATCATATAGAACGCCTATGCACACCCCACTTCTGCCAAGAATCGTTTGCCAGATCATAAATTGCACTAAAGTGATCCATTGCTTCATCATTGGAGCAAAACAGAATATAGCTGAGTGATGCAACTGCACTTGCCTATCTGTCTCGAGTTGGAAGCCTCTGAGAAAGCCAGCCAGAAAATGAATGCATTCTTTCAGTTATGACCTGCGAACAGAAAGCTCTTGGTATCGTTTCCTAAGATTACTCTGATGATACTTGGACCTGTTTCTAAGAACTAAGTTTCCCCTTTGAAGTATTTTTAACTTGCATTTTACAGCCCAAATGCTACCATGTATAGCCTATAGGTATTTCAACTATCTCATCCACAAAGATTCCTTGGCCAGAGCACAACCTCATATATACTTGGTCATGCTAGCTTTATTACAGGCAGATATATCTTTGAAACTTAGCCTAGCCTCCTTGCTTAGGTAGCTACATTATATTATTCTTTCTACCATGTTTTCTTTCACTTCTTTGGAGATCTTAGCAGCTATCGGATGATGCATGTATTCCTTGAATGGAAGTTTCAAAGGAACACTAAGATGAACTAAAGTAGAAAAAGGTGAAGTGTACCGTAGGAAATTCATCTTTGGGTGCCATCTGACTTCATTTATCAAATTTTCGAAGTTATAGTGTTGGCCCTAAAATGTTAAGTACGATAATACCTTACACCCTGGATTGCCAACATATCTCAGAGGATCAAGAGAAAAAATCAAATTGAACTAAGCTTGTTTACTATTTGTAGTATGTTTTATGGATACGACTACGACTGTTAGTTCCACTATATGACATCAATTGTTTAATCTAAGCGCTTCTAGGTCTTTTTGATAGTAGTTGACGTGCTAACTGTCACTAATTTCTAATGCACCACTCGTTACCTATTAACTATATAGGCAGTTTATATATGGTGAAGAGAAAGAGTTATAAGTGACTCAGATTAGATCTTTAGGGCCATTAGAGTTGAGGCAAAAAGGGTGCATGGCTTAGCTTCTTTTTGTTACGTGCACAACATATTCAAAAGAGGACTCATTTTGAAGCCATTTCTGTTGGAACCCCCCCCCCCCCCCCCCCCCCCAACAAAAAAAAAACGTTTTTTGGGTTGTAAGTATGCCATAGCCATAACACTCGAACAATTATCTTGTGAGCTTCTGGTGATAGTTAGTTTGTAACATCCTGAACTTCTAGGGAGTTCAAGTGAAGCTTGCTTATGAAATATTTGATGTGAACATTTAATTTGGTCTCCTTCAGTGGGCAAAAATGCTTCCTGTTAGTTAGTGGAGGTCATGTAAATACAATTATCTGGATAGCATAGGTTCAGGGGTACTGTTATAATAATCATTTCTAGTAAGCACCTTCGAGACGAAATTACCTGTTTGCAGACATTGAAATTTTTATTACTCGTCGTTATTTTTTGTGGTTGTGCTTGAACTTTTCAGTCTATATTGGTCAGTTTATTTCACCTACTGATGTTGTTAATTATTATTATATGTGGCAGATGGTCAATACATTGCAACTGTTTCACATGATCGCACCATCAAATTGTATTCTAGCAGAAACAACGAGAAGGCCATGGAAATGGACTAACAAACTGACCATGTTTGAGTTCAAGTTTTCTTCTATCGAAGAGCTGCTTCACGCATTGGAAGTTGACGAAATTTAATGTAATCCCTACCTGAAAATGTCCATGATGTTCTCATTTGAGATCGTATTTGCTTTTGGTGATCATGGTATAGCTGCTTCCTGGTTTTCCATTTGAGGGATTTTCTATGAAATACAGCGTGGAGTCTGTGATGAGCAGTTTGTACTGTAATGTATGTGACTACCAGACTTGTTTATGGACACAGGTTTAGTGGTCTTACTATAGCAGTTTAAAAAAAGCATCACCGTGCCTTATGGAAGCAATGCTTCTGGCATTGTACACCATTCAGTCACTTGCTCTCTCGTCTCAGATTTTCTAGATAGCGGCCTCTTGTATCTTTTGCTACTTATCACAATGCTCTTTTTGTTCGATTGATGTCGATTTTCTTAGAAAAATTTAATTTAGAGAATTTGTATACTGTCCATTATGTTGTTTAGAACTTAGAAAGAAAAAAAAGTAGCATCAATTTTAAATTTGACGGTTTTTAAATGGGGTGAATTTACTTATTACTTATTAGAAAGCAAACTAATTGGAATTGTTCAACATGTATCACACTCTCTATCCACCCCACCACTCCTCTCTATACAACGCCACCTCCACCACCAGACCTATTTGCAAAACGTCCAATTCGCAACCTCCTCAATATACTGGATCAATTCTTCGAACTTGGAAAGAATGTACCTCCAACATGTTGAAGGATTGTTTCAATGCTCTTTGAGTCTAGCAGGGTTTGGTCTAGTGCTAACATTAACATCTATATGGTAGTTTCTGAGGTTTGATTAAGATAGCTAGCAATGAGGTCTGTGTGATGTGACGAGATGGAATTGAGGTGACCAAGAACGATTCGAGGTTGGCAGGGGCAACTACCGTGGCATCAATTTTTTCCCCTAGAAGAAGAAGAGGAAAGAGTTGGATCCAACACCCTAGAGAATACATATCAGAGCCCCACCACGAAGGTGTTAGTTGAACTAGTTTCCAGGAAGGAGAAGAAAGACTGAAAGAGTTGCATCCATTTTCTTTAGGTTGTAAGAATTCTTCTCAGGTTGTAGATGATGGCAATATACACTTGTATACCTAGCTGCTATAAATGATGAAATGAAAACAAAAATAATTGTAAATTTGAGCCCTCTTAATCGTATTATCAATTCACATCTGCCCCCAACCTTCTCTTGAGATATTATACTGCTTAACTTCGTTCTTCTATAAACAGAGTTCAAATTGAGAAACACAAGAGCACAGCTGAGAAGCAAGGATTTCATTTGGGGACTTGATAATGTCTGCATAGTAAATGAATCTAGTACGTTGTACAACTCACGTAGAACTTAATAGTTTAACAACCAAAATCCTTAATCAGCTCTATCGAAAAATTATACATAGACCCCAGAGGCGAGAAGCAAGAACAAGGAGCCAAAACCCTGCATAAAGGCAAAAGTGAGATCTCAATCAATTAGACAACAAGAACTTGATTAGGCGAAAGCTGATATAAGGAATATCCATGGAATGATATGATAGTGAAATACCAGGAAGACGGATGCCACAGAACCAGTTGTGAGCTCCTTTGCAAGACTGCGGTTCTTCCTGGATGTAGTAGCTTCATAGCTGCATGCGAATTTAATAACAGTTAAGTGCTTATTGAATTAATCGAATAGCCTAGTGGGAAAGGCTCTTGCTAGTGACCAGAAGGCCCTGGGTTCGAAACTCACATCATCGCTAATTTACAAAAAAATAAAAAAAAATAACAGTTAAGTGCTTATCCAACACAATCCTCTCCACATTCACATTTCAGGACAAAAAGTTATAACAATATCATAGTGAACTGTGTATTACTGTGACCCAAAAATGTTCAAAAAGAGTTCGCTGCTTCGTTTCCATGTCCTTTAGAGACAAAGACTTTATAATCTCTGGCTCTTGGGCATAATGGAATACATCAAAATGGCTCATTGCACTACCTAAGCTTCTTATATTTTGTATAGTAAATAGTCTGGGCAATTTACTCTTTTACTCTTGGGTCAATTTGGAAACAACATATAGGTCATCATAGTGGTTAGGTTGCCTACTAACAGACCCCACTATCTCTTTTACACAAAGACAATGACTACTAGTTCGGAAGAAGAATTTTCCTATGATCCTCATCCGAAAACCAACTTATGATTGATAAGACCACATAGAATTAACATTGTAGAACAAAAAACCCGTTCTTGTTCTCCCTGATAAACAGAGAGAGGATCCATAAAGGATCAAACACTTTCAAATGGATTGCCTAGAAAAGTAATGAAGCTCGGCTAATTTGATACTATTACTTACTCCAGTTTTATTAGAATGTACTAGGTACTTTGTCAGATAAGTTAGGTCATTCAAATAAAAACATATGAAGTAACTGATTAGTTGATGAAACTATCCATGTATTATAGAGTTGTGAAAACCAAAACCATAAGGTCTCCAATCATATCAGAATGGAGCAAAACCACATAACAAATGTACCAAATTTGGCGAATTCTAAACTAAAAATTGACACACAGAATCTAAAATATAAATCGAACCCTACAATATGTCCTGATCATGCCATTAACCCAACTTCTAGAGCACATCTATTAAAGAACTTATACGTCAAACAAAAATCACCATGATTGAATACTCCCTCCAGCCCCAACATACTGTCATGTTTTTAAATGCATTGAACGAATTCTTTTTCGAGCTTAGACACTCAATTACACTTGCATCACACTCTCTGTTACACTTCATTAAGACCATGACTCAGGTTTCATCTTTTACATTTGAACATAAATTCATAAAAACAAACTAAAAATATGTCATGATCCCGAGCAAATGTAATTTCCATATTTTCCGACGGATCCAGACTTAAATATCAGTTTTACTAATAAACAACCATCCTACTATAAAGTCAACAGATGATCCCTATAACACTTCTGTAACAAATGAATCATGCATTAAATTATTCAATTAAGGACAAAATATAATTTTTGTGTAACTAATAATCAAACAAAATATGAAATGCAACATAAAAAATAAATGCAGCAGCATAAAAAATATTAACAAAAATATCATACATGAAAAAAGCAGCAGTAACGATGAGGCCAATGGAGAGCATTACGAACGCAAGCATCGGGTACAAACTCTCCGGGACCGGGCTTGATATCGCCTTTACTGATTGAGCCTTTTCAATTATGAAAATTCATTAAAAATCAATTAATAAATAAATAAATTAGAATGGACAAAGAGACATAATTGTATGTTTGAAAAATAGTCAAACAAAAGATTATTGTACCATTTTCTGTGAGGAAGAGTCAAACTTCGACGAGATCTTGAGGTTGTCTGAAGAAGAGAAGAGTAGAAGACTCATGAAGATGTAAATTCATTCGAGTTTATATTGGGCCATGGCCCATAGACTATTGGGGCCTTATCTGATTTTAAGGACTTATTTTCTTTCTCAAAAATAGGATTGTTTTTCTTAAGGTTCATATAACCAAAATTGGCTAGAAAGAATGGAAGGAAATTGTGTTCGTGAGACGAATTTAAATTTTTCTTACACTTTATGTAAGAATAAGTAAGGGTATTTTTTGTCATTTCACCCTAGATTTGTATACTTTCAATCACTCATGATGAATGTTAGTTGATGTTAATGACAAATCAAGGAAGAAATGACAAAAATACCATTACTAAAATGTTAAAATTTTCGAAAAATCACGATTATACCAAAAAAAATGCGTGAGTGACTAAAAGTATACACAATACCCAACATAAGTGACCGAAAGTATACAAAGTCATACTAGGGTGATCGACTAGTGTTTTTTAACAAACGTGAGTGATCGATGAAGCCATTTGCTCTTTCTTAAATGTTTAATAATGTTTCCGAAACATTTCATAATTCTATAATTTTGGGACTATGTTCGAAAAAAAAGTTTGAACCACAGGTATAGTGATATACTCCCTCCGTCCATAAAATATTGTCACATTTTGACTTTTGGTGGTCAACAAAACATGATTTAAAACATAAATATTTATTATTCTACATGCGAAAAAATTATAAAAAAGTAAATATTTCAAAAATATATATTGAGACGAATCTAACAAAATCCCAGAAGACTATATTATTTATTATCCTTTAATGGAAATTCATTATCAAATTTTGTATTGTTTGACTAACAAAAATCAAAATATGATATTTTTTAGGGATGGAGGGAGTAGTATTTAAGGTTGGAGGAGCTCGAAATCAAATGCGGGTTAACGGTGAACGCTTCAAAGAGGGCAACGATTCCACATTTTTAGAGAGGAAATGCTGGTGAGGATTTAGGGTTTCTCTGAAAGGTAAATGTCAATGTGACCGTATTTGGTAACCAGTGCGGTCGCTGTACATAACTGTCCAAAATCCTTGGCGTAGTTTTTGGCTTCGTGGAATTATAGTTAGACCCCTTTTATGCCAAAAGAAAATAAGCTTAAAAAAGATGATACTCTGTATTAACTCATGAATACTTGTTCACTTAATTTTGTTGCAGGAAAACGAGACCCCTTTTATGCTCTCGACGATGCTGACCGTTGAGTAGATATGTTGCTGTTGAAGTTAAATTCAGAAATGAAGATGATCGAAACAAAGGAAAATACTCACCCCCTTGCTCATTCAAAATGGTTCCGGTGAATTATGGTTGTTATTTAACGAATATGTGCAGGGCCGGCCCTGAGGGGGTGCATGGATGGGCGACTGCCCAGGGCCCTCGGAAATTTATATGTGTTCCTGATATTTTATAATCACGTTACTACAGAGAATTTTTGTTAAGCATCATCTGATTGCCAATATCACTATGTAGTAAGTGTGTGCAAAATAATTGAAACTTGATATTGCAGTAAATTGAAGTAAAGTCAGCAGTACCATTTATTGAGAACTACTGAACAAAGGCAGAAGACCATCTTGTATATATATTTGTATATAGTTATGTATATTAACTATGATATATATGACTTGACTATACAATTTTCAATTTTGTAACCTTTGAGTCACTGATTGTTTCCACTTGTTTCTTCAAGTAAATTCATCTCAGTGCTGAAGTCTTTTTATTCACAAGGAAGGTTATCGTTTCAGACCGTTCTTCGGACCAGATTAATCCACCATGGATTCCCACCCCATTCTTCGAACACAACCAATAGGTTCCCTCTCGGTTTCAGCCACGAACGAGGAACGTGGTACCTGCAATTATCGTAGTAATTAGAGATTCTCAAGAGTCACACTGAAGAACAATTTTGTGCTTTAGTCTAGCTAGTATTTTTGTACCATGTTTGAGAAGGCTTTCCACAATAATGCAGGCATTTTTTCTCATTGTAAGTTCCTGCATAGCTGCATTGTCCACAGTTGCCTTGGGCTATGTATGCAGGCCAATGGCGCCCGATGCTTTGTCCATTTATCCATATTTGACCTTTTCCCATAGCACTCATGTCTAAAGCTAAGGGGTCATTTCCGGCTGGTGCATCGAAAGTAGCCTGACAGAATCATTGTATCATCATTTAGTACTCTCAATTCATAAAACAAATGTTGCAGGCCATACAACATGCATAAACATCAATAGAAGACGGATACAGAAATAGAATCATGAGTCCACATTTCTACCTTGTACCAAGTAAATGGTTGCTTTTGAGATACTAATGATCCTCCTCCCCATTCCACAGATGAACTTCCAGCAGTAGTTTCCAAATTCAACGATTCGCCTTTTAAGCCAACCTTATAACTCCATCTTTGCTTTGTCAAATCTCTTGTTCCCTCATTCAGGCCCTTCAAAGTGACAGGACCGAGAACTCCAGCATTCCATTTCTCAAAATGAGTTCCAACATTCTGCAAGACATTAGGTATGACAGATTAACAAAACATTCTTCAACCTGAGCTGTAGGCACTAAAGGTCTAGAAATTCACCGCAAGACCAACAGTAACGCTGCATAATGATATCTTGTTAATCCCAGCTCTTAGCTTGACATTTTGATTAAAAGTTAGTCTTGGATTCTCCAATCCTCCATAAACAGTACCTAACATAAAACAGAAAGTTGCAGATCAGTTCTGAGTATTACCATGAACCGAACAAGTGATCAACATGACCTATGTTACCTGATAATTGCCCATTAATGAAAACATGCAAGGTATGACCAGCGGACATAACTGTGAGAAGAGGACTTTGTCCATTCCGCAGGAATCCTTCGCCAGGTGCTATGTTAATTCTGGAGCAAGAAACATCATCAAGATAATAGCACCAAACACAAGTTAAAGAACTCAATTGAGGCCTTGCACTACACTTACTCTGTCATATACCACAGATAGTCTGAGGCGTCTCTAGTCACAGATATCTGCTCCCACAACCCATTCTTTGTGATTGTGTCACTGTCGCTCGAAGAGGGAGTTGCTTCAATGAATGACTGCCAATATAGTTTGTTTCCTACAGGTGTGAACGTTGGTTCTGAGCTTTTTGTGCTAACCTGCAGCCACAGCGTAAATATTAATGTGAGTCGGTTTCTTGGTAATCCAATTACATGAATAAGAATCACTAAGTTTATTATGGTCTTCCTATTCATTTAATGTGAGAGATGGGAAATTGAGTATCTTCCAAATTCGTATGTTATAAACTTCTATTTGCGTTTACTGAATTGCTTTATTGGATTATCGACTATAAATTACTCTGA
Organism: Echium plantagineum; assembly: GCA_003412495.2. Taxonomy (NCBI): domain Eukaryota; kingdom Viridiplantae; phylum Streptophyta; class Magnoliopsida; order Boraginales; family Boraginaceae; genus Echium; species Echium plantagineum. Next base: position 14,546,813 of record CM016564.1, read on the forward strand.
AGTATCTAACTGTTCTTACTCTTGCTGTGTTGTAGACAACATTCTTGCAGTCAGGAAGGATACTGATGGACCAAGGAGGCAGGTCATACTGCATGTTTTGGAAAGTCACTTTTGTTGAGAAATGCGGGTCTAAATTGGAAAGGAATGCAGCACAAGCACCAGCTCTTGATCTAAAAACATGAATCTGCGAAGAGAAATAATTTATCAGCATCGTATAATCTATCAAAACATCTTAATGTTTTATATTTTGAACAAAGTACACTGAATCAGTACCAACCTCTTGATTCTTGCCAGGCCAGGTGACGGTAGGATAGGACGAAACTAATGCTGGTTCACTAAGCTTGATGGCTTTATGCAAGTTTGTCAAGTGACTATATTTTGGTTCGTTCAGAAGTCCTGTTACATCGACATAATATAATTATTGATTTTGTCTATTTGTGTTCAACTTTGATTCTGTATGAAAAAACTTCATATAATCTCAGACGGCACTTAATCGTCTGTTTCATATATAGGAACGAAGAGTAATCATGAACTAAGAATGGAAAAACAAATCATATTTCATGTATACTAATTCACTCTGCTCATTTCTATCTACCAAATAGGAGATAGTTCTATGATTCTGTGACATACCATATTCGTCGATGGGAGCATCATAATCATAACTGGTGGCAACAAAAAGACCAGACCCAGTTCTTCCAAAGTTGGTGCCCCCATGATACTGTAAGCCCCCAAAACACAATAAAGCGGAAGTTAATTATATATTTTTTACTCTTCAGAAATGCTATTACGGAACTTGAAAACTTTATGTGAAGGTTGAATAACTAACCATGTAATAATTGAAAAATGAACCATTGTTTTGAACAAATCTTGCAACAGCAAAAGCTATATCTTCTGCAGGTCTTTTAGGAACTGGACCGCCAAATTGTGTGTACCTGGAACCAGCGGATCACATATATTTATTGTAATGTAAGTATTAAAATCTGGTTGCTATCGTAGGTTATCAAATCGAGCAAAGAATATTGAACTTAAATGTGAATGTTGACATTTGTTCGAACTCACCAGCCAGTCCAAAGTTCAGTGAACATTTTTGGTTTATGAGGACTATTGGGTCTGAAGTTTTCGCAATAGAAGCCATTGCATGTGTCAATCTGTAGTATGTAAATTGAAGAACATTAGGATTTTCTCATTCAATCTACAATATGCTTGAATGCCTCTAAAGAAGCTCTTGTCTAAGAGGGGTAGCAGGGTAGGGGGTCGGGAGGGGGGGTGGGTGTGTCATTTAGTTCACAGCTTTCTACCACTATTTCCGAATTAACCTAAGAGTGAAGGACAAACACTATCTACTACTTCACAATATATAATAAGTATAGGTAGTGTAATGAGCCATTTCGACTTATTCCATTATATCCAAGAGTCGAAGAATATAAAATCTTTGATTTCACATGAAAACGATTTTCTCATTTAACCTGCCATCATCAAGACACAACCATACCTTATACCCTTTTAACAACTTGCAGACTTAAAGAAGATTCTGACAAGACTTTAATATACCACCATATCACAATCAACAAAAATTGACAACCAAGAGTAGATTAAGGCATGGATATTCTCTTACAACTGAAGCAGGAGCATCCTCTTGTTTGCACATAATCCATGGAACACCAGTGTTAAGACCAACAGCCATATTTGCTGCCCATTTCGTATACGCTTTACCGGGTGCTCCAATCTCCCACTCAACAGGTCCAAACTCATTCTCAATCTGCAATATGTGATCAAGAATGAAACCTCATCACATCTTTCAAATCACTACTCAAATTAAAATATTGATTCATGGAATCTCCAGTAAGGAGAGGTCCCTTGATAGTTGTCAAATAGGGAAAGCTCCAGTAAGGATGGGTCCCTCCATTTTCCGTTTTTTGAAACGACGTTTTCTTTTACCCAAAACAAAAGAAAACGTCAATTATTTTGAATTGAAGTAAAAAAACGCGCATGCTAACTACCTGAGACATGATAATAGGGCCTCCTTGAGGCTCAAAAAGTCTCTCTGACTTCATCATGCTGACAATTTTTTCAACAAAACCTTGCATTTTCACCTTCATGAGTCAACCAAACCACATGTAAACAAGTTAAAATACATGATATAATCTGTCCAAAATATTATCAAAAAGTCCAAACTATCATAATATACTAACCTTAAAAGGTCCATTGTCTGTTCTGAATTCAATACCTGGCACAGATTTTAGCCAAGCAGGGAATCCCCTGCATCCAAGAACCAGAGATATCTTCCATTATCTATATCTAAATCATTTTTCTTCGATTTCGCAACTTTCGGAAGGTAAAATTGATTGGTATAATATGAATTCAATGTATAAATTACCCGTAATTCCATTCTGCACAAATATAGGGGCCTATACGAAGATGAACATAGAGCCCTGCTTGTTGCGCCAGCTTAATGAACTTCACCAGATCATATCTCCCCCCAAAATCATACTACAAAAACGAAATCAATATAATTAGTTGAGGGTAATATTCAAATTAATTTAAAATGGCATCTTAAAATTGAAATCAAGAATTTTACTCTTCCAGGTGATGGTTCATGCACATTCCAAAACACATAGGTCTGGATAACATCCAAGCCTCCATTTTTAGCCTTTCTCATAAGATCAGGCCACATCTGCATTCACAAACAAAAACATATGTACTTGGAACTTCAAGAAAAGGAACTACCCATCAGTCGAACGACTATAGGTAGCGGGATATTACTCGCAATGACAAGGTCTCGGGAACCAAAACGTCGATAGGTATTAATATATTATTACCTCAGGGGTACTTCTTGGATAATGAATGGAGCCAGAGATGAGAATTTTTCTCCTCCCATTAATGATGAAAGCTTTATCATCATATGAAACAGTGGCATTTACAACTGATGAAAAAACCATTGAGAAGAAAACAATCAAAGCCAACATTTTAACTCTTCCCATGTTGTTTTTCTTACAGATTAAACTCATCATTTTCACATGCAAAAAATCTAATCACCCTCTTAAGGTGTGTTCAAGTTCTTGATTCTTTTTCCCTTTTTTTAACTATGAATAAAGAGACTCAATTTTTTTTTACTTAATGTGTTGTTTCTTTCTTGATGGACTCTTTTTAGTAAAAAGAGAATAAAAATGTAAGCTATAAAAGAAAGCAAAGTGCAAATAGATGTTGGTTTTATTACAAGTAAAAGAAAGGGAAGCTTCAACTGCTTTATATAGAGTGAGGAAAGTGGACCCACTTTAAGTCTTTGTGGGCCCAATTGCTATCTGACACGTAACTTAAGACTCATCCAAATTGTGAAGCCATAATTTAGCTTTTCTTTGGGGGTTAAATTATGAGTAACCTTCTAAAAATTCACATTACATTTTCTCATTTTTTATTTATTTATATTACTTTTTTTTTTTACTTGACACTAACTTAAATAAAGTTTCAAGATGGAAATAATGAGAAAATATATCAATCAAGTTCCAAAAATTTATTATTAATTTAATTACTGATGAAATTTATTATGTCAACATCCTTTGGAAAAGGAAAACAACCAATACACTTTTGAGGGAAAAGATGATGTTGGGGACAAATGAAATAACTAAATTTTAATTAGCTATATATTACAAAGGATAAAATAAAGGATTCGATTTTTTTTCTAAATTTGTTACTCATAGTATTATTTATTTAAAATGTCCAAAGTTGGAGTTATCATATCAATAAAATAATGAACCACTATTTTTAATAAACTAAATAGAGAAAAGGGGATATTTTGTGTTTATTTATACAATGGAGGATTAGATATGGTTGTTTTATGGATTAAAACAAAAGGAATTGACTTCTTTCTTAGTGCTTTTGTTGGCAAAGTAGTACCAAATTAGTTAATTTATGGATGAGCCTTTTGAAAATAAGCACTTTCTTGGACCATGCATACCAAATCTAGCCTAGGGGTGTTTAGGTAATTTGCTCTGCCAAGCAGTAGGTATGTAAGTTTCATTTTCATGTTGGTTAATTAACTCCAATAGTACTATACAAATATACATTAGGTGGTATACTATTATTGAGCTACCCACCCACCCCCTCCCTTTATTTTATTTTTATTTTTATTTTTATGTAAAAACAAATGAAAAAATTATAATTTTTTCAATTCAAAATATTTTTCTTTCTCATATATATCGAGGTTTTCTTACCTTCAATTACTCTTTAGTTATAGTATCAAAAAATTTAAAAAATAATATTATGAAAGTTTTTTTTTTGATAAATCTAACTATATAATTTTTTATATTTTAGAATGAGCAATAAAGAGTAATTGATGGTCAAATTTCAATTTAAAAAAATCAAATAACAATTATTTTGGATTGAAGATAGTAGTTAATATTTTAATCATTTCTAGCTCCTTCTCTCAACCATGATAGTGATATATGAATTCTTAATCCATGGATGAATCAGCGTTAGTTTAATCATTAAATCATTCGATCAGGGTAAAATGACAAAATCAATGATAAGAAAAAGAGGAATTTGGAGTTATGTATATATCTACACCAAAGTTTGACTTAATTTACAGGTAATTCAATGGCGTAGACAGTCAATTATGTCGTGTAATAATCAAACAATACATCCCCATTAATTATGAAAAGAGAAAGAGTTTCTTTAAGCAGAGTTTAAATCAATTCCTTCAAATGATTTTTACATCATTCTGCTGGATTGCAAGGAAATCTAACATATCATCAAGTTTTTAAGGTTGAAAAAATACGTTAACGATTATAGCTTAGCAATAATGTCAGAGGACAAATACGAAGAGTGAAATATATATAATACTCTTACAAATTGGACTTGTTTAATTTCCTTTTTCTTTCTTGATTAATATTTGAAACAAAATAAAAAATCTATTCGAATTAAAAAATTTGGTGTGTGCTAACTAAGACTAACTTTTTTTAATTTAATTTTGAATATGATATTTCATATTTTATATATGGAGTCAAAAGATTTTACATATTATAATGACTTTGAATATAACAAAATAAATAAATAAATAACTCTTTATATAATATCATATAAAAATGTAACAGAATATTCGAACTCGTAAAAGTAAGTAGTATTAACACAATTACACAAGTGTTGATATTGGGATACATGAATAAAATAAAACGAAGCTAGCCACTGCCCACTAGTACTTATCTAACATTATGAAACGGAGACTAAAAGATCTACACAATAATAGGAGATAGTTTTATCTTGCTATCAATATTTTGAATTCAAGAGCACCAACCCAACATCTACCAGTGGAATTGGTTGGGGGGTTGGGGGATCAATAATATTATTGTGTCCTGGAGTCAAACTTTACTTGCAATTTCTTTCTTTATTTGAGCTAGCCCATTTTTAATTTGTACGAATTTGAGAAACTCATTAAAAAATTTGTATATTTTGTTGGCTCAAACTTAAAAAGAACTAAATATGGTATTATGCGAATTTTTTTTGTGAAAAATATATTCAGGATATTTTCAGCCTAGTACGATAAAAATTGGATTCAAATCAAAATTTCGAGTATTAAGTAAGATAATGAAGTTTTAAATGTGAATCAAGCCAGTAGATTTTGTAAAACTTTATTTGATCATTTGAGAAACAAACAAACTCCTCACCAATCTTTTGTTAGAAATGAATTTATTAAGGTAGTGCAGTATAAGTATAAGTGTTACTCCCTCCGTCCCTAAATGATTGTCACATTTTGACTTTTCATGGTCAACAAAACAAGAATTGAAACGTAAATATCTCTTATTGTACATGCGAAAAAATTATAAAAATTTGACATTTCAAAAATATATATTAAGACGAATCTAACAAGATACCACAAGACTATATTATTTTTTATCGTTTGATGAGAATTTATAATCAAATTTTGTAATGTTTGATCACCAAAAGTCAAAATGTGACAATCTTTTAGGGACGGAGGGAGTATTTAATTTGTATCTACTAGTTGGAACACGAGAAATGTCATTTTTTGTTTAGAGCTTAATAATTTGGGATTTGGGAGTTGGGAAAAATGTCATGTACAATATAAAAATTTATGTTGAGAGAAAAAATATAGGGGCCTCAATTATGTGAATCAAAGAAATTGGCAACAAATATAAGAAACAATTGCTAAAGTAGTCTCTAATAATGACATTAAGTTGCACTTTGGTCTCCCATAATGATGTTGTAGTTGTTTAATTTTCGTAAATGACACAAAAGTTGTACGTCAGTTCGATCACCAAACTAACAATTCAGATATATTTACCACTTGAAGTTGGAGTTTGTTCTTGTAAGTAGCACCCCAAACTAATGTCTCAATTATTCTCAAGTTGTTACGATTATGAAAAGAGCAAATTGTTGAAATGGTCCCCGAAAGTGGGTTCAAGTTACTCCCTCCGCCAAAAGATTGTCACATTTTGACTTTTGTTAGTCAAACATTACAAAATTTGAACATGAATTCCCATTAAACGATAAGAAATAATATAGTCTTGTGGGACCTTGTTAGATTCGTCTCAATATATATTTTTGAAATATTAACTTTTTATAATTTTTTTCGCATGTAGAATAATACTCCCTCCATCCCTAATTGTTAGGGCCATTTACTTTTGCACACATTTTAATGAAATTCAAATATGTGTCTTGATTTCAAATTTCCCTCCTTCTCCACATCTCACAAATGGTCCTTAATTAAGGGATTTCTTAAAATGAAAAATGGCCCTAACAATTAGGGATGGAGGGAGTAGATATTTATGTTTTAAATCGTGTTTTGTTGACCATCAAAAATTAAAATGTGACAATCTTTTAGGGACGGAGGGAGTATCTTTTAGTCCCCGAAAGTACAAAAGTTGCAAATCAATCCATGATATAGGCCAACAGTTGCAAATTGGTCCAAAATTTAACGACGTTGTTCAATGTTAATGGCTTACGCGCCTCGTGAGTTACACGCGTTGTTAATAAATTAGGACGGTAATAAAAGATTAGCTTAGGAGTGCTACAATCACCATTGGGGCGTTAAAAATTAACTCCTTGATTAAATTTTGGACCAATCGGCAATCATTGGCCAATATATGGACTGAGTTGCAACTTTTGTACTTTCGAGAACCAAATGACAACCTAAACCCACTTTCGAGGACCATTTCAACAATTTGCTCGTTGTGGAAATGTTACTTTGTGAATGAAAGTACAACTTTTATGCCACTTATAAGAACTAAACTGCTAACATAATATTATTAGGAACTAAAATAAACTTTATATTACTCTCTACAATCATTTCGATAATTATCTCACAAATACAACCTAGTTTCCATGCACTAAAAATTAGGAAATATTCATTTTGGTCCATTTTCGTAAAAGCATGCTGAATAGGCCACAAAATGAGGGGCTTGATTTATAAAATTAATAGAAACCGAATCCAGGCTCTCTTTTACCACAAGCAAATAATCTTTTCTACTTCACTCATCACGCTTAAATAATCTAAGATATTATTATAAAATGGGTATCGTTTATGGAGCACGCGAATGGTCTATATCCGATCTTGCGATTGATCTTTTCTTTTTTTGTGCATCAGAAATTGTACATTTTGTCCATTGTCCACTTGCGGAAGGGAGAGTACCACACAAACGTTGAGTTTCTGTAGTAGACTCTTGTACGTTACGCATTAGTAGTTGTACTTTTACAAAGAGAGGTTCCTGCATCAGACACTTGTACGGTACGCATTAGCAGTTGTACATTTTGTTTGTTCTTATCCCCTTTAGTATTTTGTTATTTTACTTTTGACCCCTTTAATTTTGTTTCATGTTTATTTTTTCCCACAACATTTTATTTTCCTCAAATTTTCCAACACGATTTTCGTTTCATATATTTGTTGCTCCATATTTTTTAAAATTTTTATTTTATTTTTTTCCCAATTTCTTACGACATTTATTCTTCCACATATTTTTTAATAAATCGTGTTTCCTTATACATGATTTTATTCCTTTTCCACCATATTCCTTTGTTTCACTTGTTTTTTTTTTTTACTTTTTTTCTGCTTAATTTTGTTTGTTCTTATCCCCTTTAGTAATTTCTTGTTTTACTTTTGATCCCTTTACTTTTGTTTCATATTTATTTTTTCCACGCCATTTATTTTCCTCAAATTTTCCAACACGATTTTCATTTCACATTTGTTTTACTCCACATTTTTTCTTTTCCCGATTTAATACGGCACTTATTCTTCCATATAATTCTATAATTAATAAACTATTGCGGACCGTCTATCAATTGAAGGTCTATAATTATTAACCTATTGTATTTATCTAATTAAAAGATAATAAAAAATTTCATTTTCTTATTAGTTAGTCCCGTACTTAAAAGGATTACACAACTATAATAAATATCACATTTTTATTACTTAGTCCCATAATTAAAAGGATTACATAGGGGCAATAAAGATCTCATCTTTTAATAGTTAATCCCATACTCGGATGGATTACAAACAGCCTGTCGATCGACGAGCCCATTTTCACTAGTATACAGTACTATAAAGTAAGAACTAATCCATACTCCATTAGATAGTACACATTAATATTATATTCATGATATTCATGATTAGTATATATGATTATTATGAACTTTTGATGGATTAGACTTTTTTTTTTTGTAAATTAGCGATGAGGTGAAAATCTAACCCAGAACCTCCATATCAATGATAAGAACCTTTTCCACTAGGTTATATATTCGATTAACTCATGAATTAGACCATTTTAAAATCAATTTATGGAACCATTTATTCTTTCCAACTCCCTCGAGTTAAAAAAGATTAATAAATCTTTACTCATTAAGGACACCCACCTTATTAATTAACTAAGGACGGAGACCAAACAAAGAATAAAGTAAGAAATTATTATTTTTTAGAATGTGATCTTAGAATACAATCGTACGTCTGTACGTATAGGTTAAGATGTTAATAAAGAAAGTTAATTATTGATAGAATGTTTACATATGAAATTTGATAAGGAAAGATTTTGTGAATATATTCTCTTATATACTTTTATATACTATATTTTAATCCATATTTGCATCGTTTTTAGGGCACATTTTAAAAAAATCGATTGAAAAAGACCAATGTTGTTTTGTTATCTTAACTTCCATATGAGTTAAGCGAATAGGTTAGAGAAAAAAGTTCGCTAGTGAGGCAAGAGGTACTGAATTCGAAATTAACATCGTCGATGATTACATGCAACGCTTTAAATATTGAGTACATACGTGGTCGTAACAAATAATCTTAAAATGCTAGGTATTAAGACAATCTAACAACTATAATTGTTTATGGTCTAGTTTCTCTCTTTCTATAATTTTCATAATCTATTTAATCAATTTTCTGGTAAATTTAATTTTAAAATAACTTTGACTAGTATTAAAAATTTTCATTTTATATAACTAAAACTAGACTATAGTGTATTTTTGCCGACGACTCGTGAAGTCTGAACGAGCTATATACGGATTTCCAAGAAAGTGGTTTATCAATTTTAATTTATAAGTTAGAAATGAAAATTGCAATTTAATTATTACGAGCTAACGAATATATAAATTAAAGAGGTATTACAAGTAATAAATACAAATTTTGTTATCTAAAGTAACAGCGTATGAAATAATATGCTTACAACGAGAATTGAACCGAAACATTTTGATAGAAACTTGAATCAGATATCACTAGACTATTAAGTCATCGGTTACATGGTTCATTGTTTTAAGTATAAAAAAAATATGATGGTTCCCCTCGAAAAGAATAATTGGAAATAAAATCAAACGAGCTACATATTAGTTGGTCCATCATGATTAATTATAGAGATCACCAGATACATTGCTTTCTAGTATGGAATTACTGTAGAGAGACAATAATTAACATTGATCTGATTAAGCACCTAACTACTTTAATCGTTCTCTATAATTGATATTTTGCTTATAATTAGTATTATTATACATTATTCAATAAGTTAAGAAAATTAAAGCAACAACGTAAGAAAAAATATATAAATATCATAATAAACTATAATTTGAAGATATTATTATTAGCACAGTCCTGTATTATTTGCAACAAATAATAAATGCATAAAAATTGGACTTCACATAAAAAGTAATAAAGACATGCGTGCTTTATTTCTTTAGGCTTGAGAAAATTGTTGAAATGATCCCCGAAAGTACAAAAGTTGCAAATCAATTCAAGATAGTGACAAACGGTTGTTGATTGGTCCAAAATTTAACGACGTTGTTAAATGTTAAAGGCCCACGCGCCTCGTGAATTACACGCCTTGTTAATAAGTTAGAACGATAATAATATAATTAGCTTAGGAATTAACTACAATCGCCATTAGGGCGTTAAAAATTAACGTCTTAACTAAATTTTGGACCAATCTGCAACCGTTGGCCAATATCGTGGACTAAGTTGCAAATTTTGAACTTTCGAGGACCAAAAGGCAACCTGAACCTAATTTCGAGGACCAACAATTTTCTCCTTTAGGCTTTAATAATAATCATAATCTCTTTATTTTTATTATTGTATCTTCTTTAAAGTATTTATAGTAAAATTATTAATGTTGAAATTATTCAATTGATAGATGCATGCATATTCATCAACTATTATATACTTATGTAATTATATATCATAAGCCAAGTAAATCTCCTATATATCCACTCGTTCTAGATTGGAAATTGGAAACAGATATTCCAGATAAATTAAATATAAACCTTGAAACGCAATCTGGCCATTTATTTTTCTTCTAGAAATTCAACGATAGCATAATAAATTAATAATAGTAATTTAGAAATTTATTGCATTATCTACGGTGGACTATACTCTGTTCTACTAGGAAGTAGGAGAACGAATTCCTTTATTTATGCAGGCAGTTGACAATATGACACTTAAACAAAGATTAGGTGCGTAAGTTAACAATTTATAGATAGGTTCGGTATATTTTGGTGTTTAAAATGATGACATTTAACACCGGTAGTTCAATAGTTTAGTGACATGTATGTGACGAGAAAATTGGTGAAATAGTCTCGATAGTATCGCCAGATTACAATTTGGTCCCCAATAATGGCGCGGTTGCAGTTAAGTCCACGAAAGTGGCAAAAACGTTGCAGATTAGTCCAAGCATTAACTTTTCCGTTAATTTTTAGCGCCAATACTAGTCTTAAAAATTATTTTTCCCCAAATTTAACCTCTAATCGTGTGTTGGGGTTAGCGTAAAAAATTAACGGAAAAAGTTAACATAGATTAATCTGTAACGTTTAGACCACTATCGAGAGTTAAACTATAACCGTACCACTATTAGGGACCAAAATGCATTCTTGTGACACGATTAATAAGGACTATTTTAGCAATTTTTTCGACATTTAACCGACATGCCAAAAGTCTTCTTGGTTCAAACTTTGTTAGAGATAATTTATTGAAAGTTTGAGTAAATATCATCAAATTATACATTGAGTCATTGACAAATTTCATATCCATATTATATACACATACAATAAGTACGTCATTTTATATTTACTTATAGATTTGTTTTTAATAATTTTTTTGCTTGTTAAGTCATATTGGGAATAAAAAATTATTATAAAAAATAATTTAAGAAATGTACTTGAATTTTTAATTCAAGAACATAATTTTCATGTATGTCAGTTTTCTATAGTCAGCCGCATTACAATATTTTGAAGACCATTTTAATTTAATATCTCGAAAATATGTGTGTTAAACTAATTAATGAAGTGTCATCACTGTACTATAACAATATGAAACTATTCCGTGTAGGATAATAAATGGTCACATCAATTCAAACAAGTTGAATATTTATACTTCTTCCATCTCTAAAAGATTGATACATTTTAATTTTTTGTGGTCAATAAAATATGATTTAAAATATAAATTTTTTTTATTCTACATGTAAACAAATTATAAAAAATTTGATATTTCAAAAATATATATTGAGATGATTGCTGCAAAAAATTCGATGACAGAATTATAATAATGTGAAACCATTCCGTGTTGTAGAATAAATTGTCACATCAATTCAAACAAGTTGAATCTTATGTGTGTCCCTCCTTTATATTATTAAACACTCTTTAATAAATTGCTTTCATGCAACGTAAGTAGCTTAGTCTAAAGAAATCATGATGCACCCCATCATTTATTTTCAACGATGATGGATATGATTCTTTTGCATCCATTTATGAAAGATAAAAAATTTTTGGATGAGATTGCCACATATATAATTAGTATTACCAGTTTTTTGGGACATATCCGAATATTTGTTATGTGTTCCTTCAATGTTATTCGATTGGATAAGGAAAGCTCCTCTAGCCTATCGATCTATTATCATTGATAAATCTCGATCATAAAATAATTTCATTTCACATTTAGTCATGGTTACCTCGTTTGATTAATTTTTACATATATTTAAAAATATATGTTAAATTTTTGGAAAAGTAAAAAAAGTACAATCTACGTGAAAAGAAGGGAGAATTTTTGTTAGGGATTTAGGCTCGATTTGGTTTTGAGCCAAGATGTAAACGGGACCTACTCTTTCGATTTTGGAAAGGAAGAACTTAAATCGTTATGTTCCAATTCTATGTTGATATCTAGTCGGTTCCGATCTATTTCAGTTCTGTTATCGATTTTGGTTATTTCTTGGATCTATCATTTGGCCCAAGTTTAAGTTTAATGATATTTTTGTTTCACAAAATTAATTTCTGTAGAAATATATAGAGGGAGATATGTTGTTCGATCTTGTTCATACAATTTAGAGATCACTTATATTTATAGGTGTATATAACCTAATCCTAATGTACTCTACGGGCTTATGGGCTAGGGTTGCCCATTAACCTAACAATTTCCAATAATATTTTAACTAAGTCATGTGAGCAAGGTCAATGAACTTCTTTTTAAAATGGATTCTAACAAATTGATCAAGCCGACATCGATTCTGTTCCATCGGCTTGGCCTTTCCTTATATATTTATACTATAAATTCTTGGAGGCAGCACCAATCATATATATCTTCATTAATCATGGATGTAATCCATGCCGTGAAACAGGTGAAAACAAGAACCTCAAACTCTAACCCCCGCTCATCTCTGCATCCTCTTGCTAGTTTGCAATTGAAGATTTAATGTTGATGCATCTCCAATCAATTACCTATTTAATTAATTTTTTTGGTTTAATTAAGTACTCAAAAGCGCGACGTCTCGGGATATTAAGCTCGAAAATACTTGACTCGTATTCGATTCGGGAAAGCAAACATAGAGCCGAGCATTCATTTTCGGTATTCGGCCAGATAATTCTAAAACAACTTAGCCGAATCAAACCTTTAGATATTCGATTCGATTCGGCTCGTTCACATGCCTACCTGCTTGTATGAACAAGCCAAGCAATGGTTATGTTATTACTAAGTTCATATATATACTATTACTTACTTTATTGGGATGATTAGCTTTAATCTACTGTAATCCTTATATATGGGCAAACGAGCAATTTGCGCATTATTGGTAATACTTAATAATCTAACAAGTTGGAAGTTATGGGACCAACAACTTCAAAGTTAATAGTTAATGTCTAATTTGATTTAATATAATGTGATCAACTTGTGATTTAATTAATCTCAAATATATAGCTGACAAGTTGTAGGTCAGTTATCTAGACTCCGATTATATATCATCCATAAAATTGCAGTTTGATCCTTTAATAAATGAAATTGTTAAATCCTAATGATAAGTGTGGTAAATGTTAAAAGATGCAACTGTAGATATATTGAAATTATCCTGAATAAGAAATTATAAAACTTGCAAATTAGCCCTTCATAAATTAATTAGAGGACACTTTAATTCCTAATTAATGCGCTTATTACAAAACAGGGGCACATAGGAAATATGGTAATGCAATGTTTTTAATAAAATTTACATTATTGTAGTTGTGAAGAGACGCTCTAAGCTTGTTCAATATAGATTGAGCTAAATGTCAATAATTCGAGTTCGACTTATGTACATCTCTAATAAAAACATATTTAATTGAAAGTGTAAACATAAATTATATATTTTACATTGATGTAGGTACAAATTAAAACTGTTTATTAAACAATTGGGCCCTAAAATGTTTAGGAACGAGAGTAGCTAGAAGTACAAGTTATAATTAGAGAAAATTGTTGAAATGGTCCTCGAAAGTGGCTTCAAGTTGTCTTTTGGTCCCCGAAAGTATAAAAGTTGCAAATCAGTCCACAATATTGGCCAACGGTTGCATATTGGTCCAAAATTTAACGGTGTTGTTAAATATTAACGGTCCAGGCGCCTCGTGAGTTACACACGTTGTTTATAAGTTAGAACGGTAATAATGAAATTAGCTTAGAAGTGAACTACAATCGTCATTGGAGCGTTAAAAAATTAACGCCTTAATTAAAATTTGGAGCAATCTGCAACCGTTGGTCAATATCGTGGACTGAGTTACAACTTTATACTTGCGAGGACCAAAAAACAACCTAAATCCATTTTCAAGAACCATTTCAACAATTTACTCTTATAATTACGACAAAATTCATTCATGGCTGGTGCTAAGCTCTTTGCCAATTATATTTTTTATTATTTCACAACTCTCAATGTTCAATTAGGGACCAATCATCATTTTCTAACCATGTGAATAATATTGGGGTCAATATTCAATTCTTCATTCTTCAATTACCAAATTATAAATAACAATCTGATTACATTATCTTGAGCTAAGTTGACAAGTAATAACTCTAAAGTTCATAATGAGAAGTAAGATTTTCTTATTTAAAAATTTCTAAAACCAGAGTTAATCCAAGAACCCACTCTTTTAATTATGGACGGAAAGAGTATTGGGACTAGCCCACAAGCTACCAAACAATCCTTAAGTTACAAAATTCATGATTTTATCCGGCCATTTTATTAGGCTTACAAATGAATAAATTCCATGTATGTTGATAATTATTATTCTTTTTTAATTTGTTGTTCATAAAATAGAGATAAATATTGCAAATAATAAATACAAAAATTTCAAAATAATAGAACACTTAGATTACATGCTTCAAATAAAATATGAAATAATATATTCCTACAAAAAGATTTAAAATCTTGTAATAGAGACTCGAAACATATATTGTTACACGCTATTAAGATCGGGGTAAGTATGGCGACAATTATTAAGGAAGACCTAATGTCGCATTCTTTCAATAAATAATCTGACTTGCCTAGTCCAAATATCCCCATCTTGATGTAATACGCTATGGCAAAATTGCCTAACCAGTTCGAAAGATTATGATAAATCATAGAGTACACGTCTTAATTACGTAACTATAATTAATTTCCTTTTGGTCATTATCATATTCCATATTGAAGTTGTAATAATTTTAAGGTTATTTTGTGCACATAAAAATCTTCTACCACTTCTAGTCCTAACACAATTATTTTTCACCTAATTACAAATTTACAGTTTCATCACAATTTTCGACGGTATATTTTCTAACATACCTAATGCGTATGTGGCATCTAATTTCCATCAACTTCCAACTTAATTTAATGTAGTCATCAAAATTACATAAATCAAATTAGACCTAACCCCTAATTGTCACAGAATTAGGTGAGTCGTCATGGAATAGTAAACTCACTTGGGCACTTCGTTAATGAAATAATTAATCAATAACAACTATACCTTGCTATAGTGTTTAATATACAAAATTAAGGAGTACTCTATTAAAACAAAACTTGTGACGGTTTAATTTGTTAGCATTCAAAAGTTGACTTGCCTTGGCTCTTATAATAAATAATTATATATATATAAATAATTATATATAAGGAGTTAATCGAATATCCTAGTGGAAAAGGCTCTCGCTAGTGACCAGAAGGTCCTGAGTTTGAATCTCACCTCATCTCTAATTTACAATATATATATATATATATATATATATACCATTGTTTTTGAACCTTGTGAACTTAATCTATCCTAATAGTTATTGTATGAAATTCAAAAATAAGTTAAAAAGTATAAGTTTTCAATATATGTTATGTTTTACAAAATATAATTTCCACAAATATAATTATGTGCTTTTCAATTTTTAAGAACTGCATATGTGGATGGAGGAACCGAGGAAGTACTATTAGTTATCATGTTATGATTGTCTAGTCTTTTGAGTTGTTTCTAAATTGTCATTATTATTATTGTTGCTATTTTTCAAAAACACACTTTTAAAATATCTGTTAAGAAAAGGGCTTCAATTTTGTATTTAATTTTCATAATTATATTTTTAATCATATTTAATGTAGTGGTTAAACCTCATCCTCATGTTTTCTAGAGCAATCAAGGCTTGAAATCATTGGAAATTTATGAGGATATATACAATATATGTGTGTGAACTAGAATAAATAGAAATTAGATAGATATATCCATCAATGAAGGGATAATATTGAACGTACGTAGTTTAAATATTATGACTCAAAAGACTTTGTGATGTATGTAACAAATTTAAAAAAATGAGACATAAATAAATCAAAAGAACTAGAAATACTAGTCCAACCATTGTTGAACTTTTTAACAAGATCAAATTAAAGTAAAGTAACCTTATCCAAAATGCTTCTAAAAAGTCGGCCCGTCCATTATCATGCAACTCGTTAGCATTTATTTTTTTCCTAATTAAAATTACTAATAAATTTCGATATATATATATATTGTTGGAGGATGTTGATAAGAACATATAAATATGATTAAAAATTAATATTAGACTCGATTCTTTTATATGAAAGAACCTTTTAGCTCAGTTGATTACGTTACAGTTAGCGCATATCAACTCAAGATCAAAACTCGGCAACAGGCTTAATTTTTATGCCTTTACAATTAGATAAACATTAACCACTATAGATATTAATATTTAGACAAATAATTACTTAGAGATAAGATTTCGCTTATGTTGCTAATCACTATATAAAGAATTATTTGTTTGATGTGGTTCATTTAATAAAAACCAAAATGAAATGAAATGAATGAAGGAAGACATCCTTTTCAAGATGTGTCAATAAAGGCTTCAAATGGATAAGTAGCATCCAAGTTGACGTGCCTTGTTTGAAATTCAAAGAGTGGTGGCCCTTTAACACTAAATCATAAATCATCAACAGTTACTTTCGTAAGGGATGAGGCTATTCAGCTCTTAGCTTGTATTATCCATTGCAATAGTTCACTTATTTTCTTCTACATTCGATTAGGCAACGCTATATCCACACCAAACTAATTTGTTCATCGACGAAACTTACTTAAACACTATACTTATAAATAGGGGCAGTGTTTGGGGATGGATATAGTCGGGTTTCAAACATGATCGACAATAGTGTCACTAGAGCGTTTTAAACTCGTTCGTAGTGTAAATAACGGGTAGTTTAATTTAGCCGATGGAAGCAACATATTCATGTTCATGTTAAATATTGTGCACCCAATTGGAGTTATGAGGTAAGGTATGGTGTAAGGTTGAAGAGATGACGTTTTGATATTATTTTATTATTGAAATCGCTCCAATTAAGTGTGTGTTCTTTTAAAAATCCGATAACATATAGCATATATAAAATTCATGTTTTGTCCTTAAGCATACTTGTTAGGGTTATGGGTGAATAGCCCATAAACCCGCATAAGCATTAGGTTTAGGTTTATATTTATCTATAAATATAGATCATATTATATTGTATGGACATAAGATTCATCAATAAAATAGTTTTATATTTTGTCAATACTTGTTCAAGTGAAGTTCAAGAAATGTTAAAAATACTTTTTAACACTTCAGGTGCCAAAAAATACTTTGGTGCCAAAAATATATCCCATGTGCCTCTTTGAAATGTTGCATATCTTTGTGGTGATTTGAAATGTTAGCGGAAGGTGAGGTGCCAAGATAGAAAAAAGGCCAATTTAAAGATAATTCATCACAATATTGATGAATAATATATTATGTAGCACTAAACAATTTTGTATCACTAAATGAGTACATAGTGATGTATCTTATCTTTTATTTGTATATTATTTCATAATAATTGATCATTTTAGAAATTTAATATACTTTTCACCTCATTTTTTTATTTCGTTTTTTTACCCTAATAATTATGTTGTTATTGAGATTGATTTTGTTTTTTAGATTAATTATCTATATTATGTAGGATATAATAGTATTTTTTCTTGATTCTTACTAAAATACTTTTTGGCCAGATAATTATATATTTTGAGAGACGGATTAATGATGACTTGAGGGACCATGGACCGAGCTCAAATATAATACCCACCGAATCCAGATGAGTTTGAACTGGGCCTAAACAAACATGCGGTCAAAACCTGCCCTATTTGACCCATTACTAAACGGACAAGGACATGTTAGTGGGCCGTTAGAGACTGGGTCGAATTAGACAAGACATAATGGGCATGTCTAGACGTGGTAAACGAACGGGCATGTGGGTTAGGCCTCGTGGCCCGGCCCGATATGGCCCCTCTTCAAAGCACCCGAATGTACAGCCCGGCCCCTAAGCCCGGTTTATACAGTATATAAGAGTCTATGAGTTCCAGTCTAAAATCAATTGGCAATAGAGTCATGGCTCAATCGTTAAGTTGTTTCTTATCTATGCAAGAGGTCTATAGTTCAAATTCCACAAGCAACTCTTAATTTTTGTTATTACTATTCAAACAAAACATAAATTGGACTATTTGGCCCAAACGGTATACCGCTTGAGGCCCCTTAGGCCACCTTCCTTAAGGGCCCGGGGCCAGGGCCTGGGAATCCTTAAGGGGCCGACATGTCCCTTGGGACGCCTCAGCCCCGTTTCTTTACTTGTATCTGTACTTAGACCTTTCTAACGAACACCGATTTAGGAGTGGGTCGAACAGGGGCAAAGGTTTCCGCCCCTGACCCGGTTCGAACACACCTTATTTGTGGGAAATCGGCCCAGCCCAGACTCAAGCCCCCTAAAGGCTCTCTACACATAGTACATCTCATAATGCAAAGTGTGTATATTAAAAGACAAGTATACCGTATGTATCAAACAATATAGATTCATCTCTATTCTAAGGAGGTAATAAATATTTAATATTATAATTCAGGTTACAAACATAAGCTTCTAGTTGCTCTCTCTAATGAGAGTCGTCCGCCGATGAGAAATTCTCATCTTCATCGCCGCCTTCAATTCGATTATCACTGCCGGGCCAATCTTCTTCTTTTTCTGCTTTTGTAAGGTCTCTTCTTCCTTGTTTTTTCCCTCATCTTCTATTTCCTGCATCTATCCTTTTGTGGTTGCTTCTATTCTCCTTTCAATTTACCATTTCATTCCCGTTTTTCCACAATATGTTTACACCTACTCCTTTTACTGCTCCCAATCTAAGAGTCAACCTCAAAATCTTAGATCAAGTGAAAAAAACCCCAAATTTTAGGTTACCAAAAAAATCCCCAAATTTTAGGTCAAATTCCCCCAAATCAATTTTCACAAATGTCAACCCTAATCCTAATTCTCACTTCGAAAACAATTCTAATAGAGGAATTCTCGATCTCCAACCTTCAATTTTGGGTCCTAGGCCATCAATTCTAGGCCCTTGGCGATCTAAAGTTGACCCTCGTTCCATTTCTCTTCTTGGCCCTCGACCTTCCATTCTAGGGCCTCATCCTTCTAAGTTTTTTAATGTGACATCATTTTCTTATTCCAAACCAAACTCTTACAATTGCGCCGATAAAGTAGTTTCGTCAAAATCGATTTCTAAAAAACAGGATGCAAGTCTTGCCACTTCGGATGTTGACCTTAATGTTAGGGGACTTGGAGCACTTAAAAAAGGACGGTGGGACACCTCTGAGATCTATGTTCTTATGGATGATTATGTTGAAGTCCGAGCTTTCGACATGGTCAACAAACAAACTCGGGCTAGGAGTAATAATCGGACACTGGTGGAGACCCTCAAGAAACGTAAACGAGTTGGGGATGATGGAGGTTCGCCCATCCAGAAATTGTTGCCGTATAAAAGAAAGAGGTTGCATTCTACAGGTTATGCAGACTTCCAACGGATTGAGCCTCAACTTCAGAATTTCCATGAGTTTACCTCTCTCTTTAGTTCTCAATCTAACATATTGATTAACTTTGTTGATAATATTGCTAGTGCTTTGTGTTTTTCTGACTCTTATTACACATTACTGGTGGTTTTTCTCATTCTTAGTGGAGCCTCTACTAAGAATTTTCCTTGCAGTCGACCAATTATCGACAACAACAAAAATTTTGGGCTCTTCCGTGACATCGACCACGAGATACATCCTCTCGTCTGCTCATGTCAGATACGGTTACCCATTTGGTTACACCCTATTTTCTTCCACCCCAGTAAGTTAATTAAGCAGTCAGTTAACCCAAGTGCAAAAGCGACAAATATTCACGAGTCAATCTTTTATGTTTGTTCATTGATGAATTTCTATATTTTCATCAGGGTCTTAGCACTTGATGATTCTATTATCTGTTGCTACAATAAGTTCTATTTGTTTTATGTCCTGTTCTTGTTTTCTCTGGTAAGTCTCCGTGTGTTGGAGCAATCTGATGTTAAACTTTGATTGTTGTTCTCTTATCTATCAAAAAAAACAATATAGATTCTAATTAGGATAAGAATAAACGGTATTATCTCAATTTTTTTTTAAATGATGATACATATTCATTTTATGGTAAGTTCATAGTAGGAAAAATAAACAAAAAAGATTTCTTGAAATTATAAACGGACAAGTAAATAAAAACACAAAAAAGTTATTAAAGTACAAGTACATAAAACAAATGGAGTAGTAGATATGTAAGTATGTAACCCTCTTAATCTGCGCTTTGCTCGGTTAGATAACTGGGCTACAGCCTACAGGAACGGCTGAACCAAGATCAGCATATCATTCGATTCTTTTTTTTACATGGCTAAGCCCATTGATTAATATTAAGTCAATTAGGAATCAATTTTCTATAAATGAATAAAACTATATCTTAAAAATTATATTGATATAATAAGTTTTATTAGAAAAATAATTAAATATTACACTGAACTCGAAAGTGACAAGTATTCTAAAACAATTTTTTTTCCGTAAGATTACATCTAAAAAACCCCCTGGAAAGGGTATTATTATTAAATAGAATTGGATGGAATATCAAAACAAAAGGCCCAAAAGGGTAATATATAAATTTGAAAATGTTAATTGAAGAATTCTATACTCATCAATCAATGTTACTAATCTACAATTTAGTTGTTCTCTCTATACAAAAGTATGATGTTGATTAGCAAGATGAAACTTTGATATGTAGCCCATTTGGTGCTTCAACTCTTGGAAATTTCATCAGCTTATCTCCTCCAACTTCTTCCCATCTGAATGTACCAAAATAAATGTCCCTTAATTAGTTTTTAAATAATCATACTATAATATGAAATTTAATTTTAATTTATAGATAACTTCATGTAATATCTCAATCAATATCAAAAAAATTACCTATATCTTGTTAAAAAATAATGAAGGAAAGTTGATATTTCAGCTATCCCAAGTTCCTTTCCAGGGCATTGTCTTGTGCCTCCTCCAAATATCAAAAAGTAGTGTTGATTTTCTGTGCTTTTGTCCTGTAATTATCAAATGGTCAATATTCATTTTAATGATCCAAATTGTATTATTGGTTATTGCTAGGGTTGGAAATGAGTGGAGTAATCTGTTACCCGCTCGAGCACCTAGCTCGAGTGCTCGACTCGATAGATCGCTCGACAGTTAACAAGTAGGGTACGAGCATATTCTCACGAGATAAATGAAATAGCTTATTGACTTTATTAGACTCACCAGCCATCTCCATGGATTGAATGCCAATGGATCAGGATAGATGTGAGGGTCATAGTTGATTTCTCTTGTATATACATATATTTTCCATCCTTCAGGAATAATATATCCTGCAAATTACACAAAATAATATCGCATTAATTATCAATATTTCATGTTATATATATGATACACTTGATGTCTTGAGGCCATCATTTTGTCCAACCATAGACATAAAATGATCATTTCAGTTAAGTGAATCCGGCTATATGAATCTACGAGACGTACATGTCGCAACATATTTTAATCTATTTTCCTTTTGTTTATTTTTATTTATTTGTTTTTGTCTTGAGCCACAATCAATTCTGTCGACATGATTGCAAGCATGACACTAAGGTTTAAGTGGGAAATTTGCAGCCAATGGGACTCATTATTATTCTGTACTATAAATTCATCATATTATAAAATCATAAATTAGACACTCTAAAAGTTGAAGCTATTCATATTTTTTAGTGTAAAGAGGCACCTATCATATAATAGTGACTATTCAAATTGATTTGTGAAAGATCAATGTCCCAAATCGAATGTCCTGGCTGGAACATTAGGTGTGCCATGTGTGGATAATGATAGGGGATGGTCCATCATAAGACAATCATTTTATACAACATCAATTAAAAAATCTATTTAAAATTTAAAAAGGCTTTGTTTAATCATTCTTTTTTTCACAAGGGTCAAAAGATATAGTACTAGCATATTGCCTTGAGCCCCTAAAGATTTTATGGTATGTAGTTTATAGCTTATCTATCAACAAAATCAACACAAATAATCATGGCGAGGCAAAAACAATTCTAACGTCTCAGGTGTTCGTGACACGCGTTCTGTATAATACTAAAAGAAAAAACGTGCGTTGCGCTGTGAAAATATGTTTACCCGTTATTAAATAAGATGTGAAAACTCACCATTAATTTCCATATCTTTAGTTGTTTTCCTAAGAACACCATTGACAATTGTGGCTAATCTTGATGTCTCAAAAATTACCTGCAAAATTCACCATATGAAAACAGATCACTCTGCAGAACTTTTCTCCTATTACATTCAATAGAAAGAATTTGGTCTTAATGTAGTCATTTGTTTCGCGGGTAACTTTTAATATTTTTCTCGCGTCAATTACTGTGACACTCGAATATAAAAATTCTGGAGCCGTCACTAATAGCTGGAAAAGCAGAAAGGTTTGATCAGATGCTTACCGCACGTGTGAACCTCATTGATTTATAGTCCTCATAAGTAAGAGGATCCTCTGGCTTCTTTCTTGCTCTAATTGCCACATGTTCTTTCTGCAAATCAATTAATATTCAATACAAATAAAAATAACAAGTAAACATCATCAATAAATGAAGCAAAAACTGTTGTTTTTTTTGTTGCTTACTCTTAGCTCCTCAAGAACTTTTCGATGATCATGAAGGTATTTAACAGCCATCATTGAAGTTGTTGATATTGTTTCATAACCAGAATACAAAAGAGTAATAATTAAATCAATTATTTCATCATCACTCAATTTGTATTTTCCCTCTGCTCCACCCTTCATCAATAAATCAAGCATATCAGACTGCTTCTTTTCTTCACATCTTCTGTCTTCTATCAACTTCCTTAACAAACTCACAATTTTTTGCCTTGCCTGCATATAAGTATTATAAAAATTATTCAAATTCCGAAAGTTCGTTTTCTAGAATAGTTCTGGAATTTTAATTAGAGCATGAAATCGACAGATAAGTAGTCTTGCGTTATTCAAGAATGACAAAATGGTATGCAAATTACCTGAAAACCGCGACGATAATTAGTATTGGGAAGGTTAATTGGCAATGAAAGTGTCCCTAAAACCATCTTAAAGAATTCAGGCATGAAAGCTTCAGAAAATGAGCCTGATTCACTTCCAGCAATTTGTCTCAAGGATGACAAAAATGCCATCTGACAGTAAAAAAAACACTTGTCAGAACTGAATCACACATTACATTATGAAAATAAAGAGCAAATATTCATATTCAGACCTCTTTGGTCTTTTCTTGAATGTCAATTATTGTGTTATCCCAGTGGCTAAGGTGGAATCTCATGAAATCATCAATTTTAGGTAAGAGGTTGTCTCTAATCATGGTGGGGTTGATTAGTCCTAACAAAGCCCCCCTCATGTACTTGTGAGCAGTACCATGGACAGCTGCAATATTACATTTCCCAAGAATGTCCAACATAGACTGGGGGTACCCAGGGACCAACCCTTTTGCTTCATTCACCAAAATGTACCTATTCAACTCTGCATCCATTGATACAATTGTTGGACACCCCAAGAGGTGTGATCTGAAGAAACTCCCATATCTGTAATCATTAAAATCATTCACCGATGTTAAATCGAACGAAAAGGGATCGTCTATATGAATACGACGGGTAGCAGATTACCTTGATCTTTGGTTTTTCATGAAGGCAGGGCCTTGTTTGAGGAACTCAGTGGTTTCACCTAAAATAGGCCAACCCATGGTACCAGGAGGGAGATTAGGACTCTTGTAAATGACTACATTCCATTTGAGTAAAATGGTTGTGAGAATGCAAAGCAAAAAAACCACCCAAAGAAAAAGAAAGAAGATAGCCATTTTGATACTCCCTAGAAACTGTCTGGAGTATGCAGATGCTTCAGACAAAGGAGTATGGTAAATTGGTGTGGGCTTTGCACGAGCGGGTAAGACTCAGATTATGTCATAACTCACAAACGTTTGTCCCTGTATATATAGGCCTCGAGATTGCTTTCTAGAGAGAGTCACAAACCATGCACCTTACAAGTGGTGTTATCGGTCAGAGTTAATTGCAGGTTTGGTCCCAGAAAATGGCACACAATTATACTTTAGTCTTACACAATTATATTGTTGGAGATTAGTCATAAAAGTGGCACAAGTGTTACAATAGAATCATCAAAAGTGACAAATTTTGTAGTATAATCCTCGAAAATAAGGACTAATGTGCAAAGATTGCCACTTTTAAGGATTCTATCGTAACACTTAGACCATTTTGGGACTAATGCGGAACAATATAACTATTTGGGATCAAAGTGTAAACTCTTTCCACAATATGGACCAAATCAATAATTATCTCATATCGGTCACTTTATTAATAAAATATGTAAAATGTTAGGAACGGTAGAGATACATGTTCTATGAAAAGTCAGTATTCTCCCAAATCTATAAATAAGATCTTAAACTTACACGTAAAGGAGCGTTGTACTCACATTTTACATTTATCTGAAGTTGGTATACTTCTGATCAATTGAGCTTTGTCTATGATCAACTGATTTTGTAATGCAACCCATAAAATTTTAACAAAAACCAACATAATTTTAATAGACGGGTGTATATATTTTTTCAAGTCCAGTAGTTTTTATCGAAGTCGACTGGATAATTAATTGTACATATATTGAGTTTGATTTTTCTAGTAAAACTATCATATTTGCACCGCGTTAATTAACCTTTAGTAAATGATAAAAAGAGAGAATTAATTATATGGCAGATTATATTTTTCCTGAAGTCTTACAAATTGTAGAGTTCAAGAGTAAGAGCATCGCCCCACTTTGTGGTGAGTTTCAAGAATGGCACCAACTGCTTGGTTTTTGTAGCTATTGAAGGTGTGAAAGGTTATTGAATCAGTTGTAAATTTGTAATTAAATATGTACTCTGTACTAGTACTCCTCCCGTTCATTTTTAAATATCCTATCCTAGGTAGTATAAGAAACATATATGTGTGTCGATCACGCACGATCGTCATAACGTGTTGGTGCCTCGTTTCATTGTACGCATTGTATGAACAGTGATAGTTTTGCATCATCATATTGTGAGTTAATTGTTGAAATGATCTCAGTAGGTGGGTGACTGTTGCAGTTTGGTTCCGTGGGATCGATGAGCAAATGATCTCTGAAAATATGTAGCGGGTGTGCATTTGGTCCCTAAAGACTAAAGTTAACATATCCGTTAATTCTAAGCGTTTTTGTGGTTTTACGTAAACAAATGCTAAAATTGGGCAAAAAGTGTAATTTTTAAGAGTTTGGCTTGGCGACAAACTTAAAACTTCATTTCCCGTTTCGTTAAAACTCCAATTTTGACGATTCAAAATGCGTTGGAAAGCTATTTTCATCCTCCTTAAGAATATGTGTTCAAACCCCAGTTTGATCAACGTTCAGATTTCCAGAACATTTCTTTTGACAAAACATACATAAAAACGTTGAATCATTTATCGTCTTTTTATCAAAAATGATTTGAAAACTATCTCTCATATACAAGCTTCGACAAATATTGTTCGGGAGACTTTAAGCTATGATTGAAGGCTAAATTTTACCTTTGTATATGTTTTTCATACATAGCCTAATATCTTTAACCCATTTGAATATTGTTGAACTTGTATTTGTTTATTCTTTATCCCTTCATGACAAATATTATTCAAGAGACTTTAAGTTTGTCGCCAAGCTAAACTCTTAAAATTATATTTTTGGCCCAATTTTAGCATTTATTTACGTAAAATCACAAAAACTTTATATTTAACGGATCTGTTAACTTTATGGACCAAATGTGCACCCGCTACACACTTTCAGGGACCATTTATGCATCGATCTCACTTACATGGACCAAACTGCAACGGTCACCCACTTACTGATACTATTTCAGCAATTACCTCTCATATTGAGTTACATTGTCAATGGCACCGGACACTTACTTAGTAGTACATTATTCATGCAAATGTTCGCGCATCTCGCCGTTGCTTAGTACTCCCTCCATCCCTTTTTGATAGGGCTATTTGAATATGCACAAAGTTTTAGGCCAATTTAAATTTGTGTCCTGTTAATCATTTTTCCTCCATTCTAACTCATTAATTTTAGTTAAAATAGGAATCAATAAAGAGATTTTTAAATAAAGAAAATGACTCTATCATTTAGAGATAGAGGGAGTAGTACATTATCCATTGCTTAGTTGAGATTTGTTCATCATTTAAATGAATAGTGATATTATCTAATATCTATAGTGTGAAAAATGTTACTTCCTCCATCCTTAAATGATTGTCATATTTTGATTCTTCATAATCAACAAAATACGATTTAAAATGTAATATCTTTTATTCTACATGAGAAAATATTACAAAAAGTTGATATTCCAAAAATATGTATTAAACGAATCTAATAACACCACATAAGACTATATTATTTATTATTACTTAATGAGAATTAATGATCAAATTTTATAAAATTTGATCAATAAAAATTAAAATTTAATAATTTTTTAGGGACGGAAGGAGTATTGTCATAAGGACGGTTAAGAGGTTTTTAAAGTGTTCTAGGAAATAGTTATGAACATCCTGGTTTCGGTGATCACGTTGTGGTCGTTATCTAAAATTTCTAGTATATTGTTGCTTTTGCTTTTACATTTGTCGTAAGAATGATTTGGTCCTCGAAAGTTTTATAATTGCAATTTAGTCTTTGAAATTGAACAAAAGTTGTAATTTAGTTTAAAAATTAACGGAGTCGTTAAACGTAACGGTACTTGTGCAATTGGCTTCTATTAAAGGTTTTGCTATATTTTAACGGTTTTTTGACTAAATTGCAACGTTTGTCCACTATCGATAACAAATTTGTAACTATTGAACTTTCGAGTACCAAATGGCAACCTCAATCCACTTTCTGGGATCATTTTAACAATCTTCTCGTTTTCTTGAAGATATTCTAATAATTCTCATTAAATAATTTTAATTTGGTTAAAAGGATTACCTACCCTATTATTATTCCAATATTTTGTACTTTCATAATTTTTTAATTTTCCAATAAGGGAGAAAGCATTGTTTTGAAAACTATGTCGAGAGGGAATTTCCAATAAGGGAGAAAGCAATTTTTCTAATTTGAAAGGTTTAGATTTATTAACGAGAAAATTGTTGAAAAAGTATTCGATAATATGATCGAGTTGTACTTTGGTCCTCAATAGTTACGCGGTTTCACGTTAATTTTCATAAGTGGCAAAAAAAGTTGCACTTGAATCCCCATGTCAAGTTTTTCATTATTAATATTTCAGGTTTAGGATTTAAATTGGGGTAAAAATATGACTTTTATAAAATAAAGTTGATTGTTCCCCCAATTAATGCTAACATGAAACCCCACAAGGCCACAACCCCAATTGGGGTGAAAAAGAAAGAGAGTTTTGACAGGAAGGGGTTGTGAAATTTCATTTTGGCACCAAATGAGGCATGAAATTAACTTTAATTTTTTAAAATTATATTTTTACCTCAATTTTAACGTTCAAACCTGAAATATTAACGGAAACTTGACATGGGGACTAAAGTGTAACTTTTTAGCCACTTTCGAGGACTGACATGCAATGACGTAACAATTGAAGACTAAAATGCAATTCAATCATACTATCGAGAACCATTTCAACAATTTGCTCGTTTATTAACACTCTTTTATTATCTCAATCATCACTTCACTCTTGAATAATCTTTGATACAACAAGTCAACAACTTACCAAGATAAGGTAACAATTGAATTTATCGTAGAAAGTTAGGGTGCCTTATAGAAATATCCCGTACACATTCCGTAAAGGGTTAATATACAAATATTGGTGGTTGGAGTGGGGATTGAAGATGTAATTATTATTTCTTCATGGGTTATTGTGTAAGTATTTTTCTGTACGGAATTCTATACGGAACAAATCTATACGGAACCGTAACCGGTCCGGAATTTATCATATGGAAACGATAAATCCTTGATTAAATATTCAAATTTTCTTACTGAATTGCAAGTAAATATTTTTATTTCATTCAAACTCTAAAAACTCATGGGCTCGCCTAAGTAATTAATAGGACTCTATATATATCGGCGAAAATGAACAATATTACTATCAATATTCTTAGAAGATGGTGTTTCTTCAGCCATCTATTATTTCTATTTGGTGTTTCAATTTGACATTTGCTGGCTGAAGAAGATTGCTTGTCTTTATGCGACATAATAACAGATAGAAGATTGGGACTTGAAGGAAATTTTGGATTCATCAGATCCTTTGAAAAGGATTTGACATTACTCACATCCATTGTCATTTTCGTTTAGTGTACTAAATAGGTAATTTGGAGTATTATTAAATGTAATACGTAAATAAGTTTATGTTAAATTATTTTTTCATTTTTGTTACTCTAATAATTGTGTCAATTTTTACGGGTTAACTTGTTTGGTGTTAATTAAATCAAAACCATTAGATCAATATATTTTTAATTTTATAAATCTTATGATTATTTTTAACGGATGATAATGTTACGCTAGTTTATCTTTTTTTTGTAAATCAGCGATAAGGTGAGATTCGAACCCATGACCTTTTGGTCACTACGAGAGTCTTTTCCACTAGACTATCCGATTAACTCTATGCTAGTTAATCTTTAGTTAACACAAAGTTAACTCATAGTTGTATTAGTTAGGCTTTTTTCACATAAGTACCTGAACTCTCACCATCATCCTTTCAAATCGATACTTAAAGTATTTTTTTTTATCATATAAGCACATGAACTCTAAAAATGACACTTGAATTTTTGTTTTTCACATTTTTTGTGCATTTCTCGGACTTTTGATATCAAATAAATAAAAAATATGACTTTCATGAATATAACTTTTAATGAAGGATATAATAGTCATTTCAAGTCCCGACAGCGACATGCAAGTGCCCTTCACGGTGCACCATGCAATTTAAAGTGTTGGTGGATTACATTACAAAGTGGCTGGATTGAACAATTCCATTCGGAAGCTAAGAAAGCATGCACACGGTTGCATTGATAGGAGTTGTCAAATCTGTGGGGACAAGTAGACAAACGAAGAGGATTGATCAGAAACATACAACAGACGACTTGGTTCGACCAACAAAATACACTCAAGGAATTGCTAGCCGCCTAGCCCTGTGTGCTCTATATATGTGTAAATGTCACATTTAATTTTATAGGCTTGCAGAAGCTAAGAATTTTTTCTGTATATATATGCAGTAATAATCAATGTGAAGAGAGGTGCACATTGCACTAGACGATATTAGAACAGAGTAGAGAGAGCTAGAGAATGATTTTTCTCTTCGATTATATATGAAATCATTATAAAATAATTAAACAAACATACAAATATTTGTATTACAATAAAAACTAAGTCTTATAACCCTCAAAAAGTGTAGAAGATAATCAAAATAATAAAATACTAGTCCTTGTAGCTTATTGATTCGATCCGTAATTTCAATACTCTAATCTATCAATTGTAATGTTATTTTCTCGACATATGAACATAGTATAGAATTTGTTTATGTTTGTACTCCAATAATGAACATGCACGATGACCATAGCGATCTCGAATTGAGCAACGGTTTCTCATTTAAGAATTTGAACTAAGTACTACGAATCAAACTCGACCTTCACCTGTCAATACCTTAAATTCAAACCAAACTGAGACCTTCCCTCCCTGCGAGACCTTTCACAGCTGAAGCACTACGCGCAGTCCCCATATGCTTAGAAAATGAAATCTTAATATTTTATTATCAAGTTTAGATAAAGTGAAATCTTAAAATAAATTTCTGTTTCTAAGAAGATGTTCTTTAGATTAAGTGACAAAGGGAATAATACAAATTACCGGATATTTCATATTACTTATAATATTTGTGATTTAGTATTGTTTCGACTTTACTAGTGGCATAACTAGATGTAGGCAGATTACACTAAAAATTAAGGAGTAACAGATAATTTTATAGATAAAATTAAACAAACAAACATACAAATTAACTGAATTACAATCTAGACCAAATTTTGTGATGAACACAATGTCCTTAACCCGAATTCGCCGTCTTCCTTTAGGCGCTTAGGAAACTTCAAAGTATTCGATTCCCAGGATAAAATGATTTGCAAGTAGAGCTTTCGCATGCATTAGAAACTCCACAAGCGAACTGCGCATGAGTATGAAGCTATCAGAAAAGAACTATTTGTAAAATATTGTTGTAATTCGATTTTATTGTTGTGCCTAATAGATGAGGAATATATTGTACTTATAGTGTAAATTCAGGCAAACCAACAGTCTTCTCATTATTGTGCAATAATAAGAATTATAACTGATATGACTGTTGGCTTTTGGCCTCCAAACGTTTCAGACGTTTTAAATTCTGTTTGGTATGTCAAGTTTGATAATAGTCACAGTCATACTTCGTTTCTACAGGCGTGAAAATTTTGGCATAATATTAATTGTAACACGCATTACTCATACTTTGAAAAACCTTCTTTATAAAGTGAGTAACTCACTTTCGAGTAAGCAATGTAAAATTAAATATTTACATAAAAACTTACAAATTTTATATTCAATCAATATTTTTTCAACACTAAAATCTAAATCCTCATACGTGTGTTACAAGAGTATGATCTCTAATAGTCAAATGTTTCACAATTGATGTACCTATTTCGAATCTTCCAAATAAGAACCGGGTCATATTGTAGTAGCGGTTTTGTAGTTTTGCAAGAACTAATATCTAACAATATCGTTATTTAAAAATTAAATTTCACTAAAGTAATCATTAATTATTTGAATTATATTAACAATTAATTTATAACTGAAATCTTATTTTAAACGCGTGAGTACTAATATTTGATTGAATATTCACCGTTGACAAGAGAAAAAGAAGGTAGAAAAAATTATTTGAATGTCCAACCACACATACATTAGGAGAGCTCATTTAAGACAAGCCTTTTGCTTTGTTACATTCAATGAATGAAAAAGCTGTAATGTCTACTGCAAAATTCAGAGTTGCACGAGCCATCTCTTTTGTTCTCTTCTGCTTCTTCAATGCTTGGTCTCTCACCATGCCCGCCATTATCACCTCCACCTACTCCCTCCATTTATTCCCACGGAATAGATAAATTTTGAGTAAATTGCTGAAATAATTGTCTTCAAAAGTGGATTCAGATTGTATTTTGGTCATCGAGAGTATAAAAGTTACAATTTAATTCATGATATTAGTCAATGCTTGCAAATTGATCCAACATTTAGTTAAGGTGTTAATTTTTAACGCCCCAATGGAGATTGTAGTTCACTCATAAACTAATTTTATTATTACCGTTCTAACTTATTAACAACACATGTAACTCACGAGGTGCGTCGGCCGTTAACATTTAACAGCGCCGTTAAATTTTGGACCAATCTGCAACCGTTGGCCAATATCATGGACTGATTTGCAACTTTTGTACTTTCGGGGAATAAAAGGCAACCTGAATCCACTTTCGGGAAATGTTTCAGCAATTTGCTCGATAAATTTTAGATTATTTTCTTTTGTCACCTCATATTATTCACTTTTTTTCTGTTGAATATATTAATATAATTAAATGATTTCATTGATCATTATTGTTATTGACTAAACAATCTCAGTCAACACTCTAGTATGCATGACTTTGCATATTTTTGATCTCTAATATTCAGCATTGCATATATTTTTTACTAGCGATAATTTGTCCATCTCCAATAAATTTATCATTAAGCTCAACTTCAGCTTATCTCTTTCAACCGTGTGATCATAATCTTCAACTAAACTTATCGTTTTTAACATGGAATCATATGTTAGTGATCGACTTTACATAAAAAATGTTTAAATTGTCAAAAATTTGCTGATTGTACATAAAAAATGCATTAGTGACCCAAAGTATACATAATAATTAACATTAGTGATCGAAAATATACAAAATCATACTAAGACGATCAACTGGATTTTTTTAGCATACTTTAATGATCAATGATGCTATTTACTCTATTAATATCTATCAATACAACAATAGTTAGTCAATTAAACAAGTTTTTAGCATATTCTTTTATCCATATTACTTCATCTTAAAAAAAGTTTGCATTTACATAATCCAAACTCAAGCTCCATTTATACATCTTGAAAAATAAAAAAAATTAATTTAGAACAATTAATTGGTGAGAAAATTTATTCGGAAAATCGGATATCGGTGTCCTCCCGAGTCAATATATAAGATATTGACTCACTCCATCTATTGCCAATTGGTTTTAGAGTGGAATCCCATAGACTCTTAACATAGTCTCACGAGCCAAGCCCGAGTTAATGAGGCACGTGTAACCCCGTCGATATAGTTCCGGCAATTACTACCGGTGAGAAAAATTTCGCCGACGATTGGGTTACACGTGAGGGGAGTGTGAAGATGCACATACCACATCGCAAGTCGATGTCCTCCCGGGTCAATATATAAGATCTTGGGCTACTCCCACGATTGCCAATTGATTTTAGAGTAGAACCCCATAGACTCTTAAACCAATTGACAATAGAGGAAGTAACCCAATATCTTATATATTGACCATGAAGGGAGAAAATTGCTGGAATGGTCCCAGTAAATATGTGCCTGTTGCAGTTTAGTCCTAGTTAGTTGTTGGTCTGCCAAAATGGTCCAGTAATTGGTATATTTGGTGCACTTTAGTCTCCAACCGTTAAATATACACTGAAAATTATAATTTTGGGCCAAAATTGAAGTTTTAGCATTAAGTCAAGCTTAAAACGCAAATTGGATAAAAATTGGATTTTTCTTTGTTCTTTTTAATATTTTTTTGATTTATTTGTCGATCTTTTTTTCGATTTCTTTTCCAAAAAATTCAATTTTTTTTATTCCTTTTTTTTTTGAATTTATTCCTAATAAAAAGGTTCGATTTTGGTAATTGTTTTAGCTTAAAATTTCAGTTTGACAAAAAATTTGATTTTTGTAGTTTTGTCAAAAAAGGTTCAATTTTGATTGTTGTTTGTCAAAAAGGTTCGGTTTTGTACTTTTATAACAAACATGATCAATTTTGGCAGTTGTTTCGCAAAAAATTTTGATTTTGGTAGTTGTATCGAAAAAAGTAAAAAATTGAACATTTTTGCTAAAACGACTATCAAAGTCGAATCTTTTTGTCAAAAAGAGTATAATGTTATATGCTCTCGTGCTCTTGAATTATTGTCGATCCCTTCTTCAGCCGACGAGCTCTCCTTTATATGCGCATTGCACTTTAGGTAATGTGGAAGATCTCTCGCAATATCTGTTCTATGATTGATTGATTGATTGCTCCTTAAGTAACCTAACTTACATAATTCGATTGCTTGCTCTTCAAGAGTGTATCCCGTCCTTAATCACTCGATACTTTCCTAATTCACCTTGATAATAAAATTTCTTGCGTTCGAAGCTCTGATTCTCGACTTCCTTTTGGGTTGAATATGTTAATTGTTTTAACACTTGTACACATTTGCTCAGTGAATTCCCTTAGTCTTTGCTATAATCCATGTGGTAAAACAGTTGGTCTCTTATGAAAACTTGACCAATTCGACTGCACTAGTAGGTCCGAACTTACAATTTGTTTATGAAATATAATTATCAACTAAAAAATTAAATAATTATATAAAAATCGTCCAATTTAACAATAAAATCCAATCAACTCCAATTTTATCATTAGAACTAACAATTAGAGAAAATGGTACACATTTTAATTACACTATCATTAAAGTTCAATAGTAATGTTAAATTATGTTCAAAACTACTTTAAATTAGTAATTAACATTAAAACTCAATAATAATATTAAATTATGTTCAAAACTTCGTTAAACTAGTAATTAAAGTACATTTATCGACATTCATTTCTTCAAAAGAAAATATAAATTAAAGATAAGGTACAATAATGGTGGAACAAAGACAAATCATTCCAAATCTATTGTTGATGGGGTTGATCATTGGTCACCTTAATAATAATTCCCTTCATAAAGCTCCTACATACACAACGCACTCGATCTTCCAACTACATATATTTGCTTTTTTCTCATCTAATGCATATATAATTACATTAATAATAATTGAAGTCCCCGAGTCAATCAAATAGTCTAATAAAAAAGACTCTTGTCAGTAACCTAAAGATCATAAGTTCGAAATTCACCTCATCGCTAATTTGTTTAAAAATAAAATAAAATAATTGAGGTCCTAATTTTCGTTAATTTTTGAAACTCACCTCTTCGTTCGGTGTGATTTCGATTCCCTCTAGGATTGATTCTCAAATTGAAGTGGTGTACAGAGCTACCCCTGACCACCAAGACACCCGACATCAATTCCTAAGACAGAGGAGTTATCGAGCCCTTACTTTTGGGGTCTCATCTCAAAATTTATTAAGTCGAAGCAGAGTAAAGTTGACATATATAATGGATATGTTTAACGCTTATTATGAATCTTAAAAGAGACGAAGGGGCAGCTAATTCGCTTGCAAGCTCCTAGAATGTGTACTTCCAACAAACATATTGCAAAAAGAATCTTAGCTTTTGCTGTCTGCACTACATATACGCATGATATATAGAATTAATCTCATCAACTTAGTTATCATCACTCACTTCAAAATCCCCACACCATGTGTGAAAGGTCCCCCATTTATGTTTAATGTTTGAGTGCTTTTTTTTCTTTTTTCTTTTTTTAATAATCTAAAATAAATTAATATCTCCATTCTATTTTAATTGTATTTCTTTCTAACGTGAAACATATTTATTAAAAAATCATATAAATTTACTTGTAAGTTCTTGAGTAAAGAATTTAATAGTTAAATAGATTATATTGATTTATACTTTAATTTATTATACATTATTAATGTTACCATCTAAAACTAAAATTAATGAAGAATCCATTTTCTTATTATATTATTAATGTTACCATTTAAAGCTAAAATGAATGAAGAATCCATTTTCTTATGATATTTAATCAGATATATATATCTTTATTCTATGTAACATAATTCTAACATTGATAATATAATTACATTTAGTAGGATTATAAGAGGAAAAAAATTGATAAAAGAGCATTGAAATACTAGGAAGATAAGTATTTAGAAATAAAAATTTGAAGCTAGAAAGACAAGTAAAATAGAACAATATCAAATAATGTTGGAATATATTTGACAAATGAAAATAAAAATTAAATTAATAATTGTTAGGCTAATGGGTGACGAGCCCATAAGCCCGCATAATAAACTAGGGTTAACTTATATTCACCTATAAATATAGGTTATCTCTATATTGTATTCACAAGAACAATTATCATCAATAAAATATCTTCCTCCATATCTCAATAAAATATCTTCCTCGATAATCAATAAAATATCTCTCTATATATTTCTACATGGTATCAGAGCCTATCGATTCTTGAGGCCCAAATACACATTCCGCTGCCCTGCCGGTGGGTTTTCTACTATGTGATACTCACCGGCGGGATTTGATCTTGTTCAATCTTATTTTTATAATATTTTTTGAGTTTTTTAATTGAAATACTACTATTAATATTGTTACAAACTCATGGAAATTTAGACAATATTACCATGAGTTTGAGGGAGGGAGATACGATTATGAACGATTGAGAAAAAAAGAAAAAGAAAAAAAAATTGATTTATTCCACTTCTAGTTGAAGTGGACTTTTTAACAAATATGACAAGTTCGAAAAGAATGGCGTTCCTGTTATTGATGGAAATTATGTGTAGTCTGGCGAATCCGACACGCACTGATCTGACAGGTTCGAAAAGGATGGCGTTCCTGACAGTTATTGATTGGCGAATTACGCATGGTCTGGTCAAACATATAAATATTGTTAATGTAATGTTATCCCCAAAGCTCAGGTCAAGTGGCAATAAGTGGGCACCATTTTCTTTAGATTCAATAGTTGAAATAATTAACATTAATTAATACAGATGGATTAAACAGATTTTTCAACTCATCATTAAATTCATTCAACAGTTGAGTTCGTTTTTTCAAACCATTGTAAATGGTCTCACAACTACTAAAAGAGAGTTACAAGAAATATGCGTGTTAGCTCCCTCGTGGGATTGAAGATACTCACTTCAAAAAGCAGCACTAATATTATGCATGTCATCGATGTGCATGCCCAAGTCCCCCAAGTCCCCCAAGTCCCCCAGGCCCCAAGTCCCCCAAGGACACACTAACTTTCCATGTTCCTACCCAAACAACTTCAAGCCATTAGTATTATAGTACTCCCTGCGTCCCTGAATGATTGATACATTTTGATTTTACATGGTCAAACTTTAAAAAAATTGATCAACAATTCTCATTAAACAATAAGAAATATTATAATTATATGGGATCTTGTTGGATTTGTCTCAATATATATTTTTGAAATATCAACTTTTTATAATTTTTTCATGTATAAAATATGAGTTATTTATGTTTGAAATCGTGTTTTGTTGACTATAAAAAGTCAACATGTACCAATCATTTAGGGACGGAAGAAATATTTTTTTAACTTAGACGCTATTCAAAAAATAATTTGGACGGGACGGAAAGTACAATAATATTAGGCACAAATCCAATTTTTAAGAAATTTTTTCTTAAAATTCTTCTTAATGTATTAGTTTCAAAATTTGATTCTTAGATTTTGTATAAATTGTATGATAGTTCTTTAGAGAAATTTTAGGAAAACAAATCTTAGTAAGACCATATAACTTTCTATCAGTCCAAATAAGTATAAATTATACTACGATGTTCAGGCCAAACTCCGTGTACATGATCTCTTAACCGCGCTCTTTCAGAAGACGGTTAAAAATCAAAGATAGGCATATCACTCAGTTATTACTCCCTCCATCCCAAATTGATTGTCTTATTTTGACTTACACGGTCTCCGAGATACAAGTTAAAACGTAAATATCTAAAATTTTACAAGCGAAAAAATTATAAAAAGATGATAGTTCAAAAGTATACATTGAGACGAATCTAACAATATCCAATATGACTATTTTATCTCTTAACGACTAATGAAAATTAATGGTCAAAATTTTCGTAATTTGACTCCTAAAATAGAAATGAGCCAAACAATTTGGGATGGAGGAAGTAGTTAATAATAGACTGTTTGGCTAGTTGCCCCTTGAACTCTCAATTAATTTTCAAATTGTCACATCAGTTCTTTTCTAGAGTGCTTCCCGAGTTATTTTTTCTAATTTTAAATAACAAAAGAATTGATAATCCCAAAAACAACTTGAAAATTAATCAATAATTCAAAAGGCAATCGCCCAAAAAGTCATAAAAATATTGAGACCAATCACCAACACAAATACCCAAGTTAGTTATTTGTACTATCACCAAGACTACATCTAACATGCTACATTTTATGGTGCCCTATAAATAATGATGCTTGGTGGAGGGGTCCTTTCCTTGTTCGAGATATGGAATTAGGAAGAAAGCTTTTCTCTCTTATCAGTTAGTCAACTTTCATCAAATAAGTTCTACACTTTAGGGAAACTGACCAACTTATAAAGGGTTGGTATACAATTTTGGTGTCAGCTAGTGTTGAAGATCGACATGCTAGGATTCTTGTAGTTGGAATCGCAAATATTCGATTTTTTTAGGGGGTCTATAATTATAGGATAAGTGTGTACCGTTTAATAATCTACTGGTATTTGACCTGTGTTTTTATTATGAGGTCTCGAGTTCAAATTGTAATAATGTATAATTTTCATTATCAATAGTTGTTAAACATTGTTATAAAAAAAAAGGATTAGGCCGATTCACCAACATTTTAAACACAAATTAAACTACAACTATTATATAAGTACTACATAGTTAATCTCTTTTTGATAATTGCATTGGTTATACAATTAAAAAAGCCCCATGTTATTATGCTAATTCTATATACCGCATATCTAATTACCTCCATTATACATCTATCAAAAGGTCCACTAGAGATTATAAAATTTGATTTAAATGGAGGATTAGTAAAGAAAAATTTCTTAAAAGTACGTATATTCGTAGGAATGAGGATGACACATTTGTGTGTTCCTGCATGTTGTCTTTCAGAAACTGTTGCCATATTTATTGCTTGTGCATCCAAGGTAACAAGCTAGAAGTAGTGATTTATATCTAAGACAATACTCCCTTCATTTCTTATTAATTGAAGTTTTCATTTTTGCGTGTCCAACTTTGACCGTCAATTACTTTTTATTCTTTAGTTCAAAAAATATATAATTTATATCGATCAATTTATATTGAAGAGTATTTTTATAAAAATAACTTTTTATAAGTTTTTGGTGTAATTAATTAGTTATTAATAATCAAAGTTAGACACAGAAAAACGAAAAAGTCTTGTATTATATAATAGAAGGAGTATATCATAATGGAGGCACGAGGGCTAACACGCATATTTCTTGTATGATATAGTACTTCCATGATCAAGTTCCCCGTAGCCTAATCCAGATCTAGTTTTGAGCCATTTCAGGCACTTTACTAGATTTCGAAACATATTGTGTTTATTTTTTCTAGCCTCAGCTACTGTCTGGACAACGCTATGAACAATATTCATCTATATTATCTTTAAACATTAATATATACGTGAATTATTAAATAAAATAAAAGATCTATTGGAATAAGATGTAATTAGTTTACCGTCAAAATTAAATAGTTTTCTAATTAATCGATCAAGTCTTCAAATAAATTTGGTATCCATGTGTTAGCTACACGATCGTCTACCTAAACCACATGCTAATCACCTTATTCACCTGGATAAGAAAATGGGGAATTTAGTTTACATCATCTGATCAGATCCAGTTATTTTTTAATTGGTTTAAATAACCATATTTCAAAGTGGGAAGCGACTTCGTTGACTATGGTTTGGCTCTTTTTGCTTAGCCATGTAGACATGAGGTTCAATCTAGATTAGCGAGTAATTTTTAATATGCGGTTCGAAAAGAATCCAATGTGCACACTTCAAACCAACAATAAAAGAAAAAAATTGAAAGTCGTCACACACATCCCTGTTCTGAAGTACACGAAAAAGTTAATCGTGGGATATGAATCAACTAATCATGTTACTAGAAAATTTTGGTCAAACAGACCCCGCCTATTAGAAGCACCCCACTATTAAAGCTCGCAAGGCCCCATTTAAGAGGCCCCGCACAGGATCGGGATAAATATATCATAAAATGGTCCGTCAGATTTCAGTTTGTTACGAAGCCTAGGCCAATCAAATCCAAGACGGGACCGTTATATGAATCGGGCCCGCTCCGTTGCCATCTCTACCCGAGTCTTTAGACTTGTCAAACGGGCGGGGTTGGGTAGCATGAGCCCCTTAAGAGACACCTGGGCCCCTCGGATATGGGAAGGGCCCAACAACCCTTATTAGGCTGGCCCATTAAGGTTTTCTATACCCCTACCTACTCGGCTACTCGAG
This sequence comes from Echium plantagineum, assembly GCA_003412495.2. Lineage (NCBI taxonomy): Eukaryota > Viridiplantae > Streptophyta > Magnoliopsida > Boraginales > Boraginaceae > Echium > Echium plantagineum. The sequence continues at coordinate 14,586,888 of CM016564.1, forward strand.
GCCTCTTATTGGGCGGGCCAACCGGCCTGACAGTACATGTGAAGATGCAACGGTACCCGGTGAGGTAGCGTTTTTTAACATACTTTTTAGGATATATAGTTATTGTTTAAATTTTTTAATAAAATTTATAAATTTTAATATTATTGATGAATGAATCCGCTATTATACTCGTGCGGGCTTTGAGTTTACATTTCATTAAAGGCTTATGCATAAATAAATATCAACCTGAACACGAATTTTCTCATGAGGCATAACTCAAAATATAAAATCAAGTGAGTCTAGGTTAATCATTTGAGGATAAATTTTAAATATTCTCACGAGGCATTACTCAAAATATGATATCAGCATAGATGATACAAATTACAGTAAAGTTACTATCAAATGTTCAAGCCCTCGAGTAATGCTTATAGGAATCATCATTGTTTATATGTATATTCACATTTTGCTCATCTAATATAAGTTAACTATCAATCCCTTCAATCTTGTCTTCCACTTCTGAATACAACTGCCTCAACCTCTCAATATTCTCGTCCGAAGTATCCCAGTAGCCTCTTCCGTTGGCCTCCAAGAATGTCTGCAACAACTTCCTGAAAGAGTTGGGGTTGGTGTTCATTAGTTTCTGCAACATCTCCTCGTCTTTAATGAACGTCGTGTTGGCCTCCTCATATACCCAATTGTCCACCTGACCCGAGGTTGCACTCCATCCAACAGTGTTAGTGAGTCTCTTTTCAATCTCACGGACACCCTCATATCCGGTAGACAACATTCCTTCATACCACTTGGGGTTCAACAGCTTTGTTCTGGCATCCAGACGAACTGTCTCAGCAAGAGTACGTACCTACACGAAACCATCCATTTTAATATATTTTTCGCCATTGGAATCATACAACGTTAAGATACTTTGAAACAATATCTTAAAATATCTGAATTACTGTCATACTTATAGTATACTAATTATTGACAAACTTCGTCATGAAAAATAAATAAATACTCGATATTGTAATGATATAGATTGGACATTGATGATTGGAACTGTGGTACTATGCTCACCTGGGCATTAGCCGTTGTAGTGTCAGCAACATAAGCATTAGGCTTCTTCCCATCTTTCCTCAATCCCTGCACCAGGTTTGTGGGATCCGAGTCAAAGTAGTGGCTCACATCAGTCAACGAGATTTCAGATGAGTCTAGATTTTGAAATGTTGCTTCAGCTGTAGCCAGAGCCATTTCAAACACCTGTCTCTTCTCACTCATCCCTACACCGGGTGCATCACTGTCGAAGGCAAATGATTTCCTGCTCAAGTACATGTCTTGGAGCTGCTTCTCATCATTCCATGAAGAGTTTTCGACAGCAAGGTTGATATTGGCAGAGTAGGAGCCTGAAGCATTGGAGAATACCCTTGTAGCAGCCTCTCTTACATCAACACCAAGGGTTTTGGCTTGTTCAAGAGCATGCTTCCTCACATAGTTTTGGTCCTCTGGCTCATCAAGCTCAGCGACCATCTTAATTGCTCGATCAAGAAGGTTCATCTGGACAAAATAAACGAAGTTTAGTATCGAATAGGGTAATACAGAAAATTGGGCCTTAATATTTACGCTAGCTATTAGTCATCATTTCATGTCATAGATGTTATGTAAATATTATTGACTAGAAAGTAGCCTTGAACACTAATATATAAGATTTTCGAGAGCTTAAAATCAGCTTTACCTGGTTAATGAAAAGGTCTCTGAAAACTCCTGAGCAGTTGACAACAACATCAACTCTAGGCCTTCCAAGTTCCTCGAGACTGACTGGTTCCACGCGGTTTACTCTCCCAAACGTATCAGCAACAGGCATCACGCCGATCATCCACAGAACCTGACCAAGTGACTCTCCATAAGTCTTGATGTTATCAGTTCCCCACAATACAAGTGCAACTGTTTCAGGATATTGGCCTCCGTTGTCAGCCTTCTGGCGCTCAAGCAGCCTATCTACAACAACCTTTGCACTCTGCATTGCTGCAGTAGTTGGAATTGATTGTGGGTCCAAGGCATGAATATTTTTTCCTGTAGGAAGGACTTTCGGGTTTCTAATTGGATCGCCTCCAGGGCCTGGCTCCACATACTTACCTTCAAGAGCTTGTTTCAAACTCCCCAATTCATTATCAGCCACAATCAACTTCAGACACTCCCCTAAGAATCCAAACAGTACCCTTAGTTTTTCCCTGTCAGCTCTGTAAAATTTACTGTTGGACAAGAACTGAATCCATGGCTCATTCAATCCAAACCCAAGAATTGAAGTCAACTTATCAGAGACATTAACAACTTGACCCTTATCATTAGTTGTTCTCTCCACAAACGCGGTAACAGCCCCACGTGATGTCTCAGTTATTTGCCTAAGCAACTCAACATCTTTCAAGATTCCTCTATCATTACCTCTGTAGAGGTCTTCTATGTCTCTACCAACTGTCTCGGCTAATATGGATGGAAGTGATGAGATTCCTTCCTCAGGACGGTCCAATGCAGCTATGTTAACCAAGGTGGCTACTGCTTCCAGGGCTGAAGGAGGTTCACCAATTATGTGGAGTCCACAAGGCAAAAGGCGGGACTCAATCTCCATGATTTTAGAATAGACTTTTCCGACCACAAGATCCCTTTCTTTTACAGAGATCTCAGCTCCTTCCTCGGGAAGGTCCACATCTTTGTCAAGATTGCATTGCCTGGCTGTGCTGATGATAGAACTCACGATCTGTGCACCTCGGCCTGTATCTTTGAGTGATTGGTAAGAGGATATAAGCTCACCCAGTTGTTTGAGACCCTTGTAAAGCCCAGCATTTTCTGCAGGAGGGGTCAAATAACTAATAGTGTTCGCATAGCTACGTCGTTTGGCTACTGTAGCTTCCGATGGGTTGTTAGCTGCATAGTAATAGATGTTGGGAATGTTCCCAATAAGACTGTCAGGGAAACAAACATCACTCATCCCAACCTGCTTGCCAGGCATGAATTCAAGTGAACCATGAGTGCCAAAGTGGAGAACAGCATCAGCACCAAATATCTTCTCAACAAATGAGTAATATGCGGCAAATCCATGATGAGGACTTGCTGATTTGGAGAACAGAAGCCTCATCGGATCCCCTTCATAACCAAATGTAGGCTGAACACCGATGAAGACATTTCCATACTGTTTTCCATAGACCAAAAGATTCTCCCCATCAGAGTTCAAATTGCCCGGTGCTTTCCCCCAGTTTTCTTCCAAGAGTGTTGCATAAGGGGTTAGTTGATAGTACTCTCTAACACTCATTTTGTATACGACATTAAGATTGGGGCTGTTAAATTGAGCTTCTTTGTCATGTATTACATCTTCAATTAATGCTTCGGCATTCTCTGGTAGGCCTTCAACATTGTATCCATCATCTTTGAGGTCTTTTAAGACCGAGTAAATGGATGCAAACACATTCAGGTAAGCAGCAGTTCCAACATTTCCTTTGTCAGGTGGGAAGCTGAAGACTGTAATGGCCACCTTCTTCTCAGTCTGCAGCATTCATTTGAAGTTAAGTCAACTGAATTTTTTACTTAAAAAACTCTTAACTCATCTCATATGACATGTAATTTACAAGAATTAAGGATAACGAGAACTAATAAGTTTTAATTAAAAATGGATCTTCTATTTCATTACATTCCTTTTTAGGAGAAAATGTAGTCCGCTTTTTAATGGGGCTTTAGAGGAAGAGAGGACGAACCAACAGAAGCAGAGACCATTGGCACATGCATTTTTCACAATAATTGCTCATTAAGCCAAATACAATACAAATAATAATTTGGTTCGTTAAAGTGAGAGGGTAGTCCAAGCAATAGAATAGACAAGAGGGTGAAGGTTGCTCCATAAGCTATGAGAAGAGCTTGTTCATGCAACTTCGGCAGCTGTTGACAAAATTCTAACAGCATTCATAAAATTACAATCTAGCATGAGGACCGAAATTATTAAGAACTTGTTTCAAGGACTACTCACACTGACTAAAGTTGCAGATCAAAATTTTTATAGCTTGAGATCGCCAGATGGTTTCGAACTATTTTCAAATACTGTAGTTTTTACTCCAAATCCCTTCTCAATAATAGTGTTCTTAAAAAAAATTGAAATCACGACAATGTGAGGCTTATGAATTTAAAAGGCATTGTTGACTTCCACGGAGACCTTATTTCTTCTGTAATATTTATACTAAACTTATTAGTAACTTTTCTGTATGGGCACTAGAAAAAATACCTTTGTTTTCCTCTTCAACTCACCCCATTTGATTGCCCTAGTGCAAAGCTGCTCCACTCTCTTGTGAAGAGCATGCGATTTCCCTGCATTGCGCATAGACTATCAACAACGGTCTCCAGAGACTCTTAATATTAACACATCGATACGCTATTACCTACTAACTCTAGCTTTGCGTACATTTTGAAACAAAGAAAACTGTGTGGCTACAGTACATAAACAAAAGGAAAGATATTTACATGCAAAATCTAACTACTTTTGACATAATTTGTGATCCCACAAATAAGTTTCAAGTTTTCAAGTGATAAAATTATATACAAGGTACTAACAAATAGACGTCTATATAGTCACAGAACAGCAACATGTCCCAAACTCCCAATGCCTATAAAAACTCTTCCACCTCAGTGGGGGTTGGCAGGGGCAAACGAGGAGGAACTTGCAGGGTGAGCCAAACACACAATACTTATAAAATGAATTTTAATTTTAATAATATTTTCCACTTGCATTTAGGCCAAATGATACATAATGTCAAAACTTTAAAAAGTGAGTGATAACAATTTCAAAAAGATTAGGGCGGGTCGTGACTATTGTTAGCCCGTGCTACTGTCCGGCCCTGGGTTCGGATCACATATGTGATAACAGGGATGTTGTTTCCTAATTGACCCTGGAGTGATTGCAAACACTATCGACTACTTAACAATAAATAGAAGCCTAGCTAGTATATGAGCCATATTGTCATAGAGACAGTTGGAAAATTTGACAACATAATAATGATAAAGGAAAACTAAGCAAGCATATCCTTCGATAAAACTAATAACGATAAGATGATAAGTAGAGTACACATACCTGTTCTGGGATCACGGCCAGCAAAAACGATGGGTTCCATTCCACCATCCAGCTCAGGAAGAGAAACCTGCAATGCCACCTGAATTGGGTGCAAACCCAAGGTACTGTTTAGCCACTCCTCAGTGGTTTGGAACACCAAGGGCACTGCAACAATGTAGGGAACATCAAGCTTCATCAAAACTTCAATAGCCTTTGGATGGTCCTGCCTTGCTGGCCCCCCAACAAGAGCGAAACCTGTAAGCGACACCACAGAATTCACCAGCGGCTTCTTGGTGATCGGATCAATGAAGTACTTCTCAACAGGACCCGAGAAATCAAGACCTCCAGCAAAAATAGGTACCACTCTAGCCCCTCTTGCTTCCAATTCCATAATGACAGCAACATAGTGACTCTCATCACCAGTAACGATGTGACTCCTCTGAAGAACCAACCCAATTACTGGTGCATTGGGGCTCTTAAGCTTCTGACTAGCATCCCTCCTAGTATCATACCAATTCAAATACTCCTTCAAATCATCATACATACAAGGAGCCAACGGATGCCATATCCCGGCATCCAAGAACAAAACCGGATCAGAATACTCGATTTTTACCCCTTTCAGTGCAGGAATATATGATCCAGATATCATTTTCACAAAATTAACCAAATTATCAGGAGACCCACCAAGCCAAAACTGCAAACTGAGTATAAAAAGCCTAGCATCCTGAGCTTTATCACTAGGCAAATACTTCAATACCTTAGGCAATGTCCTCACAAGCTTCAGCATTTGATCAGCGAAACCGGCACCTTGTTTCTTCTTCTTGAAAAGCTGAAAAAATGGACTCTTTGATTGCCCAAGTTGAGACATACTAAAAGAACCCAACTTGTTAAGCCTCATAACCTCAGGCATTGAAGGGAAAACAAGAACTGCATCCATCCTATCCCTCTCTTTCTCCACAGCATTCTTCACCTTTATTGCAAGCTCCTCCACAAATATCAATGACCCAATGAATATATTAGCATCCTTAAGGTCTTCACAAAAACCTTGGTAAGTTTTCTCATCCCTAAGCTCCTCAACTAAGTACCCCACAACCTCATATTTTGCAAATTTGGAAGTTTTGTTTAGGTGCTGAATTGCAGCTGAGAGAGATGATTGGTATTGAGCTTCCAAGACAACATACACAATCTTAACAGTTGGAAGGTTTTGGTTCTGGCTTTTGTCTGGAACAATTCTTCTAACTTCTGGTGAAGTTTGAGTGAAAAGTCCATTTCCAGCCACAACACATTTGATGGTTCCATTTCTTGATGCTCTGGAGTTCAAATGGGTTGTTTTCTTGGGGAAAAAAGAGCTCAGAATGTTCTGTTTTTCATAGAAAGATGAAAGATTGTCAGTTTTTGTTGTTGATAATGTAAATGCTGATGATACCATCGAAGACATTGTTACAAAAAAACTCTATACAGAAAAAACAAAAAAAGGTGAGATTTTTTAAGAATTGTATTATGGGGATTTTGGTTTGGGACTCTTTGATAGGTTTACTGAAGTGGGTTTTCCTCAGTTTCTCCCTCTCTCGAAAATGTGGAAGGGGGGGGGGGGGGGGGGACTGGTGAGACCGTGAGGGAGTGAAGTGTCTGAAAACAGAGCATATAAGGAGGAAGAAGATATTGAGTGGAGTTGTAATAATACACGTGGCAGCTTGTGTGAAACATGAAGTTTGGGAGTACTAGAGGTTGAGGTTTGTTTGGGTGATGAGGAAAGAGGGGGAGGGGGGGATTTTTGTGATGGAGTTGATTGGCTTCCTATTGGTTGAATTGGATTTGGATGAGCCAAGTAGGATGATGAGGAGATGAAAAAGTAGTGAATTTAGTAGGTGTTATTGGAGGATTTAGATTTCTTGTTTTGGATTTGGAGGGTGATAGAACAAAGGCTCTAAATGGGTCCAAGTATCATCATTGTTTGCCATGCCTTTGGCTTTGGTTTATGAAAAACTATGAAATCATGAATCATTTGTAGTGAATTATGAATAGCACTAATGTAGAGCTTAGTATAGACTAATGAATGGCTCTAATGGAGTATATGAGAAAAAAAAGGTTTGAACTCAACCTTAACGGCCTCGTCGCCCCTTTGTCCTGAGAAGTTGCGAGAAGGTAAATCGTGAGATGTGCGTCAAATGGTCAACATGGACTTGAGGGTAGCTTTAATGTATATCGGATGAACTAGATTACATGCTAAGGAGATATATTAATTCTTCCAGTTTAACGTTGCCTACCCTTGACGTGAAAAGATTGGGTGCATCAATACTTCCATGCATCAGGTGCATCAGATACCTATTTAAAGGTTTCACGTGGGTACTGTACCCACTTGAAACTTCATCATTGGTACTTGTTCCCAAATTGTACTATAATAATGGTACAATACCACATATTTATTTTGGCTTGACAATGCAATAATAGGGTAAAAGACAATGATCATCACATATGTTTCATCTTGGACTCTTTTCGGTCATTAATATTTAAAATATTATCATTCAATCATTCATGTTTTAAAAGTTCTCATTCACTCACTATGTTGTCAGTTCTCCCTGAATATAGTTACATAAAATGCACGTGATTTTGTCCAGAGTCAATTTTTGTATTCTTTTTTAGGTTTTATTAATTAAAAGCTATATATTTACCCCATACAATAATCATGTGATTAGTACAACGACAATATCAACGATGAAATAGATTGTTGTATTGAAAGATTCACTTTTTTGTTCATGGATGAGCGAATGAGGACATTTAAAATAGGGTTGATGGCAGGAGACATCACCTATGTTTATCTCATGGCATCAGTGGATCACTTATCTTTAAAAATTATACATAGTTTGTTTTCCATCCACTTTTCCATTTGGTCAACGGTCAGTCAACACATGTGAGAAGCATGTGACTTTTTTGGAGTAGTATTTTGCCATTTCACATTGATACTAGGCCAAAAGATCAAACATCGGAAAGTTTAATGGCAAGAACATCACTTATGTTTGACTCATGTCACCTGTCAATCACCTATGTTTTAAAGTGTCTCAATAGATCTTTTATGTTTTACAGAACCCCCGTCGATCACTTATATTTGCAAAATGTACCTAATTACTTGAAAGACCACGATTTAAGTCCCACGTCGACGGTCCTGTCCAACTCGTAAGGGGCCGGATCCATCCGTCCTGGTTCAATAGACACGTCTATGCCCAATTGCTAAAAGCCGGAGTGGGCTTGTGGTCTCCCTAGTGGACTGCGGTCTTGAGTTGACTCCCGTTGACTTTTGTCAACTTACCCACCACCTAATTCTAATGTATTGTCGATTTGTCGATTCAATTGAATAGTAGCTTAAATGAAAATTATTGCTGGTAGTGAAAAATTTCGGTTCGAAATTAACCTCATAGTTAATTATCGTTAATTTTTGTTACAGTAAAAAAGACGAGTGTTTTTTATTTACATATTTCTGACTCAGTATTGGCTCTTCTTCTCCAAGAAACTTGTGAAAAGAGAAATGAATTTTTTCTGCTTGAATATTCATATTCTTAATTAGAATTCTTCATATTTGTTAATAACTATTTCAGTTTTTTACTTTTGATTTTCTTCGCTTGGTGGTTAACTTCATATGATGGCTCAAAAAGATTATGGTGGTCCAACTGAAATCAATTGGGACAAGTGAGCCATCTCTTTATCATCATTTCATCGTTATACTCATATAATTTCTAATGTACTATTTACACATACTTTAATATATATTGATAATTTTGATTCGAATAAAGGTTTCGAGTGTCAATAATCGACGATCTTTTAGGGATGGAGGGAGTACATCATATATAATTGAGCTCAATCTTGAAAATTTAAGACTGGAGAATCTTGTTCGAGTCGGGGTAGTATGAAATTGGTACAAAATGCTGTGAATTGTTTATATATATGAGTTGTTTCAATTGCTCCAATATGAATTTTGCTATGATTTGATGGGGATGAATGGAAGTAAGGAAAGAAAATGATTGTGGGAATACGTATACAAATATACTGGTAAATGTAGGTGGTGGAGTGATACAGTAAGCATGTTATGGTGGGAGAATTTTAGTGCAATTTAGTTTTGGTGGCGTGTTTGTATTATCGTGGTGTTTATTTCCTTTCAATGAGTGATTGATGGGGGTCAAAGGGTTAAATCTCGCCAAGTTTTGTAAATTTATAACATGAAGTTGAGTAGGAAAAGATTGTGGTAGGATCATGTTGGATTAGATAGATTTGAGATGATGTATATATGGTAATCTTCTGTCAAATTTTTGGCGAGGCTAGGTGCTTGCTGTTAAGCTTCAATTATAACATTCAATGGAGAGTTTCAATTGTGGTAATAAAATATAATTATAATGAGACAATATGGGATGCAGATGATAAAGTGAGGCGAAAAGAGTGACAGTTGATTGGAGATCATTTTTAAAGCTAACAGTATTGGTTGAATCTTGTATGAGACTTAGTGGAAGTAAAATGTGATGTAGGAAGCTATTGCTATTGAATTAGATTGGATAAGATCGCTTCAAAAAGATTGTGAGAAAAAGTTTTGACACGGCTAGGATTATGATTGGGCTTGGATTTTGACATTCAATGACATATGTTTAGACATTTATACATACTCAGAGTGTTTATGGCTTCAGAATGCTGGGGAAATTGATTTGAGGTTGTAAGACAGATATCTTTGTGAAGAGGCACGGGACACCTAATCTTTCTCTTATGGAATGTACTCTTTATGAATAGAATTTTTTGTGTCATTATCTATATCTGGTGATCTTGACCCAAATATGGAGAATATTGGATCATATGGAGGGGAGAGAGAAAGTGAAACTAACTTGTATGCATTCAGGATTTTAAGTCGGTCGTAGTTCCATCGATATATTAATATGTTCTTATTTATTTATTTATAGTAATTTAGCTTATATTGGGCCACCAAGACTGTCTTTGAACAGATCTACCAGATCTATATTGGCAAAGTGGTCTAGTGATTACTATATAGCTTAAGTAAAACATAAATTTGAAAATTAAGAAAAAGGGAAATCCTTAATTTAAATCTGATGAAGGCAGTATTAGTGGTCTTCACAGTTCCTTTTTGTGTTACTGTCTTTCGGGAATCTTCTTAGGTTTATACGATTTCTATGATCCTTGCAGGCTTGACAAGACTAAGTTTTTTGTCGTAGGAGCTGGCTTATTTTCTTCGCTTACACTTGCGCTCTACCCTATATCTGTTGTTAAGACCCGGCTACAGGTTGCCTCAGCCCAAACTGGAGAACGAAATGCGTTTTCAGTTATTAAAGGCATACTGAAAGCCGATGGGGTTCCTGGTCTATATAGAGGTTTTGGTACGGTAATTACTGGGACAATTCCTACCAGAATTATATTTCTGACCACATTAGAGAAAACAAAAGTATTTACCCTTCGGATGCTGGAATCACTCGAACTGTCAGAACCCACACAAGCAGCTATTGCTAGTGGAGTAGCAGGGATGGCAGCGTCCCTTTCATCACAGGCTGTATATGTTCCTATTGATGTGGTATGCAACACCCTTTTGAAATTGTCGTTTATTAGACAAAATTAGGATTTCTTCCATAGAAGCTCGAAACTGATTCGTCATTAGTTTCAATATACTTTTACTTCTAAGCAATTTACTTTTAAGAAGGTAGACCTGTATCTTCACTTTTGATGTTTGAAACTTTGAGATCAAGTTTTAATCATGGTTGCTTGGATATAGAAATGGAATGAACTTACTCCATCTTAACATCTATGTTGGAGTTGACCAAATCAATACAAATGATGCCATTTGTAAACTCTGGTTAATCTTAATCTGGATAATCAATATTTATGTGAAATTTAGCTTCGAAGATGAGTGTTCAGATCACTGACTACTGATAGTAACTTGACAAAGATCTTAGGATGGAGTATATGTGTTCACTACTGCAAGTCTCTTGTTTGTTTAGACAGCTAATCACATGAATCACTTATACAGGTTAGCCAAAAGCTAATGGTACAAGGATATTCTGGGCATACAACCTACAATGGTGGCCTTGATGTTGTTCGAAAAATTGTGAAGGCAGATGGCATCCGTGGATTGTATAGGGGATTTGGCCTATCTGTAATGACCTACTCACCATCCAGTGCTGTATGGTGGGCAACCTATGGATCGAGTCAGCGTGTCATCTGGAGGTTTGTATGCTAGCTTGAAACTTGATTTTGATGTAAACATGCATATCCCTCCTTGGGTCAGGACTAGATGGAATTGGTCCTATTCTTATAAGACACTCAAAAAGTAAGTGAAAAATGGAGTTAAAAAGGAAATATATCTATGTGAATAAGAGTTGTTTCTAAGTTTGTTATTATGTTTTGAATGATAAATACATGTTCCACTGCACTAATTCTGTATTTTGTGAATCAACTTTATGCCATTTGAAGCTAACAGAATGCTGAATTGCTGATAAATCTTTCAGTTGCAGTTAGCTTATCTTTGTCATAGAGGGTTCTCCATTTACAGTTCTTTCCTGAACTACTCCTTTTTAGAACTCAGATTTGTTAATTCAAATAAGAAAATACATTGGAGTGTCTGAATGTGGGTTTTACAGGCTTCTAAATCAGGAGAGGGAACATGAAGGAAGTGCTCCTAGTTTATGGTCAGTAGTGTTAGTCCAAGCTGCTGGAGGGATATGTGCAGGGGCAACCGCAGCCTGCATTACTACCCCGCTGGACACTATCAAGACTCGCCTGCAGGTAGGATTTGACCAATTTTTTCAGTGATTATCTTCTAATATGTTTCACGAGACTTCATTTTTCCATGTCAGCTTTTGCACCAGTAAATCATTAGTTTGCTCCAGTTGTCCTACATTACATGCTTATCGTGATTCTCCCTTGTTAACTTTATCTTCTTCCCAGTCAAAGGGAGGATTCTGATGGTGGAAACTTATATGGTAGTCTGGTTGATCTGTCTCTTAATAACCGTATCATAGAACACAACATTTCCAGGTTCTTAGTACTCCGTAGCATTTTTACCAACTACAAAATGGACATATGCTTAACCTAATACGAATAGAGGTCTATTGTCTAACTTAGTAAACAGAACTTTTTGATTTCAGGTGATGGGGCATGAAAAGAGACCCAGTACAAGCCAAGTGGTAAAAAGCTTAATCAAGGATGAGGGTTGGTCTGGACTTTACAGAGGACTTGGTCCTAGGCTTTTTAGCATGTCTGCATGGGGTACCTCAATGATAATGGCTTATGAATACTTGAGTAAGATTTATGCATCTTTCTTACTTGCATACTCCGTCCGTTATTTTTAGTTTCTTTTAGCCTTAATTTTTGGTTTCTATGTTGTTTTTCTAGCATAATTAATTGCAGCTACATTTTTAATGTACCTTTTCATAACTTTTTCTTATGAAGTTATCAACCAACCAACCAATTATATAGTTTCAATTGATTGTCATTTTACATTTTCAATGTATTTTTTGACTACTTCTTATTTCCTTAATTTATGTGCAAATGGCTAAAATGATAACTAAAAAAGAACTAAGGGAGTATTATACTACGAGATGGGGGAGGGGCTGGTTGTCTGCAATCTGACTGTCCATATCTACCACAGGAAACTCGAACAATTATTTCAAATTAATAAGAGGAATTAATTCATAATAGATAAAAAGCGAAGGTACTATAATAAACCATTTTGAATTATTTCATTATTCCCTAGCGTAATATACTCCTTCCGTTCTTTTATATTTCTTTCTAATCTTATTTTTTTGTCTCAAAATACTTGTATTTTTAGCATTGAAAGTTGTACTTTTACATTTTTGATGTACTTTTTTGTTACTTTTTATTGTTAAGTTATCAACTAACAATTAAATAGTTTCAATTGATTATCATTCTACAGTTCAATGCACTTTTTAACTATTTTTATTAATCTATGTGCAAATAGCTAGAAAGACAAATATAAAAGAACGGAGGGAGTAGGATATAACATCTTTGACGTCATATGACATGCGAATATCTTTGTTGTATATGATTTTCTTTATTGATATTAGATGCAAGTAACAGCTTTGGTAAACTAAGATTCTATATATTTCCAATAAAAGCGAACTTAGTTTCTAATTTTTGCATATGTTTATCCAATCATTCCTTCCTTTAGATTCTAAATCTATATTAGTTGTTTCTACCTTCTTGGTTTCTTATATAATTTAAGTTTCTGTTGATGGCATTACGACATTGATATCTAAGGAGGTGCTGCTCTCCTTCCTTCACTCAAACTTGCAGCGTTTTGTGCTCCTCATCTACAATATATTTATCTTAGTAACTAGTATAAGATTGTTTATATCTACGGACTAGATGTAATGTCATTGATAATATATCTATTTTCCATTTGTCATTCAGAGAGAGTGTGTGCGAAGGACGAGTAGCTTCATTGGAGCAATGATAACTGGTTGCCTCTCCAAGACGCATGAGATAGGTTTACTATATCGAAATATTTTATAGGTTATAGACACCACATTGTATAATACTTCGCTTAACACTTAGGCATTGTATCATACTAATGCAACAACTTATTTTTTGGCTGGTGAGGTAGCAGCCTTTCGCTCTAATTTTGGATCCGGGTGTAGTTACGGTTATTCTTTTCCAATGATTTGTGAAGCATCTCAGGTTGAATGGTGAATGAATGTGTGCTTTAGTATCTGTGGTCTTCATTATATATGTTTTATGAACCTACTTTTTTTGGAAGAACATTATGATATCTGATATATGATAATCAGGCAGTCGCATGATTACAGAACTACAACACCACAGGGAAAACTTCCTTCGCCTGGGTAATGGCGTTGTAGGGAAGTACTTGACGACCACAATAAGATGCTTGATACAAATTGGTACTAGTAGTCTAGTTGAACTGTCAATTTGTTTTGCTTACATATTTCAGGGCGACAGGCTCAACCTCGGTGGTACAAGTGTGTCACAGACAGTATTCCAAACTTGTTCGCCAAGGCCAGTGAGTTCATAGTAGGCAAGAATGAGTTAATTGAGCAGATCGACTGATGGGGAATTTACGGTACGGCTTGAATGATGAGGAAACCGCTGAAACGGGTTCAAAGGTTTAGTTATTGGCCGTGGCGGAGAAGTAGCGTCATTTGGGTGTAAGACACTTCAGGCGGAGGAATTTCAACAGATCTCGTAACTGTAGGTGAGAATAAAACTTAAAAGAACTAATCTAGGTGGACATAATTGAGTGAAGTTGCGTGAGTGTCCTGAAATGGGTAATTTGCATGGTACCCCCTTGTAAATTTTTAATGTGCACCCTACCTCCCTGTAAATTTAAAAGGAGCTATTACCCCCCTTGTAAACATTAAAATGTAGCACCTTATCCCCCTACCATTAAGTCTCCGTTATAAACTACTAACAGATATTAAAAATCAGATTTTTTAGGTTTCGAACCTAAATTTAAAACTTTATTTCCCGCTTCGTTAAAACTCCGTTAAATGACGTTAAATGATTCAATGTTTTTATGTATGTTTTATCAAACGAATTGTTTTTAAAATTATAATGTTTATAAAATTGGGGTTTGAACTCATATTCTTACAGAGGTTGAAAGGAGCTTTCCAACGGATTTTGAATCCTCAAAATCGGAGTTTTAACGAAACAGCAAATAAAGTTTGAAGTTGAGGTTCGAAACCTAAAACTCTGATTTTGAATGTCCGTTAGTAGTTTATAATAGAGACTTAACGGTAAGGGGAGGTAAGGTGCTATATTTTAATGTACAATGGGGTAATAGCTCTTTTTAAGTTTACATGGATGTAGAGTGCATATTAAAATGTTTACATGGGGTATGGTGCAAATTACCCGCGCTTTGTTTGGATATCATTTAACTTTTCAAGGTAAATTGAAGTGAAATAATACTAAGACCATAATATACCAACATTATATGATTATATATGAATTTGGTAGTTAATGAAAATGGAGCAAATGAAGGTTAATCATTCTGTTAGATAATAAAAAGAACTAAATCCTAAATAAGATAACGAGTAAATTGTGGAAATAGTACTTAATAATGTCACCACATTGCAGTTTAGTCCATAATAATGACAAATTGCAGTGGTCTTCAACTTGAGATTAGTGAGTAGTTTTGTAATATATAGTTTGGTGCCTTGAAGAGATTTATCAACCCGTTTTCATCTATTGGTGATGTTTTTTAAATGACTATGAAAGGGGTTGGTGAAGTTTTTTTATGCACCAAATATTAGTTTGAATTTTTAAAATTCGGTTTTTACCTCAAAAGTACTAATTAACCGCATATTGCTGTTAATGGAGAAGTTAACTTGGAAACCAATTTACAACTCTTTTTATTATTATCAGGGACTGAACTGCAACAATACTACTATTATGACTAAACTGCAATATAATCACACTATCAAGAATTTGAATTTGTTAAAATTGTTTCAACAAATGCTGTAAAACTTCACTTTAATTCAATAATTAAATTAGGATAGACTTAATTAAATCTAGGTGAAGTTTTACAAGACTATTTCCATACTAATAATCAAAGATAACATATTTGGATTACCCATGTACACAGAAAACCTAAAATTCAACCTTGCTAATAATAATTAATACTACTACTATGACTCTATGTACATGATAATATGTAAACATCTTCAAATCCTTTCATCAAGCTTGTCTGCTTTGATAACAAGATTTTCCATGGCTATATTAAGACGACCAAGTTTCTTGTAATCGAAGTTGCATGAATGGTTTTCTGCATGACGATGTTTCTTGCAGAATTTTCCTCCACAACGACACTCGAACACAATTAGCTCGCGAATTTTCTTGTTGCAGAACCTACACTTCACCTTCTCATGTGTACTAACAACACAATTATCAACAACATTGTGTTTTTCCTTTCTTGGCGATGGAATGATCTCTTCTTCTTCCTTCAATGTAAGTGTAACAAGTTTTTCGGACATCGTTTTAATGAAGCATAAGGAGCATAAATTCTTGTACTCTTTTGTTCCATAAAATCCACAACCATTAGCACACAATTGAGGGGGAGAAGAAGGAGTTTCTTTAAGGTAAGACATTGTTCTTGGAGTATTGAACAAAAATATTCTTGAACGACTTTTTTTTTTGCTAAAACGACAATTAAAAGAAAGGAGGACCGCAATCAAAACAAAGGAGGGGTATGTTTGTACGTTTTGATAGTAATTTAGTGAGTGGGAGATTATTGTAGGATATAGAATTGATGAGTTGTGGGAGGTGCTTGAGGGCAGTATATTATATATAGATGGATAAATTCATATCCCTTTATTTAGTAGAATTCTAATTAGGAAATAATGTTGTAATAGGATTAATGTGAGACAACTGTTGTATTGTAGAGTAAAGAAGAAAATTATCGAAATAGTCTCTCATAGTGGGATCGAATTGTGCTTTAGCTCCCAATAGTTATACGGATGCATTTTAATCCTCGAAAGTGGCCAAAAGGTTGCACTTTAGTCCCTATGTCATGTTTACCAATAAAGTTGGGGTCAAAACACAATTTTTAATAATTATGGGGTCAAAACACGATTTTTAACAATTCGGTCCCACTATCGGAGACTATTTCGGCAACCATTATATTATAGTTTGTCCATTAATTAACCCATAATTGTAGACTTTATTGAAAAACAACCATCAAAAATCATGTTTTCACCCCATAATTGTTAAAAATTGTATTTTGACCCCAACTTTATTGAAAAACATGACATGGGGACTAAAGTGCAACCTTTTGGCCACTTTCATGGACTAAAATGCAACTGTGTAACTATTGGGGGCTAAAGTACAATTCGATCCCACTATCACGGACTATTTTGACAATTTTCTCTAGAGTAAAGCACTATTTGTGTACAATTATGACACTTTCGAGAAAAAAACAGGCCTATAAAGTATAAATCAATAAGGAAATTTTTGTGTTGGAATATCACCATTGTCAATATTCAATATATAATATTAAATACCAAATTAAGCAAATTTTTTAAATATATAAATAAAAATTAGTACAAAATGACTTTTATATAAATTAGTTTAAACTAGTGATTAGAGCACAGTCAATGTCTATGCGAACTAATATTTTATTTATTCAGTGTTCATGTACAATAATTTAAATTTTCAGAAAACAAAATTGAAAAATAACAAAATTGGAAAGAAAAATAAAAATAATTCAAGTATCTCATCACTAATATTATAATTTAAGATAAAACTAAAAATTGAAAATAATATATTAAATATGGGTATTGAACGAAAGCTCTTTTTAATTTATATTTATATATGGTGAAAATATTTTATTTTATATTTTGTCTAATTAAAAAAGAGAAAAAAATTAAAAAATGACAAAATAGTTAGTTACATTTTAAAAAATTAGAACATGGGGCTTCACAATGTAACTTACAATTGTACCCTTCCCTATATTATATATAGAGTAGATATATAGAGTAGATATAAATTTGAATAAATACTTTCACCAACAATTAAGGATTATTTTTTATAATTATTAAATTTTAATTCTTTTATTTAAATGATCATTATTATGATGCACAAGTATCGATTGTACCAAAAATACTAGTTTTTGTAATTGTGAAAGATGAGTTGTAGTAGGACAATGTTATCTTTTATGCTACCAATATGTTAGTTTTATAATAGTCTCATGATGGTTCAAAGTTTTTTTTCGAACATAGTTGTGAAATTGTAAAATTAAAAATGTTGTAGAAAATTAAAAACTCAAGATAAGTTATAAATGTTTAATTATTGTTAATATAAGTATTATATATATAAATATGAACTAAATAAATATAAATTAAAATATTTTAAAATCAATCCTATATAAAATCTTGCAATAAGATTTTAATAAAAATTAAAGTTTTATATATAATATTTGCCTCAATTAATTTAATTTGTAAAAATTATCATTAGATCTAACGAACGAATAGACAATTGTAATTATCAAACACGTTGAAAGTTGAGCTCTATATTATATATATGTATATTGCAAAAAAGTTATAAAATAATTATATTAAAGAATATATAAAATTATATTTTTTCTTTACTCAAATATATATTTTTTCGAGAATGAAGTTTTCTTTAGTTTCTACGTTTCCAAGAAAAATTGAAAACATAAAGTTATTTATACGAGAGAAATTGATCTCGTAATTATATTAATATTTTGTTTCTACAATTTCAGAAAATGAAAATATTTCATCACTCATTGTTCGTCTAAACATCTTTAAAAAACCAAGATTTTGATCTATAGCCTCTGAGTCTTTTCTCCGTCAGTGCTGCAGTCCTACTATCTGCATCAATGAGACTCATGAGAGCATTATACATATCTATATTGTCATCATATATTGGAAAGAACTGTGCACAGTTAATTTGGACAGTAGTGCCTTGTCCCATGACAAACACCACAAACAGGACCAACATTAGTTGGCCTGCGTAAATTCCTCGAGATATGCACCCTATCGAGGACGATTACGAGGTGTAGCAACACCAGCATCCGCCGGCTATTCATCATCCGCCAAATTTAAAGTTTTATAGTGTATTTGAGTTTATATTCGTAATATATTCGAATACGAAAATTGAAGTCGAATTAGATTTGATACTATTCTACAAATATTCGAATCAGATTTGATATTTGTAGTACTGTTTATATAAATATTGGCATATAAATTAATAAAATGTTTATATAAATTTATAAATTCTAATAGAATATTTGGTTCGAATTCTAAATGAGTATATTAGAAAGTTTTGGAATCTAATTATAGATATTTTTATGTGTTTGTTTACCGTTCGACTCTCGTTAATTTTCAATCTAGAAAAAATCATTTACATCATTTTCTATTGGTATATTAGAATAACACATTTTAATCTCAACTAAATACACATACACTATATCTTTATATTGTAAATTAATATCGGAGCAAATAAAATTTGCGAAATAATAATGTAGGGAGGAAATTGCAAAATAAAATTAAAACTAGAATCAATCTAAAAATACAAATTAAGTGAGGGGTAAAATTAAAAAAAATATGGAATAAATCCATCTACTAATTTAGAAGGAGGGATAAAATTTGAAAACATATATTTAAAGAAGGGGCAAAATTGAAAGAAATAGAATGATTCCATTGAGAGGAGTAAATGAAAAAGAATCAATTATTCATGATACGGATCTAACCTGGGCCATTAATTAGTTAAAATAGATTCCTCACCAGCTGAGCTAATCTTAAATTTGTTCAGTTGTTCCTACATTTCCCATTATGTAACTACAAACTAACTTCTTTGTTTTTCAAAAATTCTTGTGGTCCAACTGCACCATCATGTTAGTTGTAAGTCTACCTCTAACTAGAAAGAACAAGTCATTTTTTTATAGATAGAAAACAAGATAATCATAATGGAAGGATGAGCTCTTCTCCATTATATTTATGATAAAAGTTATAAATGTTTGGATCTAATTCATATAAGTTTAAGACCCTATTGTAAAAATTAGAAAATTAAAAATTATCTGAATTGAAGGCTGAAAAAATTATTCTCCAGCAAAGACAGGTGTCGTCGATCCTATTATCCTTCACAAGAGTTAGCCATGCATCTTTTCTGGTGAGAGCAGATGAGCATATAGCAAAGACATGTGTGAAAAGAAGATCAGTGAACAAGTGAACACAAATCGAACGTCCATTTGTTGCCAAAATTAAACCCATGAGAAGTGTTAAGGACTTTCCCATCCAAGTTGGAAGTGGTAGTCCTATCGGAACTTGATACGTGTCCGATTATTTATTATGTAGACTGTCTGAAGATGAAATCAGTAGAACATCATGCTGATTAAAAATAGAAATTTGCTAATCATTAGGGATCTAGCTATAATTGTGATTTGTGAAGACAACTCAAAGCCCCTTAGGCCATTATTCAGGGGCATTGATTATCAAAGATATTCCTTGAACCTTGAGGAGTGTAAAATTTGAAGTGTGTCCAATCTTCCTCCAAAAAATAAGAAACGAGACTGAATATTAAAACCAATTTCATTGAAAACGAATTCATTTCTAAAAAGCCAAATACTCCAAATACTACTAACAAATAAATATGAAAAAATTGTCCGTTACAGATATCGCAAATTTCAGTTTCACTATAGTTCAAACTTGTGGAGAGAAAATAAAGAGTTAATATAAAATGTAACACCATTATCTTCAACGAGACATAGACTCTGGACCTCCTACATTAAAGTTACGTCATATGCCACCAGGCTATAAGCCATCAACAACTCTCCTTGTTTTTAAGATAAATGTGTGCATAATGATTGTTAATTTATCACACAGCTATCTAATGTGATTCACACTGAATTCATTACCAAGATATAATTAACCACACTTTTCCTCATGGCATCACTTATACAGTAGTGGTTAAAAGGAAAGTTCAAAATTGGATAACCATTCTATGTAGATATCGTGTGTCGAACTAATTTATACTTGGATGATATAGTTACGCTTATTAGTGATGCAAAGTGACATAAATCATTAGGAATAGGCGAGCAGCTGTACTAGTCTCAATGTTATATGCTAAGATTCTATCCTGGGATGTTAAAAATACACCAAAAGTCGGGAGCAATGTAGATATGTAAATAGATCTGAAGTAAACAGATTTATCTCAAAATTTTGCCAGTATGGAACTTGAGAGCGAAAAAAAGAACAAAGAAGTGAGTACGGCATAATGATCACGACAATTACGTATAGCATTTCTCAGCGAACCGCCAATGACTCAGCAGCCTCTTCAGCTAGCTTGTTGGCTTTAATGGTGTCAATTACACGTGCTATGTTGCCCTATAAATGTCAAGAAAGCAAGGTTTTTTTCAGCAAACTGCATGTAGGTTCAGTCGGTCAACAGAGTTTACAATGTGCTTTAAAAAAAACATTACCCGCCAGGTTGTAAGCTTGGATCGCAGTGATTCCCATTGATGAGGTCCGAAAACACGCTCGGTGCAACGACTATATACAAAAAATCAAACATATAGAATAAGTCATCACTCCATTTAAGCCGCACGTACAGTCCTATAAAAGTAACATACCTCACAATTACTACTTGATTCATCTGGTCAATTTTACAGTCAAGTAACTTTGATGTAATTCCCTTAACAACCCATGATTCCACCTCATTGTCTTCAATCTATACATTGGAAAAAAGGTCAAAATCCAAAGGAGCAACTTACTTTAAAAACATGTAAAAAAAATGCTCTTGATGCTAGTTTACCCGGAGAGCTTCTTTGATAACAGAGTATGGAATCCGCGCAGAGTCATGCAAGCCAAGGTCTACTAATGAAATCAGCCTCATCTTTTCTACACAATCTTCATGCACAAGACCTCCAACATCCCAAAAGATAATATAATGTGAAAAGAAACCCAAACAAGAGGGTGGGCGATCATCAACATGACAAGATAGCATGTAAGGGGACCTAAACATTTGGAAAAATCATTACCATAGCTTTGTAATAAAGAAGAATTAGCTGCTTGAAATTCCAGGTAAGCATCTAGTCTCCGAGTCAGAAAGATTTTCAAGAGCTGATGCACCAATCCATATTTTGCATCTTTCTCCAATTGTGCTACAGCTGGCATATCTAGCAGATCGCACTACCAGACAGAAAAAAGATCATATTTTATCTTCTTTCAATGTCTACAAAAATAGATTACCGCAAGAACTTATCCAGGCCAGAATTATACCTGAAACATGTCCGGTGCCTTGACAAACTCAATTATTGCACGCACAGCTTCTTCCTTGGCTTCCTCCTCACCAGAGAAAGTTGCAAGATACTTTGTGAGATATCTGAAGGATTCCTTGGCTGATCTGAAAGTCAAATGTAGGGCAGAGTCAATATTAATATGTCTTAAAAAAGTAAAACAACCAATTTAGAAATTAGTTATGCAGCACGACATCACCCTTTGGTCTCCTTCAATATGATGGAAATTGAGAGGAAGAGATCCCTCTGATCCTTCACTTCAAGATTCCACTCCCTAAGCAAGCTATCAACACTCTTGAAAGAGGGGGTAACATGTTCTGGGACTTTTGCCTCAATTGCCAATTTAAGTGCCTTCATGTAGACAAAGAACCGGCTGTATGGATTGTCCAATAAGTTGTATAGATTGAACAAACTGTAGAACAATCATAGTGAGTTAAGTGAGATCATAAATATAAATTAAGCGTAAGAGCAAAAGTAAAAGTTATTTCCATTACATCCTTAAACGGACAGCAGGCTTTTCATTTGCTTGTTGGGTAACTTTGGTGGAAATAAGCTCTGCCATCTCATGAACTTGATCTAGATTATCAGCCTTCGTCACAAGGTTGCAAATCACAGTGTAAACGCATTCCAAGTCTGAAAAGAATCAGTAGATACAGGCAAAGGACTAATAGTTAGATTTTGCAGAAGGGGGTAGAACACGAGTGACTAAGAGCATCCACACTAGACACCTGAACACCTTTCAATCTATAAAATAGGGTGAGTGTTAACAAAATGAAGTTTTTTCAGTATCTCTATTTGAACCTGGCCCTCATCAAAATTTAAGGAATCCCTACGATAAATCCTAAAGATTGGGACTCCCTCCAAGCTCCTCATTTTTCTCTATTGCATCTATTTTTGTCGTTTATTTCAAATTTTATTATTTTCATCTTCTTTTTTCAAATAAAGTTATACTAATTATTTGTTTCATATTGGAACTACAATTTATATTGGAGCTTATAAATATAAATTTATTTCAATTTTAATTTGTTCTCGAAATAAAATACTACCTCCATTCCTAAATGATTGTCACATTTTGACTTTTCATGGTCAACAAAACATGATTTAAAACATAAATATCTCTTATTCTACATTCGGAAAAATGACAAAAAAAGTTGATATTTCAAAAATATATATTGGAACGAATCTAACAAGATCCCATATGACTTATATTATTTCTTATCATTTAGTGAGAATTCATGGTCAATTTTTTAAAATTTTGACCAACAAAAGTCAAAATGTGACAATCATTTAGAAATGGAGGACTCATTATTAATTTATTTCAAACTTTATTATTTTCATCTTCATATTGAAATAATTTGATTTTATTTTCAACAATTAAACTTTTTTAGTTTGTCTTGGGCTTGGAGCTAAAAAATATAAAAGGGTTGATTTGAGGAGTATAAATCGGGATCTAGTTTTGTGTAAAATCTAGAAGTAGCTCTAAAATTCAATAAGGAATTGATATTAGGGAAAAGTTATAAGGAATCTGGTGTGAGTGCTCTAAGTGGGAGAATAGAAGGTCAGATTGTACAAATACAAGCAAACATACCTTTGCATATATCAATTTTAAACTAATACTCCCTCCGTCTTTTTTTAACTTGGTGTTTAGGAATAACTTACTTTATTAAGATTCTGGAAAATATTACTATTTTGTCCTTACTTTGTAGGAGTTAGTAAATTATCAACTCAAAAGCCAACTTCTTTATTGGGATAAAATAAGAAAGGTGGTCTACAAAGCGCATTGAAAACTTAAACACCATGTTAAAAAAATACAAGAACTTTAGTCTAAACACCAAGTTAAAAAAAGACAAAGGAAGTAGCATTTAACCTGAAGAGGATACGTGTGATGGTTTTATGATCTCAGAAAAACAAATACCACATTAACCCAAAATACCAGAGCCCTAAATGATCAATTGATATACACAATACTGAAAAGGTTGAGAATGGCGATGTATTTTGTAATATTTTTCAGTACAAACCATTTTATCTACTCAAAAATTAAACTGTCTTTCATTAAATACTGGACTAAGAGAAGGTTGAGATTTCTATCGCAATTATCCAAGGACGAGCAACAAAGATTGTTAATCATATACAATTATGAGTAATAGCTTCAATCTAAAGACTACCTTTCATATAAAACAAAACAGATAAAATTGTAGCTTCAAAACAGATTACAATTTGAGATGGCAAGCCAAGAATAGTATGTGAAAGCTCAGTTCAGCTAAGAAACTGGCATGTATCTTTCAGCTACTGATGACAATAAACTAAAAATAAGTCAGCATAAGTAAGCCACACCTCGACCCATTCAGGAGTGAGGGAAATACTAGCATACAGAGATCTCTCCACAGTGAGTAATAGTTCCACCTACCGAATTAGCTTAAAGTTAATAAACAATCATAAACCTCACCTTTTTCAGAAGCCTTTGCAAATATCACTTCGGCGGAAGTGAGCATCAAGGAAGTCAAATCCAACCATCTCCCAGCCACCACACATTCCTGAGCCTCCAAAGACAACCGTGTGACTTGTGGCTCTGCAACCTAGTAAAAAAGAAAAAAAAAAATAAGCCTTGTCAGTTAAATAATCAAATTTTAGATGTACCTATACGCATATATTCTTCCAATCAAGCAAATCATCACATAACAAACTGAACTTTTACATCATCGCCATATATTAGTTTATTTGTTTATATATTTGAATCGCTATCATTAAATTGATGCAGCTGAAAAAATGAAAGAATAAAGTTCTCACTTCTTCATTCTTTCCACAAATATCATCTAATTAGATTTGAAACGGTCAAAATAAACAATCATCCTAGCATCAATTAGCCCACATAACTTCAATTTGAATCAAAAGTATCATGTTAATAGTCAATTACACTAAAAAAACTAGCATTTAACACATTTTCACAAAATATTATACAGCATACATTCAGTTACTGGAGTTCAAAATTAAAAAACTCAAACATCAATACTCTCTTCTTCCAGAAAAGATTGTCCAATATGATTTTTAATGGTCAAAAGTAACAAAATTTATTCCCGTAATTGACCCACATAGCTTCTATTTGAATCAAAATCATCATATCAATAGTAAAGTACATTGAAAACACTAGCATTTAACATATTTCCCACCAAATATCATACAACACCTACAGATATTTTAGCTTAATATTGAAAAAAAACAATCATAAATAAGGGTATTGACCTCAGGACCAGCATCAGCCCAGGACATTTCAGCAGTGAAACGGACAACGGAGAAGACGGGATCTTCCTCGGACGTGGGGACAACGGTTGTCATTGTTAGTGCTGAGTTTGTGTCTGTTTCAAATTAGTTGTCCAGTTTCACGAAATCAGTGAAGAGGAAGATAAGAGGAATGTTAGGGTTACAACAAATGATTTAAGAAGTCGATTCCAAATTAGGTACTATCCACGGTAGGGCTGGACTGGTGGGTGTACATGGGGTTCGAAATATATTGGGCCGGCCCAATAGTGCATCAAGTGTTCGGTCCACATCCATTAGACCGACGAGATAATTTTGTCAAACTAGCACAAGGTTGACCCATTTTTACATAATGTAAATTTTTTTACTCTCTCCATCCTGATTTGTTAGTCCATTTTTCGATAATAGAAATCCCAGTATTGATTTAAATTGTATCAAATTTAATAAGAAAAATTGATGGAACAATGAATTTTGTAAGATAAGTTAAATTTTTGTTTTTCCTAAAGTTGATGCAAAAGTAATGTGGACTAACAAATTTGGAAATTGACAGTAATTAAAATACCACTCCTTGTAAAAATTCAACCTTCTCCCTCCTTTAATATATGAAAAAATCATTTTTTTTCTCATTTTCTTCTTCAATTCAAAAACTCAATACCATCAACTACCACCCTCTCCGCCGCCACCACCAGCTACTCCACTCCACCACCACCTACCACTGTACCAACAACCACTAAACATCCTCAATTCAAACACCATTCCACCAACCTTCAATTCACGAAATCACCACCACCAGCATCAACCACCCATCACCTTTTTATATTGATTTTAATTTTTTTAAAGGATTTTTATAGTAAATTTATTTTTTTGTCGGATATATTCGGAATCGGTTTGGACCAGTATCCACCCGATAAGTTATCGGATAGACAGCGGTCCAGAAAATATACCCAATATAATTATCGTTCGGATCGAGTAGAACTGGTAACCTAACGGTCCGATTCCCGGGAAAACAGATACCCGATCCGGACTGGACGGGTAACAACACTATGTACAACCATGTACATTTTGGTTCCCTACCTTATCTACCTAATTAATCGAAATCATCTTGGTCCAGTAATAATATAATGATTGCATTTATTTTCCGAGGGGCATGCTTCATGTCTCCTACACCCATATGACTATACCCCATCTTAGGTTCATCTACCCTTAAATAATTGTGATGTTTTTTCCAATGCATGCAAACTTATCTCTATCTATCCTTTAATGTGGGACATGAATAATTGCATTATTACAAATTAATTCTACTAAAGCTGCACAACTAGGTTGTCCATCTATTCACTACAACTACAACTATGATCCATTGGATAATTTCTTTCAAATTGTTCTTGTTTTTTAGTTGATACTAAGATTCAATATATAGTTATGAATGATACGACTTATTGTCTATCTTGTCTCTTAATTAAGAAGTACATCTAGAGAAAAAAATTAACAATATATGCATTGGAACATCTAGAAATATTTGAGGCAACTGGGCATGCAAGGTATGTATGGATGGCGGATTAGTTACGGTTTATTTCATTAAGAATTTTTTCATTAAGAGTTGTCTTAATATATAAATTACACAATTAATTTTTATACTAATGTATAAATTATCATAATAATACTGTTTTAGAGATATTTTAATAGAAAAAAAACTTACATCGCTTATTATAAAAAAAGAAAATAGACGAAAATTTAATAGTATGACTTTCTATGTTACTATGCGTGTTGACAAGTCTTGCATTGCACAATTTGTTAGCTAGTAGTATTTTTTGAAGGCAAATGATAATATCAGAGCAATTTTTATATTGTCAGAGCAAAATTATGTCTAATCCCTCTTATATCTTTTAATTCTATGATTTATAGTTACAATAATATTGATTGTTAACGATAAAATACTATTATTTCTATCTGGATGATGAAAACATGAATAAAATTTATAATTAACAATTGAGATTATTATGAGCAAAATATAGTTTGGCTAGAAGGGTATAAAAGAAATTGAACATAATTTTGCTCTGACAATATAAAAATTGTTCTGGCATTATCACTAACCTTTGTTGAATGGTAAGCTAACTTATTGTTATGTTATACCTAAGACTTATTAGTGAACTTTAATATGTTACTCCTATTTATTTGTTCCTCGAATAAACTAAGTGGGTTGGCACAAGATTAATTTAGTCCTAATCTCATTTGTATTAGACTATTAGTGAAGACTATTTTGGTTCATTGGAGGTTTAACTACAAGGCCCAATGAGTCACGACTCACGCGTTCAACTATTTTGGTCTTGTAAATTTCTCTATCACGATTCACGAATTCCATAGTCTCGCTTTATTATCTAAGGAAATGGACAAAAATAATTATGAGATGATGACCATAATTAGAGATAGTGATATTAGCACGATTGAACACCTTCTAACTCTAATAGCAATAACTCGTTGATATTACAGCAATAATTCGTTGATATTTACTCTTAATCTACATCATAGAGAGTTTATGATTGATAGGGATCCATGGTACCACAAAGCTGTAAAAATCACGATCTATAAAATAAGTTGCATGGAATTTGTGATCCAATTAAAATGGGTTTGACCTAGAAAATTGTTTGAATTCGACTCGATGTTAGTCAGTTGGAAAAATGAGTTAATAACTAGTAGGTCTTTTAACATTTAAAGATATTTATATTATAGTATATAATACCTAAGTATTAAAAAGCTGTCAATCCTTTATATTTTGTGTTTTCTTAAATTTCTTTTAGTTTGTAATTTTGTTTTCACTTGTTAATTAGTAGATAGTAGTTTCCAAAATCAAATTGAATGATAAAAATATCTTTAACTATATGAAATAATTTTTTTATATTTAAAAAATATATCAATAATTAAATTTATTTAACTCCTTAAATTTGTTATTGTTTGCTTTAATTTAATAATTGAAGAAATTTATTGTGTCCATCTATTAAACTGTTTTAACAACTTGAATTTGTTATTGATTAATTTAATTACTAAAGAAACTTATTGTGTCCATTATTTTTCGAATAAACGAAAATTTACTGAATCAAATATTAATACGTACAGACGACATTAACTGTGCAATGTGGCTAATGATTAATAATGCTACAAAGACGGCAAATTTTAGCGAGCATACAATAAATACATTTATCGGGTCATTTAAAAACCTTATAATTCTCATATGGAGCAATATATTATTTATCATAGCTTGACTTCTTTCTTGATCGGGTATGCACCGGTGCTTTGTTTTTCGAATCGAGTATCAAGTGGATCTTCATCGCTTAACAAAAACAACCTTACACTAAGTTGGGTATAAGTAAAAAATTAATGGTTTCTAAAATTTCCTCCGTGACCACAATCGGGTAACAATTGTAATAATTATGTCAAATTGTCAATATAAATAATTCCACGTTTCTTGTTTTTGTGTGCAAAAAATCAAGTGGTGATGTTAATCCATAGAATATACAATGCACGCACATTGCCCAAACATGTGGTACTTTAAACCCCATATTATTGCATATCAGAAAATCCCATATTATTGTGCGCTTGCTGCTTTCCATGCCACAGTTAAATTACGTACGATTTGGGTTATACAAAGTCATCTTTGATGATCAAGAATATGTGATGAAGACAACATTATCCATTATTGATAGATTACTTTTAATGATTTTCTCTGTTCATTTGGTAGCTAACAACTGAGCTAAAATAATTTAAGCTCAAACTCGACTTGATTGGTGATGAACAACTTTATCTATAACTAGTATAGTATATTAAGTTTAGATCATATATGAATACAAAGCTAAACAAGATTACTTTACTGTAAAAATAGATATAAATTCATATGATTATTACAATGACTACAACAATCAAACGAAAACTACAAACAAAAAACGGTTAAAACAAATGATACTAGATGGATCACGGTAATACTGTTTTCCTTAAAATAAACGTATCCAACCTCTCTCAATTGAGACGTAGGTTTTGCAGGATACAGTCGACGAACCGCCAATAAATATGCATATTACGAAACGAAAGCAAAAAAGACCTAAGCATTTGGCACTCAACTTTGTTTCGTGAAGAACGCATGTGAGTATTTTGTTTGTTCAAGTGTGTTTTGCTAGAGGTGAAGCTCGGCCCTATGTAGAATCTCTGCCATTTCAAAAGCCAAATCAAAATGTTTTACAATTATGGTGTACTAATTGTTGGTCGTGTCCGTAGGTCGCGTACGAGCCTCAAGTTTTCGAAACAACATTATTGTCTACATGTCGTACACACACTTGAATTAAATATATTTGTCTTTATATATTTTGTCATTTAATAAGGTGTCACATGCATTTGCATTAAACCATGTATATTATTGTCATGTTTGAATTAAAAAAATTCCCATCTCATTATAAGATTTGCACATAGCGTGGGCTGAGTCTTTCTTCTATGTGGAGCTTTGCACAACTCAAAATTTATTTACTTTCCACGTAACGACATCCAACATCCTCCACATAAATCAAAATATGTATTTAAACGAAATAATTAAAATTATTATAATAATAACTTTATCTAGCTATGTTTGTAATACTATAAACAAACCTCTCTACTTGTTAATAGCCTTATAAACTACTCGTATCTTCGAGTTGTCTGTAATCCAATTAACAATCTCTCCATTCGTTTATAATGCTACAAACGAGTGTGGAACTCGTTCCTAGCAACCACGCAATTTCATATTCACTATTTCACTGTTTTGGGGTTCCACTATAAAATCAATTGACAATAGAGGAAGTAGCCCACGATCTTATATATTCACCTGGGAGAATATCTACTTTCGATGTGGGATGTGCATGTTAACAATAATGATGTCCGATGGAATACATTGAATCGATAATTACCAATCATATTTGACTAGAACTACAAAATAAGTTTGTGGGTGATATAATTAATGGCTTGACATGTGATGGATCAAATTCATAATTCCCAACACATTTGACTTAATACTTGTAGACTTGTAGTAGTACAACGTAGATATTTTAATTTCTAAGCGAACAAAATATGTGTCACTACTCACTACCTTATCTTGCAAATTGGTAACATGCATTTTCTTGCATATTGTTAGCACCTTTTAAGGTCTTTCTTAAGAAGGAAGATTTTTCTAGGCTTGCATGTTATTCTACTTTGTAAAAAACTATTTCTGATTTATGAAGGTGGTTTCACTAATACTAAAAGTATGCTCCTTTAGATCTAGGAACTTTCATGTTCTAATTCTCATGTGAAGAAACAAATCCTAGAATGGAATCTTGATTTCCTCATTACTTCCCTTTAAATTAAATACTATATTCATCTAAAAGGCCACCAACTGACATTGAAATAACTTCTCTAGTTTTTAAAAGCGTCGAATCAATCACATTAACAATCTTTACGCACCACTATTTTCGAATATATAAATAAGGTGAATCACAGGATGTGTCTTATCTGATTTAGAGACTAAAGTTTTTTTTAAACTCATCTCAACATAAGATTCATTCATTATCATGAGAGTAGAATAACTCATATTACATGTAAAGGCGAGATTGCTGATATTTAAAATTGTAATTTATTACCAGTTGAACTACGACAACACTTGTGGCTAGTTTGTTGGTTA
The DNA here is from genome assembly GCA_003412495.2 of Echium plantagineum. Classification (NCBI taxonomy): domain Eukaryota; kingdom Viridiplantae; phylum Streptophyta; class Magnoliopsida; order Boraginales; family Boraginaceae; genus Echium; species Echium plantagineum. Next base: position 14,617,647 of record CM016564.1, read on the forward strand.
CACTACTGGTAGGTTCTTTAATTTTTTCCTGCCCATTGAAAGTGAAACACCCTCCATGAATTGTGATGGAAAATGGTATGGATCCTTCTCATCCACCCTTTTGAATAGCTTTGATGATTTAACATTAACCATAAGAAATAAATCTTTATTTGAATTAATGAAGGATGTGAGCCTTATTGAAAAATGTACATATTTAACCTTGTTAAATGCACATGGATGATTTGGTGGGGGATAATGAGAAGGCTTGGATAGTACAATATCATGTGGCAATGATATGATGCCTTTAGGACCAATTTGGGCAGAGGCTTCTTGGAACTTAGTAAACCATAGAAAAATGATTAAGACAGCTTAGCTGGTCCTTTTAATCAACCTCAAACACCCCTCATGCCTTCCTCTTCCTTTATTCACGTGATCTTGCAACTTCTTCTTTAGCATTTTCATCCCAATTCCTCATTTCTCAATCAACTATCCCAATCATCCATTTCAATTTACTATATGCATGCAAGTCAAACTTAAATTACTTGATTCAACTTACATAAAGATTATATTTACATAATAATCGAATGATTTAGCGGGTGAATTACTATTCTTGATTCATGATGTTAAGATTTCGTATCTTATTATAAGGGAAGAATATTGATATATATGTAATATTAGCATTTACTAGCGTTGTTATCGGTCAGGTCGGTCTGGGTATCCGCTCTCACGGGAACTAGACAGATAGGTTACAGGTCCTACTCGGTGCAGACCGATAACCATATCGGATATATTTTTAGGATCGGTTCCAGATATATCTTATAAAGAATATTAAATAGAAAAAACTTTATAAAAAAATTTTAAATCAATAATATAACATATAAAAATTAACATCGAATATGTTTTCGGATACAGGTTAATTTTTTTACCCGTTCTCGAACCGTTATCTTACAAGTGGGTAAACGGATTGGAAAGTTCAAACCGGGTCGATTCTCCCGATCCAACAATAGCACTAACTAATTAACTTTGTTGCATATAAGGACCTAGTGCAATTATCCAAAATAATTAGGATTAAATTACAATTTCACCAATATATATAAGGACTAGCACAAATATAACTCTATCTTGTCATTTTCGAGGACTAAATTGATTATCACTTCAATTTCGAGTCCATCATAATCATATGGTTTTGTTTTCTTAGCTAATTAGCTGGTTCAATTTAGTATGTACACCTAATCATGCTAATTAATAAAATGCCTAAGCGTGTATTAAGTGTAATAATTCTTCATCTCAAACAAAAGAACATGCAACCATGTTATCACCTGTCAAGTTCATTTGGGGTGCTTCCAAATTAATTAAAGTCGTGTTAATTAATACTTAATCGCATCAAGTTGCAAGAGGCATTTCAGTAATTCCTAATGTTTAGGTTAATAATGATACAAATTAGTACAACATAATATAATCATCCATTTTGGACATACATTTTCTCCTTAATTAGAAAAATAAAGTAATTATAGAAAGGGGACCATTCTTACATAATGCTAAATTAGATGTGGACTAAAAGTATGCATACTAAATCTAACCTGACGACAATTAGATTTTTGTGGTATGATACTTGCAAAATCTGATTCTAAATCATCATTTTATAAAAGCATCTATATAATCTAGTGATCATCTTACTATAAATCTATAATATATAGCAACTAAATCAAATGGCAATATAATAATAGGGCTCCATTTGTAGGTCTAAAAATCATGGTCAATTTATATAGTAATTGCGTGTGATTGTGGAATGAAAATTCATAGTGACACCTAGCTAACACACCAATATATCATTATGTAGTTTTTGTTGGTAAGATCACGTTATATTAACTTATTATGCACATATCTACAATTGCAAACTCTCTTTTTAGAGAAGTTTTGAGATGTGGTAAAATTTGAAGTGAATTTTTGCAAAAATATTTGTATCACTTTCACTCAGGTAATTATCAAAATAGTATTTGTAGGTGGGTCGCTGTTCCATTTTGGTTCCACTATAAGTGGCATTGATACGTAAATGGCCCTTATAAGTGTGTACCGACGGTCTCTAAATTATCGAATCTGTTATTTATTGACGGATCAAAGAAATGGTCCATAAACCAACTGAGACAATTTTAAAAAGATTAGTGATCAATTAAGAATCTGTGAAAGGTAAGTGATCAACGGGTGATATTGTGGAAATGTAAGTAATATCCTGGCCATTAACCCTATTATTTATGAGTAATTTAACTACTTTACATTATTGTTCCAACGAAATGGAGAACGACAAATAAAGGGGAAAAAACTATATTGAAACGTGGTTCAATTGGTTGAGGGACCTGAAATTAAATATATATGAGTTTCAATTTTCAATAACATCTAAAATTTAATATAGTAAAATAAAAAAACTGAATATCTAACGTTATGCTACCCCAAACCGTCCACGAAAGAATAATAAACCAAGTTGTAAAAACATGTAAAGGAAAATAACAGACTTGTTAATTTCATTAGTATTTGTCATAAATACATCACTATAACCTTTTCGAAGCTAGATACTGTACTTCATCGATATAATAAACGTACAGTTTAAAAATTATTTGTATTAAATACATTCCCTGGGTAGTTGTCCTTGTCCAATTATCCAATTAAGATAAGCAGCTTGAGATTCAAAATACACAAAACGCAGGCAAATGTAGGTCTATCGTCACACCTCAATTAAATCACTAGCCGTACCTTACTAATTATTGTGTCATAAACCTCCAAAATTTTGAAAAAGTCGAATTGTTTTAACATCAAATGGATGGAACTATCACCTATATTTATAAGATATTTTTAAGAAATCGTATGTGTTTCAAACAATTTCAATCAATCGCACATGTTAATATGTCATAGTTGGTTTCACCATCAGTCATTACCATTAAATAAATGTTAAATTAAGCATTTGTTTAACACGTGATTAGCGAGGAAAGGTAATATAGTATTGACTGGAAATATTTCAAACACAGGTGGTTGATTAGAACCATTTAAAACACAGGTGATTGACTAAAAATATTTTATAAATATGGATGATGGTTAATTATAGCCATTTATCGTTTTTAATGATGAATAGGCTTCATAAAACTTGCAAGGAATATTGCTTTGCAATGAAGCCATATAACGTCAATGTGAAACATATATTGATGTTCCGTTAATCAAACCATTTTTAACATTATTTAACGCATGAAACATGCGTTTAAAATGCAAATCGAATGCTAAGGATAATATCGGAAAAAGTATCTAGAAAATAATTGTCTTGAAAATATATACACCCATTACTAGTCGCCTTCGTTCACAGAGCGCCTGCCGAGGAAGCTACAAACAGGGGTTCCTTTCTAGTCAGGGCAGTGCCCTAAAAATATGACAATGTGGGTTAAAGAATCTCCCGTACGAGTCTGGACCATCAATGGAGAAAAGGTCTCTACTCTTACAAATCCTTTGGTTCTTTAATGAAGACATTTGGTAAATTGCAGTGTAAATTTCTTGATTGGAGGGACCAATATATACACCAAGATCCATCCTTTCACATAAAGATAGTCCAGCTTGCACAATTTGGAAAATGGGAAATTTCTGGCAATCATGTTGGCAACCTTTTTGCATTGAATTTTACAGTTTAGATGCAATGGATGTGAAATTTGCTACTGTCAGAATTTGAGTTTGCAACCAATAATAGACTTGCCAGTCTCGCCCACATCTCACCAGTTATTTTTCTCAGAGTTTTGGTTTCACCCATGTGCACTTCAAAATTATTCAAGCATGCTTAGCTTTGAGGTTGTTATGATGACACTAAATCTAACAAAATATACATCATTATCCTATTGTTCGAAATGATGATCAAGTTGGCGGAGTTAGTAAATACGAGTTTAATTTATTTCCGTAATATTTTTCTGATCAAGTATATCACTTAAAGTTTGCTTAGTGTAATTTACAAGTACGTACTCCACATATTAAATATGCCTTCAAATCATCAGAATTCAGTGCTCCGTCGTGAGCACCATCGTGGATCAATAGTCACGATGTCAGGTCACGATGGGTCTATCTCGTGGAAGAAGTCATCATGGAGCAGATGCCACGATGGACCTCGATGAAAGTCACAATGGATAGATCGAGACCGTCATCGTGGGCCAATGGTCACAATGGACGGCACGCTCGATGTTTAGGTTAGGCAGAATTTGAAGCTAACTTTGATTGAAAATAGGGTTTTTTTTTATACTTACAAATAGAGACTGTTCATAAGTGTTTAGTATGAGACTAAAGACGACTCATAAAGCAAATTTCCTATATTCTATTGCTTTGAGATTTATAAGGCTAAATTACATACAAAGAATAGATTTCCTGATTTTTATTTATCGGACATCATAGTTTAATCATTTATACTCTGTTCTGATTGTTATAGTGAAATTTTTAGTGGCTTTCCCCGTGGATTAGTCTTAACACACTGTTGGGGATACCACGTCAAATTCGATGTTTTTTATTTTCAGTATTTTACGTTATTCTTGTCTTTGTTACTTACCGTATTAGTCGTAGACAATCCGCTTCCGTTATAACACTATAAATAATGATTACGGATCCGAGATATCATCACCCTATTGAAATTTTTCAAAAAAATGGCAAACAATGATAAAAGTATGAATTATATGTGAAGAATGAAGTATGGAGTATAATAATTCAAGGGTGGGGGAACGTAAGATAAGTGTGAAAGTCCACATCCACCACGAAATGCAATGATTTGACAGAAACTTTGAGCGATTAACTGGCAATTCCCATTTGCCCTTCGAGAAGTCCAAGACTCACACATGCATCATAGTATCATACACAATCACATTCAACTTGTACTAAGGAAAATCATTGTGTGTACCATGTGACTCAATTATTAATCAAATGTTATAACTCATCCTACTTTTAAATTATCAAAATGTAAAACAAACTTGAAATCCAATTATCTCCAAAAATTTCGATATGAATCAAAATTATCATTCTATCAATAGCATATGTTGAAATACATTTTCTGTCAATTGTTATCATAAATAACGAAAAAATATATTCGGAATTATAATTTTTAACATCTTAAATTAAATATTCTTTTTTTTTTCAAATGGATGGAGTGTATTACTTATCGTATTCAATTACAAACGTGGCTACAAAACCGAACTTCAGGGTTCAACAATGTGCTAAAGAGCTCTCCTTTTCAACTTAACACAATCACTAGATCATGGGGAACTATATGCAGCTGTACTTATTAATCATAATTAGGGTACTTTATAAATGGACACTCAATAGTTATTATTGAGCCGGTTTGAACCGAATTTTATTATACAAGTACAGTTTAATATTCAAATTTTACTATACAAGTACAATGCAACATCGGAACAAATACCGACTCTCGACTCGGCATATCAGATTCGGAAGTACAATCGAACAAGGCTTGGAATCATAGTTTGTTGGTTCACGATCGGGCTTGGGATCGGTCGGCCAACCGGTTACCTTGAATTGAAGTAATTTTTGTGATAGGAAGAGTGTTGTTCCAATTTATTTCCTTCTTTTTTTCTTAAAATATTGTTTAGCAATAACTTATTTTGTTAAGGATAGAAAGTATGACTATTTTGTCCTCATTTTGTAGGATTTAATAAAAGGAGCAAACTCAAAAACCTAATACTCTAATAAAAATATAATAAAAATATGGTAAAAAACACATTAAAAACTTAAACATACAAAATTAAAAAAAAATATAACCTAAATAATATGTTAAAAAAGACATAGGGAGGGAGTATATCAAAAATATGATACATGTCAGAGATGTACTCAACAAATACCCAAATGAAGAAGTAAATGATTCAAGTGTTTTATAGTACAATTATAGTTTGCCAATATCCAGCACTTTTATAACGTACATAACGAGTCATCTCATACCTAATCGAATAGGACCTATGAATACCAATCACCTCATCACCCTAGTACATTGTTCCACTCTTAAAAAATACTTTCAAAATGGTTAAATTTAAGTAAAAACCATTTCCACGACATAAATATACACTTCTTACGTTCGTTCGTAAATTGCCTTCGTTATTCATTACTTTAGTTAATTCTTTTTAGTCTTAGCTTTCGCTCAAATACATGATATCTGTATTGTGCATTATAATAAAAAGTTTGACCTCCCCTTAAGTCAAGTCAAATGAGAAACTTAATCAACAACTATAACTTAAAGGGACATTTTAGTCAATTCGTGTAAAGAATGGTTCAGTTTATATATTCTCTAAACTGGTGTATAATACATAGCTGACAAGCTCCACATGCCCATGAAGAGGTCCAGACCTGACTCCCACCCCCACCCACATTATTTTGTCCACATGGAAGTTGAAAGCTGAAGAATAGACCACTACAACTATGCCCTACATATTCACACTAAATCTGTCCCACACAACTCATTCTCAGCAAAAAATACCAAATAGTATAAAATAATAGCAGCCCTTCTATATCCGTTAGGATAATATTAACATGTTTCAATGTCTTTCAAAAACTTCCGTCCGAGGACGGGACAGGGGAGTAGTGTTTCCTTATATATTACACATACCACATGCCTTCTTAAAAAACTCTTACCATCTACTTGTAGGCTGCTATCTCCGTTACGATAATATTAACATGTTCCAATGTCTTTAAAGAACTCCCGACCGAGTACGGGGCAGGGGTACTGTTTCCTTATATATTACACATACCACATGCCTTCTTAAAACTCTTACCATCTACTTGCAGGCTGCAGCTGCCTTTCCTTGAGATTGCCAAAAAGACAGAATTAAACTGTATTTTCATAATTCTAAAGGAAAACATCTCTTCTTGGGTCTGTGGAACTGTATTTCAGTTGTGGATTGGCAATCATTTTAAAGCCTATAGTTGGTGAAAGATAGAGGTTCATTTTGGGTTCTGGGTCCATTCCATTTCTTTTTCTTTTTTTCATTACAAAATTCTGACATACATTCACATCTTACACTGTCCAATATCTGCTAAACTCCCTCAATAAAAAGCCTTCATTTTCTTACATAGCTTGCAAGACTATCTACATTAGCTTGCAAGACTATCTACCTCAAAAAACCAGTTATCATATTCATATACACTTTCATGAATTTAGAATCTCCTAACTTTCATGAAGAGCATAATTAGAATAAGTAATTGACAAGTTCATTTGTTTTGTCTGTGTGAGTAAAGTAAAAATGTCTGCAAAGATTCTTACCTCTTTATCAGACGAGAACCGAAATCTGCAGAAGCAGATGGGTTGCATGAATGGGATCTTCCAGCTCTTTGACCGTCATCACTTTCTTACCGGCCGCCGCCTCAGCAACCAGAACAATAAAAAACTGCCTCCAGGTAACAACCTCTTACCTGCAATTCAAGCTATCAATAAAAAACGAATTCTGAGACCTCGTCATTGCGAGTAATGTCTCGATGCTAGTGGTTATCTTGACACTCATCTTGAATGTTATGGTAATTGGTATCATTCATCTCCCAAAAAACACTCTGGTGCTCAAAGATGAAACTAAATGAATTGGCATATTTGAGAATTAGTTCATTACTTAGCTTAACTGGAAAACTGAATGTCGTAACCTCATAAGATATGTTAAAATTTCAACATTTTCTTCATTTCATAATATTTTTTGTATCAGTTTTAGAGTTCTTAAAGATTCATTAGTTAAAGTTGTTCACTTCTTACCACAATAAGAGAAAAGGTAATAGAATGTAAATTACTATAGTCAGGCGAACATTGTTCTTAAACTGGTGCAGTTTTCTTACAAGATCTGACATATAATATTGATATGTTAAGGTCCAAATCATAATGTGGAGCTAGCATGTGGAAAGGAAAAAGATAAGGTAAGAAAATTTCGGTCTCAATTTCGCACTAGTAATTCATATGATTTAAGAAAGTTTCTAATTTAGATATGGCACCTGCAGCAACGCAATCAGGAAATAGGATTCGAGAAACACAGGACTTCCACGGAATCATCCCAGAGTTCCACTTCGTCGTCCTTCTCTTCAGCTGATCATAATACATCGTCTAGACCATCACGGACTTCTTCCAGGCGGCACAGTTTTGCAGAAAGCCTGCCTCAGAATATATCAGCAAAACATCAAGAGAATCCGACCCCTTTAGGACGCCAATCCCCTGATCTTCGAGATGTAGTGAAGGATGCAATGCACCGAGAAGCACGAAGCTTGTCAATAAAAATGGTGGCGAAAGAAGAAGGCAAAAATCATGTGATGAAGCATATAGATTCACCAAGACCTTTGCACAGCCCAAAATCTTGGAAGCCGAGTGTGGCAGGTGGTGATGGATCAAGTCAATCTCAGGCCAAATATCGGGAAGCTCTAAGGAGTGCAAAGGAAGAGATGGATACATCAGTCAGGCGGAGGCCCAAGGATCTTCCGCGCTTTTCTTATGATGGTAGAGAATTGCGAGAGGCTACCAAGTCCAGCATAAAGCTCAAGGAGCTCCCAAGGCTATCATTGGACAGCAGAGATACAAGGATTATGCTAAGGGATTCAGGAGGCGAGAGAGGAGCATACGACCAAGCCAATGAACCGTCTAGTAATAAACGTTCAACAGTAATAGCAAAGCTGATGGGCTTGGAACCATTTCCAGATCATCCTTTTGCTGATCAGAGTATTACAACTACATCAGATGGGGATCCACTTACACGATCATCGCTTTCAGCCAATTTGAATAGGGCGAACAACATTCCTCTCTCCCCTCGGCTTCAAAAGGATCACATCTCACAAGGATCAAGTAAATCAAACTTCTTGAAGAAAACACCAGCAAATTCAAGGCTTCCTCTAGAACAAGCACCGTGGAGGCAGCAAAATGCTAACCTAGAGCCTCACAACTTAGCTGTGACAAATAAAGAAGCTCCTGCTAAAATTTCTCCTGCATCATCGACCATCTACGGTCAAATTGAGAAAAGAATTTCAGACCTTGAGTTCAAGGGATCTGGGAAGGATCTCAGAGCTCTCAAGCAGATCCTTGAGGCCATGCAGAAAACAAGAATCAGGTTAGACAATCAGCAAGACGAGGTTGATCTTGAGTCTCAAACAAGCAGTGGAAATCACCCGATGAGATCAAGCAGTCCTGTAGTTACTACCAACAAGAGCACCAGTCCGCGGAAGCAGGTGGATAAAAGCTCCTCTCGCATCTCAGCAGTTTCTTTCTCACACATCCAAAGGCTTCATGTTGAAAATGGTAAATCAAAAGGAGTTGACTCAATACATAAGCGGATCGGAAGAGATCAAAGACAAGTGAGAAGTAATCCTCAACAATCTGGCAGGAACTCTCCAAATGAGGAAAAGAAGATCAAAGGAAGAATTCTAAATACACTACAATTATCACAAGAAACTAAAACAAAGGAACAAAATTCCATTGTGCCGATGAAGAGTTCAGGAGCAATGAGTCCACGAACAAGAAGGAAGGAAGTGCTGGAAAGGAAAAACAGGAACAGCCCATCATCTGATTTACCCATGGCAAGATCGTTATCAAGCTCACCAAGCAGAAATCCAAATGTTAAGTCCAGTTATCTACAAGGTGATGACATAAAGTACAAGCTAGATAAGGAGATGAGAGCTAGATTTCATCATGACGATGCAGCTTCATTGCAATCAGAAAGCAACAACAGCTCGGTTTCCTTGATGGAGTCAGATTTTACTACCACATATAGCTATGAGAATGGATGCAAACAACAAGGGGGATATAAGAGTAGAGTAAGTATCACTATTATCTATGTGTTAGCATAACATATTATCCCATTTGTTTTACTAACTGTCTATTATCTTCTTCCTTCTAGGATCTGGCACTTAGACTGAAGAACAACACACCAACAGCCGAACTTGTGATACCCACAGCAGAACAACCAAGCCCAGTCTCTGTTCTTGATGCTTCATTTTATAGAGAAGATTCACCATCTCCAGTGAAGAGGATACCCACCCCTTTCAATGGTATTACTTTTTCTCTATCGAAGAGTTGCTCTTCATTTGCATTAAAAATTCTGTAGTAATCAGAATGATCAATAACGTATGCAAACTTCATTTTCTTATATCTTCTTCGACTTTATTTGTTATCCTTGAAGATAACTTTTTAAGATTGCCGCCTTTCCTTTCCTCTACATCTTTAAGAACATCACCGCCACCAACTAGGGTGGTAAAGGTAGAAATAAGAGAAGTGCCCTGTATAGATATCAATGTAGCATGTTGCTTGTTTGTAGTAGGTCAAATTCTTATTTGTCCTTCTTTTTCCTATCTTTTGAGCAGATGTTGACTTTCTGGAAGCAGATGAGGCGGCTTGGAGCCCCAAAATCCTGGATCACTTGCAGGAAACCAGAATGCCTAACGTCTCAGTTGGGTCAAACAAAAAAAGGACGGAGGAAATTAGATCACTGGTTCATAAGCTTGATGAACTGAACAGAGGGCCTCATGAAGCTACCACAGACCATATTGAATCCCTTCCCGATAACACCCACCCAAATCACCGTTACATAACAAAAATCTTTCTACAGTCAGGTCTCCTTAGTGATATATCGTTTCTCTCAAATCCCATTCAACTCCTACCAAATGGACATGTGATCAATCCAAAGTTGTTTCATTTTTTGGAACAAACTGAGGGACAAAACGAGTTTAGTGGTATAACTAGCCAAATGAAGGTGAATCAGAAAATCCAGAGAAAGATTGTCTTTGACACAGTCAATGAGATTCTTGCTCGGAAACTTTGTTCAGAGAGATATGTTCCCCTGAGTTTGACAAGTGTGAGTGGCATTGAGCTTCTGAAAGAAATTCATGTGGACGTTGAAAGACTGCAGAAACTATCGTACTCAAGCAATGACGATGATGAAAAGCATGATCATGATCAAGTACTCAGCCTCTGGGAAGCAGATATGGATCATCAATCCGAAGGATGGAAAGGTTACCAGGGCGAGATGCCAGCGCTTGTGTTAGACATCGAGAGACTAATCTTTAAAGACCTGGTAACGGAGGCTATAAACGATGAAATAACAGGTCAACAAAATCGGCCTAAGCACTCCAAGAAGCTATTCAGCAACTAGCAGGCAAAGATAATCATAATCTTTTTAATCATAAATCTTATGTACACCAAATTACTCATCACTGTATGTATATAGTTCTAGTACCTATAAAAAAAAGGAATCTATATGAATGATATAGAAATCTTCAACCACTAAATGTACACACCATCTTAGTAGCAATTAACATTATATATAACATTATAGTGAATTACATTTTCATGAACATGATTTCATCAAATTTATATAAGCTTTCAAATAAGACAGGAAAGTAATTAAGTGACTCGCTCCCTCTCCGAAAGGATTTCAAGTTTGATCTTAATTGGCACGCGTAACTTTGATTTCACTCAAGATGATTATGAGACAATTGTCTCCAACGAGACTTGAACCCAACACCTCCTACATGGAATTTTGGAATTTGGGTCAGATGCCACACCAATAGCCTACCCTAGTTAAATTAAATACATTAACCTACATTCCCCTCCCCTAGTTAATTTTTAATAATTAGCTCATCTAGATTCACTTCAATCCAAACTCATCATCTTTGCGTTAAATTTTAAGTTTCACCCTTCCCTCAATTCACCTCAATCCGAACTTACCAAATATATATGAGCAAAGAAGTCCATAAGCCCATATATAACAATATGAATTACATTATGTAGTTCTCAAATATGTGGAATAAATATGGAGTGCAATGCTGGAATAAGATGAACGCAAATAAACTTACTATCGAAACTTTGGGTATTAATATTAGTGAAAATTACATAAATTTCGGTAATAATGAAATGTTATACAGAAAAAGGAGGATTTCGCAGCCGGAAGGAAACGAAAATGGAGATGAAAACGCAATGTATTAACAAGGTTTTGTAATTATGTAATTCCAAATTTCCAATAGACGAGAGTATGACAATGTAACAAATACCAACTGAAGGAAACGAAACTGAGAAGAAAAACTTATCGGTGTTCTGACATTTTGCGTGTTTGCTAAGTGAGTCTACGTAGTCCAAACAAGAGGAGCAAAACGATCTTCTACCTCTGTGCTCCACACCTTGCTCTCATTAGTATGTTCCGATGGGAGTGAATCACGGGGAATGTGAAAAAAAGATAATTAAATATGTGATTTTCCTCCGATTTAGAGGGAAAAAAATTTGACATCAAATATCACAAATGTTAAAATTCCTTATTTGATTATTTTTGTTTTTCAAAATTTCATGTTTGATTGTCCTAGTTTCATTTTGACCTAACTGGTATAGTGTATAAAATTGATCATTTTGTTAATTTAAAGCCCCATTTATAGATTTTTCCTCAAATTTCACGTTTTTGGGAATGTATACTTTTTGTCTTTGCACTTAATCATGTGTCTCAATAAATCCTTTAACTAATTAATTATTAAAAAAATTGAGTTTAATCACGTAAACCACACCAAATACTCCCTCTGTCCCTAAAAGATTATCACATTTTGATTTTTTGTGGTCAACAAAATACGATTTAAAATATACTAGTTATCTATTATTTTACATGCGAAAAAGTTATAAAAAGTTAATATTTCAAAAATATATATTAAGACGAATATAACAAGGTACCACAAGACTATATTATTTCTTATCGTTTAATGGGTATTCATGATCAAATTTTGTAATGTTTAACTAACAAAAATCAAAATGTAACAATCTTTTAGTAACGGAGGGAGTAGTATTAGTGATAGGCTAAACAAGAAACAAAGAATCAAATTCATGACTTTAGTGACAACTCACCTACTACACCAACTAATAATAGTTCTATCTCTAATACGTATTTCTCTTCCTTCATATCGACTGGTATAATCAGTTTCTTTATCATCACATACATTGTTTATACTGTTGTGAGTGTTTTTAATACAGTCAAACAATGTGTCCTCTTCGTTTTTAATAAGTCCAAATGAATTCTTGCATCCAATCAAATGTATCATTTTTATGCCGCAGATATTCAAGAAATTTCACCAATGTCATACCCATTTCCCAACTCGACCCAGTAATTTGTACACTGCAAGAAGTCAAAACATTTCATGCCCATGTTACTAGAACTGGAATCATTGGCTTTAATGTTCTTGCAGCTAATAATTTGCTCGAGGGGTATGTTAAATGTGGGAGTTTTGGTTATGCACTTACGCTGTTCGAAGAATTGTCTAGGCCAAGTGTTTTTTCATGGAATTTGATGATTTCGGGATGTGATAAGAATGGAATGTTTAATGAGTCGTGGAGGTTATTCTGTAAGATGTATTCATCTGGTGTTGAGATGAGTGAGTATAGTTATGGAGGGGTGCTTTCTGCTTGTCGGGCATTGATGAGTAGAGGAAGTGTATATGGGGAGCAGGTGTATGGCGTTGTGATGAAGAATGGTTTCTTTTCTAATGGGTATGTTAAGTCTGGAATGATTGATTTGTTTGTTAAATTGGGTAGGTTGGACGATGCAAGGAAAGTGCTTTTTGATGAGGGATTGTGTGATAATGTAGTATGTTGGAACACGATTATATCTGGTGCTGCAAAAAGTGATCATAGTAAAGTAGCGTTGGATATGTTTGGTCGAATGTGTCAGGGATTTTTGATTCCCAATGGTTTTACGTTCTCGAGTGTTTTGACAGCATGTGCTGCCCTTGGGGAGATGAACCTTGGAAAACTGGTTCAAGGGTGGACGATTAAGTGTGGTGTTGGAGATGATATATTTGTGGGGTCTGCGATTGTTGATTTATATGCAAAATGCGGTTCTATGGGTGAGGCTGTTAAGCAGTTTTGGCAGATGCCAATTCGAAATGTTGTGTCTTGGACATCTATCATCTCTGGTTTTGTTCAGAAAGATGATTCTGTCTCCGCTTTGAGCTTCTTTACTAAAATGATGCAAAGGGGGGAAGAGATAAATATGTACACCATAACTAGTGTAGTTACAGCTTGCGCTGACCGCAGTATGTTTGTAGAAGCAATTCAACTCCATTGTTGGGTTATTAAAATGGGGTTTTATAATGATCCATCTGTCAAGTCCTCTTGGATCAACACATACTCAAAGATTGGAGCTCTTGATTTATGTGAGATGGTATTTTCAGAGACTGGGGATGTGATATACTTAAATGTATGGAATAATATGATTTCTTCATTAGCTCAGAATCAGTATTCCCAAAGAGCGATTCAATTATTCCACCGAATGTTTCTTGTAGGCACAAGACCTGACAAATTCTGTTGTGCAAGCATCCTGAGTGTTGTAGATAATTTAGATTTTGGTCTACAAGTTCACTCCTATACTCTCAAGACTGGATTATTGTTTGATGTTTCAGTGGGCAGCTCCCTGTTCACCATGTATTCAAAATGTGGTCATATTGATGAATCTTATGAAGTTTTTCAGTTACTTGATGATAAAGATAATGTTTCATGGGCCTCAATGATTGCTGGTTTCGTTGAACATGACTGCTTAGTTGAAGCCATCAATTTATTCAGAGAAATGTTGCTAGGAGAAACAGTACCTGATGAAATGATATTGACTGCAGTTGCAAATGCATGTTCTGCCCTTTGTTCCTTGAAGTTTGGCAAAGAAGTACACTCCTATGCTATCAGACATGGGATGGATAGGCAGGCCACTGTTGGTAGTGCATTGGTAAATATGTACTCCAAGTGCCTTAGGTCAAACATGGCTAGGAGGGTTTATGATTTAATTCCCCTAAAAGATCAGGTTTCATGTTCTGCATTGGTTTCGGGGTATGCTCAAAGTGGGTATGTTAAAGAGGCAATCGAGCTGGTGAAGGAAATGGTTAAAGATGGCTTGTATATTGATTCCTTTATATTATCTTCTATTCTAGGTGTTGTTGATCCTGTGGAATGTCCACGTGTCGGTGATCAAATTCATGCGGTGACTATAAAATTTGGATTGGAATCAGAACCTTCTACCGGAAGCTCACTTATGATGATGTACTCAAAATGTGGAAGCATTGGTGACTGCTGTAAAGCATTCAAGGAAATCAGGGAACCTGATTTGATTAGTTGGACAACTTTGATCAATAGCTACGCTGAGCATGGAAAAGCCGTGGAAGCATTAGAAGTCTATGAACTTATGAGAAATTCTGGAATGAAGCCAGATTCAGTTACCTTTGTTGCTGTTCTTTCTGCTTGTAGCCATGCTGGTTTGGTTGAGAAAGGCTATTTTCATCTCAATTCAATGATGAGAGATTATGGCATCCAACCAGGTCTTCGACATTATGCCTCCATGGTAGACATCCTTGGACGTGCAGGTAGGTTAGAAGAAGCTATGGAATTTATTAATGGCATGCCAGTGAAACCAGATGTGTTGATATGGGGAACATTGCTTGCTGCTTGCAAAATGCATGGTAATGTCGAGCTTGGAAGAGTAGTTGCTAAAAGATTCGTGGAGTTGCATCCATCAGAAGCAGGAAGTCATGTTATGTTGTCTAATATATTTGCTGAGGTGGGGGAGTGGGAACAGGTCCAGATGATAAGAAGAGAAATGAAAGGAACTGGCTTGACAAAGGAACCAGGGTGGAGTTTTGTGTGACATCATATATAACTTCATTATCGAAAAGCTTTTAGGATCCTCTAACATACTCCATGTACACAATGAGCGAAGGTGCTATTCTCTTCAGTTCATTTTAATTTAGATACGTAAAATGTAAAATACGATTCTCTTCAATTCATTTGGATTCAAATACATAAATAAATAAACTACTATTCTCTTTAATTTGTTTCAACTCAAATAAATAAATGGTAAAACATTCTCTTCCATTCGTTTTCATTTTTTCTTGTCAATCTTGG
Organism: Echium plantagineum; assembly: GCA_003412495.2. NCBI lineage: Eukaryota > Viridiplantae > Streptophyta > Magnoliopsida > Boraginales > Boraginaceae > Echium > Echium plantagineum. The sequence goes on from CM016564.1 coordinate 14,633,515, forward strand.
ATCTTCAATGATTTTTTTTATCTAATATTGTAATAAATATAAAATCGATATAGTTGGATGTCTTCAATTATGGATCCTCAATCCTGTTTTGGCGAATTCCATGTACTACTTATATTCATGTAGAGTTGTTAGTGATTAATGTGATGTTGTTTCTTAAAGTTATCGATTATAAGATTGTTCTAACTTAATTTTTATACTGAAAATAATTTAAGCATGCTATATTAAATTGTATTTGAGATGGGGTTTTCTTAGTTTTCCGAGTTCAATTGATTGTCCCAATCATGTCAAATTGTAGTGGCACTCTAACTCCTTGTTTTGAACCTTCTCATTTATATCACACGTTCTTATGATTGAAACATATTTTTTTGCTATCAATACAGTGCTTGCTGGCTAATGAAAAGGCTGTCCAATTATACAGCTTCAAGCGCTGAGGTAAGCAGATTCGATTTGCTGGAATTGTGATCCAATCTCTGGTTATTCCCTGCAGGTTTTGCCTCAGTTTTTCAAGTAGAGGCTTTTGCAAAACTGAATATTGCGACAGGAAAGGTTAGTCAATTTACTGCTAAGCAGAAACCTCTAGGAGATACATACTTCAATCGCATCCATGTTATGGAGGATGATGAATTGAATAAAGGGTTGCCTCTGTAAATGTTCTTTTTTTGTTTTCTTGAGAAAAAGAGATTTTATTTAAATGGTTGGAAAAACCACATCATTTACAAACTCTTGGGGCACTCTTTAAGTGTTCCTTAATAGGGATAATTAAAGAAGTTGAGGTTTTTATGTATGCAGATCAAACAGGCCAATTTATTTGTTTCGCTAAAAACAATAAGTGTCTTTAGTTTCACATACTTCTGTTACAAGAGAAGATAATATTGTTTGAATTCTGCTTACCAGAATATCTAGTGGTGTTCAATTAAAATATCATATAATATTTGATGTTAATATCTAGGGTGAGTTCTTTTTTATCCATTCATCTTCTGAACTGTTCTCTTCAGTCTGCCTAAAACTATCAGCAACTATAGCTTTGTTTTTTTGGCATCCTTCGCGTGAGGTGTAAATGGCGCTACATTCTAATTATTTTAAGAATTTTGTTTTGGTGCATTTTAAGTAATCACTTGGCATCTAGTCTGAAGGCAGCTCTCCACATTGTCAAGTCTGCATTTGATAGTGATTGGTTGCAGAAGTATACTGGTAATCTAATTTCCGATTGTTTGTTTTTTATGCAAATAATCATACTTGTTTTTACATTTGGGTTGCATGCAAGCATATTCAAAGTCTAGTTATTCCATTTTTTGCCCTGAGTACTCTATTTGTGCTTGATATGTATGAAAAACAAGTACTCGGCAGTCGTATTCGTAAATAGAGTGACATTTGGCACTTCTCTAACACACTTCTTGTAAAATTAGCACATAGTTCTGAATGACGAATGGAGACTCCTGGCGCTGAAGTACTTTGCGGGTGCTCCAGAAGTATTGTATCAGCATTCTCAATCCCAGGAGGAATATGGTGGACGGTATAATAGAGAAAGAAGTCCCAACAGGCTGAGGTGGAGCTGAAAATCCAGGCACAGATGAGGCTTCCGATGTTTTTTTGAACCTTATGGCACAGTAGTATTCTATTTGTTCCATATTCTTTGTAAAGAATTCAATAAGCATTGTCTTTGAATTATTTTCATTCTCCAAAATGTCATCGTTTCTATAACGAACTAAATGCATATTAGGTAAGTGAATTGATAGCGTGTAAACTGATGGTTCACATATCTATCTCCTATTCACAAACCCACAATATCTATTACGTAACAGAATTTTAAAATATTTTTCTTTTATTTTATTAAAATTAATGAGGTTGAAAAACATTTAAATTTATTATAATATCGATGTTTATATAAAAAAAAATTAGTATATATAACTTATTCTGAGTTTTCGAATTTATATTGTTTGTCAAATAATTCTATAATATTTTTTCTTATCTACACTATATTTAATTGAGAAGGGGATGAATTAGAAGTTGTTTTCCAATTTCCTTAATTGTAGGAGAAGTTATTAATAAAAATTAGGCTTATTTTCTTTTGACCCCTGCACTATCGAGACGTTTTCGTTCCGCCCCTGAAGTATTTTAGTTTTCAAATAAGGAATCGAACTATCCTTCTTTTCGATTTACCCCCTATTTTTTTCGTTCCGTCCTCTGAAGTATTTTTTTGCCAAAAAAATGAATTGAGATAAGGACAAAATTGAAAACACACGTACAATTAGATTTTGGGGCAACTTTTTAATAATTAAAGAAGAGGGTTTACTAATCAAATCAAAAAAAAAAATTTGTTAATAAAATAATTTTTAAAATATTTAGGCTTATTAACTTTAAAAAAGATTATTTTATTAACAAAAATATAACCATAACCCATATGATGTTATGGAAAGTTTCGGTGTTGCAAATTATAAAGAGATTACACTAGGCCAATCATCATACCGGCCCAAACAGATTGGCTTGCCTTACATAATACCCTAGGTGACCATATATAACTCCAACACTTCCATAAAGGGGCTTCATAACCTAAGTTATTCACACTTTGTTGTTTCCGCCTCTTCTTCAGGTGATACTCACACGACCTTTCGATCTCCCATCTTTCCCAAACTATTATGAAAGCTCCACCCATAATCCCATCTAAGCACCCTTCCATATCTCTCATCCACTAGGAGACATCTATGAGGAGCCCAAGACATGTCTTACGATGATGTTTTGAAACGTTTTTTTTTCACACCATTGTGACTCTCATCGTGACCCTGGTTAGCTAGAAGTTTGAGTTGGTTGCTTGTATTGAATTTGAGTTTGAGTTTTGTATAAGAATAATTTTTTTAACAATTCATTTATTTGAATTTGAAATCCTAAGAAGAGTCTTCTTGGGTTCCTAGTTGTTAATTAGGAGTTGAAATCATAGAGTTAGGCTTTGGATTTCTAGCTTGAGTTAGCTAGAAGTTTGAGTTGATTGCTTGTATTGAATTCCGGGGGTTTTCTTTATTAGTTATCACTTACCGAAATCCTAAGGTTGGAAAGCCGAGGGTCGAGCACGTAGGGTAACCGAAGCTCGTAAAATCATTGTGTTATTTCTTTCTTTGTATATTTACTTTCCGTAATTTATGCATATTGTAATTGCTTGGGTAATAATTGTTGAACTCGTTAAGTAGAATTATCGAAAAAGTTGTAATAACGAATTTAATCCTTATTCACCCTATCTAAGGATCGTATTTAGGCTATCAAAGCTGACTTCAAATCTGTTATGGATGTTCTAAGCAGCACTCCAAATCATGAACCTCTAGCATTAATTCAACCCATGATCATGTATATCTTCTCTTTTTTTGTGCACCATTTGTTGTATTTTGTTGGTATTGGACATGCCAATCTATCACAAAACTGATTATGTATCTGTTGCAACCTTCGCCAAAGAGAACTGACTTGTGGGCATCTTCAATTGAAATATTAGTTTGATTTGTTAATTGGTTATTGTCGTTTGTTCACATAGAGTTGTTAATGGTTCGCTGATGATGATGCGGGAAGAAGAGGGGTTCGGGGGTAGGGGTTTGATGGAGAAGATGAAGAATAGGGTTAATTTTTAATTTACATGTTTTTTATTCTTCAAAAGAACCCAAAAGTTGAATATATGTGTTATTCCCAATTTACCGTTCTTTTAGAATGAAATGCTATCTAAATTTAGTGTTTTGGGGTGCAAAATGACACAAAACATAGTATAAGGGCCAATTTGAGGCTTAGGATAGTATGAGGGACCTATTTGAAGCTTCCGTGATAGTTGAGGGGCCAAAATAAAAATAAGCCTAATTGTTACTCCCTTCAATCCAAAAAAAGTATCTTTCTCACATATTAAGACAAATGTTTGATCTTCAATTATTCTTTATTTATATTTTTTTAAAATTAAAAATTTATATTATGAAAATACTTGGAAAGAAGAATCCAACTATATAAATTTTATATTTTTTAGAATAAATAATAATCAGTAATTGATGTTCAAAGTTCAATTTCAAAAAAGTCAAACGACATATTTTTGGATTTGAGGGAGTATTTTTTTTTTTTTGGTAAATTAGCGATGAGATAGTATCGTACTCAAGACTTTCTGGTCACTACCAAGAAGCCTTTTCCACTAAATTATCCGATTAACTCGGATTTGAGGGAGTATTAGGATGCACAAATGTCAATTATGCCTAAAATACTACTCCCTCTATCTCACTTTAATTGACGTTTTGGGAATGTGTGTCAAACTTTGAACAAATTAGTTTATATTCATTCATCCGAAAAATATAAAATTGATATCATTGAATATGTTTTTCAAAATATTTTCAAAATATTATCCTCTTATAATTTTCTATAATGTATATGTAAAGTAATTGATAATTATTAAAAATATTGCACCATTAGTTGTATATTTATTAGTATTATTGACCATTATTAATGCTGATAAATATACAACTAATGGTGTAATAATTCTAATAATAATCAAAGTTATATTTCGATAAACATGAAGTCAACTAAAGTGGAATGGAGGGAGCACTCGTCTTTATTACTCCCTCCATCCCTAAAAGAATGTTACATTTTGACTTTTGTTAGTCAAACATTGTAAAATTTGATCATAAATTCTCATTAAACGATAAGAAATAATAGTCTTGTGTATCTTGTTAGATTCGTCTCAATATATATTTTTGAAATATCAACTTTTTATAATTTTTGTGCAGGTAGTATAAGAAATATTTATGTTTTAAATCGTATTTTGTTAATCATAAAAAGTCAAAATGTGACAATCATTTAGAAACGGAGGAAGTATTTGCCGATTGTAAACGAAAATTTTGAAGCATGCAAAATTTTAAATACTACCGTTAATAATCTAACAAAATTATCTCGTAAATATCGGGATTCCAGAGTCCTGTGGGCTTAAAATTCTAGTTAGTACATACTATTTAAAACACTTCTTCTTCACCTATTTCGTCCTCTTTGCAAAATTAACATGTACACTTTTTTCTTCTAAAAGGTAATAAGAATAATTATTAATTTTATCATACTATTTCTTTTTACTTCTGCTGTTAATATATGTAGGTCACTTTTTATTCGTTATTATAGACTTCGATCAATTATTAATTTATTATACATAGTTGGTCATGATCAGGCTGCCCATGAATAGTTTAGCCGTTGATGCGAGCTTGTACCAAGAGGTCTTGGGTTCGATTTTTGCCGGACAGAATATTAGTTTAGGCTTTGTTTGATGCATGTACTTTAATTGTTACATTCTTTAGTAATTTATGTAGTCGTCGCTAATTTACAAAAAATATAAAAAGATCATGTATGTTGAATGAGAATATATTTTTGGTTATTTGAGAGACTTTATTACCCAATTTTATGTGCTTAATTGTTTAATGTGGAATTTGATTCAAGTATTATCATAAGTTTGTCACATTCTTATAAATTGTGAATGCCTAAGTTAAATCAAGTAATTATTTTAATCTCTGACAGAACAAAGTAGTAATGTTAATTTGGTGATTGAAGTTTAATAATTATTTGCATGTTTGTGATGAAAATTGTCACGTTTTGACTTTTGTTGGTCAAATATTACAAAATTTGACCATGAATTCTTATTAAACGATAAGAAATAATATAGTCTTGTGGAATCTTATTAGATTCGTGTCAGTATATATTTTTGAAATATCAACTTCTTATAATTTTTTCGCATGTAGAATAAGAGATATTGATGTTTAAAATCGTGTTTTGTTGACCATGAAAAGTCAAAATGTGGCAATCATGTAGGGATTGAGGGAGTAATTAATACTACAAAGTTTACAAATTTTAAAAATTGAAAATTGAACTTTTGTGTATCTAATATCATGTTACTGAGGAGGTATGATGAGTTCATGGAATAATGGTTCGGTATTTAAGAAGATCAAAGTATATGTGTAGGTTGTGATACTTTAGATTTGTGTTAATTTGCATATGATTGTATAATTTGTTTGTCTAATTGTGAAGTAATTGTTATTCGTTTTGGTCGATACACAGTTCAGCTATGGACGATATCTTTCATATTGTTGAAGATGAGTTGAAGAAAAACGATGTTGTGAGTCCCATAACACCTGCAAGATTGGTTCCACCAAGGCCTTGTCTTTCAAATGTTACACCGATTGCGGTAGAAGCTTCAGGTAACCTTGTTTGTTGCTTAAGACTTTGTTCATTACTGAAAGATCGTCCAGTTTGTTTTTTTAGTAGTCACAATGAACACGCTTCACGGTCTTAATTGACGCAAAAAATTGATCTAAACAGGGATGGTTCTTTCTATTTGTAACTGTTTCCTTAGAACTGTATAATGATACGGAATAATTTTTCGATTGGAATGTTTTAGTTCTTGAGCAGAGTGATGTTCATTTGAATAATGAATCACCTGAAGTGGTGACTCCACCTCAAAAGTCAACTTTGAAGAGGAAGAAATCTAGTACTAAAAAAAGATACAGACCCAAGATAGACGATGAGACCAAAACACCAAAGATTAAGATATCCAAACCTAAGAGGAGCTCTTCTACTGGTGATGGGAAACGTCAGGCTAAAAAGAGAACATGTGTGGAATTAGCCGACTCAAATATTCCTGAACCCGAGCATATATTTTATGTAAAATCGTGCAGACGATCACTTGACTTCAGCACGGAACCTCAGAATGTGAATACATGTCGACCTGAAAATCAGGACCTTCAACAACAAAATGTGGATTCCTCTGTGGATTTCTCTGAAGGGCAACATGAAAATAAGGATGAAGAAAGAGCCTCGTTCTCATTCAAATGGGATGTCAGCTTCAACTTTCCACCTCAGGATTTTGAAAATTGTGTTGAGTTGATGGAACTTATCAAGCAATATAAGACTGATATCAGCAGCGAAAATGGTAGTTCCTCTTCTAATGATTTATTTATCTGTTTTAGATGTTTACGCGGAAATAAGTGTTTTTGTTTCTTTACTTGTTTGAGATGTTTTGGATAAATGGGTGTTTTAGATTAATAATGATGTTATTTTAGGAGGAGAGCAGGGAATCAGAAAAATTGAGCATGACAGTTCTCATAAGTGGAAGAAGAGGAGACTAAAGCGAAGAAGAAGAGTAAGTTATGATAACTTAAACAATATGTTCGGTCCGATTTGTTGTTTTAAAGTAGAAGGGAAGAAGTTGGGGATAGACAGGAGGATGAAAGATTTGACAGGTTCTACAAGTAAGGAATTTTCAAGCACTCCCCTATTGGATTGGTCTACTTTAAGGAGAAAACGAAGCTCCAGGTCAGTCGTCAGAAGGCATAAATTCCTGTCGCTAGTATCTCCTCCTCCTACCGAAGCAAAAACAACTTGTAGTACTGAAGTGGAAGAGAATATGGTGAAGTGTAATAATGTCGAGTCTGGTCATCAAAGATCCAATAATCTTGTGATATATGAGAACGATGTGGACACCCATACTCAAAAAGGTAAATAATGTAATAAAATTCCATGCAATTTCCTTGAATGTTTGTGCTAAATTGGATCATTAAATTATCATGACATGATTATTTGAAGCTCTAGAAGACAAGTCTGCCAAACTTTTGATTGACGCCAATAATCAACAATTAGGGCCTCCACTGATTGGCGACGACAATCGTCAACAAGTGACCTTGTATCGTGACAAAAATGGTGCTTTAGTTCCTTATAAAGAAAAGAAATATCAGCTTGAGGTTGATATTGATCGAGATACAATGGAGATGTGGAAATTGCTCACTGAAAATGGAGAAACGTCGGCAGATGAAATTAAAGAAAGTGAGGAGTGGAGATTACGGAGGGAATTATTTCGATTACGGGCAAAAGAATTCATTGAGTTAATGCACCTATTTCAAGGTACTATTATGGTGTTATTTTTTTCATTTTCTTGTACTATAGTAGCGATTGGAACACAAGCTGCATGAGCAACCATATCTTTGATTAATGCACCATTTTAGTGTCAGTTTTTCAACATGTAAATAAGACCAAGTATGATTGCAAAAGGAAATATGGATGAGTTAATTGAACGAAACGAATTTCTGACACAATTAGTCTCATTACATGAAGCATGATAAGCATTAGACTATAAGTTTCATAGATAGATTTTTTAAGTGCGGTGAAGCAAATTCCGCTATGTAAGTGGGAATGCAAGTCTATTTCCAGCAATCATTTATCTATCGTAATTAATACCAGGTTGTCTATTATGTTATATAAACTGTCATATTTCCCTTACTTAAATTGAATAGAACTAGCTTGTATATCTCCTATACTTAAAACATTACAACAAAATCAAATATGTAGGGAACAGGCGGTTTACTCCGTGGAAAGGATCGGTGATTGATTCAGTTGTTGGGACGTTTCTTACTCAGAATGTCACTGATACTCTCTCAAGGTAATAGATCCCTCATGAATGGTCATATTTTCCTAAGCAATTGGACTGTGTTGGATAATATTTCTTATATGCTTCAGCTCTGCGTTCATGAGTCTTCGTGCCCGATACCCGGCTAAGCCTAAAAGGAATAATAAGGATGATAATGAGGAGAAAACTTGTTCCGATTCCCCTGTTGAAGAAACAAATGATGCTAAAAATGAGCCTTCGGATGTTCTTGAAACTAGCCCACAGGTGGAAAGTAAGTGAGCAAACTTATCATTTTTCCCAGTTTTTAGCGAACTGCAGCAAATTAATGTATATGTCAAATATATTTGGAGAATGTTGAACTAATACATTGTTACACAGGTTTGTCTCCTACGTGCAAAATTGGAGCACAGGATCATCAAGAAAAGAGTGACAATTTGAGAAAGACTCTACAACTGCAACAAAATAATTTTCTTGAACAATTTTATGATCACCCATCAGGTGCAGTTCCGAGCGATCCTGTCGAAACAGTACCCTCTAACTCTACTGCAGAAGAAATGGCCAATGGAAAGTCCAAACCCCCAAGAAAATTAGGGACAAAAGGCAACAAGGTGAAAGCGGAACCAGTTAATTGGGATGAGTTAAGGAGAACATATTCCTCTGGATCAAGAGAGAAAACAGATAATAATTTGGATTCTGTTGATTGGGATGCCGTAAGAAAAGCACCAGTCAAAGACATAGGAGTTACAATTCAAAAGCGCGGGCAACAAGAAATTCTATCTAGACGAATAAAGGTAAGAAGTATGAATTTTATATTGTTTGATTACTAGAAGCAGGTTTTGACACATAATCATTAGGCGCTCCTTGAGAGATTGGTAAAAGATCATGGTAGCACAGATATAGAGTGGCTAAGAGATGTCCCGCCTGACAAAGCAAAGTAAGTATTTTGTGTTCATTTTTACTCCTATTAAATATGCACAATATTCGTTTTATTGAGAAAAAATCATTCTTCATTTATTGATTTCAGGGAATTCTTATTGAGCATAGATGGACTAGGACAGAAGAGTGTGGAATGTATTAGACTTTTGACACTCCATCATAAAGCTTTCCCCGTAAGAATTTATTTTTTCAATGATGTAAGTGTTTGATTGATTAGTGAGTTTGATGTAGTTCTGATCATTTTTCTCTCCCAAGGTTGACACAAATGTTGCACGGATAGTAGTACGACTAGGTTGGATCCCTTTGAAGCCATTGCCCAAGGATATACAGCTTCATGCTTTATCGGAGTTAGTGTTCTGCTGAAATTATATATTTAAAGTTGATTCTCACTAAAACTTCGTATGTCACTGTTTTCGGTCTTGTCTTTTTCTAGTTATCCCCAAATGGATGAGATTCAGAAGTACTTGTGGCCTCGTTTGTGCACCCTTGATCAACCAACGTTGTAAGTTGCTCTCTTTCAAGAAAAAATTACTATAATAGATATTTGCACACGGCTTAAATCATGTCCAATAAAATTCATTTTCTACAGGTACGAACTTCATTATCAGCTGATAACATTTGGAAAGGTTAGTTTTATCATTCCTTTAAAAAAGTGCATTTTTAGTTTTAGTGATAATGTTGGAGTTATAGATAAAACTATCGCATCATCATGCATCGATAACATTTTCAGGTATTTTGCAATAAGAGATCACCTAATTGTAATGGATGTCCTATGAGAGCCGAATGCAAACATAAAGCTAGCAAGGATGGCAGGTTTGAAATTATTTTCGAAAACATAAACACATTTTATTTATAAAAAAATGAGAGATTAGAAAAGTATTTACAATGGTTTTGTGGTGGTAATTGTGACGTTTTTAATTCGAAATAAACGGGTTATATTTTGAATTAAATGCAATGGAGTTGTGACGAGGTGAGCAATTGTGATGCCTCTGAGATCTTTTGTAACGGATGCGACCCTGACAAAGATTCTTGATAGTGTTCGATTTTTCATGTTTCATTTGCAGTCTTTTGCTTCCTGGCCCAGAACATAGAAGCACCACAAATGGTAATCCTCGACCATTTGGACATGAGCCAGACGGGGAATTCCCATCTTCTCCAGAGTTGGCGTCAACAAAGCATCTCTATGATTCAGAAGATGATGATGATATAGACTACTCCGAGCCCTTAATTTCCTTCACATATGAAGAGGCTTTAAAGAAATTTAAGTTTTTTAATGAACCTGAAGAGCCGACAGATATAGAAGATCAACCTGTTTTTGCTAGAAAAGATGAGGATTGTATTGTCGGAAAGAAGTTCCCAAAACATCTTGTAAATATTTCGCAAGAAGTGGTTAATATACCACCGGGAACCGATTCAATGCCGAAAGACAAAGTGAAGAATGTGGCCAAGTTAAGGACTGAGCATCTAGTGTAAGTAGATACCCCAATAATTAAAATTGTGTTCATTTATCATATTTAGTTTACAATTTCATGAGTTTTATTGTAGTAGATTACTGAATCTATTTGTTATTTTTAGTGAGTAATGATTCATATGATACTTGCAGCTTTGAGCTCCCGGATGACCATCCACTTCTGGCAAATGTAAGTTCGTTGATATGTTCAATTTAGAGAAATTTCAGCTCACGAAGTTAATATGTAATCCTGCTTTGAAATTATATAGCTAAATAAGCGAGAAGCGGACGATCCAAGCCCATATTTGTTTGCAATACCGACATTAGGTAAGATAAATTAGTAGTTATGTTTTAGCAATGTTATATTAAATTTTTTGGACACTTACAGCAATCAATTTTATCAGGTAAAAGTTCGAAATCTGCCTTGGCAAAAACCCAACAGCTAGATCTGAATCAATCCCCAACTTGCACCCAAGTTAATCTTTCTATAGTACAACAAGATGATATGCTCTACGGAACAATTGTGGTAACAATTCGTGTTCATATTTGATATACTTGTTCAATTTCATTATGATATTTTATCGTAACACTGATTTTTACACATGTGCAGCATCCTTGCCGAACGGCGTTGAATGGGAACTTTCCACTAAATGGGACTTACTTTCAAGTGAACGAGGTAACTTACATACCCATGAAACTATTTATTTACATTATACCAGTGCATGCATTTTATGTAAAGTAACGAACACTTTGAGCAGGTATTTGTAGATTTTGCATCTAGTCAAACACTCATTGGTGTTCCTGAATCTTTGTTGTGTCATTTGCCACGGAGAAAATTATTTTGCGGAACATATATATCGTCAGTAGTTAAAGGTATGAAATGAGTAGTTTACATTTTGGTATACTTCTTTATTATATACAGATTATCGACTGACAATAATGAATGGTTTATCAAACTAGGTCTATCAAATGAAGAAATCACAAGTTGCTTCTGTGAAAGAGGTGTGTATATTTTTTAGTTAATACTCAAAATACAATCACATACGACGATGCACTTGTTTCTTATTTTGTGATGCTATACTTACATTTTACGGAGTAATTTGATATGGTTTCAATAAGTTCATGTTAGTTAAACTTTATTGAATTTCCCTTCGGATCCTCTCCCCATTATTTGTCACATATTCTGTGTTTTGAAAGTTGTTCAATATGTTTTTGGTGGGATAGTTATGACAAAATAATATATGATGTACCAACGAAACATTTCAAATTTTTGCAGGTTTTGTGTGTTTTAGAGCATTTGACAATGACACCGGCGCTCCAAGACAGCTTCCAGACAATTTCCATTACAGGACTCCAAGCAAGGGGAAAAAGGCGGAAGAATGGTGGGGATAAAGATGCAACAATCAGTAGCTCAAATTGTGGAGGTCTGGTTTCTTATTGCAATCATTCTTACTGGTCAAGTGATGTTGAATTGCATGGAAATTTAATTTTATTGCAGTAAAAGATATTATTCTTAACATTATCTGAAATAGAACTTTTTGACGTAGGCTAGTTAGTTAAATGTGATTTTTTGTGGTTGTTTTATTTCCGTTATTCTATCATTGTGAATTCTCTGGTGGCTGAAACAAACATGCTATTTCGATAAGTTACTCGAAGCCAGTGACATGGAGTATATTGAGCCACATTGACTCTATCTTCGAACCACAATTCCAATGGGATACTGTATGTTTCGCATTATTTGAATTCGTTGACATAGCGTTACAAATTGACATAGATTATGAAACTCATACACCTAAATATATGACACAAACAGGATCCAAATAAACAAACTAGTCAAGTTAGTTGTAACATGAAAAATGTACATACTAAGAAATCCTTACTCATATACACATTTTCTTTCAAATGAAAATAACATTAAAATCTAAGTCCCCAACAACTGCCAATACAACATCTCTGACTGGATTTGTCCTTTCAGCTCCATTTGCATGAAGATTTATGTCGATTAATGTTCTGTTCTATCATCTGATACCGAGTTTCATCCTTAATAAAAGGCCAGTGTCCCCCGAACATCGCCTTATATTCAATAGCCAAGCTGTGATTGTTCATGCTACTTCATTTAATTTAAGCTAGAAATCAGTTCATGTTAGAGGAAATCCTGTTCTGTAATACTAATCAGTAAGGCCGGCCTCATTCGTAAGTGCTACAAGATTCCGTGCATTGATGAAAGCAAGCAGGTTAAGATGATGCTGCGGGCAATGATAAGAAACTGATTCAGGGTTATTCCTATGGTATGCCTAGCAACACCTTAGCCATCCTGGAATGCAAGAGAAACAACCTCTTCCCGTTGAAGTTGCTTGAGTAGTAGCCGATTTAGGAGGAGTATCCGGTTTAGGAGGATCGAATCGATGTTCCATTGGGTGTTCCTCTTTCTTGTCAGACTTCAAGTTGAACGAGCTAGGCTTGCCAACATCATGCACCAATCTGATATGAACCAAATAAGACGTTTAGTACTTCACTTATGATTAATAATATTTCAGAGAATGTCATATGATCAACCTATCACAAATAATTATGAAGTAGAAAATCGATCTTGGAAAAATTACTATTGAATGTATTTTGAACTTACACTGGGAACGCAAAAGAACTGTAACTTCTTCCGCTATCGTTTGAAAGTCGATTTTTCGAACCACTACTTTTTGAACTCTCATGCGAAAGGCGGTTTTTCGGACTGCTAATTTTTGGACTCTCAGTCGAAAGGCGAGCTTTTGCACTGTTTCGGCTTGAATTAGTTAACTCGAAGGGAGCAGGTCCTCCTTTAGGCGCTGCTGGGATGCTCGAAGGAGCCATATTCTCTTGGACGTGTGACTTGTATCCATTGGTTTCCTTGATTTCATCCTTCCTCTGTGATGATGAATTTGAGGGCACTTCTTGGATTCCAATATCATCTTTGGTATATGCAGATGTCTCAGGAAGAGTAGGGAGATTGGGAAAGTAGTTGCTTCCCTCGTTAGTTTTGCCTTCGAAAGGACTTTGTGGGTTGTAGAATCCTTCAAGCATGCCAAGTTCTTCAGACTTGAACATACATGGATATCCCGAAAAGCTATTCCCCATAGAGATGCTGAACAACGATTCATTAGACGCGCAACTCCAATCCATACCAGAGGAAGGATTACTACTGAAAACAGAAGATGGGATTCGGTTTGGATCATAGCCATCTTCAAGCGCCAATGGAGTGGAACTGACTGACAATCGATCGTGGTCATTGCCACCGTTGGATCCATATGGTAAACCAGAAGGTGATTCAGGGGAACTAGAAGCAGCACTCCTGGATTGAACTGTAGTCTCAGTTATACCTGTCCCGCGACCAGGATCCATCGACATGTAAGTAGACCAAGTAGCCTAACAACTTCTTATATTGTTAATCACTCACTCTCCTGCAACAACCAGAAAAACAAAACTGTTAGACTTCATGACCATAACCAGAACAAGATTATGCAGAACATATACATCCATTTTCTGTTCAATATGTGTCTTATTTTTTTCATACGACAAACAAACAAACGACATGATGATAGCGAAGCTAAGGATACTGGATGGCATTGTATTTCAGAGGTTAGTAATCTGCTTAACTATACATCTTCAAAACAAAAGTATTTCAATGATATGGTCTTCTTATATATGAAATGATAAATATTCAGGTTATTTTGAATATTGTGAATAGCTAAATCAATAAAAGTAGCACCCCTAAAAAACTATAATCATCTTCAAGATATATACATGCCCCTCTGGATGCTGAAAAATCCCAAAAAGCAAATGTCATTACATAATTCATTTTTTCCACCAATATGGCCCATACAAATTACAATTATCAAATTTGATTGCTTTCCTTCTAAGATACAATCATAAATCCATAATTCATAATGAAACTTCATCATTTATCAATGATATCGAAAAATAACCGACTTGCAAAGATAAGGTCGTGGGTTCGAGTCATTGCAATGATAAGAGCAGAATTTTAATTATTTTAAAGAGACAATACCTAAAGATTCTTGAACAAAAAGACATTAACCTTGTAAAACTCCTGGAATCCAAAAACTGCATGCAAGAACCATAAATTATTAATAAAAAAACAACAATAAATAAAAAAATTGTGTAATCTCAAAAAACATAAAACACACCTGAATATTTATGAAGAAAATGCAAAACAATAAGAAACGTGGTATTTTGTTTTGCTAAGTTGTAATATAATGCACAAGAATTATTGTGAAAGCAACCATTCTTGAGAAGTCAAAAGGTTATTATGCAAAACAAAAAAACACACAGGATTTAAGGAATTTGGTTTTGGTTTTGGTTTTTGGATTAAAAGAAAATTAAGTTGTTGAGTTTGGGGTTTATTTTTTGGTTATAAAAGAGAGGAAGGCTAAACGACAATTTCGGTGATCAACAAAATAATAATATTGCATTAGCCAGTAGCTTCATTTCTAACTTATGTTAAATTTGTTTTTTCAGTTGTTTTTTATTTTTATTTTTTATGAAGATGACTCATTATTACAATGATTACTTTCGTCTTTCAATTCTGTTCATTAACTACACATAATATAGGTGAATTTTAGTTTTCTTTTTAGTGAGTACTTATGATGTTAATAAGAAAAGCAAGATTACAGTATATTTTGTTACAACAAAATAAAGTGAAAGTTAGGGATGTAAATCAATATGAGAAATATAATGATCCAATCATGGCATGATTATTACATAAGTATATTACAAAAAGTCTCTACCGCCTAAGCGTGATTCAGTTGGTTCAAAAAACCATATTGAGACAAATCTAATAAAATCTCATATAAGTATATGACTATATTATTTCTTATCGTTTAATGAGAATTCATGATCAATTTTTTTTAAGTTTGACCACGAAAAATCAAAATGTACAATCATTTAAGGATGGACAGAGTATGTTGTTGATTTTTGCAACACCTTTTATATGAGAAATCATGGTATAAGATATGATTAAAGACTTAAATGTTTTTCATATAATATATATACTCCCTCTAATTCAAAATAATTAATATTTGAAATTTTGAAATTAGACTTTGACCATCAATAATTATATTAATTACTCCTTATTTACACTAAAGTATATAAAAGTTATATAATTAGATCATATTTTAAACTTAAGAAATTTAGAGAATGGTGAAAAGCAAAAGTTGAGGTGTCATTTTTAGGGTCAGGTGCATAATAAAAAAAATTCTTTAGATGCCGATTTGAAAGAATAATGAGAATTTAGGTGCCTATATGAAAAACAATCCCAATTTATATGGTCGAGTTAAACCCTAAACCCTAACGTTCCTCGTCCTCCCCTCCTCCTTCTAATTGGACAATCTTTTTGGGACAGTTGAGATGGATTTGGAAGACAATTTGCGGCGAATTCATGTTCGTTTCACCACCAAATTGAAGGCTGAGTTTAAGCTACCACCCACTTCCATCTCCATTCCTGCTAATCTCACCCGTTTTGGCCTCTCCACTATTGTTAACAACCTCCTCAAATCTGGTAATTTATTTTACTATTAATTTTATTTATTCATTTTTGTTGTATTGCGAATTTCGTGCTGTCAGTTGACCCACTGGTTAATCCGGTCTCCACCCGAACAACTCAATGGTTGTGCGATAGAAAGTATTATTGCTCGATATATAAAACCACTAGTTAATTAACTGACCGATAAAATTTCTACGCTGATTTTGGAAAATGATATTGGTTTTCTACGCTGATTTTGGAAAATGATATTGGTATTCAAAGAATCAATTGAGATGGTCAGTTCGGTGTTTTTAATGTTGCGGTATTATCTATTTAATCAGAAAATGAAGATTGGGAAACTGAGGCATTCGATTTTCTCATCGATGGGGAGCTGGTGCGGATGTCGTTGGAGGAGTTCTTACTTGCCAAAGGCATATCAGCTGTGAGTGTCTCCTTTTTTTACTACTTCAATTGATTGTTGAGGTTTTATTTTCGAAGCGTGATTTTTATAAATTTTGAACTTTAATGTTTTTGTATTTGTGGTATAATATTTAGTGAAAATATATCAAAGACTGTAAATTTTTAAAATCATGGTCAAGGATGTAGTGCAATGCCGAGATGACTGGAAAGGGCCCAACCTATCTTAAAATGGACTCTTTCGCTTTGGTGAACAAATTGTTGCTTAGTCCACTCCATATAATGTGCGTTTAATTTTAATTAGATGAAGTTATTACATGGAGTATATCTATTGTCTACGTATGAAGGATGAATGGTATGAAGAATTTATTTGATCTAATTTGGGAGTTTATATAAGGAAGTAGTATCAATAAGCTAATTGATATATGTTGTTTGAATCCGCAAAAACCATGAAGGTAATATGTGCAGGTTGATTAGAGTAGTGTGGTAAAGCTCTTGTTATGCTTCTGAAATTGTGATTTTTTAACTTTAGAGAGTACATGGTTGTGGTGTTGTAGGAAAAAATATTGGAGATTGAATATACTAAAGCTGTGGCCCCAAGGAAAGAAGAAGATCCTTCTATGCACGATGACTGGGTTAGTGCAGTTGATGGTTCCAATTCAAGGTTAGCATTAAGAAACACTTAATCAAATTGATTTTCCCTGTTTACGCACCATTCATACAGTCTTCTAAGATATTTCATCTTTGAAAAGTGACCCTGTAACTCGCTACTGCAAGGAAACAAAACATCTAGCTGTGTCTGCTAGTTTTCATTAATTTGAAATAGCTTTGATGTTTCTTTTTGCATGGCAGGTTTATATTGACAGGATGCTACGATGGTCAAGGAAGGTATGTACTACTTAGTCCTTCAGCCATAGAGTGTTTTGTTTCAGATTCTGAAAGCTGCATTTCTGTTCTTCTTTCTTTCTCAATTTTTTCCGGTGATCTATGTTTAGGATATGGAAAGCTCCAGGAAAATGTACTCATATCTTGGAGGGGCATACTTCTCCTGTCACTTCTGTTTGTGTTATGAAGCCTAAAGGTATGAGGCCTTCAATTTCAAGTCAATTTGAATTGTTTCAAGTTAGTGTTCTAACCTATTGTCAACCTTGTTAAGTTGAGAGCAGGGTAGGTCAAATTGTCGCTACAGCTTCAAAAGACAGGACATTAAGATTGTGGAAGGTAACTTTAGGAAATTTAGTTGTCCTATCATCAGCCTTTTTGTGGTATGTTACTGATAACTACCCTTTTTCACTCTTAGTTTGATGCCGAAGAGTCTGTAGACCAACCAAAGAGGATTCAGGCATTCAAGATTTTGCGTGGTCATAGTGCTGCTTTGCAAAGCATTGCTGCTCAGCCTTCTGGAGATATGGTAGAGTACTTTATGTTCTCGTTTTTCCTTTTTTACCTTCCCTGGCTCTGTTATATTTACGTTCTGGATTTTCATTATTAGGTTTGCTCAGGGTCTTGGGACTGCAGAATAAATTTGTGGCAGACAACTGACTCCGATACTGAAGGTAGTGTAGTTTCAGTGAAGAAGAGGAAGAAAGAAGGTGCAAATCAGGAGTCTCAATCAGAGGTACATTCTGATTACTTCTCTTGTGATGTAACTCAGAAATAACACAACTCTTCATTCCAAATAGGGGGAAGCTGTATCTACGCTCGTTGGGCATACTCAATGTGTTTCATCTGTTGTTTGGCCATCAGCCGAGTCAATATTCTCTGCATCTTGGGATAACACCATCAGGAAATGGGATGTTGAGACTGGCAAAGACTCCCTGAACTTGGTAAGTAATAATCTTTCCATCCCATGAATGATTTGTCAAGCTTAAAATTTTAATGATCGACTTTCAATATATATTGAATGCAATTATTTTGATATGTGTTATGTAATATTCTCTGACTATTGCATATAATGAGTCATTACACTATGTTCGCTTCTCACATTTATTGTGAAGTCGTAGATAGTGTTTTCACTTCACTCCTGGGTCAATCCGATATCAAATGCTAACATTTTAATACCCTTTACTATTAACATGATAAATTTTGATTCAAACTAGACTTATTTATGTAATTGAAACTACGAAGTTTGTTAATTTGGCTATTGAAAATCAAATGACACAATCTTCACAGTATTGAAGTAGCAGTATTCTAATTATGTTACAAATAAACACTATACTATATGCTGACCTCCTTCGTGTTATACCACATCGAGTGATCAGTCAGTTTTGTCTCTCCATTGATGTTGATAATACTCATGCCTTGTGATTTTGGAGTCTATGTGTAGGTGCTGTGCATACTTTATTTGTTTGATGCCACATAAGATGTATATCACATATGCAATCAGTTTCTGAACATTCTTGGTGCAGTTTTAGATTTAAATTAATCCAGTAACGCTTTTGCAGTCATGTGGGAAGGTCATTAATTGTCTTGATGTGGGGGGTGAAAGTTCAGCCCTTATAGCTGCTGGGGCTTCTGATCCTGTCCTCCGTGTATGGGATCCTCGCAAACCAGGTATCTCAATTTGTTTGGCATTTTGTGATGGTGCTAGGAGAGCATGAAAAGTTTCTAATCCCCCCCATCCCCCATGTTCGACAAATGAAAGCTCTAATTGTGTAAGGGATATTTGTTTTAATAGGAACATCAGCTCCTGTTTTCCAGTTCTCCTCACATAGTTCATGGATTTCTTCTTGCAAGTGGCATGAGAACTCCTGGTTTCACTTGGTTTCTTCATCTTATGATGGGAAAATCATGTTGTGGGACCTCAGAACTGCGGTACCTAACTATTATCTTTTCGGTTTTACTGTCAGTTAATTTTCAGCTTTTATTAATTAAGCCTTGATGTCTTTTGCAGTGGCCATTGTATGTCATTGCATCACACAAGGACAAGGTATTCATCTTTCCAGTGTGTTGAGTTCTCCGGGCAGTTCCATTCCATCATGTGTTGACTTAGACTAACTGTTTGATTGTTCTTTTACGGTAGGCACTATGTGCTGACTGGTGGAAAGGTGATAGTGTCATAAGCGGTGGGGCAGACTCGAGGCTATGCGTATCTTCTGGAATATCTGCGCAATGAGAAAGGTACTTCCCTTTTTATGTCATGACGCTAATGAACTATGATGTATATGAAAATGTTCGCAGCAATTGGTCAGTACTTGATAGGATACTTTTTAACTATCATGAATCATGTCTCATTTGCTAATTTGAACTTTTTGGATTCAGTGTTGCATGTAAGTTCAGTATTTCGTACATTTCACGCCCTCGCTATTTTTTTTATTTTACAATCTTGAGTCATGGAGATTGATGGGTGGCTATTCTGCAGGAACATCAAATCCTCTTTTCGGGAAGAACGTGAGGCAAATGTCGCCTATGTTACGATGATGTTGCTATATGAGGCTTAATACACATATACTGAGTGAACCTTATGACTACTTTTTATTGCTTTGAAGTTATTCATGTCATTTACATTGCAATGGGAGAGATTTTAGACGAGCATGCTATTTACCGTGTAAGGATAGTAAAAATTAGGAGCTTCAGCTATTGATGTAAGACCTCGATATTGAAAACATGGCAGCAGTTGCCATGCAAGAAATTTTGATGTTGTCACCTGATTTATCTTTGACAAGAACATTTGTAACAGAATGCCGAATTGATTAATTGTCTTCGATTTTTGTAATGTACAACTATCTTTTGTGTATACTTTGGGTTCAATTGCGATTTTGTGAACAGTAGAAGTTGAAAAAGCAGGTGTCGATGGGGGAGAGTTGCACAGTTAGCCCTTCTACATCTTAGGACATGACTCATGAGGACCAAGCTGAAAAATGTGAAGTTCGGTTTTTTGCTTGGGGGGCATTTCTGTACATAAATTTAGCCTGTCAATTGCCTAATGATGTTCTAGATCTGAGCGCTTCACAAAAGTTCGCCAATGGCTCAATATCGTTGGTCATAAATTAGCATGTTGACATCTGACTTATGCTTTTAATCAAGAGGTTGGGTTAGAATTTTATTTGAGACAGTTTGTCTCATATTTCACCATTAGTTAGAAATTTCTATAATCGCTATTTATAATTAGTTGACATACCTAAAAATTTCTATAGTCGCTATTTATAATTAGTTGTAGGGGTCCGTCAATTGACAGACATAATATTGTTCAGCTAAGTGTAGGACTAATTGAAATAAACTTGATAAGTTCGACTATATAAAAGTTTTGATTTTACAATCTCCAAGAAAATGTTTTCTTGATACGAAAAAGTCCCTTACACTCATCCGGCACACTTCCATGTGCAAAGTTCCCAACATACACGAGGAAAGAGTGATCGTGTACAATTTTAGAAAATATTATTGTTGTATGATAGGATCTTCTAGACTTTTTATTTTATTAATTGTTATTTATGTGCAATTCCTTCGTTTAGTGCAATTATATCTACTTGTTAACTCTCACTTGTAACTTATATGGGTTGACCGTGTTAATAAGCTGAAATAATGTTAAAATGCAATGAAAAATGATGGTTCAAATAAGATAATGATACGATTTTTTCTTTTTAGAAAAATAAAAAAATGAGACATTATTAAAAATACGAATTTGTTAGGTTCATTTGATTATATATTACTATCATATATATGGACGAGAGAAATATGAGGTTCATTTGATTATATTTTCATATATATGGACAAGAGAATTTTGAGATATTTAAAAGAAAATATGTGCACCAAATAAGATATACACATACAAGAAATACTGTAAGTATTAGTTATTGATCAAAAAAGGATGGAGATGCGGGGGATCGAACCCCGTGCCTCTCGCATGCAAAGCGAGCGCTCTACCATTTGAGCTACATCCCCATTTGCTACTATGTAGTCGTAAATAAATACTCATTCTAAACCCTGTGCCTCTTGCATGAACTTTTAATATGTCCCATAGAAGTAGAACTAAATAGAGTCAACATTGCACTACTTTGACTGCGGAACTGACAAGGTTACTTAAGCTTTGCAAGCATCTCTTCCCCTCCTGAGGCACACATCTAGAGCGAGTCTGGGGGAATAATAGACATTGAACCCTTTTTCCTCCCTTCGTCCTTCCCTCCAGTGACCTCACCCAATCTGCTATTACTTAATATGATCCTATAGGTTGCCTTCCGTCGGGGTATGCCCCACGTATGATGTAGTACATCTTTGTGTTATTCAGTCTTGTTTTTGGAAAAAAAAAAAAAAATAGAGTCAAACAAAAGGAGGTGTAAGAAAGTTTTGGCATAATATTTTCATAAGTTGTTAATTAGGTATATATGTTGAACCTTTGTTCATAAAAAGTAGGGTAAAAAGCTGGAATCATCACATATGTTTTACCCAGGGTCCCCTTTCAATCACCCATGATCTAATTGACCTCTTTCACTCACCCATGAAATAAAAGGACCTAATCGCTCACCATGATGTGCCGTTTTCCGTTTTGATCGATTAGGTTTAGAGTTTAATTTGGGGATCTCGGATAACCAGTAAATTGATTTGGGTATTTTCGATTTTTCCTTTTGTTTGGTTGTTTATTAAGCCTGAAGGTACCAATTTGCCTCTACTAAATTATTGTGTTAACGACAAAATTAACAGTAGATAACATGAAAATATTGTAAGATGCTTCTTTTATTTTATGGGTGAGTGGAAGAGACCAATTAAATCATGAGTGAGTAAAAGGGGACCTTAGGTATAACATAAGTAATTGTTCCAACCTTTTGCCCTAAGTAATAAATAGTAATTATATTATTATTTTTTTCCTATAAAGTAGGAGATCATGGGCTTCATATGTAACTTCAAATTCTCAATTCCACATTATATATAGGATAGATACTCAAGTAAATGTAGGCATAAAATTGATGTAAAGTTTAGACATGGACGGCTACTTATTATTTGTATTGCATAAGTGAATGAGTGCCGCTTTAAAATAGCAAATTATGTTAAATCAGGATGAAAATGAAGAGTTGAGCAACAATCGTCATTTATCCGGTGATCACATTGTGAGAATTCCACCACAAGCACAAGATATGATGATTGGCACATCCAAAAAACTATTGTAATATATACACTTCAGGAAACTCAAATCAACACCATGTACAAACACATTCACCTCTACCTCTCGGAACCTTATAATGCCAATTTAGTTATGAAGCTTTAGCCATGACAACTGTTGGATTCTCGCAAGGTAATTTGCTTGGACAAGGTGGATTTGGTTATATACACAAAGGTGTTTTGCTAGACGGGAGATATGATAGGATGTTGATGAAAGTTGAAGAAAAAGATGTCGTCATTGTGTTAGTTGGACTTGTTTGGGGATGTCGGTCCAAACATATTTTCTAAATTTGAAAAGGCTTAAACACTAAACATAAGTTTATTTTGATTGATATTTCATATTGAGCATTATCTATCAAAAAAGAGAAAAATAATAACTATATTTGAGATATGCACAATTTTCATGTCCCAATGAAATCAAAGGTTCCAAATTCACATTCTTAGGGCATATTGTAGAAGAATGATATAATGATTGGGGCAGAGATATCACGACGTAGGTGGTTCGAATATGTATGGAAGCAATATTTCGTTGACAAATTACATGAGTGCTTCTGATTTCTGCCCGCTTGATTCTCTCTTGTAGGATCACTACTAGTACATATACCTCGATCTACAAACTACCTAACCTGAATTCCTAACATGATCTAAGAAAGATTCTGCTTTCTTTAAAGAAAACTTCCAAATTCGTTGAACTTTTTGAAATATTTAGAAGAAGATTTTATTTTGTTATAAGAAAAACTTTCAAATTCTGAATCTACACTATATTTAATGTAGAAATGGAGAATTGGAGGTTTTATTTGAAACATATGTTATCATACAATTAAGAAAGATAATTAATTATTTTTATTTTTTAAAATGTGATTTTACTTAGAAATATTATTTTACATATTAAATTTGGGTTTAGTTAAGTTGAACTAAATAGAATTACATAGAAATATTATTTTTATGTTCAAGTATTTTTATATTTTATAAAGAATATCTTATTATCGTAAATTTATATAAAAATTATCAATATCATAGGAGTATATTATAAGATGATATAACGAATTTGCACATTGAACTATATTCAAAGATTTAATTAAACTTTTTGAAATGATTCCTAACAATATTGGATTGATTGAATTCAAATATTTGATTGAACTTTTTGAAATGGTTAGACAAACATGCCTCCGTCTTGGACAAGCTAAGCTAGCAAATCAAAAAACAAAACCTCCAAGTTGTGAAAATATATAACCCCTAATCTCACATCTTGAAAATAAATAATCTAATCATTTCATTGGTCCGAAGAAAAATCCCCAAATTAAACCAATTTTCCCTCTTTAAAACCCTAATTTCACACTGGAAATCCCTAATTTCCCCAATTACATTTTCAAAAAGTCAAATTTAAAAAGTCAAAATTATATCAATTAAATTCCATTGAATTGTTGTCAATTAATTCGATGTCAAATCCGAATTGGAACGGTGACGGCGGAAGCCGGAGCAGTGGTGGTGGAGGGATGGAGATTCCTCAGGGACTGAGCCTTTCCAATACTATACATTCCGAAATTGCAACGAGCTTGCCCTTGCCTTCACTGCCAGTTTTCTGTGGGGCGCTTGATCAGGAACTGCGGTTATTTGATGAGCAGAGTGCGGGTTCTGGTCGGGATTTGAATCGTAGAGAGGTTTTGAATCAAGCTGGACGCATTGCTCATCTACTTAACAATACTGATGTGTCTTACTTGTGAGTTCATTTTGCGAAATTTGTTGTTAATGTTTGAAGTTTAGTGATATTGGGAAATATTTAGTTGAAGTTTGAATCCTAGTGATATTGAGGTCTTACTTATGAGTTGATTCTGCAGATTGTGGAAATATCTCGTTGTTTATGTTCGAATTTTAGTAAGTTTGTAAATGTTTTTTTTGTTTCAGTTGGAATTCTAGTGATTTTGGGAAATATTTGGTTATTTAGTTGAAGTTTGAATCCTAGTGATATTGAGGTCTTACTTATGAGTTGATTCTGCAGATTGTGGAAATATCTCGTTGTTTATGTTCGAATTTTAGTAAGTTTGTAAATGTTTTTTTTGTTTCAGTTGGAATTGTAGTGATTTTCGGAAATATTTGGTTGTTTCAGTTACAATTGTAGTGATTTTGAAGTATATTTAGTTATTCAAGTTGATTTTTTTGTGGTTTGATTTTTTTCAGTTGGAATTTCAGCTATTTTGGAAATATTTTGTTATTTCAGTTGGCAATATAGTGATTTTGGGGATTAGTTTATCAGCTTGGATTTAATTTTCTGAAATAATTGGTTGTTTAGTTGGAATAATAATGATTTTGCGAATCATTAGTTCTTTCAGTTCAAATTTTAGTGATTTTGCGAAATATTTGGTTATTTTAGTTCATATTTTAGTGATTTTGCGAAATGTTTGGTCATTTCGGTTAGAATGTCAATAGATTTTTGGAAATATTTTGTTATTACAGTTAAAATTCTAGTGATTAGGGGAATCTTTGGTATTTTAGTTGGAGTTTTAGAGATTTATGTCTATTTGTTGTGGAAATGCTGCTTGAACTTATGTTTTTCTGAATGATTTGTTTTGTTTTATTTTATTTTATGTTAATTCACTGATTAGAGATTAGGTATTGAAATGCTGACTGCTCTAAATTATGGACAATTATTGGGGGGGTTAATTTTTGTAATAATTTTTGAACTTGTTAGGGTGAGAAGTGAGGATGATACTAATCCAACATGATGCCTGGTTACATTTTAATTTATTATATACTTGGCCTCGCTTTTGATTTTGTTTTTTCACTGTGGACACATGGTTAGAACTTAAATATATTAAGGTTTTATGGAATAACAAATGGGAGGATCAGGTAAATTATTAATTTTAAACAGAAAATCCTCTGAGCGAGGGACTGAAATGAAACTATGCCACAATTTCATCACGTGGCCATGGCATGTTCTTTCTGGCATCTTTAATAACATACATTCAGTATGCATTCGATAATATGAAATAGAGGGAGGGATAATATTAGTGTATAGCTCTTGGAGCATCACTAAGGAATACATTTTCATTGTTCAGTCATCTTCACTCAGTTTTTACTAAATGTAAAACCCAATAGTGAAAGGAAGAAGGAAAAAAAACTGAGGAACCAAAATGGGGACGTAGTTTAGTTTTGTCAAATGAAACAGTCAAACTATTATGTTCATTTGTTCTAATAAAAATGTAGTAAATTTTCTATCCTCGTGAGCCGTGACACTGAACTTGTTTAATGTTTTTCTCAGAAATTTTAAAGGGGAGGGTCTAGTGAACCGTGGGTTTGGTGGCCATCTCGATCTCTATGATGAAGTACTTAGGCAGAGTGCCGAAGCATTTGACTATGCATCTCCAGGTAAAAAGGCTAGCAGCTGCTTTGCCTTTTTTTTTCAACATGCTTATTGCGTGCATTTCATTTTTCTCAGAATTGGATCTTGCTTCTTTGTCATCGTTTTCTATTTACATTGGCTAGGGAGCTAAGACCTTTCTTTATATCTTACACATGAACAAAAATAATGTTTTGTCTGTTCCAATGGCTGATCTCAGAGTAAGCTAGTAGCTGAGGCCCATCTCTCTAATCTCCTATGGTTCTGAAGGTGTGTTCTAGGGGACGAAGTTACGATATTCTCTTAGGAGAATACATATATAAATATGCATCTTAAAAAGTTTTCATGGAGATCACGGATGGAGTATTTATTTCCAATCTGCTTGCTGAAACTTAACGATAGCAAATAATTGGATGTAGTTACCTCTGATATTCACCTCTAGTAATATGTTAGCTGGTGATAATACCAGAGCATATTCTCATTCTGCCAGAACGAAGTTGTTCAATTGTCATATTTGCCCCTTCCATTTAACACATTATTATCCGCGTAATTGTTACTAATTTATAAATTGGAATATGTTCACCACAAATTAAATGAGAAAACTAAAATATATTTCATAATATTCTGTTACAACTAGAATCAATATAGGTCAATTCATCTGGTTTGATAATAATGTTGGCAAAGCAACACATATGAAATAGAGTTTGTTGTGAAGCAAGCTCCAAAAATTTAATATATTGAAATGGACAGACAACTTCAATAGTGCTATGATTTTTCTCTGCGTTGGTTTTATATTTGTATACAAGAATAAAAGTGAAAATTCCATTTTGAAGCATCAAAGCTTGGCGAAGGGTGTTCATTTTTGCTTTTTGACAAATGTTAAGACTGTTTTGCTGTGTATAAAGTCCCCAAATTGCAGATGATAACAACAATACAAACTTTGTCGTTCAGCTTCATGTAACTCGACTGCGTTTCCCCATGAATATAAACCAATAAGTGTCTGAATAAATTGTTAAGTAATAAGTAGATGTGGTAGCAAGATAATGGGGTGTTATTAATTAAAAAGGCATAGTTGTCCATTGGCCAGTTTTTGCTCTGGAAGTATGAAGAATGCTCTGACATTATCTCCAACCAATTTGTTATCATGTGCATTTGTCATCAGTGATCATTGCAATGTTTTTTATTTATTTTTAATTCAGACGTTATGTTCTTGCATAACATATGTTTGAGATAGTTACTTCTTTGTTAAAGCTGTTTTGTAAGATCATCCCATATCTTTGAAGGCTTAATTTAAATTACCATAAAATTCGTCTCTTCAGTGTTGGAGTTATTGAAGCTTGCTTTTTAAATATTCACAAAATACTTCAAGTTTCTCAGGTCTTTCTAGAGAGTCGATCTCCAGGAACAAGCCTGCTGAATCAAGGTTTGATGAGCAAATTACACCAGTTAAGAATAGTAAAATAGAGAGCGACGTTACAGAAATCAAATATGATCATCATGATTCTCGAATCAGCAGCGTAAGTTCTGATCTAATTATCCATTTGACCCTGTCAACCTTTATGCTCAGCTTTAAGTAAATCTTGCAGGATCCTATTAATTCTTCGAAAAAGAGAAAAACCAAAAAGAAAGGGGATGATGATAATTCCTCCGCTGGGCCTAATGCTAAAGAGAATCAAGGTGTTATCAATTTATCTCCATATAGCTTCTTTCTTTCTTTCGATCTTGATGTTTTCAAAGAACTGACTCAAATTTCTTTTCTGTTTCAGCTCTAAAAGGATTTTGTAGGATGGTGGAGGACTTCTGTGGTCGAGCAGAAGATGGGAATGATGAACAGGATGAATCAGAGTGGTTACACATGTCTGTTGCTGATCTTAGAACAGTTTTGAATGAAGTTCTTTCAATGAGGGCAAAAAATATTCTGCATTTGGCTTCCGCAGATACTCTAGAGAGACTATTGAAGGTTTTAGATAACCAAATTCATCGTTCTGTAGGGTTATCAATGATTGAATGCGAAAATGTAAGCTTACCCCCTTCATATTTTCGTCTTCCTAAAATTGTGCTTTTTGACGACCATATATAGGTTGATGTCATAGTAGGAATCGAGAATTTTGAGACACTTTTTACTGAAGTTTTTCAATACACTTACATGTTATGAAATTGCTGCACCATAACTTATTAACTGATGTCACGTTTTTTACCGAAGTTTTTTAATACACTTATAATAATAATTTCCTGCAACCATAACTTCATTAACTGATGTCAGGTTTTGGGCTCATGTAGTTACTTTAGTTATTGGTATGGGTAACTTTCCATACCTGATCGTGTAAGTTATTTCATAATTTACGTGCTTACAAAATGTCAAACTTCAATCTAATTTGTGAACCTCTAATAGATTGGTACATGATTACGGTCATCAAAGCACAATCATAGTTTTCATTGTCTTTAACTGTGTCAATCTGTATGAAATGTCTGAAGCTGATGTTAGTTTCTCAAAATGTTTTTCTTGAACTTAATTTCCTTAATTTCTTTTGATAAGGAAGTTCATTTTCATTGTTGTTTCGAGAAAATTTGTTCCGATTTGATTTTTTGATTGTTCCAGAGTACTTGTGTTACTTGACCTTAGATGCCACATTTGGGTTTCTCTATTTTTCATATCATACTCATTCCCTCTAATTCATTTTGATTGATGTTTTCACTTTTGAATGTAAAACTTCGACCATTAAAAATTACGAGGAATAATATCTTGAAAACATTTTTGAAAGCAAATTCATTGATTTCCAATTTATAGTTATTAGTATGTTTCATTGTAGTTTGTTTCTTTGGATTAGCTATGTTTTCTTTTGTAGCAACTTGTTATTTTTTTCTGTAGTTAGCCAAAGAATAGAAACGAGTTACAGTTATTATCATATTTCTATTCGTAATATTTGCGGTGTTGTCAGAATAACATCTAATATGTATTCATTAATCGCTGGGTAGCATATCATATTTCAACTTGAATAAATTATCCAACTAGCAGGTGGTTTTGATTATTAATCTTTGTCTATTGACCAGAATTACCTAACTCCCTTTGTTTTCATTCCTTCATATTTGAGATTAGAATATCATCTAACAGATTTGGCATTAAGATTAAGAACTATCCAAATTCATCATAATCCTTGCTTCTGATAAGGAATATTTGCTGCACATAACAGAAAATAAAAGGGTTAATGAGATATAAGAGAAGGAGAAGGAACACAATATTCTATTACTACAAGATGTTAAAATTATTAATGAAATTGTCAATCCAGGGATTGCAAAACAGGATACTCATGTGGACAGAAGTAATGCCTCTCATAAAGAGTTAACAAAAACAAAAAAGAAACATAACTTGCTATGAATGGTTTGGAAAAACAAAAAAGAAACGTAACTTGCTATGAATGGTCTGCTTCTTTTGATGAACTTCATCTTTGTTTCAGTCAGATGCAGATATGGCATCCTCCATATTTGGTGCTCTGGAGTGTATCCATGCAGTTTTAGCTATTATGGCTCACAGCAATATGCCTAAACAGATCTATAAAGAAGAGGTACGGACGTCAGTATGCAATATTATTTGGCAAGCATTTTGTTCCTCTTAGGTACAACTGTAAGATTGGAACTCGCTCCTCAGTAGTGATTAGTAGTTTTTCTATGTGAGAACATGACCTCAATTAACATAAGTTTGGTTATATCAGATAATTGACAGAATTGTGGACTTCTCGAGGCATCAGATAATGGATGTTATGCTAGCTTATGATCCATCATTTCGTGCAATGCATAAGCCAACCAAAAATGGTACTCTTGATGGTATGTGTAGGTTCACTTGGTTTTTTTGGCGATTGCCTATGGTTGTCTCCATGTCTCTTCTTTTCTCATATTCAATATGATGTACTCTTGTCTTACCCAAACTATAGTGTTTTTCTCAAGTTATGGCATTTTAAAATGACCACACTTTTTTTTAAAAGAAACCCACCCACCGCCCCCATAAAATGACCACACTTCCTTGTAAGATAGGTAAATATCTCAATACACTTGTATATTGTCATGTGGATTATCGTTTTGACCTTTTAGCCATACAATCACTCTCTTAAGCTTACACTTGCCAAAACTCTGTAGTTAAGTTCATTGTAAACCTGAAAATTCTCATAAAATCAGATGGGGAGTTGGGGACAATAAGTTTAAATGGTCTAGGCTTTGGATGAAGTAATCATTTTGGAAGCATCATCTAGTCAATCAAAGAAATATGAAGTCATATAATTCTAGATTGCTTAAGGGTTAATACCTATGGCAGCTCCCATGCACCTGAATCCATGCATTATCTTTGAAATTGATTTGTCATTTACTATACCAGCCAGCTTCCCTGCCCCTTTGCCTCTTCGAAATCATGATTGGTTGTTTGATATTTATTTACTTTTATGTTTGGATTTAAACCACAAGATTTTGCTTTCTCCTTTTGCCCACGGATAATGAGCACTGCCAGAAGTTACTTATCTATTGGGTTAAGTCTTTAAGCTTACATGCTTTCTTCTTAGAAGTTTTAGTTTGTATCGTGCCTCAATAACAAGAATGGCTGTCATGTCCTTCATGTTATATAGTAGCCCTAAACATGTTATATGATTGTCCTGTTCGCATAATTTAGTTGACGAAGACGAAGATGATGATGAGTTTGGCTCAGCAAGTAAAAAAAAGCGTACTCCAAAGGGTGCAAAATCCAGGAAATCATTGGGAAATAAGTATGTATATGTTCTTCATAGTGTTTGGCTCTTCATTTTAGCTAATAAATTTTTGCAGTATGTATGATGTATCTTCCTACTTTTCTTCATGGGAAGGGTGTCAGGGACAATGAATGCCATTCTACAGAAGCTTTGCACCATTCTGGGATTTTTAAGGGACTTGTTGTCAATTGAAAAACTTGCTGATAGTTGTATATTGCAACTTGTGAGGACTTGCTTGACAACATTTTTGGTGGACAATGTCCAGCTTTTGCAATTAAAGGCACTTGGTTTAATTTCTGGGGTAATGCAACAATCTTCTCTATATAGCTTAACCTAGACAATGTTGATACATAGCATTTTCTGAAGCAAGACTTAGTGGTTTACATTGAAGTCATGTCGACATTATACCATAAGATAGTTTCATAATTCTATGATATGATAGTTTCTCTAATTCTTTGAGCACTCAATTGCTTGGTTTGCTGCTATTTCATTGCAGGTATATTATGCATATAGTCAGCATCGTCCATACATAATGGATGAAGCACTTGAGGTTATGTTGAAGTTGCCGTCATCAAAGCGTGTATCAAGAAGTTATCATCTTCCAGATGAAGAACAGAGACAAATCCAGTTAATATCTGCATTATTACTTCAGTTGATTCAGTGTAGTGCAGATCTTCCAGAACTTTTAAGGCAATCTTCTGTTGATCCTGCTCTAGAGGTTACAGTTGATCCCACTTATCCTAGCAAGTGCCATGATTCTGTAACAGAGTCATGCTGTCTTTTTTGGAGCCGGGTTCTTCAACGATTTACTAATACGAAATCTCAAGATACATCTGAACTGAAAACAATGTTGGAGAATCTTCTTGTGGATTTGCTTTCTACACTTAATTTACCTGAATATCCTGCTTCAGCTTCTCTCCTGGAGGTATGTTTTAGTTGGGATGTGTATTAGTTGTTGAACAGTCTCAGGTTTCTTTCTAATAGTGATTTTCTTCAGGTTCTTTGTGTCTTGCTCCTTCAAAATTATGGGTTGAAGTCTAAAGATATTGTTCTTCGATCAATGGCTATTGATCTGCTTGGATCAATTGCTGCAAGGTTAAAACAAGATGCTGTACTCTGTAAAAAACAGCAATTTTGGGTAGTGAAAGAGCTTTTGTCTGGAAGCAATGTCGCAGACAGCCAAACTAGTGGCTCGTGTTCTATATGTATGGACACAAGAACCGATAAGTCACTATTTGTATGCCAACTTTGCCAGAAAATATATCATTTTGACTGTCTCGGAGTTAGAGAGCATGAGGTGTCTGTTCGCAACTCTCTCTGTCCAATATGTCTGTGCAAGAAACGTCTCCTCCTTTTAAATTCAAACTGTGAGTCCCATGACGACGAAAGAAAGTCTTCCAGGAACAATGTTATTGGAGATTTGGAAATTTTGCAACAGATGCTCCTGTATTATCTTGAAGATGCAGGTTCTGCAGATGATTTGCATATCTTCACTCGTTGGTAAGCGTTCTCTCTTGGATTTGGTTCAGTTATCTTTCTCTTAATTTTGTTTTAATCATTGTCTTCATTAAAAACATTGACTTAAACCTGCAGGTTTTATCTCTGCCTCTGGTACAAAGATGACCCTGATGCTCAGCAAAAATCTGGCTTCTACCTTGCAAGATTGAAGGAGAAAGCAGTTGTACGCAACTCTAGTGTGTCTGGTTGTTTGCTGACAAGGGATGCGGTTAAGAAAGTGACTCTTGCTCTAGGACAAAGTAGTTCTTTCTCAAGAGGATTTGACAAGATTCTCCAATTGCTTTTGGTAGGTGGATCTGCTTATTCTTCTTGGGTTGTGTGTAGTTAGCTATAGTGGGTTTTAATGGTACTTTTTACAGGCTAGTCTAAGGGAGAACTCACCTGTTATCCGTGCTAAGGCTATGAGAGCTGTAAGTGAAATTTTATTGTTCATTGAGAGGATTGGATTTCTTCAGATGGTAATTAGTTTTCAGGTAAATTTAACCTAGTTTCTGGTTTTATCATTGGTTCAGGTTAGTATAATCGTTGAGGCTGATCCAGAGGTATTGTGCGATAAGCTTGTACAGACTGCGGTTGAAGGGAGATTCTGTGACCAGGCTATATCAGTAAGGGAAGCAGCGTTGGAACTAGTTGGCCGGCATATTGCTTCACATCCTGATGTTGGCTTGAAGGTATTATGTACCACTAATGTGCTTTGATATTTAAGTGGTCCATTTTTCTTGAAATCAAAATTATAGTTGTATGAAAGAATTGTTCTTTGCCTTAGTATTTTGAGAAAGTAGCTGAGAGAACGAAGGATACTGGGGTAAGTGTGCGAAAGCGGGCTATCAGAATCATCAAGGATATGTGTACCTCAAATACAAACTTTACGGAATTTACAACTGCTTGCATTGAGATTATCTCACGGATTAGTGATGAAGAATCCAGCATACAGGTAAAATTGTGACTATGGTATGAGACCAATTATGTTTTCTCTTTTTTGTTGGAGCTTCTGCACAGAGGTGATCTAATGTACTACAAAGCTTGCAAGTGGTGATCTAAATAGATTTTAATAGTTTAGATAACATTTTTAGCTAGGTTTATAATATTTCTCTCTTATTCTAGTAACTTAGAATAAGTAAGTTGCAGAATTTATATTGTTACGAATTGTGAGCGTGGCAAGTAACATGATGTCAACATGTTTGTACATTAAGAAATTAAATATGTTGTCTTTAATTTTTTATTGTTAAGTTTCTATAATGAATATTTTTGTGGTTAACATACTTCATGTTTGAGGGTTGACTTTTTTATATCTGGTGTCTTCATTCTTTATTACGACACTGACCTTTTTTATTTAGTCGTTATCTTCTAAACACTGAAGGTCAATTTTTTTTTGAAGTAACTCTGTATCGCTAGCAATCTTTCATAAAAAGCTCTTACCGATGCACGTTAATACACAGTCTTGTTCCACCTTTTCTACTATTTCTGTCATTATTTTTGATAGCCATCATCATTATTACTATTACTGTTATTGTTGTTCTTATTATTATCATCATTACTTTGATTGTCATTGCTTTTCCCCGTCTGTTTTGTTTTACCCGATTGGCTCAACGTTTTCCCGAAGGACTTCTATTATGGAGGCTTGTATGGGTTTTAAACTTCATGTTGTCACCACATGGAGATAGCTGAGAAATTATTTTCTTCTCCTCTTTTGTTTCTGTAGATATTAAGTATGATGCAGTATTGTTGTTTCGATGCTGCTTCTAAAGTTGCAAACACTCTTCTGCTAACATGTCATTTTATGATGTTTGCGATTTATTAGTTACTTTGTGTAATTTTCTTTCCTTTCCTTTCACAGGATCTTGTATGCAAGACGTTTTATGAGTTCTGGTTTGAAGAGTTCCCTAACTCACAGAGTTATGTCTTTGGTGATGGTAGTTCTGTTTCTTTGGAACTAGTGAAGAAGACCGAGCAGATTGTTGAGATGTTAAAAATGATGTCTGGTCATCAACTTCTTATTGTTGTAATCAAGCGCAACTTAGCCCTTGATTTCTTCCCACAGTCTGCTAAAGCTGTTGGGATCAGCCCTGTACTAATTGCTTCTGTACGTAGACGGTGCGAGCTTATGTGCAAGTGTTTACTGGAGAAGATATTACAGGTCAGGTGTCAACTCTTGATGCTTTCTAGTATTGTACTATCTTGATATGTCTATAATTGTTATATGCTCACTAGGTAGTGGAAACAAATGGTGAAGAAGGAGAGCGGCGTATGCTCCCATATATTCTGCTCTTGCATGCTTTTTGTGTGGTAGATCCTACATTATGTGCACCTGCTTCAGATCCTTCACAGTTTGTTGTTACTCTGCAGCCATACCTAAAGAGTCAGGTTATACCATCATACACCTCACCTCTGTTTTAGTTTTCATTCTTCTCTTTCTGGCCTTTTAAGCATTTTCTCCTTCAAAAATTGCTAAAGGGAATTCTCAATAATTGAATTGTGTGAGGATCCTTAATGTTGCAATCACCTACCCCTACCTCACTTCCTTAACATTTCTTTGTGTAGGTTGCTAACTATCAGAATATATGGAATTTTGTTCTTAATATTGCGCTCAATGTTTTTACTCTTGGTATTGAGCTTTACTCCACCATTTCCTTCAGGCCGACAATCGCTTAGCTGCACGACTTCTGGAGAGTATTATTTTCATCATTGATAGCGTTCTACCATTGTTGCGAAAGCTTCCACAAATTGCTGTAGACGAGCTTGAGCAGGATTTGAAGCAAATGATTGTCCGGCACCCATTTCTGACTGTTGTCCATGCATGCATCAAGTATATATCTACCCTTACCTGATTCACAGTTAGATCCTTTGATGTTTTCATTTTGAGGTGTTGGCATTATTCCTCATAGTCCCTCTTTGGCATGTTAATCTTAAATTCAATCTAGCCAGCAAGGCTCTCGTTTATTTTAACTTATTTTACTTTTTCCATGGATACAGAATTCGAACAACATTATTACTATGCTAAGACTCATCTTGTTGATAAGAGTTATGTATACAATTTTAAAAAAACTGAATCAATCTTCTACTCAAGGATAGAATTACTGGAATTTTTCTTTCTAAACCAAAATAAATAGATCTTGCACTCAGTAAGTGGACTATAGATGTTCCAAGGCTTTGCTAGCCTCACAGATGGTCTTTGTGAGGTTATTTTTATGTCGGTTGACTCTTGTTTGTGGGATTCACATGCCTTTCACTTTTCTTCCCTTCTTTTTCTTACACTCGGTAACTTCCTTTTTTTTCTTGTCAATCTTGAAGTGTCGGGTCGATTCATTACCTTTTATAAAATGAAAAATTTCTTCATCTTTCTTTGTCTTTTAATTCTCCTTCCTCCAACGGGGGATTAGTTAATTCATTCCTTTACAAATCCTTATTTTATTATCATTTATTCTCATTATTTGATCAGTTTCAAAGTTCAGATTCAAGATAGATGCAACATTTGTTGCCTTTGAATAATTTTGTCTTCTTTAATGACAAGTTGCAAGCACTTTCACCTCCTTTGACGTGTGAGGGGCGTTGGATAGAGTTTGTGAGTGAGTCAATGTCCAGTATGAGATCAATGTTATATTATGAATTGGTCAGTTATTGGTATATCAATTTTATATTTAGTTTCTGTGTCGGTAATTGCCTATATATATTGACAAGCTCTATAATAAGAATCATCAATACATATTAATTTTTGGTCCTCAATTTCGCTTTTTATTACGCTGTCATATATGTTGAATCATATCTTCTATTGTGAAAATCATCTTGTTGTTTCCTTCGGTTTTAGTTATTTGCTTTGATATGTTTACAACAAAAGATATTATTATTTACCTTGTGAGGTCCAGTTATACATTTCTTGATCATGTATTATTATTGCCCAGTTGTGATGCTTGGAGAATGTTGGTTCTGTGTACAACGATTTTTTCAATAATTTGTCTGGACTCTTGACATGGATTGCACTGGCGTTGGGTTTCTGAACTTTCCAGATTGTCTTTTCTATATGCATGCTTATCTTTTCTAAAATCATTTTCTAAAATCATTATGATTTTAAATTTCAGGTGTCTATGTTCAGTAAGCAGAGTGGCAGGTAAAGGTGCTAGTATAGTAGAGTACCTTATCCAGTTGTTCTATAAACGTCTGGAGGCCCTAGGGTTCGATAATGTACAGGTCAGTTGGAACATGAAGAAATATATTTATCTTTTCATGAAGTTATGTATTTATACTTTCAAAAGGCCATCTTATAGTTTAAGGCTTGATTGAAACACAATGGCACATGGTGATGGGGCTCCACATATTAGCATTTCTTAATGTGTGTGCCATGCCATGTGTCATAGTTATTTTGCCATGGTAGCTTGGTGGCGTTGCCAACTACAAGAGTAATACTTTAGCTGAAACCTAGTCACCAATATCAACCTCTTTTGTATTGCTGTCCTTTGTTGGATTATTAAGAAACATGTTTATAATATCTCAATTTCTCTATGATGTTTCTCTATGATGTTTTCAGCAAGTAGGTCGTTCTCTTTTCTGTTTGGGGTTGCTAATACGCTACGGTACCTCTGTATTGGGTGCATCCTCTTCTGCCAACAAGAATGTAGACATTGCCCATGGTATCAACTTGTTCAAAAAGTGTCTCTATGCAGAGGATTTTGTTATCAAAGTCAGATCATTGCAGGTAAGCTGTACATTGTCATTGTCATGTGAATTTCATTTAGATTTCTTTGATGCACCTCTTATTGGGTCCACACTTGACCCCAGGCATTAGGACACGTCTTAATTGCGTGGCCTGAATTTATGTTGGACAAAGACATTGGACAAATCGTGGAGGACACACTGTCTTCTTCTATTGATGCGAGACTGAAGGTAATATCATTTCTTCTGGTTTCATGATTTCCAAGATTTGAAATACTTAATCTTCCGTTTGCCAGATGCAATCATTGCAGAACATGTATGAATATCTTCTTGATGCTGAGAACCAAATGGGAGCAGGGACAGCTAACAAAGATGAAGTTAATGGTTCATCAGATGTTGGGCACAGTGTGCCAGTTGCCGCTGGTGCTGGTGATACCAACATTTGTGGTGGAATAGTGCAGTTGTATTGGGATGCTATTCTTGGAAGAAGCTTGGATGCAAACGAAGAAGTCCGTCAATTAGCCCTCAAGGTGATATTAACTTTTAAATTGCTGGATTTAAGATCACGCGTCTTTGCTTACATAACCCAAGAAATATATCTGTGGAATATCCATACTTGATTCTCAGTTCTGTGATGTTCTGTTTTGTGGTGCCAACTTCTTATTAACTGCATGTGGTTTTGAACTCAGATCGTAGAAGTTGTGCTTCGTCAGGGTCTTGTTCATCCCATTACTTGTGTTCCTTACCTTATTGCTCTTGAAACGGACCCACTTGGAGGAAACTCGAAGTTGGCCCATCATTTACTAATGAACATGAATGATAAGTAATGCTTCTTCCTCCATAAGACCTCAACCCATTATTTGTAACTGCATTTGACTATAAGTTCTTTTCAGGTACCCAGCTTTCATTGAGAGCCGTCTTGCCGATGGGTTGCAGTTGTCATTTGAATTTATTCAGTCCATGAATCAGGGTTTTCCTGAAAATAGTAGTAACAAATCATCTAAAGCCATAGGACTTCACAGGGGGGACTCAGATTCTAGTTCTATGTATGCTAGCCAAGCAGTTACTCGTATTTACAAACTCATCCGCGGAAATCGTGTTTCAAGGAACAAATTTATGGCCTCAGTTGTTCGCAAATTTGATACACCTAACTGGAATGTTAAAACATTCCCTTTCTTGGTGTGAGTTACATTATTAATAACTACCTCAATGTTTTGGATAATGTTCTTCAGTCCAATTACTATCTCATTATTTCGGCATCTCTACCTCTGTTTCTCAGGTACTGTTCGGAAATTCTTGCTTCTCTTCCATTCACACTTCCTGATGAACCTCTCTATCTAATCTATTCAATAAATCGAGTTTTACAAGTCAGAGCTGGTACACTTGAGACAAATATGAAGGCAGATCTGCAACTATTACAAGGAGATTGCCGGAAGAACATAAATGGGACGGTCCAGTTGGGTACCTTCCCTCAAACTGGTGGCAACAATTTTTCAATTGATATGAATCAACTGGTCCCAGAGGACTTATCTGGCCAGCATGTAGATGGTGGAGCCGGAAATATGGCAGACAATATGAATGAGACTGCAGGGCAATATTTTATTTTCTCAAAAGATGATCTTCAAAAAATCCAGGTATATATGAAACAGTAGTTTCTTTGTTATTTTAGTTGAATGGACTACTTAAAACTAATTCGTATCTTCTTATTTGTAACAACTTTCCACCTTCGTATGAAAACCTTTGATATGAGTATAATAGTACAAATTTTTCCTCTCGTCTTTGTTCACCTATACATTTTTCATAACACTCCTACATAACTTTAACTTAAGGTATAAAATATACTTACACCAAGTCAACCACATTCTTGTATTTTTTGAAGTCAAGGTAGGTCATTATATTGTGGCCTACTGACTTAGCAGTTCTGGGTTTGATTCTCGTTGTAAGGGGGCGTTCTGTGGGTATTTTTTTTTTTAAAAGGCAGGTCAGTGAAAATGGGGAGTAACTACTTTCTGCACTGTAAAAGCAAACCCCAAGTTGTCATGGAGCTTTTGTTTATAGCTATTGATACGTATGCTGGCTGTGTATTTGTTTGCTCTAATATCACCTACCCAGTGTGACACATGAATATTTATTATGCAGATTGACTTCCTATCCGCTGGTGCCTTGCAGTTGCTTTTGAAGCTCAAAAGGCACCTCAAAATTGTATTTGGCCTTAACGATGCCC
The DNA here is from genome assembly GCA_003412495.2 of Echium plantagineum. Taxonomy (NCBI): domain Eukaryota; kingdom Viridiplantae; phylum Streptophyta; class Magnoliopsida; order Boraginales; family Boraginaceae; genus Echium; species Echium plantagineum. The sequence goes on from CM016564.1 coordinate 14,672,768, forward strand.
GTTGCCAGGTATTGTTGCAGCTGGTCTGATCAACAAAAATGCAGATTTATTTGACCTATTTACATAATGTACTCTGTTTTTTGCTCTGGACAGGCGTTTTCTCCTAATGAACCTCCAAAAGCTGGAGAACACTTGTCGAGGCAGAAAATTCCTTTTACTGTTAGTGAAGTGAACCCCACCCCACCTTGCAGTTATGAGGATTTTTTGCAGAGATATCAGGTAACTGATAAACACAGCTTGACCTTTGTTGCATGCATATCTTATATGATTCTTTGTTTACCTCTGATAATTTTGCTATCCATCATATCTTTCCTTTTAGTCGCTCTCTTATGAGTCAAATTTTATTTCCTCATTCGCAATATATAAAATTTCTACAGATAGTAATTATCTTGTGTGTCTCTGAGATAGAGTACATAGATGGTACAATTATGTATAGAATCGGCCTTGAAAAATTTATCTGCAAAATTCTAGCTAGGTGGGTGAAAAATATTAATTCATGGTTGTTCGTTTTGAGTGTAGGTAGATTAATTTTTTCTAGTCGTGTTGAATCTTCATATACTAACCAATATGTACTACCTTATAGGAATTTAAACATGCTTTGAAAGAAGATACTGTTGATTATTCTGTGTACACCGCAAATATTAAGAGAAAACGCCCTCCTGCAAGAAGAGGTGGGAACTCTCGTCAAGGATTAGGTGGTGAAGATGATGATGAAGTTGACGATGATGAAGATTATAAAATTAAAGCAAGGCTGAGTGCCAGCGGTAGGAAAAGCACCAGAACAAGCCGACAACGGTTTTAGTTGTACATATTCATAGGTCGAGCTAACATGTACAGATAGTAGGGGAGTGTTTACAAGGGAAGAAAAAGTTAGTAACCATGGCTGTGACCTGTGAGGGAGGCTGTGGGTGTCGCCATATTATATAGTTCACGCTAACCAGAACGATTCCTAGAACCACATTCTTGTAGTAACACCACTCCCGCTCCTCCCTTCTCCCCCTGCCCATTCTTCTGCCTAGGTATTCTAACAGTAGCAATTTTTGGTTCAAGAATATTTGAAGTGTTTGCAGTTTGCAATCATCCAAAAAAGTTGTCCGATTGTAAAATTTTTTCGAAGCAGTAAATGGTGCATTCCTTTGTCCTCAAGAGTCTTAATTGGTTGCAAGTAATATGTTTGAACCGTCTTATAACTATGTTTCCCCTTGGGAATTCACTCAAATTAAAGCCGTCCCTTGAGGAATGATTAACATAGGTTTAAATATCAAATTCCATCAGCAGGATTGAGCAAGAATTTTATCATGTGTAGGATTCGTTTATTCGCCCTAAAAAGGGAACTCAAAGGGTACATAAAAAGTTCACTTGCCAAAACCTGTATATTATTGTCAAAAAGATGTACTCCGAATATCAGCCAGTACAATACCCAAAGGACGGTATAATGATACATTTGTGCTCCAACCAACCCATCGTTGCTAGATTATTTTCACTAGCGAGTAGCGACTGTTACAAAAGATTCAAGCAGAGGTGAAAAAACAAATCAGAGCCTCCTGCCCGAACTGCCTTCCGCGCGATGAAACAATTGAAGAGGAAATACAAGGTGCCGTTGTGACCAAAAGAACATATCTAATAGCGAAGCATGAAGGTCCTACGCCTGAACCAGTTGTAGTCGGGCAGTTTTTGGATGGGGCCAATAGCAGCAAGAGCTAAATCCTGAAAATGTAATATTCAGCCAATCAGTACACGAACAGTCATGACCAACATGAAACTCAAAACAGAAATGATGGACAAAGTAAAGAAGTAGAAAATGACGATTTCCAGTGCTCAAATGGGAGAACTCTACAGAAGACATCTACGCAATATGTGAGCACAGGTCAAGACCGACCCCGCAGAATTAGTAATCGGATGAAGGAGTCACGACCAAATTTGAGATGTGCCTCTGCATATTCTCAAATTGAAAATTTTCAGATGCAAAACTGAATTTTTAATAACATTGAGGGATGCAATCATCCCAGAAGGGTCACAATGCATCAAGAAAAGAAGATAAGGAGCAAAGCCTTGGTCCTATATGGTAGATGATAGTACGATAGAGGATAGGGAAATGATTTGAGGAGAGTACAAAAGCAAGCCCAGCGAACCTTGGTTTTCGCACTCTGGTGCAACTGCACTTAAAACGTCTTAAAAAACACCACTTTCTTACAAGCAGTACAAGAACGGAAAAAAAAAAAAAAAATTAGTACAATAACACTTGTGGTGCGTGTTTAAATGTAAATGAGTTGGAACCCAAAAACAACAAGGCAGTACACATATAAGTTCTATCGCTCCGTGTTTAGATGAACTCAAACCCCTCTTAAAGCACTCCTCTTTGTAACAAAAACTACAAGTTAGGTAAAAGACGGCACTCACTTTGTCAAATATGAACCTGTTGGCAACACGTTTAACAGTGCTGGCATCTACTGCGTCAATCCTAGCAAACAATTCTGCATATGGGATTCTTCTGCCATATGTAAGTAGCTGCAAAGAGAAGGATTACATTAATATACATTACACACATATAATGTTGCTTCCAAAAACTAGACCCCTCATAAAATTATATTTTAGAGAAAATCATTTTTACCTGACGCCCAATATCTTCAGCAACAGGACTGGTTCCATCAATATGAAGGAGCAGAGATGATTTCAACTACAGAACTAAATTAGTCAGTTCTAAAGTACTCTAAAAGAAACTACGCCTCAAATGTAAGAGTTATCTGCTTAGCAGGTACCTGATTACGAGCACGAATCACATCTTCATCGGAGACACGATAACACATCTTGCTTAGTGAGTTCATTATAACATATGCTAAATCATCCAAGTATTCAGGCTGTAATTGTAATGAGAAAATTAGTAAATATTATGTGTAAACCAGTGGTGACACACAAATGTGATTCAAATATTAAAACCCTCTTATGAAGCCTTGCTGGTAGTTCAAGTCAACACCAAAAAACTTATAACGTGAGAAAATAAATCACTCCATATTTAAAGAAACGAGCAGTCCAAAACACCTACATCAACAGGTGAGCGACACTTCTACAAATTGCAACCTGATGAACCCCGAAGTACAGTACTGTAAGCAAGTATAAAGTGCTAATCACCGCGAAAACGTAAAATTGGAACAAAGTGACAGCTGACAAGGTTGCTCGAACTATTCATTAATATTAAGAAAAAGGAAATTTTCATTTGTTGTCAATATTATAGGTTCCACCTTGGTCGTAGATTAACTCTAACATAGACAATTAATTGAAGGGTATTCATCTGAAGAAGAGACCTCCAATGGACTACAAATCTATCTAAATAAACAAACTAGAAAATGTTCTCAGCTAATATGCTCAACATTAAATACAACAAGGAACTGCCCTTGTCCCACTTCTTCAGTATCGCTTATTGTTAAAAGAACATAACTTTTTGAAAATAAGATACCAGTAGACCAAACATACCTGAGCAATAGCATACACACCAAATAAACCAGTGTCTTTGTAATTGGTATTAAAAGCCATCATGCTTTCTGCTAATTCATTGATGCTAACCCGCTGTGCAAGCTCGGAACTGTGCAAATTGATAAAGACAAGATCAGTAATTGGTCAAATGGTACAGCAAGAATCAACCATAAAAATAGCTACAGCTTCCGTCAAGAAGCAAAGTTACAGACCCCATATGCTTCCCACCACCGACACTCTTGTTCCAAGAACCTAACATTGACTGCATCACCATTAAAGCAATTGAATCTGGGTCTGTCCACGAAGCACCTTCAAACGCAATAGCGAATTGGGCAAGAGGAATGTCATCATCTATCATCCTGACCTGATTTTCACAGATATATAACAGATTTTTTTTTTCTTAGCACACCACTGTTAAGAGAATGATAGAGCATACAAATCAAGCGAAGTACCTCCGAACCGGTAAAAATAGCTGGTGCCTTGGAGACGAGTTCAGTGGTTGTAGTTGCATCAGTAGACAGTTTCGTGAACAAATTCTTCACTTGTTCAACAAATTCTTCATGCTTTATGGCTCCAGAGGCAGCAATTACCTAATACGTAAAATAACAAGACCGTTGATTAAGGTGTCGGAGAAAACAATAAAACAGCCAAAGAGACACTTATTCATGGCATTCAACCCATACAGTTCTAGGAGCAGTATAGTGTGTAGCTATGTAGTTCTTTATGTCATCCTTGGTAATGGACTTGACATTCTCAGCAGATCCAAGAATTGTCCTTCCAAGCGGAGTATACTGGAAAGCAGTTGCATGGAGGTGATCAAAGATTACCTCCTCTGTTTGGCCTTCCACCTAAAACAAGACACAGAAACTAGTACATTAGATGAAAGAAACCACAAGTACATATTTAACACAAGGAAAACTCTGTTAGGGAAAAAAAACACTTGAACAGTTGACCCAAACACCAAATTAATCATCACCTATATTTCAATACTAAAATAGAAATTTTTAACACAATGGAGTGATAATGTTGTGTCTAACGGGACATAAATAGATTTATAAACACAAAAATTAGATTTTTGATTCAAATCCTTGTTCACTGATTAATAAATAGTAAATAGCACAATCAAGGGTGCGCAAAGTATAATGATCTCCTTAGAGACAACATAAAGAACACTAGTTCGTTAACTAATTGATAATCAGTAAGCCACACAATTGACTTGGGCAGTAGAAGATAAGTAAGCAAAGTAGGATTCATTAATGTATCACAAATAATCAATTAAAGCTCCATTTTTTCTGAGACCCAACGATCGTATAATCAAAATGATACATTTTTCACTTAGAAAAAGGATCAACTTAGCCAAAACAAACTCAACATTTAACCAAAACAAGTGCAGAAAGAACTCAAATATACAAAAATCTCACTCTAGTAGCCAGTGTATCATTCAACACATCAAGAATCATATTTCAACAAAAGTGGAATAAAAACTATAAAGAAACAATAAAGAACCATTCTTGATCCATTATACCTCCTCCATTTCTCTAAGAATAACATCACGCTCCCTTTCGATCCTCCTGTCATCAAACGTTGAATTCTGCAGGATATCACTCAATATATCTAAAGCTTTAGGAACATCCTTATCCAAAACCTTGGCATAGTACGTAGTTTGCTCCCTCGAAGTATAAGCATTCAAATGCCCACCCATATTCTCAATCTCCTCCTCCAGGTCCCTCGCTGTTCGCCTCTCGGTCCCCTTGAAAATCATATGCTCCAAGAAATGTGCAGTCCCACTAGTCTCATCCCCTTCAAACCTTGAACCAGCATCAATCCATACCTGTAAAATATGATAAGTTCTCAACTGATATTATCGAATATGAGTACCATATCTACAGTCACGTGATTACCTAATGGGCTAAGAATACATTGGCCCCTACGAAATGTGAATGTAATACTACACAACTACTCCCTCCATCCTACAAGATTGTCTAGTTTGAGTGTGTACCAAAACTTTGGTTTCAAAATACTACATTTTGTTATAATTTAACACATTAAAAATTATTGGAGCTCCAACTTCAAAAAGTCAACTCATCAAAAGTCAAAATTTAAAATCCGATGATCTTATAAGGATGTAGAGAGTATCACACAATTGCCCCCTCCATTCCATGAAGATTGCTCACTTTCTCTTTTTCATTAATCATAAATAGTCTCATCTGACCAACATTTCCACGCATTTAATGAGATAGATCCAATTTAACTAGTTCTTTATTAAACATTCAAAAAATTCAAAACTGGACAAGCTTCGTGAGATGAGGTAGTATTAAAATAATAAAAATACCCCAACAGTGGCAGTTTTGGCAGCAAGATTGGACTCGGTGGCAACTCGGAGGCCGTTGGGAAGGGTGGTGATGCGGGTAAGGGGGGCAGAGAGGATGGGTGTGTGGTCGGTTGTTGTTGGGTGTGGTGAGGTGTATTTCAAGAATTCTGGGTTGGGGTTTTCCAGTCTCTTGATTTTGGTGTTGATGGCTTCTGCTAGCTGGTCGTAGAGCATGGGGAAAGGGGGAGAGGGGGATAGTGGTGGGGCATTTGGGGAAGTGGCGGCGGATACGGAGGTGGAAAAGGGTTGGAGGCGGCGGCGAGAGAGGGTGGTGAGGCGGCGCAGCCACATGGTTTAGGGTTTTTCGGAAAATGTTCGGAGAGGAGGTGAAGACTGAAGTGTGACAACCTATGAAGTGGATCTTGTTTGGAAGAGCTTGATATCACAAGGTTGTTTTCGGAATTCTATCATGGAAAAAGGTGTTGCCAATGATTTTTATAGTCCTTCAATGAATAATATTGACATTTTACTTGTTATCTCCATCTCAAATTATTGTCCCCCTTCTATTTTAGAGTCAAACTTTAAAAATGTAATCATGAATTCTCGTTAGCCGATAGAAAAGTAATATAGTCATTTTAGATTTATTTTAATGTATATTTTGAAACATAAACTTTTTATAATTTTTGTACGTGTAGAATTAGAGATATTGATGTTTTAAATCGTGTCTCGTTTACGGACGAAAGTCACATGAAACAAATATTGGGATGGAGGAAATAAAAAATTTGGTCTTGGATCCAAAACTTGTTAGAGGCAATTTGTCTCATGTTTAATCAATTTATTAATTAGAAATTTATGTATTCTCATATTTCATACATCATTAATTTATAAAAAAAAAAAAGAGTGGAGTATCATAATTAATACAAATAAAATGAATCATTAGTCTACTACATTTTATATATATATATATATATATATATATATATATATATATATATATATATATATATATATCAACAATGTGTATAAATACAATGGTACTATAAATACACATACTGAACAAGGTTTATACTTTGAACCCAAGACCTCTTAATTGAAAGTTTGGATCTAATGTAATTAGACTATTGAGTCATCGACCATTAGGCAATACTATTAGAGTTGCTATAGAAACACCGAAAGAGTATATTAAAGGAGTGCAATTACTATTATACCTTTGGTTTTTTCGGACTCGCAAACCCCGACTCGCTAACACATTCAACATTAACACATCAAGACTCGAGTGGACATGTTTTCTTTTATTGACGTATTAACCTTAGCCGAAGAAGATTACCACTAAGATTAACACATCAAACACGATGTAAACTAACAATCAAGTAAGTTCCGACCAAGATCTTTGGTCCCTAGCGATAGTCTTTTGATATTTTTTGCTACCAAGTATTCGATTATGTGACTCGATTGGTGAAATCGTATCTCTCCCTTCAAAAGCATGTTTTTTTACCGACGCACAAAGAAAATATTTTGTTGCGAATGAACAAGATATTGAGGAATTGTCCATACGTAAAATCAGAATTATTGATACGGTCCTTTTCCACAAAAAAGGGGATATGAAAAATATAGAGCAAGGTTTTATTAGTATAGAAAGTATTTTCGCATTATTTGATAATTAATATTATCAATCAATCCAGGAAATTGCGTGATTCTTTCATTCTTCTAACTTGTTAGACAACAAGAACTACAATTCTTAAGAGCTCAACGGGATCTTCCCCTCGAATCAGACAAACAAAGAAGGGAATCCCGTTGAGTTCTTACGCTTTCATGTCTACAACTCAATTCATCTGATTACTATAGGGATGAACCCAATCCGAAATATGAACCATAAAAGAAAATACCTATTAAACCAATCATAAGAATACCAGTTACAGTACCTACTCAAACATGAATGAATGTTTTTCGACTACAAAAATCAACTCTAAATTGAACTGTGGAAAGCATCCAGATCACAAGGTCGAAACAAACTTCCACTGTGACACATGAGGCGTATGTTAGTTGCCAATTTTAGTACATTAGTAACCTCACCTTGCCTATTATAGCTAAAATAATCCCCCACATTATTCTTCAGCAAAATATCACAACCATTCAAGAAATTTATCACTTGCACAGGCCCAGAAAATTTCGATACACAAAATTTTCTAATCCATTTTTTCCTTATCGCCCCATCCTTATTGTTTTCCTGATTGTTATCATCATCTCTACATAACTCCCAAATCCCTTTTCGCTGATCGAGCTGCATTGTCGTCAAAAACAAACTTCCCTTATACTCAAACAATTTACTACCGTCACCATGGAAATTAATACTCTTCATAGGTAATGTTTTAATTTCCAATTCTTCGGTTGTCAAGTTGAATGAAATTATTGATTGGCATTCCTCTCCGAAGATCTTATACATAACACACGCTAGCCAATAAATTGTGCCATCGACGAACACTGATTCTTTATTATGAAATCGAATAGACCACCATGTTAATGCTGATATTGATGTTGATAATTTCCTCCACGATGGTGATGTTTCTGAACCCCCACATTCATGCACATATAACATAAAATCATCATCAAGAATAACAACCTTAAACCTCTTGCTTGATTTATCGAACCCAAAACCAGCCGAATAAATAGGCAAACTACAAGGAGCTTCCACCTCCACCTCGTAGATGTTGGTTATTGAATATAAAGGATTCATGATTCGGAATTTTGACGCTTCGTGTAGACATATCAATCCGTTGCAAGAACCAACAAGAGGCAAACAGTTGGAAGACAACCATGTTTTGGGTTGTTTAGGTCTTGTCCAAACAGCATCAATTTCATTCAAAATCAAGAAGCCATACCTCATACGTTTAGGTTCTTCTTCTTCTTCGTCTTCTTCGTCTTCTTCTGGATTATTGAATATTTTACAAGATTCTAAAAGGTAATAGTCTTGATGATGTTTCTTGATTCTATTGAAGTGTATGCAAACAAAGAGTGGATCTTCAATAATTTTGCACCATAATTTGCATACTGTTTTGCACCTTAACAATGTCGTGAGGGGTAAAAACGACAATATATCAAATATGATCTCGGTAGGAATATTGTAAGAATTGGTGATCGTCATGCTAGCAGAAAAAGACATAAAAATAATTTACGGCAGCAGTAGACAGTAGTAATAGAGTGATTTATAGCTAGGGCTTAGGGTTTGAGATTATAATCCTAGTCATATTCTAATTTAAGTTACTATTTTTTAGGATGCTCTTTGGCGTTCCTCCATATTTAGAGCTTTACCATTTAATCCTAGTAATATGCATATACATGCATGAATTATTACTTTTAATATAATTTTATATTTTTGAGAGAAAAAGACACAAAATAAGGTAGGGAGCAACAACCAACAAGAGAGTGTTAATAAAAAAAAAAAATTAAGAATTGAAACTTAATGATTTTATAACATATTTTATTAAGTTTGTTTGTTATTTATCATTTTAAGGTCTGAATCAAATACGGTTTGTTCAATATTCTGAACAGATTTTTAAGTAAAAAATCTTAACTCGATTTTATTGTTTTAATCAATTCAGAAGTCATAAATATAAATTTTTCATATCTATCCTCAATCATTCTCTCACCTCACGCACGCCTATTTCTCTACCTTCCCCTCACGTCTGTGTCTCTTCCTCCCCTCGTCACTCTCAATTCCTTCTCCATAAATCACCATGCAACGGAAGCAAGCCAGTCAAACAAAGATAAAAATGTTTACCATTTTTATTTATTCTACATAAATTGATAGTATCAAAATATAATACTTAACTTTTATATTAGAAACTCTATATATAGTTTCACTATTTCCAGCTTGACATTTTCCTCTCTTACCATTAAAAACAATTTTTCTTGGTCTTAGACTTAGTAAACAATTGGTAACGTGCGTGATACTGATTTGTACGTACGTATACCCGCAAATTCAAAATGAAAGAAGTTTTCTTTTTCCCTTTGGAAAAATTCAAAGCGAAAGAAGTTGATATTCTTTGAATGCATAAAGTATTATTCCCCCAATTCAAAAAAATGTTTTTCTTACATATCGAGACAAATGTTTGACTTTCAATTAAAAAATTATATTATGAAAATACTTGAAAATACAAATTCAACTATATAAATTTTATATTTTTTAGAATAAGTAATAATTAGTAATTGATGGTAAAGTTCAATTTCAAAAAAGTCAAACGACACTTTTTTTGGATTAGAGGAAGTATTGTTATTAAGGGTGATATCATGTATTACTGTCTCCAATTTTATTTAATTAATGTTTTTTCTTAATATCAACTCTTAATTATTAATTATTTTTTATTTATATCATGATGATTATTATTGAATGTTAAAAGAATCAAGCATGACGGTTCAACTAATCAGTTTCACAATATTCCATAAAAACAACATATATTGTGATGTTAATATAACCTAAATTTTATTATGAAGTCGCTAGATCCTAGTACAATCTCCAATTTAATTTAGTTATTCATTTTACCTTTAAATGTCAAACTTTAGTTATTATATATTTTATTTTTATGATTGAAAAAAATATGAACATCTTAATAAAAACTAATCACATAAAGTAAAAAGTAATTCATGATCTGAATACGACATAATTAGAAGAAAAAGTATTAATAAAAAAAGTAAAAAAAAAATGATTGTGTAATTGTATATGAAGGACGACAGATTCAGAATCTCAAACAGATTCCGATTAGATTGCGTCCAAAGATACCCAACCCTACAAGTCTACAACTGTATCTAGTAGTATATACACACGTCACTTATACCTATCACTGTGGACCCTACTTACATACTTACATTTAGCTTTGGAAATTTAAATTTCTTATGTTGTATATCAAATCCATTTCAAAGCCTAATAGGAGTTCTTTTTAAATCTATTATGCTTAACTCTAATTTACAGTGACTAATTATTTAATATAAAAATTATAAAAGGTCTTTTTTTATGAAAATATTATTCATATAAATTTGTTTATATTTTTTGAATTAATGGATAATAAGTAATTAACGGTCAAAGTTGGATATGCAAAAACAAAATCATCCTCTATATAAAAATCGAGGGAGTATGTTCATATATTATACACGATATTATAATAATAATCAAGCAATATGAAATATAAACAAAGACGATATGATGTAAGAAGTTCTCGCAAAAGTAGAGGTCGGATGAGGGATATATATTTTCAAGACACTAAATTCTTCCCATTTTGTCCTTAGTTAGTTGATGTATGAAACATATATTCGATGTGTACACGAAATTTGGACATTTGTTCTATGCATATGGTGTGTATTTGGAACGGTAACCGTTCCAAAAGTTTTTATAATATTATCAAAAAAATATTTGATAAATCGAACACATTCATGAGTTCGATAAAAACAATATCTAAAAAAATTGTTGCCATGAAAATAGGCTTTGGCCGTCCGAAAAAACAAATTCAATATGGTCACTACATCGTTTCCTTTCAGCTGAAATCATCATTACCCCACACGACACTAACTGTAATAATATTGAATTTGTCTAATTGCTATGTAGCTCTCCACCATCAAAAAATATCCTCATTTGCTAATTGGCCAACTCATTCTTGTACACTTTTGTGTGGTCTGAGTGTTCGAAGTGTTTCAGATTATTTGTCGAAAATGGGAAAACAGAGCTTTGAAGAATCACTTCTTGAAATTGAAAATCATCAAACCAAGAAGCTCAACAACAAATGGACTCTGTTTGCTCTCTGTTTTCTCATACTTGTAATAACATGTGGGTTTCTTTTTGTTTGTCCTGAAAGTTTTTGTATGTTTTCCTTCAATTATATTTGTATTTGTTTAATTGTAATTTCTTGAGTGATTTAGCTTCAACTGAGAAAGTGAACAAAAAATGGAAAAAGTTTATGGAAATTTATTTTGTTGCAGAGTTTATTTTTCTGGAACCATTTTAGATCGAGTGTTAAATGATCAAACATAATTAAGTGTATGTTTAGTATCATACTATTCGACTAGATCATTGGACAAGTGAATCCGTTTTGTGAAAATTGAAGCTAGATTTCCAATCTGAAAGAAAAGTTTATTATTTTTAATCAATTTACTCTGGTTGGATGCATTTGTAGGCCTATATGCACAAGGAAATACAAGGTTTCTTGTTGGCGAATATGGAAACAAACATGAAAAGGGTACTCAAAACGAAATTTCTCATACTGTACAATCAGAAGAAGCAGTAGTTGCTGCTGATGATGCCCGTTGCTCGGAGATTGGCATATCAATGCTCAAGCAAGGTGGGCATGCTGTTGATGCTGCAGTAGCGACTGCAGCATGCCTCGGGGTTGTCCATCAAATGAGTAGTGGGCTTGGAGGGGGTGGTTTCATGGTTGTTCGAAGTGCAGATGAATCACCCTCGGAAGCTCTTGCCTATGACTTTAGAGAAACTGCTCCTTTGGCTTCTTCGTTGGTGAGTTATTCTCAAGGAATCAATATGCATCCTTAGCTTTTGTGATATACTTATTAGTTAATATATGTGCTGCCTCGACTCTTGAAAATATATATGTTCTAGGCTATAAGATCATATATTTTATGGAGAATTAAATTATTGTGAGCATACAATTTTGTGCAAGACAGAACATGTATGCAAATGGAGTGAGTAAATATTCAGGCGCATTATCAATGGGTGTCCCAGGAGAGGTAGCAGGTCTTCATCTTGCATGGTCAAAGCACGGTAAGCTGCCCTGGAAGACATTATTTGAGCCTGCAATTAGGCTTGCCAAAGATGGATTTGAGGTTGCTCCTTACATTGCAAAATCGATCACTTCCAATGCTGATAAAATCATATCAGACCCTGGTTTATCGAGTGTTTATGCTCCAGAAGGGAATTTGTTGACAGCTGGTGATACATGCTACAATGTGAAACTAGCTGAGAGTCTAGAAGCAGTAGCAGAACAAGGTCCAGCAGCATTTTACAACGGTACTGTTGGTGAAAAACTGGTTGCAGATGTAAAGAAGGCAGGTGGAATTTTGACAATGGAAGACTTGAGAAACTATAGAGTGGAATTGACGAAAGCCGTTGCTGTGAATGCTATGGGCTACACAATCCTAGGAATGCCTCCTCCATCAAGTGGAACACTCGGACTCTCTCTGGTAACATAATTTCGCATATTATTTTCCTCATAAGGCAGGTATCTTTATTCCGATAGTTTCTGAAATGCCTTTTTGTATTCCCTAAGGTGCTAAATATCTTGGAAAGCTATGGAACATCTGATGTTGCAAGTGGTCCTTTAGGCTTGCATCGCGTTATAGAAGCTTTGAAGCATATGTTTGCTATTCGTATGGATTTAGGCGATCCTAACTTTGTGAATATCAGTAAAACAGCAGCTGATATGCTTTCCCCTTCTTTTGCCAAGTTGATTCAACAGAAGATATTTGACAACACCACTTTCCCACCAGAATACTATATTCCCAGGTTTAAGACAAACTGCTGTGTTTCTTATCGATCTATCTTTTGCGCAACTTAGGGTTCTCTCGTTTCCCAATATCTGAAAGCCTATTCCTTGCAGATGGAGTCAGCTTATAGACAGTGGAACCAGCCATTTCTGTGTCGTTGATAAAGACAGAAATGCTGTAGCATTGACAACAACTGTAAATTATGCTTTTGGAGGTGGTGTACTTTCTCCTTCTACTGGCATTGTACTGAATGATGAAATGGGCGACTTTTCAGCACCCACAGAGATTGAACCAGACGAACTACCACCAGCTCCAGCGAACTTTATTGAGCCAAGAAAGCGGCCATTGTCCTCCATGACACCGATCATTGTTCTTAAGGTATGATATAGAAGACAACACTTCTTTCATCTCTCGCGTTGTGTTGATTTTAGATCAGAGATCATATTTACTTGTTGCGTGTTTTTATGGTATCGTGCTGACAGAATAACCAATTGGCGGGAGTGATTGGTGGTAGTGGAGGAATGAACATCATCCCAGCTGTCACACAGGTTTTCTTGAACTATTTTGTCTTAGGAATGGAACCATTAGCTTCTGTCCAGCGTGCAAGAATCTACCACAAGGTCGATACTATGTTTGTAAATCTTCAAACATTGCTTTGAAAATACGAGCATACACCCCACATACTGATTCAGTTTCAATATCCTGCAGCTAATTCCAAATGTAGTTTCATACGAAAACTGGACGGTTTATGATGGCGAGCATATCGAATTGTCTGGAGAGACAAGGAAGTTTTTGGAACATAGGGGTCATAAACTAGAGTCTAAATCAAGTGGTGCTATAATTCAACTAGTTGTTCAAACTCTACGGCCACCGGCAAACTCTAGTGCCAGTGGAGCAGGCCCTGATAGCAAGAATCACAATGGGATGCTTACAGCAGTTTGCGATCCTAGAAAAGATGGAATTCCTGCAGCTATGTGACACCAACGTTGTCCATGCTTAGAAACAATTAAGGTGCAAGTCTTAGTTTAGGTATGTGCAGTATATATGTATTAAAAAAACTTTGTTCATGGTCTCTATTAATCATCATGTGGCTTCATTGTCCTGTAAATATCATCCTTCTTTTTATTTTTTGCTTCAAATGTTTTTATGAAGAATGTGAATATGGGGTATGTAAATCAATGAATGCAGATAACATTTTTCTGTGTTCGATTTATAATGTGATAAATATAAGAGCATGTATCAACAAATTTCTTCAATCAATTGCATTAACAAGAAAATCATTCATTATCTAACACAATAATAAATTGAAAGAGATACAGACTGTATGTTAACCTTAAACGTATTCAGATAAAAAGACTCGAACACACATGTTTTCCGTCGGCAGATTATTCTACTTATGATGATGCTTTATCCATAAGCTGAATTGGACTCAGAATGTTTGCCTTGCTTGTCTCAACTATACACCCGTTCATAACCATTTCCTCCAGCATAAAATGAGCCTTCTCCAGGTGAAACATGATATCAAGCTCGCACTACATAACATGACAGACATTAGAGATGAAATGATTACCAATGCCTAAGATTCACTATATGTATGAACGCTTCGAGTTTACTTTCAGATGGACACTTACCACATTCCCAAAGTGGCGATCCATGGTTTCAACTAACAGGTGAATGAACTCCAAAATTGCAAGCTCATTCTGCAAATGAAGTATGTTTGAGCTTATGGTATAGTTTCAACCAACTGTTATTACAAACGACCTTTTACACTATTACCAGCTAGTATGCTCTATAAGTGGATGTAGAATGACCAACATGTCATAGTATTTTATTCAATCACAATAAGAACTGCAGAAATATCAAGCTAATCAAGAGGATAACGAGTTGAATATACAATCAAGACCATCAGTGGCAAGCATTCAAGCAAGTCAGCAACATTATAGTTCGGCTGATCATTCCACATTAGCAACTAACTAAGAGAGAGAATATCAGTTAGTTAGTTGTGATAGGTGGCAAGTGTAGTTAGTTAGTTATGCCACGTGTACAAAGATATTTTGGTAGATATTTTTGTTTGTTTGTCTATAAATAGAAGTTACACATCATTTGTAAACACAACAATATTGAGAAATAAATTCCTCTTTCTCTCCTTCTGCTTTTCTCCATTAATGGAGGTTTTTCATTTCCTTTGAGTTTTGTTCCTTTCTACAAGAACAGAGCATAAACATGAAGTAGAAGACTTACTTCTTCATTATCAACGCCAACCATGAAAAACAAAGAAGCATATCTCCTGTAGACAATTTTGTAGGTGCGGTGCTCCACAAATGAACACTGTTCTCAGCATCAAATGACAACAATAGCACAAATTAGTGAACTCAAGCAGAGAGAGGAAAAAGAAGACGGAAAGGAAACTCAATTTTGGCATTTCAAGACCAGAAACACAACATTAGATATGGGAAAATATATTCGAACTATTTTATACAAATTTATTCTGAAGAAGTGAACTTTTTCGGGGAAACATCGAATAGGTATTTTGTTAATTTAGTGAGGTAAATTTTCCTACAAATTGGCACAGAATTTGTATCCAAGAGCTCTAGCTACTTCATATAACATGATAAACTTTTTGAAATACATATGAACTATCTTTTCCACTTATCCTTAGCTGACTTGCATAAGAAAAATGAGAGAACAGAACAAACCAGGAACCAAATTACGATAATAAGATGTTTCAGTTAATCCAAAGTTTGACAGAAAGCACAACCTTTACTTTCTTTTCTAATAGAACAAAAAGACATCAGGCAAAATAACTCCAAAAACTTAAATCAAAGAGATCAACGACAATAATCCAAATTAAGCTCAAAGATAAACACAATCCCAAAACTCAACAATTAAATTATGCAAGAAACCATCCTCGGTTCGCTGCAAAACTTAAAAAGATTCAGTCTTTACCCAAATTAATCAAAAGGGTACCTGTTGTTTATTCAGTTTCTGATAGAACAACAACACCTCAGATAAAACAAATTCAATTACTTCACAAAATCAAACTGATCAAACAACAATAACCCAATGAAGCTCAACCATAAACATAATCCCAAAACCCAACAAACAAGAACAATTAAATTATGAAGAAATTATCATGTGCTAGCTTCAAAAAAAAATAAACAATCCATCTTTACCCAAAATGATCAGCAAAACACCAGTTGTTAATTTAACAACTCCAATTACTTAACTAACTCAAAGTGATCACTATTAAGCTCAACCACAATATAATCCCAAAATCCAACTAAATTACTCAGGAAATCATCATGTGTTAGCTTCAAAAGCCATAAAGATCCAATTTATTCTCCAAATTGATGAAAAGGGTACCTGTTGTTCATTGCGAGCAAGGCATTTGCGGACGATTTCGCCTTCAAGAGCACGCCTTTCTTCGAGAGTCAGATACTCATAGTATTGAGCAAGACGTGTTTGGCCTTGTTTGTTTACCATCAATATGAATCTGATCCCCATAGATATTCTTGATTTCTCTTTTACCAAGAATTTTTGTTACTGCTAAAAAATTTGTACGAATTGTTCGATAGTTTTGAAAGAATGGGTTGTTAGAGGCAATTGATTGATGATGTTGAAGAATTGGATTTGGAATTTGGTGCTCAAGCTGAGATTAGTGTTTTGATGTGGAATGCAATTATCATTAGAGCCATCACACTAATTGTCCTTATATTTATCGTTAAAATTTTCTATTTTTATTACCATTATCAATTTTTTAGAGTTGTTTTAATTTACATAATTTTTCAATTTCCTTACTTTACACCCTATTCAATAAAAAATAAAAACAATAAAATAATATCTTATCACTAATATAAGAGAGAAGATGAAAAGCAGTCCACGGGACATAGCTCAAATGGTAACGGACTTCACTATAAAAGTGTATTTCTCCACAAGTGTATGGGTTCGATGGGTGGTTACCCAACCTACTCTTGGCACTCTTGAGGTGGAGTACCGAGCCGCTAGAGGCACATTCCGGATTCACCTCCTCTGTTGGGCGATGGGCTAGCCAAGCGGGGCGCCTTAAATGAGCGTATCATTTAGAGAAGATGAAAAACATGAGTAAAAAACATGACATATATGAAAGAACATAAAAAGTAAATTTTGGGGTTTGAGTAGGAGATGCTATTTATTGATACAATTATAGAGTTCTCTGAATATTGATGTGAGCCACCTACTAATAGGGAACCTAAAAATATGTAATTTTTATATATTTTAAGTATTTCTTCCCATTTATTGAGTTAATAAATTTTTTTGAGAATCTAGTGTGAATGCTCTTAGGCCGTATTTGGAATTGTTGTAATTGACATAAACAAAATAATCATTGCATTTTTAAAACACTTATGGTAAAATCTTTATAAATTAATGCTCTATAAATTAATAAACTTTCTAAGATAATAAATTTGTCCTATTACGATTTAGGTAGTTAAGAAAATTAACAACATCGATAAAATTGTAGTAGGTACTACATTTTAAATTTTAAATATATTTTTTCATTATTTTTTATATTTATATTATCATCATACGTATTATATAATTTAAATTGATATATGTATTACATTTTTTTGTATTATTAAATAATTTTTGTTTTTTCTTAATCAATCTGAAACAACAATCACAATCAAGTGAAAAAAACGAAGACGAAAGCATTGGAGGATCCCAAAACCCTTGTTGATCAGCATTTATCATCATGTACAGAACTGCAGCTTCACGCCTCAGAGCTCTCAAGGTTCATCTCATATGTCCATTTTTATTCTCTGCATAAATATTTTATTCTTTTTTTGTACAAGAAGCTTAGTAAATGTGCCCCATTTTACTTTTTTGTAATTTCCATGTCTTGAAATCAGCTTAGTGGTAATATATCTGTGTTTTTAGTATTTTTTTTCTTTAATTGACAATGAAATAATGCAGATTTCTATTTGGAAATGAGAAAGATTGAAACTTTATCAGGATTTGGTGGTGGGTTTTATTTATTCAGAAAGAAGAATTTTTTTTGTAGAATTTGTTATGTAAGATTATGAAAATTATTAGATGATATATTTAGCTAAGACATTGAATGTAAAATATATAAAGGTTATGAAAATTATTAGATGATATATTTAGCTATGACATTAAATGTGAAATAGGTGGTTGTGACATTGGAGCGAGTAGAGAAGATGGTATATGTATTGATTTCACATTTGTGTTAGGAAGAAGTACGTAATATCATCGACGTCATGAACATGCCCCAATGTCTTTGAAAAGGCTTCTGCCTTAGCGGAGCAAGGGGAGGCCGAATAGTACACAACCTTTTCCTTGGGAAACATGGAGGCTGTTTCCGAATGGACATGTGCAAACACTGTCTACTACTTCAGAATTGATAAGAGACATAGCTAGTGTAATGAGCCATTTTGATTTATTGCGTTATATCCCAGAGCCAAAGAATATAAAATCTTTGACTCCATAGGACATGGAAATGAACAGGCACATAATATATAGATTGATTTCACATTTGTGGTAGATTGCTAGGAAAAAGCACGTAATGATGTTATGTTTATAACAAATCCTTGGTGTTGGTTGGCTTTAGGGACGGAATGCAACCAGTGAACTGAGAAGATTTTCCAGTTCTAGTGAAGTGGCCGTGGATACTTCTTCTTCTGGAGGCCTGTTTGGTTGGCTAGCTGGAAAAGCCAATTCCCTTCCTCCCTTGCATGTCCCGCTCAAGGACATTGCAATCCCTCCTCCGTTGCCTGACCGTGTTGAACCTGGTAAGACCAGGATTACAACCCTCCCAAATGGCCTTAAAATAGCTTCAGAGTCATCCGAGGCATGTAACCCCTTTCTTATTTTTGTTTGCTTTCTTCGTTACGGTTTGAAAGCTACATAGGAGTATGCCTGGTCCGAGTCATGACATACTGGTTGGATGTTTGAACAGAACCCTGCTGCATCAATTGGTTTGTATGTTGACTGTGGCTCAATTTACGAAACCCCTGATTCGTTTGGGGCCACACACCTTTTAGAGCGTATGGCCTTCAAGAGTACGTTGAACCGGAGCCATCTGCGAGTTGTACGAGAAGTTGAGGCCATTGGTGGAAATGTGATGGCTTCGGCTTCACGTGAGCACATGAGCTACACCTATGATGCTTTGAGGACTTATATCCCTGAAATGGTGGAGCTTCTCGTTGACAGTGTTAGGAATCCTGCGTTTCTAGACTGGGAGGTTAACGACCAGGTATTCTTGGTTTACAACTTTACATGCATCCTATTAGACGTTCTCTGTCCAACTTTTTTGCTGAAATTTTGCATTACCTATAATCTAATTGCAAATGATACTTCAACTTTGCAGCTTCAGAAAGTGAATTCTGAGATCAGTGAAATGTCTAAAAACCCCCAGCATTTGCTTATGGAAGCTATTCACTCTACAGGTTATACTGGTGTATATGCTAATGCTCTTTTGGCATCAAAAGCTTCTCTAAATACGTTAAATGGGGCAGCTCTGGAGGCATTTGTTGCCGTAAGTCTTTAACAATGGATATGCCTTGTTCTTTTAAAAATAAATGGGAACTCTATGTACACTACTAATATGATTTTAAATTGTTTTGAGCTCTTCAAATTTCTGATTTTCAGCAAAATTACACTGCTTCTCGCATGGTTCTTGCTGCATCAGGTGTAGACCATGATGAATTATTGAAAGTTGCTGAACCTCTTCTAATGGATCTAAAACGTGCTCCCTCTCCCAGTGAGCCTCAATTTGCATATGTTGGAGGTGACTCTCGCTGTCATGCTGATTCAGGGGTATGTAGCAAGCTAAATTTTATGATTTATAGTTATCATCATTTATAATTATGAAAAAATGATGTTATTGTTCACTTTATTTCCTGCGGCTTTTATGTTACTGCATGAAATGCTACAAGTTCAATTTTTTTCTGAAGGAAAACTCAAGAATTTTCTGAAGGAGAACTGCTTATTTTTAAAAAGCAACATTTGTATTTAAACACCGTGATAAGTTGACATTAGCCAACAGATATTTCATATCAACCCTGTTGCAGATCACGCATTTTGCCCTTGCCTTTGAGTGCCCGGGTGGATGGCTCAATGATAAGGATGCCATAACTTTAGAAGTTCTCCAGGTACCTGTACTACATAGAAGATACCATATTGTGGAATGTTTTATTTTGGCTATTTTTAGTTAAATTTTTATATATGTTTTTCTTTTTGTTGGAAATGCTTCTAATTTTCATATATGTGTGAATGCTTGCAGATGCTAATGGGAGGAGGCGGTTCGTTCTCCGCTGGTGGTCCTGGAAAAGGAATGTATTCACGACTATGTAAGTTAAACTCAATGTTAGCACATTCCTTGATGTTTAACAACTTGTATTACTCATTAGCATGCCTCCCTCATATCTTGTAATTTTTCTCTTATTTCGTAGATCTACGTGTTTTGAATGTACATCCCCAAATTCAGTCGTGTACTGCATTTAGCAACATATATAATACTACTGGCCTATTTGGAATCCAAGTTACCACTGTGAGTATTAAAATTCTTTCATTTTGCTTGTTCGATTCATTTCTGATGCTGAAGACTTCCATCCGTCTCTGATATGAATACATATAAGTACTGATTCCCAAATAGTTGCTTTGCTGTTTTATCTTTCCACACTTGGCAAAATGCCTTCTTTAGGGCATTTCTTACATATCCTTTTTGTTCAATATAAGTGTGATATACGTACCAATTAGTATTTCCTTCATAAGAGTTCCTTTGTTATTTCATCTTTCCACACTTACCAATATGCCTTCTTTAGGGCTTTATTGGTGAAATCATTTTATAATCTATGTGGATCTTTGTTCATTACATACTGCTAACACGAATTTAAGTCTGTTACTTGTTATCTTTGTATGAGGTCTAGAAGTTTATGTTTTACGCTTTAAGCCTCTTGAAAATATTAAACGCAATCTAAATGGAAAACTGTCACATTTACTTATTCAGGGCTCTGATTTCCTCCCCGAAGCTGTTGCTGTTGCAGTTGAAGAACTTTTGTCAGTTGCAAAGAATGGATCAGGTTCGCACGTGGATCATGCTACTGAATGCATACAGAATCCCCCAATCACCACCATTCAACCCACTAAATTAATACACAAACAATCCTTTTATATTTTACATTTACAACAGTTCACTGTTTCGTGGTGACTTACTGACTTTTTAAGTTGAGAGTTAAAAGCTTATCGACTTAAGTCATTTCACCAAGTTTTATTTTAGTATCATTGGTGGTCAGCAATTATTATGAACTTTTCTGTCTTCTGTTTTCTATTTTCACAGTCGACCCAGTGCAGCTTCGTCGAGCAAAGCAAGCAACAAGATCTGCTATTTTGATGAACCTGGAATCAAGGGTATGGACCTTACCTCATTTGTTCTAGATCTCTTTCAGTTGATCATGACTCATTCTTTTATCATTTATTATGCGTTCTCTATTTGAGCAACTTGTAGATGGTTGCATCTGAAGATATAGGAAGACAAATTTTGACATATGGAGAGAGGTATATGATTTTATCTGTATCATGTACTGTTTCCTTATTTGTGGTCTAAAAAGCATGTCCCCGTGTTCCCTGCTTAATTTGAAATATCAAAACAAAGGGCTTTAGGTTCAGTGGTTGAGTAGGAAGTTAGTGTCGTGAAGTGCCTCTGCAGCACTTCATATGTGTTCATTGTCTAACTTGGATCAACATTTCATGTAACATTGTTAAACCCAATGCACTGATCTTATATACTTGAAAATACCGGAGAAGTTGCTTCGAAATGGAGAAGACAACGATGAATTTCGTTCAAGAATTGGCTAATGATGATGTACTGTGAACTCATCCTCACAGTAACTCAACATACATAGTAAGAGAACATAGCAATTGATGCACAATACTTGTTGTATGCTAAGAAAGAATATTAGATGGCCGTGGAAGCCTAAAAAAGTAGCACCTCTCAGATGTCCCATCTTTTATTTGTCTTGCTAAACACTCGTTTTCCTTCTCAGTTCGTTTTTGGTTCAAATCTGATGCATGTCTGACTATTCATCCACAGGAAACCAGTAGAGCATTTCTTGAAATTCATCGATGAAGTCACCTTGAAGGATATCTCTTCACTTGCGCAGAAGTTAATTTCTTCCCCTCTCACGATGGCATCTTACGGAGATGGTAATGATACGCTACCCACCCCATCCCCACCCCCTCATCCTCAAGTCATTAAAACCATACCAGTACAGTTAGTTACAACCTTAACCTTCTACGACGGTCAGTTTGCTTATCTTTGTTTGTGTTTTTCTTGCAGTTCTGAATATGCCCAGCTATGATGCAGTAAGCAGCAGATTCAGGTCTAAGTGAAGTTAAATCTTGGAGGAAATATACAACACAAACACAGACACAATTTTGTGATGGCAGCATCTTTAGCAATTCAAGAAATTTTGATGGACTACACGAAACAATATTTGGTGATCTACTCAACACCTTAATTAATCGGTAGTCAAAATTAATAAATTTTATGATTTAATTAATTTATATAATTTTATTTCAAATCAAATATATCTTGATGATAGTCAAGCATATTTGAAATTATTACCGTTTCATTTTTTACTAACAATTACGAGTACATATTTAAAAACAAATACTAGAGTTTAATGTTTTAAAAATTAAACCATCATAATTTAGAACTTCAACTTTTTCTTAGAAAGGAGGGAGTACAATTAGAAGTCAATTGTTGAATTTGATCTTATATAGTGTGTGTTTAGGTTGTCATTTGATTTTCAATAGTTGATAAGTTGCACATCGACCTTAACATTGCACATAAGTTTCATAGTTGCGTGTATGCGTGAGTCGTGATTTCCTTGTCATTCTTTAATAGTTATGTTTATGAAAATACTACTATTAGCAAACAGTTTATGTGCAATATTAGAGATTAATGTGCAACTTGTTAACTATCTTTGACGAAATAATATTCCCAATCAAACAACCGGAGACCAATTTTGTTAACTATCTTTGACATAATGGTAACCCACACAATGACATAATCTGAGATCAATAGGCAATTAGCTCATATAATTATCTTAAATTTGGTCGTCTCCACTTTTTAATTTTAAGTGATTGTTACAACTTACAAGAAATCTAGAAATAAAAGACTGTAGGAAACAAAAAAATGAGAGGTGAAGGGTTGAAATTCGTTAATAACAGTTGTCGAGCCTCCTTTATTTGCTTGTGCATAAATCTTTCCGTCACTTTCAACTCTGCACGCATCAAATTTATTCAAGTGTGTACGCTTTCAGCACTACTAGACCAAAGTCTATTGATCTCTACCATATCAAAGTCTATTACAGATTAATGACACGTTCGATTATATATGTTTCAAAATATTGATCATTTAATCATACATATTCCATAATAGTTTTTCCGATTTGACGATCACATGTTCGAAAAAGCATGTTACTTGATGCTTCAGTTTCGTTAGCAGTTAACTTTGACTTCTTTGACATACTGATAAGGGCAAATTTGTTCAAACTAACGTTGATATCTACTCTATATATAATTGGGGAAGGGGGGATGCTAATTTCTACCCATTGAAGCCTAAACACCAACCCACAAAAGTGATGATGCTAAATTGCTAATATAATCCAATATGTAAAGCATAAAACATGTGTTCTACTAAGATTTGTACACTTTCGGAGCTCTACATATACATATGATATTCCGAATTTATCCTTATTTTAATACTAAGTTTCATGTGTATTTAGCATTTTGGGAATGAAATGAAACAAATCATACTATATGAGGCAAAATGAGACTAAAATATTATTAGGGGATAATTTGAAATTTTCGTAATAGTTCAAGGAGCAAAATGAAAATAAGCCATAAAATAATAACACTAAAAAATCTGGTCTATCGTCTATCATTTTCCTTTTCCTTGATTTCATGAATCTTTTGTCCCTATATAATCTAGCCAAATTTTAATAATATAAGCCTACTCTTGAGCAATGAGATAATTAAATTAATCAAAAGTTCCCAATTTTTTACGTTTAAGGTACTCATCTGGCACAAGTTATATACCATTTTTGTATGAAACTTCCCAAGACAAAAAGAAACAAAAAGAGGAGACATTATGCAAAAAAGGAAATGAGGAATATATCATCAACATATAAAATACATATATTATTAATTAAAGGTAATAATCTAGTTTATTTGCTATTTTTTTAATCATGTATATAATAATACAAATCATTTCCTACACGAGAGATTCATGAGAATATGACGCACATAGTTTTATAGGGTTGTTCAGTTTAATACATGCGTATAGTTATAGATATGTATCAGGAATAACAAATTGGCTTATATATCATAGGAATGTTATTAGTTGGGGATTAGATAATAATGACATCACCACAATTATATGGTGAAAGTTAATATAATAATATAAATATTATTTTAAATTGAACTTAGCAAATATATGGGCAACTCCATATTTATAATAAGTATGATATAAAATGTTTATAGTAATAATATCAAATATAATACTCAAGTTATTTCTATGATAAATAATACTAGTAGAAAAATAATAATAACTCATAATAATATTATGTCATGTATGTCTTTAAAATTTCCTTGATGCATTACAATACATGCATGTAATTATGTAAATGTCTATTACTAAACATTTATATATTTTTTGCCCGAAAGGGGATGCTGACCGTGTAATATTGTTAAGTTTTAACTTCTACGTCAATTTTTTGGATTAAGTCTGAACTTTTGTCCAAAGTGTGAAACTTATTTATAAACTTTTAACTTTCGAGGATCAAATAATAATCTTAACAAAAATTTTGGGACCATTTCAACATTTCTCTCGATCTAAATGATAGATAATTTTCAAAATTAGGACACATAATTAATGTGCTACCAACTATATACATGCAATCATTGGAACATCGTAATTATACCACATATTTCTAGCTATCTTCGTTCTTTGGAGAATGAAGGAAAAGGCGAGGGAAGATTTATATTGGGAGGATTCTAGTATTATTGTTAGCAATTCTATTAGAACTAGAATTTAGATATTCTGTTAAAAATTAGTACTTAATAAAGCAAGTCACTTTCACTAGAATTGACAAAGACCTTTAGCAATTAATTATTTGAGAGGAGATGTTATTCAAATAAATTAATAATACGGACTTACCTTACTTAACGATATTAATAACACCTTTCTCTATTAAAAGGAGATAATTCTTGCTTTGGTATCAGATAATAGGAGGACGTTATATTTTGGTCCTAGATAGTTACGTCGTTAAATATTAGTCTTCAAAAGTGACTCAACTATTACAATAGTCCCTAAAGTATATATCAATCATTGTACGTTGGTCCCTATTTTTAATCCTATAACATTTATCACTTTCACGATCTATACTCCAATACTGTTGCTCTTAAATAATCTGCAACATTGTAATTATTTAGTTAAATTGTAAATCTCATTATGCAAAACTAAATCTGCAATTTACTCTTATTAAATGTAAAATATAGATACATATGGGAGCCGGGGAGGACTCTGGGTGGAGAAAGTTTTACTTTTGATTATTTTCTTGTAGCATATCTTGCTCAAATCATAACTTATTGGTGTCACATTCTGCCCATAATTGGAAAAAATTGATTGTATTTAACACGTTTGTCCCCGGATCATCAATAGCCACTAAAATTTATAGGTATTGGCCAAAAGTCACATTATTTCATCTGTTGTGTTTCATTTGATTGCTTACAGAAATTAATTTTTGGAAAAGGAGATTTTTTTAAATTTGGGAGCTCTTTTTCCAAAATTGTTTGAAAATTTTAATTGGAGCGTGAAATAAACAGGTTTTCAACATTATATATATCTGTTAATGATTAAAAGTACTTATTAATTTTATTATGCAATTAATTATTAATTGAATTACTCAAAAAAAATTGTCTCAACATATTTTCTTAATGAGTGGCTGAAATCTCATTCTATAAAAATTGGTCCGCAACCATTTAAATAAAGAAAATTAATGGTTAGTTTAAGTTATTATACTAATATTTCATTTTTTTCTTTTTAAAGTTTCATTTATCATGCTCTAATCTTTTTATATGAAACGAAAGAACTTTTTCACAATTTTACCTAATACAATTAGATAAAATTATTTGATTAGTCCAAACAATTGATGGCTAATTAAGGTAAGTTATTTAATTCAAATAATTTGGAGGCTTACAAATATATAAGGTATTCAAGGCTTCTAGCCTAGTGATATTGAGCCTGAGCCTCCTTTCAAAAGTTTTTGAGTTCGATCCTCGCAGAGGAGTATATTTAAACATACTCTCTACTTTATTGTTGCTATCTTTACAACGTTTTCGGGGCTGCCTTTGCAGCATTGCATCACGTGAATTGGAGCACATCTAGGATGCGGATGTTCATTACAACAACAATCAGAGAAGACGAACCTGTTTATTTGGAGCTTCGACCCCCATTTGCTTAGTTTAGAATTGTAATGTGTTTTCAATCGTATATGACTATTTGTAACTTCTATCGTTTGAAAAAAAATAAATATATAAAGTCGCAACCCAAAGCTTTTAGCCTAGTGGTATTGGGCCTGAGCCTCTTTTGTAACTTCTACCACTTATGGTATAAGACTTAGTTTCGTTTTGATCGATCTTAATTGATTATGCTATAATAATTCATTAATTCATTTTTTAATAGATTTTTTTGGGTTTGGTTAAATATTGATATTATTCACATATCTTAGTTTGTTAATGATTATTATTCAGCGATTAATATTAAGAATCAACAAAAATATCATAATCAGTTAACAAATAGATATCTAAGGTTTTTATCGGGCCTAACATTCTTTTCAAGAGGTATCAAGTTCGATTTTCTACCAAGCGTATTGGTAATTGATATCTCTTATTAAACATTACTTCAAGTGAATTTATTGTTCAAATTTATGGATTGTATATGATCATTGTGAACACGTCTAAGTTGTATTTTAATTTCAATAAATGACAGTGTAGTACATATATAATTCGTGAAAGTGATACAAATATTTTAGTATAATCTTGAAAAGTAACCAATATTATTGCAAATTCATCTATGTTTTTATCATCTAAATTGTGGTCAAATATGCAATATTTGTAGTTATTATGACCAAATGGTACTCGTGTGTAGATTTATAGGGATCAACTGCACTACTGCTGTTAATTGATCGGGTAATTCGGAATTCGCTCGTTACTCGATTCGGAAAACTTGAGTCCGTTACCTGCTCGTATCCTTATCGATCGATACTCGAGTAATATTTTTACTCAATACCCGATTTAGAAAACCCGGGGCCGCTCTATAACCCTCTCGTTTATATTATATGTTTTATATTTATATAATATATATGTTGTTTAACCATAATTAATTTCATTGACCAATATAAGACTAGTATTGAAAAGAATTTTCAAATTTACATTTTGACAATTAAATCTTGTTTCAGATAACCTAAAATATTTCTTTTTAAATAGAAATTTGGGGCTAATCCGGCACCCGCTCGTCACCCGACTTAAAAACCCCCGGCTTGATACCCGCTCGTGTCCTTATCGAACGATA
This sequence comes from Echium plantagineum, assembly GCA_003412495.2. Classification (NCBI taxonomy): domain Eukaryota; kingdom Viridiplantae; phylum Streptophyta; class Magnoliopsida; order Boraginales; family Boraginaceae; genus Echium; species Echium plantagineum. The sequence continues at coordinate 14,700,670 of CM016564.1, forward strand.
CGAGGGTAATAGGTCTGCTACCCGGCTCGTTACTACCGGGTAATTACCCGGCTCAGTAAAATTGAAACCCGGCCGGATAATCCCTTACCCGCTCGAACCGGCTCGTTTGCAGCACTAAACTGCGTTATACTGCATTTATACGAAATCAAATTATAATTTGATCATATTTACTAGGACCGTTTGTTATGTGATAATACGTACATAACAAATAGAACTAAGAACTACTGGAAATATTTGATGCGCAGAATTTAGTTAAGTGTTGCATATTTAAAGATGGACAAGGTTACTATTAATTGTTGGTACCACAAACGTTCTGTTTAGAGGTGGGGCAGAAATGAGTGTTGCAGAATACGAAGATGATTATGGCACATGATCAATTATGAATACGAAACTAACCAACCAACCAACCAGTCTCATATTTTTAGGAAGATAAGTGATGAGTGATGATCAGTCAAATAAAAGAGTCACCTAAAGTCAATAGTATTTGATGGAATGTGAATCATTCATATTTTCAGAATTATATACTATTGGTCCTTACAATTAAAACATTAACACCAAACCTTGGGAAGTTTTTGCTATTCCGAAGCTATTTCCTTGAAATGGTTCTCGATTTCAGTTGAAACATTAATTTCATTTTTTTCTTTTCGTTTATAAATTAGCAATGAAAATATAATTATAATGATATTATAAATTGTACTATTCAACAAAATTTGTACTCAAGAGTTCTTGATTGGAAGCTTGTGTTAGATGTTACCAGATAATTGAGCCATCGACTATACTTGTTGATTATTGATTAAAGGGCTAATTGCTAATTTGGTTCCAGTTAGTGGTACGAAACTACACTTTAAGGTCCTGATAGTTACATTGTTACAGATTAGTCCCCGCGCAGTGGCCCGAGTGTCGCGATATAATCTCAAAAAGTGACAATTATTACACATTAGTCTCCAAAAAATTTGGCAACCAGAAAAATTACTTCCTACATCCGCATATGAATCATCAATAGTGTTATGGTAGTCATTTAGTCCTTGTGAGTAACACAAAAGTTAGATTATAGTCTCCAAATCAACTTTTCCTTTAAGACTTAATCGAGACGTTCGTTTGAAAAAAAGTGTAACTTTTGTGCCACATATTAGTTTGGGCACCAATTCGAAATGTAACTTTTGTGCCATTTACGAAAATTAAGTAATTCTTACTGTGACATTATTAAGGACCATATAGCAATTATCTCTCTTAAGAGGACATAAACAAAAGATAGAAAACTGAAAAGGGAGTACTATCTAATACCTTTTGTCCACTGATACTTCGAGATCTAATCACAAGATGCGTCTAGTTGAACTAAATAGCAAGCTACACACCTATCTAATCTAGCTTAACCAATTTTTGCATTGTAACAAGTATTGAGCTATATATGTTTAATATCTCAGTGCATAATGGCCTCTTCGAATGAGTTGTTTTGTCCCAAAAGAGAAAGTTTTGGACAGATGATGAACAATTACTATGATCACTTTATTGGACCTCAAATCATTTACATTTTGACTCTATAAAACTAAAAAAAAATCTAGTAATTATTATGTTTGAAAGATAAAAATCAATAGATAAATTAACAATTGGCTACCAAGATCATGTAAGTGGGACCACATATTAGTGGACCCCTCGAGCTTTAATTATGTTACACCACAAGCTACACGTCAATGGAAAATGTACTGTTAATTGACGTACCATTTTGATACATTAATTGCACTATTTTATGAAGTTAAGGCATTTGTTGGTCGCTCGCTTAATCGGTTAATTAAATCATAATCAAAATTTAGTTAATTGAATTCAGCAATAGTCCTAGTAACTTGCATTAAGCTGTATTTTTGTCCCTTTAAATGACAATGTTACGATAATTGTCCGAATATTATACATGTAGTTTGCAAATGGTTCCTAAATTAACCATGAGATTATTCATTTATGGATTTTAGCATTTTTTATGAAAATATAATTTTTGAAATTTTTGAGATCTTGTTTTGGGATTGAGATTGCATGCATTTTCAAATATTGTATTTTTTGTCCCCAAATTGCTTAAGTTTGTCAATCATTAAGGAAAAAGTTAATTTAAGGACCATTTCTGAACCAGATGTCAACTATCAGAGAATATAACTGCAACACTGTCACTTACATAATAAAAGTACAATTTGACCCCACTTATTAAGACTATGGTTGTAATTATCTCAGTTCTTTGATAAAACATCTTAATAGCCATTTCTATTGTATTTTTCACTTGCGGTGAAATGCGAAAATGTGTTACAGAAACAGACAATATATAGTCTTGAGAGAAAACATAGCTATGTTGTGGTGTGATATAGCATTTGTTAGGCTTGGTGAAAAGTTGGTCCATGTTACAAGGAAAACTTTGCGAATGACTGAGTTAGTTATTGTTACAAAGAGTCACTTGTAACACTTGGAGGTCATGGTCTCGTAAATCATGTAACAATCACTTTTGTTTCAGCATATCTATGGTGCACTGACATGTGACTTAAAGTAGCTAAAGGGCTTATTACATAAGGACCATCTTCAATCCAAGGATCTAAACTGTGATAATCAACATCCTCTTTATTTGGCACAAAATTTGATGTTTCATCAACCTATAAACATATAGAAATACTCCCTTCGTCCCTAACAGATTGTCACATTTTGACTTTTGGTGATCAACAAAATACAATTTAAAACATAAATATCTATTATTACATGCGAAAAAATTATAAAAAGATAATATTTCAAAAATATATATTGTGACGAATCTAACAAGGTCCCACAAAACTATATTATTTCTTATCGTTTAATGAGAATTCATGATCAAATTTTGTAATGTTTGACTAACAAAAGTCAAAATGTGACAATCGTTTAGGGATGGAGAGAATAATTGATTGTCATTTATGTACGGTTTTATCTTAGACAACACGATTTGGACATCTCTTGTTACAACTACAGAGCAACTAGAACATATTTTTTATATGACGTACTCTTGAGATATGACAATTTGATTTTTATTTTTTACAAGTGTAATAATCTATTTATATATATTGTTCCAAATCAAAATTATATATAGTAGTTACAAAATTTAAATTTTTTAGTGTGACAATTGGGAGTCAAACTCGACCATCCATTTTGGATGGAATTGGCAGGAAGCACATTAAGGATGAATAGTTTAACGTCGAAGGTGGTCCATCAAGGGCTCTTATCTTCTGCCTTAGATATCAAGCAATCCATCAAGATCCCTTTCACCTTGCGTATGTTTTTTTTTTTAATGTCTTCAACTCTCAAATTTCGTGCCAGCTGATATATCTTCCACAATCTTATTCTTGTCCATTATTTGCTTCTGTTTTGTGTTTCGCTTTTATTGCCTCATGCTCAATCTATAACCATTATGTTATTACTTGCTTAGAGAACAATAAATACAATTAACTCGCTTCAAATAGGCCGAGTCGAACCGAACAAAAAACGTTCCTACACAAAAACTTGAGAAAAGCCAATCAAATTGAACTGAAAACGTCCTTACCCACATAACCACTACCTAAAACTAAATACAGGGCCAACCCTTAGGCATGGCTGGACGGCGTGATGGCATCAACAGGCTCCCGTTTTAAGAGGCTCTCAAAATTCTCAAAAATGTTTTATAATGTATTAGTTCTCTTACATTAGTTTAATTTTTTTTTTTGAAGAGCGGTAGTAAGTTTTATTAATAATGACTTGCCAAAAATTTAAAATTTATTATATGTAATTAAAGACTTTATTTTTAGTTTTCGCACTAAATTCCGGAAGTATTTAAACCGACTTTGACTAAATCCAAACTTTTGAGTGATCCTGGGATAAAAGGCAAATCATAAATTAGCATTATTCTATTTAAATCAAGAAAACACGAAAACAATATTATACTCCATCCGTTTTCTTTTACTTGTCGTTTTAGCCTCAAATTTTTGTTTCTAAATACTTGTCGTTCTAGCATAACTAATTACAAATTTATATTTTCAATGTACCTTTTAATTACTTTTTACTTTGAATTTATCAACCAACCAATTATATAGTTTCATTTTATTGTAATTTTACATTTCCAATATACTTTTTGACTCTCTTTTACTTTTTCTTAATCTATGTGCAAATAGCTAGAACGACAAGTAAAAGAGAACAGATGGAGTACTATATATACAAAATTTTAAAAATTGCACCTATCTACTTTGTGGAAATTGTTAATATGGTCCCAAAATCGAAAGAATCCACTTCGAGCAAGTTCCCAACTTTAATAAAACAAATCAACTTTGTTTTCTACTTGATATATACCGTGCACACTCGAAGTAGATTAAGGGTATTATTTGCAAATTACTCCAAAAAGTGACGGAGACGTTAAAGTTAGTGGTATCTGCCAAGTTAAATTTTGACGGCTCCGTCAATTTTTGGATTAAATTACAATTCTTGTCCATCCAACTGTATGTTAAACTTGCGAGGACTAAAATGATAACCTCGATGCATTTTCAAGAACCATTTCGACAATTTACTCTCCGTACTCATAACCCTATATTTAGCCCGATTGATGAAAATGGAACCGAAAGTAGTTGTCAGAAAACGGGTCTTACCTCGCTTTCTTGTTTGTGTACACAACTAAATAACAACATCTAGCCATTTTCTTCTCTTTTTCTTTGCTGGTCAAGCTACTTAAAACCAAAGTTATACATCATTCATTATCTCTCTCTCTCTCTCTATCTCTCTCACACATAAACCGTCTTATATTTATATTTATTACATAAATTAAGAAAAAAGATATAAAAGGTTCGAAGCTAAGAGGGATTATTGTGAAACACCTTTTCCTTTATCTACTCTGGCTTGGGTTAAAGTAGAAGAAATTCTATTACTTTCCTTTGGTTAAAGCAGGTTAATAGCTCAACCTCTTCTTGGACTCTTTCTTCTTTTGTGTTTTTCCTCTCTTCTCATCTTCATATTTTTCTTTTCTTTTTCCCTTCAAGAATATATTCCTCTCTAGCTATCTTCATTTTTATTATATATCGATTTTATTATTAAAACGTTCGTAAAGGGTACATCCACCTCAAGGTCGAGGATACATATGAGTGCGATAGTTTGTTATTAGTCTTGATTAATCATGTACATGTTCATGTATTATTTTCCAAGTTTGATTTATCTTGCTTGTTTAAGGTACATGAGTCTATAACCAACTTGATTTATTTTTTTGTTTGTTTTCATTTTACAGGCCATATTTGATATCCTTACATAGTGTGTAATTATTGTTTTCTTTTTTTAAAACTTTTTCCAATTTGAGAGAAAACAATAACTCTTGAAGATTGGTGAAGTTGTGGGGATATAAATAAGGGGTTTTTATGGAAAATTGTTAAAAATTTAGCTACAAAAAGGTATGAACAAGAATCAACATCAGTTAGGGGTATCTTCAGTGAGCAGTAGTAGCTCAAATCTCATTGATGCAAAGCTTGAAGAGCATCAGTTATGTGGATCCAAACAGTGCCCCGGTTGCGGACACAAGCTCGAAGGAAAGCCGGTACGGATTATCGCATAAAATATACTCAATATTCTTAACTTCAAAGAGAAGGAGTTTGATAAGGAAGAATAAACTAAAGTTAGATATAATAATTTATTCTTATTCTACCTTATATTACCATTTTTATTAAACTTTGTAATTATAATTTTGTTTGAGTGTATTGATAAGTGTTGTTTGTTTGTAATAATTTTTGTCAATTTTTAAAATTTTGTAGGATTGGGTTGGTCTACCAGCTGGAGTGAAATTTGATCCAACAGATCAAGAATTGATAGAACACCTTGAAGCTAAAGTTGTAGAAGGTGAAGAATCAATGAAATCTCACCCTTTAATCGATGAGTTTATTCCTACTATTGAAGGGGAAGATGGAATTTGTTACACTCACCCAGAGAAGCTTCCAGGTCATCATAATTTCCTTAATTTCTTGTCTATCCATCTCGATCTTCTCACTACTACAAAAAAACACTTAGACATCGCTCAAAAGTGGCTTAGACAGCACAAAAAAGCGCCGCTATAATTGTCTCAGCGCAACTATATTGATCTTCTCTAAGTATATATTTTTATATTTCAAGAAGATAATAAGTTATGATTTATAAAAACGGAAGCTAAGTTAGGTTATACTAAAACATGATTCATAAATTAGTTGCAACCAAGGTAGAGACTAGAGACTAAGGAAGTTATTCTAGGGTTTTGTCTCATGAAAATGTTGTCTTGAAATTTAATTTCTTTGTTTGGTGCACCTAAGTTGGTGAACTAACTTTAATTTTTTTTTTTAATTTTTTTATAGGAGTTACAAGAGATGGGTTAAGCAGACACTTTTTCCATAGACCATCAAAAGCTTACACAACAGGAACAAGAAAAAGGAGGAAAATTCAAACAGAATGTGACTTGGCAGGAGGGGAAACTAGGTGGCACAAGACAGGAAAAACAAGGCCAGTTATGGTAAATGGTAAACAAAAAGGATGCAAGAAAATCCTAGTTTTGTACACTAACTTTGGTAAGAATAGGAAACCTGAAAAAACAAATTGGGTAATGCATCAATACCATTTAGGCCAACATGAAGAAGAAAAGGAAGGTGAGCTTGTTGTTTCCAAGATTTTCTTCCAAACTCAACCAAGGCAATGCAATTGGTCTGCTGAAAGACTATCATCGTCGTCTACTCAACCCGTGGCACCCGCCTCGGGTGAAATCATCAGTACAAATATTGATCATCAAGTTGCAGCCAACTTCAGAAGAGATAATAGTGGGAGTGGGAGCTCTTCTTCTAATAAGGAGATCAATATCATTCATCATCATACAGATGAACTTTCTTTTGTTACTGCTTCAATACCAACCTATAATCCCATAGACATTCAACAACTTAAAGCTGATGCTTTTGGCTTTGTTCCATTCAGGAAGAACTATGATAATGAGGTATGCATATTCAACCTCTTATGTTATACTTATAAGCCATTATACTATGTCGCGATTTTTCGAGTCAATTAGGCTATTACATTGATCGACATAATTAAAAAACCTAATAACAAAATCTTTTAAATATAATTAGACCCTCTTTTAATTTTTATCTACTTATTTATTCATTTTTTTGGATGTTTCACTTTTTTTTTTCCCAAAATCATTTAAATTTGTTTTGTATTTCTATTTTTATAATTTGGTGGTTGAGTTTGAAATGATTTGTTAAAGTAACTAAAGAGGAAACAACTCTTTCATTAAGTAACATGCATACATGAAGAGGAATAATTCAATTCAATGAAAATCCTTTTTGCTTTGCCCATAAGCATTGATTTCATCCCAAAATGTATTCATTAAGAAAGTTTTATTTGATTGGAACTCTTTGACTAGTACTTGTTAAATTAGTGTAAGCTTCATGATTACAAATTAAACCATGATTATATATTTATATTATCAAATAAATTCTTTTATTCTTTTACTTATTTTGAGTTTTTTTAAAAAATAAAAAATGAATGTTTTTTAGGGTGGAATTGGGGAGGCTTCAATTGCAAGGGAAGCAAGCACGTGCGATGAGAGGGGGAGGACGACAACACATCACGTGACTACTCATCATCATGATCAGCTTCCTCAACATCATCACCATCTCCAGCACCATCAGATTATTTCTTCGTCGGCCGCGGCGGCCTACCACATCAGCAGGCCAACTCAGCTTATATCTGCCACCATGGCGCCACCTCCTCTCCACCACGCCTCGGCCGTAAATGTGATCATTGATGAGGACGCTTTCCGTGTTCCCCGGGTACTGCTTCCAGAAGAAAACTTTCAGGTAAAGTTAAACTAACCTACAATTTCTTGAAATATTACTATTTTCTAAATATGAATTTAGAAAAAGATATATCCCGTCTGTCCAGTATTTTAAAGATCATTTATTATTGTAATAAAATTAAGAAAAATTTGATTTCATCTCACGAATATAATTTTTACTCCACTTTTTTTTATTTAAATGAATTACTATTTTAGAAAAATGGTCCTAAAATTATTATTGGAGGACGGACTGGTTACGGTTCTATTAAAAAAACTTCTAAAGATTTTTTTTAATGCATAAATTACACAATTAATCCCTACATTAATGTACAAATTATCATAATAGTCATTTGGGGAAATTTAATTAAAAAAAAGTTAATAATTAAGACATAACTTCTTACAAAGTTTTGTATTATGTTATCCATTTTTTGGGCTGATTTCACTCAAGATATTATTGTTTTTTTCTAATAATAATGATATATAGTAGTAATAAATTTATTGATCTAGCTATTTCACTAGTGTACTAAATTAAATAATAGTGAATTTTCCAATACCTCCAAAATTAGTCCAACAAGAAAGCTTATTTGGGTTTCCAAAGTCTTTAAGCAATCCATAGACGTCCTTATTCTGGAAGATATTTCAAAATTTTGATCTTATACCCCATCCCAAAAAGTTATCGATTCGAGTCGATATATATAATATCTAATAAAAAATATGTCGAATGCTAGTATTATTAAATGTAGATATGTAAATTACTTTTATGATAACTTTATTTTGATTCAACAATTAGAATTATATATGTATGGGTATCATTTAAGATTATCAATTAATTAAAGCTTGTCAATAATTTTAATCATTATCAGATAAAAAATCTTTTTGGTAACTATTAAGGGGATAGTTTAAAACTTTACATTTTCTCTTAACTTTTGGAACACGTATTATGTCCTTCTCATCTTAAGTCCTGATACGTCATCTATGAAAGGATAAGATTTTAGTTGATGATTTTACGTAATTAGAGTGTATGTGAAAAATACAAAAACTACACTTATAATAAAGACCTTAAATAAGTTATTCTAACAATAATATAACTACTAAAATTAGTAATAATAAGAGTAGACTTTCACTTAAAATAAATCTCTATAATATGATTGAAATATATTTTCAAATAAAACCCGTGCTTTCAAGATAAAAACTCTTAGAAAGATAATTGTCAATTTAGTGCTAAATTTATATTATTGTAAATTGGTCCCCAAAAGTGATATAACAGTACAGTGGTACTATAGTCTTTGAAAGTCATGATCGTTTCACATTAGTCCCTATATTTTGGTACTATGAGAAGACTGCAACGTTTTTCATTTTCGAAAACTATACTGTAACATTATACCACTTTTAAGAATCATTCATCCGTAACACTATGCAGGACTAAAGCGATAATTTTTAAATGTGAATTTTAACATACTAGTAGTAATTGATAAAACTACACAGTAACCAACTGTGCATGCGTACAGTGGCATGCAATTGGAAGGTGAAATAATAAACTGGATTATTATTAGAAGATGTTTGGAAAAAGTGAAGTGACTAATGGTCTACATGAGAGTGTTAGAAAGATGGCAAACACGTAGGTTTATGTAGAAGACAATGCATGATCATGGAAATGATTATGTCCTTTTTAGCTAATGAAATTTTATTGTTGTTTCATCATATAGCAACAACATCAACATCAGCAACATCTCCAGCAACATCATAATAAGATTGAACGAAGGTCTGCCTCTGGCTTGGAAGAACTAATAATGGGCTGCACTTCATCAACTCACGACAACAAACAAGTGAGTATGCACTTTTTGACCCTGAAATCCATGCTCTTTATCATTACTTCAAACGCCATTAACGATAAGTCTGGATTATATGCTACACGTAAGATAATTCTGGATTAAATATTACACGTAAGTTGATATTATTTTAGAACAATTTTATTTATGATCATGATAAAATATAATACTGCGAAAATGCTACAAAAATTAAATTAAAGTGTAATATGTAATTTAGATACAATAAATATTATGATAAAGAGGAACATAATAAGTTGGATAAGAAACGTTGGGAAAGAAAAAAAAATGTACCAATCTCTTTATATCATCATTATATATTCTAAAGAAAAAGAGAATGCTAGTAGTAAGATGATGCATAATCCTTTTTCTTTTCTCTTTATCTCTTTCTCTTTTTCCATTTTTATGTTATCTCGGCTTTGGTTGGTCTCTCTTACTACTAATACGTAGAATAAATAAAATTAAATATCAAGTAAATTAAAGAAACCCCAATTAATTTTTCAACATACCATTGATTGTCGTTTCTTTCTTTACATACTATATATAGAAATTTATTTATTTTCTTTTGTAAAAGCAATATGTCGCAATTATACTATTGGGTACGTTTATTTAATTTTGTTTTTTATTCTCAATGTTATTCTAATTTCTTCTTACAGTGCTGTAACTAGACCATGCGTGCCAATAATGTTTTCATTTTATTTACTCACGATTTGTTTGGACTCACATATATATGTTAGAATTCACACTTTCAAGTTTCAATAAACCATCTTATTAAACACTTAATTAATTATTATAGAAATGGATTTAGATAGCGCTTGCTTTTTCCCTTAAATAATTACATTTTTAAGCTATCTAAGCTTCCGCTATAATAGTTAACATAGTTGCAGAAGGGCATATAGTAGTTAATATAGCTACAAAAAAGGTGCTCGTTTTTTTGTCTTAGATAGCGTTTTTGTTGAGTTGCAGGAATCAGCAGCAATCCAGAATGCCCAAGAAGCAGAATGGTTGAAGTATTCCGGCTTCTGGCCTGATGATCCTAATCACCCTCATCATCAAGGGTAGCGCTAAATACATACAGATTTGGAATACAAACAAATAAGAAAATGTTGATCGAAAAGGATTTTGACGCTCCAGTTCTTGATAATAACACTTTTACGTAATTCCATATCATTATTTTTAATTTTCTATTACATGCACAAAATATCCCGTTGGAGTGACAAAATCATCATGGCGTGGTTCGGAAGTTATTGCGAATGTGGCCAAGCTAAGGGACCACTGTACTCCTCAAAGTTACATATATACTTGCCGATGGCTTAATAGCCTAGTGGCATCCGGCCCAACCTTTCATGTAAGAGGTCATGGGTTCGAACCTTGTTGGAGACATATTTGTTTCATATTATACTCTAACTTTCTATTAGTTAGCAATTTCTGTATTCATGTTTGTAATATCAATGTAGTCACAATTCATCGCTAATTATCAAAAAAAAAAAAGTTACATATATACTTAAGGTCCTTGCATTGTGCCACCTGATGAAGAAAAATGAAGGGGGAAAGTATACAGAAAAGGAAATGAAGGAGAATAAAAGAATATAGAGAGAAGCATAAAGAAGCAAGAAAGTTGCTATCTCCTGACAAATAGAAGAGAGAACAAAGACACAAAATCCCTCAAAACCATCATCATATCATTACTCAAATATATGCTTCTTTCTTTATGGCTTTCTTCTTTTATATTTTTTAAATTTGTAGGGTTATGATGTATGTGGTAGATCTTTTGAAGTTGTTATATTTTATTTCAAATGAAAATTCAAAGAAAAAAATGTGGTAGAGCCGTAGAGGTACTTTAAGGCATGTAGAGAATATATACTTGTTTGGTTGAAATTATTATTTTTATTTACGAATATACGAACTCATATACTCATGAAATGTACTCTTGGTTCATTATATTATGCAGTTATATGGAATGATACCATGAATATTTTTTTTTTTTTTTTAAAATTTATTAATAACATTGTAACCATTACATTCATCAATTCAACATAAATTCGTAACTTCAAAGGAAGGGGCAACTAGTTTTCAAACTAGTGAGCGATTAAGATCGCTCGAACCTCTTTCTTTTTGCTAGCAAGAGGACTCGAACCCGAGACCTCTGCTAGTGGTGTCAGCATGCTTTGCCACTAGGACAAGTTGTCTTGACGATACCATGAATATTTGATTTTGATAACATGAGAGTCTATTATTATACTAATTAATGAGTATATATATACATGTACTTTTGGAGATAATTGCTGAAATAGTCTTCGATAATATATGTCAGTTGCACTTTGGTCCTTGTAAATGTTTGATCTGTGCAAATGGTCCCTCATACTAGTCGAAAAGGTGCAATTTAGTCCCTCTTTTAAGGAGACATTAAATTTTGATGAAAAGAGAGACTAAAGTGCATATTTTTTGCCTATATCAGGGACATATATTCAAGAAATAATTAAGTTCTGAAAATTCTATTTCGACTTTATTTCAGTTAAAATTTAATGTCACCTAAAAAAAGGGACTACACTGCACTTTTTATGCCAATATTAGGGGCCATTTACGCATACCATATATTTATTGAGATTAAAATAAAACTTGTACATATTATCTAGGACCATTTTGCAATTTTCTCCATACCTTGTATTTCTTATTGCAAGTATAGAACAAGAGGAATTATTGTAAATACCAGCATTTTATTTTGGTTGCTAGAATGAGGTAATTGCGGAAATGGTTCGAGTAAGTGATTTACATTTGTACTTTGGTTTTCGTAAGAGAAATAATACACAAATGATTCTTGTAAGTGCGTATCATGTACTCAAATTGTCCCTAAAATAACACCTTGTTAGTCAATGATTATACTTAAATTTGGGTCATATTTACAAGTGTGATAAAAACTTGAGACAAATATTATTTTTAGGTTTTTTTTTTCTCAAAATGAGCGTAAATAGTCCACAAGTGTGTATCATGTGCGCAAATGGTCCCTACAATATAATTAAATTTTATTTCTTCGTTAACATTAAACGCAGGGGTTAACTTAGGAATCATTTGTGCATATGATATAGACTTAAAGGACATTTTGTGCATCGTTGCCACTTAAAAGGACTAAAGTGCAATAGTCTCCCTTTAGAGCAAATTGCTGAAATGGTCCCCGATAGTATGATCGAGTTGCACTTTGGTCCCCAATAGTTACACGGTTTCACGTTAGTCCTCGAAAGTGGCCAAAAAGTTGCACTTTAGTCCCCACGTCAAGTTTTACGTTAACATTTCAGGTTTAGGAGTTAAAATTGGGGTCAAAATATAATTTTAAAGATTTAAAGTTGATTTTTTTGCCTCAATTGGTGTCAAAATGAAACTCCACAACCCCCTCCCGCCAAAATTCCATTTTTTTTCTTCACCCCAATCAGTGTTGTGGAGTTTCATTTTAGCACCAATTGGGGCAAAAAATCAACTTTACGTCTTAAAAATTACATTTTTACCCCAGTTTTAACGCCTAAACCTGAAATGTTTGCGGAAAAGTTGACATAGGGACTAAAGTGCAACTTTTTGGCCACTTTCGGGGACTAACGTGCAACCGTGTAACTATTGGGGACCAAAGTGCAACTCGGTCATACTATCGGGGACCATTTCAGCAATTTGCTCTCTCCCTTTACTAGGACTATTTCATCAATTATCTTCCAAAATGATTATGGACTTATAGTTAAAGGTTTAAATCAATTGTAATTAATCAAATTGATTTTCATTTGTGTTGAGTGTTGATCGATAGTCGACAATCATTGAGAGGGCCATTTTTATCAATACTCAATTTCAATCTCAATCTCAATGTAGCTCGATCCAATCCACGTACAATCATTCATTGAATTTAATCTATATTTAACCAAACACAAAAAAATAATTAAAGTATGAATTAATACATTATTGTAGCATAATCAATCAAAATAATTAAAAAAAACTAAGCAACATATATATTACTTTGACATACTTTATTTATAAATAAACTTTTTATTAAAGTATGTCTCAATATAAAGTGTGTTAATTTTGTCTATTAAATACTAAATTATCTTTTTGAAATGAAGATAATCTTTACTTAGATTGAGGAGTTTGATTATTGCCTAATTTGTCTCCTGGCTATACATGCAATTAGATATATTCGTTTGTAGTACTAAAAAATAAAAAAGAAGGAAAAAAAGCCCATTGTTGAAGCTAAAAAGTTAGCCTTCATCTATCCTTTCACTTTATAGAAGATTTTGTGCTCGTTTCTAAATTATAAGATAAAGAGAAAATTAACGTATATAAATCACAAGAATTACATAAAAAAACTTAAGGATAGTAAATATATCATGAAGAATAAATGCTAAATTCGGTCCCCTAAAGAAGTTGCCGAAGGAATTTATTTAGTAGTGAGTGCAGGAGGAATATATATGATGATGCTCACAACATTGCACAAACAATTTGCCTTTTTGGATTCTTCCACCAGACCAAACCTTAGCTTGTCAGGGATTTAGACATCAGAAAAATAGATGTTTCAACCAATATTGCTTGGATACATACATATATATCCACTTAAGTTTTTAATTGTCTATCTAGTCTCGAACGAAATTAAGATGAAAAAGTGATAAAAAATTCAAATCAAGATCAATATGTAAATAGGAATAATATTTATAAGTGGTACTTCGTTTCTATAAATACGAGGTCTTCACAAATGATCTTTGATACCAGTAGAAGATATGCATCTTTAATCCCCTTTCGCTCAACTTTTGGCGCTGCTTCAACCAAGATCAAGTATATACTAAATGTTTAAAAAGTTAATTTTGCCCCAAAATTATATTATACACACTGTGTATCCTCTGAACAAAATTTCAAATCTATATCAAAAGAAGGACTAAATTACATATTTCACGAGTATCAAAAATTATTTTAGCAAATCTCACATTTATATGCACGAAGTACTATATTGCAAATCTCAGAAAATTTCAAATCTATATATTTAATATGCACACATCGTGGCCTCTCCTTATATATGGCCGATTTGTTCATTTTATTTGAAGTACTATATTGTAATTTTTTGTTTATTATGCCTAGTTTATTTATTAGTATATAATTTCTTTATAAAAGTGGCTCTCGAAAATAAGTTCAATATGACAGGCTCATAATTGGCCCACACTCGACCCATAACCGAAAACTGATACATATTTCTGGACCAGTTTCGGTTCTCCACCACAGAAAAATCGATTTTATCAATTCGATTTTTTTAGACCAAAAAACCAACAAACCGGTCCGATCAAAGCCCTAATTACTACTATAAAAATTACACGGGTTTTTTTTAGCAAAGTTCTTCGTTAATGGAAAAATAGACTATTTGAGGGGAGAGGGGTATTAAAATTAAAAAAAATTAGGGAAGAGGGTAAAAGTTAAAAAAAAATGGGGGTTGGGGGCATTCTTCCAATTTTCTCATATAAAGTTGGTTCGCAAGTTTTAAAGAATACATGCTAGTATAGTTAATGAGGATTAGCTAAAATGAGTAACAAATTAAACACACCCACTTAGCAATTAGCATAGCTAGCATATGATAAGATATAATGTTGGGTTAATGGCATGAAAGATCACTCAAAGATACTAATATTTCCTAGTCGATCACCCTATTATTAAATGGACCACCTTCGATCACTGAACTGCATTTTTTTGGGCAAACTTGGTCACTGGGCCGTTTTGAAAGATTTTGGGTGCATTTTGTAAGTTTTTAGCAAGGGTAATTTTGTCTATTCATATTTATAGACATTTAATCCTCGTTTTTTAAACCTTTTTTTTATTTTAATTTTTTTTAATTTTTAATTCTTTTTTTTTAATTTTTTAAACTTTTTTTTTATAATTTTTTTTAGTTTTTTAGAACTTTTTTTTCTAATTTTTTTTGAAAAACCTTTTTTTAAACTTTTTTTTTAATTTTTAATTTTTGAAAAATTTTAAAAAAGTTCAAAAAAAAAATTCTAAAAAATTAAAAAAAAAGATTTTTAGAAAAACTAAAAAAAAAGTTAAAAAACAAATTTTTAAAAAAGTTTTTAAAAAAAATTAAAAAAATAAAAAAAAAGTTAAAAAAACGAGGATTAAATGTTTATAAATATGAACGGACTAAATTACCCTTGCTAAAAACTTACAAAATGCACTCAAAATCTTTCAAAACGGCCCAGTGACCAAGTTTGCCCAAAAAAATGCAGTTCAGTGATCGAAGGTGGTCCATTTAATAATAGGGTGATCGACTAGGAAATATTAGTATCTTTGAGTGATCTTTCATGCCATTAACCCTATAATGTTTGTAAACTATATCTAGACAAGTTGATGATGGGTGATCAAGTAAATTGTCCCCTCATGTAAGTATCTTCGTGCAAAAAAACTCGATCATGGGACTGGGGAGGAATTTGGGGTTGTCCCATTGCTATGCCAGCTTGGGTTTAAGAGTCTATGAGGCACTTGTAACCCGTCAATATTGTTCCGGCAATTAATACCGACGAGAAATATTCTGTCGATGATTGACTTACACGTGAGGGGAGTGTTAAGATACACATCTCACATCGGAAGTCGATGTCCTCCCGGGTCAATATATAAGATCTTGGGCTACTCTCTCGCTCTATTGTCAATTGGTTTTAGAGTGGAACTCATAAACTCTTAACAAGGAGCTGGCACACCCAACATCGGAGCATTTACGCTCTTTCTTGAAGTCGATGTAAGGTCATATATGAGACCAAGAGTGACACTAGCAAGAGACAAAACAACAGCTCCAGCGAACACCCCGGGCTTTACAACATAACAATAATAGTTCGCATAGAAGAGACTCCCTTCACCCTGTCGACCGTTGAAGGCTGCTCCTACTACTAGCAGAAGGAACGCAATGACAAATGTGAACCTGCAAATTGAAGTTCTATAACTAAGTGAATGCATATGAAATACATCACCATTTGTGTTTTGAATACAAAATACGACTTCTAAGCAAGCGGACCAAACAATAAAAACTGTTATTATTTGACGATGAAATTCTTAATATATAAAACAACTCGTCATAAATCAATGAAATCCTATAAAATTCCCCAAACAAAACAATGTTAATAAAAATGTTATATTAAAACTATTATGCCAGATCTCTTGTATATAATACCGCTTCAAGAATGAAACATAAATAAGCAACCTCAATGAAAGAAATTAAGTTAATGAGCAACAACAGAAGCAGCAATTACCAGGAAACACAAAAACAGATTGGCGCGAGTGTCCAATCTGAGTTCGCTTGACGAGAGCCATTTTTGCAGCAGACGCAGCAGCCTGTGGCTACATCGCCAATGATCGTTGCAATCACAAGAGAAACAGCTGAAGTTAGTCCAAGAGCCAGGGGAACCGGAAGGGTACTCAACTTGAGAGCCCTGCAACTGCAAGAAATCCAGAAGGACTTAAGCAAAACTACAGCGAACATGGGAGAAAAGATCCATTAAACAATAATAAAATGAGCATTGACGGAGAGACTTCAACAGGCTACTCATCCCAACGTAAGAACTATTCAAACAAGCAACATAACCCCGTCGTCGTCGACCAAAAAAATTGCAAATGCTAATTCCAGTAATCATCCTCCTTCATCAAAACAGGAATACGCTCAAACTTTACTCTGACATAATTAAAATTGCTCTGACAATATCACCAGCCTAATAATATACTCTACAAGCTCTGGTATAATTATATATTCTTTGAGGGTGAATTTTGCAATTACTAAATCATTTATACACTAAAAACTAATTCAATTACAATTATTTCAACCAAATTGGTTACGACTCCTAATGATATATTTAATATACACACATCCTGGCCTCCCTCCTATATATGGCCACATTGTATTGTAACTTTTTGTTTATTATGCCTAGCTTATTCATTATATAAAAGTCTTTTAAAAGCGATTCTAAAAATAAGCCCAATATGATAAGTCCATAATTGACCCATAATCGAAAACCGATCCATAAAATCGAAAATGGCTCCTATCCGACTTTCTGGACCGATCGGCACTCCCCCACGAAAAAATCAATTTTATCAATTCGATTTTTTTGACCAAGAAACCGGTCCGATCAAAGCTCTAATTGCTGCTACGAAACCTTACGGTAGTACTAGTAATATTACAACTCTATTCTATTTAGATATTTCACCCTTCATTTTCTAACAATAACAATATAACCAAATCTGAACCTATATTTTCAATTTGATATCATTCATGCGAGAAAATTGTCGAAATAGTCCCCGATAGAGAGACCGAATTGCACTTTAGTCCTTAATAGTTATACGGTTGCATTTTAGTCCTCGAAAGTGGCCAAAAGGTTGCGCTTTAGTCCCAGGTCATGTTTTCCAATAAAGTTGGGGTCAAAACACGATTTTTAATAATTATGGGGTCAAAACATGATTTTTAATAATTCGGTCCCACTATCAGGGACTATTTCGGCAAACATTATGTTATAGTTTGTCCATTAGCTAACCCATAATTGTAGACTTTATTGAAAAACAATCATAAAAAATTGTGTTAAAAATCGTGTTTTGACCCCATAGTTGTTAAAAATTGTGTTTTGACCCCAATTTTATTGGAAAAAATGACCTGGGGACTAAAGTGCAACCTTTGGCCACTTTCGAAGACTAAAATGCAACCGTATAACTATTGGGGGCTAAAGTGCAATTCGATCCCACTATCGGGGACTATTTCAACAATTTTCTCTTATTCGTGCCTAACTTAACTTGGTAATAATAGAAGAAGTTGAGATCATTTAGAGCATTCGCAGCAGATGCCTCAAATCACTTCCTATTCTATATCTAGAATAGGGAATTTGTAAAAACATTGAAAAGACACAAATATCAGATTCCATATTCTATAAAAATCCTCAAAAAACTTTCTCACCAAAGCTCACCAAGCCTATTTTTGCACCATCCTCAAATATGTACTTTCACAATATAATATTATATCTTTTCATTTTATTTTTATAAATATATTGATTGTATAAATATATTTCATATTAGATCTAAAAATTTATATTGAAGTTTAAAAATATAAACTTATTTTAAATTTTATTATTTTTATTTTCTTTTTTTAAATAAAAAAACTAATTATTAATTATTTCTAATTTTATAATTTTCATCTTTATATTAAAATGATTTGAGTTTATCTTCGACATTTAAATAATTGGAGTTGTCTTCAACTTGGAGCTAAAAATATTAAAAAGATTGATTTGAGGAGTATAAATAGGGAATCTGACTTTGTATGAAATGTTAAAAGTAAATCCTAAATTTAATAAAGTGGTATCAGGAGTTGATTTTAGGGCAGGGGCGAAACCAGGATGAAAATCAAGGGGGGGCGAATTTTGGGAAAAAAATTAAGGGGGGGCGAAAATAAATAAAAAATAGTTAAAAGTACCGAAAAATTGTTAAAAATGAAGCTAACAAGGCTTGAACCCATGACCTCTACCTTTTGGAGGAAGGAACTAACCAACTAAGCTACACTTACACTTGGTTTGTTAACATTTTTTATTATATATATCACAAAAATTCAAAAAAATCGTATATAAAATAAACGATACCGAAAAATTTAGGGGGGACGAGCGCCCCCCCTCGTCCCCCCCTAGTTTCGCCCCTGTTTTAGGGAAGTTTTATGAGGCATATGGTGCGAATGCTCTTACAACAGTAATCAACTATCTATCATAAGACAAGTTTTTTAGACAATTCTTGAGGATTCATCTCATGCTAGTTTGAAAGGGAAGGTTAATTAAATTAGGCCTGCTCATGAACAATATATCTATTCCCAGCAAAAAAGATGAGATTTATAAAATCAGTAATTACATAGGTAACGAAAGTATGAACTTACAAAATTCATATTAATTTAAAGAATTTAAAGAATATGCACTGCGACCTAAAAATTTTAACAGTGAAAAACATAATTCCTCGGCTTTCGAAACAGAAAGAATGAGACATTCTCATCTCTGCTCAAGCGAACCAAGAGCAATTAGCTGGATGGTATGGATATCATTGCACCAGATGAAAGAAATAATTAGTAAAGAGATGAGCGTTAACGCTAGAGGAACGAATCTTGTTCATCGATATAGAATTCCTTCCTCAGTTTCTGCGAAAACATCCTGCAAGCATCCATGCTGAGATCGATTGCAGCTGAAAGGGCCACAAACAGAGCAGCATCAGCTATGCAAGTTACATGCTTCACCGCTACTTCAACCGTCGGCTTACTCACCTTCCCTTCCCCTTCCACATTTGCACCCATGACAAATCCCCGGATAGGCGATAGTGAATTGAAAGCAGAGTCTTTTACTGCATTGTCGATGCAGAACCTCCCCCCTTTCTTGACATTCATTGTCCCTTCAGCAATTGGAATACCACTTGTGAGGCCCGAGTCAGTAATGAGCTCAAACTTATACCCCAACCCATCGACATGTCCTCTCTCGCGCCATGCCTCAAGGCGTCCCCAGGGCTTCCAGCTACTGACTGATACCCCATTAGGCTGGAGGATAAGCCAAGCTCCAGGATTCGACCTGGAAACACGATCCGAGCCAGGAGAGGCGACAAAGGGAGTGATCATAGACGCAGCTGCAACAGCTGAACCCGAGAGATCATAGATGATTATCATCCACCCCTTCCTTTCCTTCCCTGGTTTTAGACCCTCGCCTGAAAGCGTTCGCATCCATCCTCTATTTTTGACAGAGAAGTCTGATGGAAGAGACCTGATTCAGTTAACCAAAAGGAAAACATTGTTAAAAAACAAATACAAATTATAAAAATCGATAGCGATTAACGACCAAGAAGAATGATTAATGTAACAGGCTAACAGCTAATCATAGTTTAACAAAAACAACAAGTCAATGAGGAATATGAACTTATTATTAGCACACGCACTTTGAAACTAAAATCTCTGCACATGGAAGAAGAATCAAAGGTTGTACCACATGAAAGTATATCTACAAGAGAAGATAATGGTAGTTTTTAATTGTTCAGACTAAACAAAGCAGACACATTAAAAATTTTCTTGCAAATGCATTATAAAACAAAGGAACATAGATCTTGACCATCAGACCATGGCTTATGAAATTAACGTCACACTTAAATGGCTACTTAAAATTTGGAGTAGCCGATCAATGGCTCAATAGCCTAGTTGTATCTAACTCGGGCTTTTATGAAGAGGTCTCGGGATGACGGGATTAACTTTTTTAAAGACATATTATTTCAGATTTTCTTTGAAGCACCTACTCTAACTACAGAACCAATCCTTTTGTTATTTTACAGTACTAAAATAAATATGAAAATTAATCTATAATAGTCATAAATAGTTGGTGAGTAGTTGTAACGAATTGACTACTATATAAGGAAAAATACTTAAAAGAATTAAAGAAATGTAAAACGAACAAAACAGGTTAGAGAAAACAACAAATTAATAACACAGCTCATCAACTATTATTATCAATTAATAAACAAGTGCATTATAGGATAAAGAATCAAAATTATTTCATACTAAAATAGTAAAATATACACCAAAAAAAATCAAGACTCACCTTGACCGATTATTCCGGTCCGGGCTAAATTTGCAACTAAAAACCGGCTGTCTAATATTCCCTTGGATCTGAAAAACCACCGGACTACATTCCGGTTCACCCCCAAACTGGAAAACGAACCGAGGATCCGGTTCAGACCGGACCATGACATGAATCTTTGAACCCGGTTTACCATCTTCATCACCAAGCTTCATCCACCCATTCTGATACACAACAGGCTTCACTTGTGCCCCATTACTAAGGTCAATTTTGATCCTCACTTCCCCCAAAAGCTTCCTACTTGTGACCCCACAACTCCGCCCGATACGTCCACTGAAAACCGTGACTTTCATGGTCACTGGCTTGCCAGAGAGCCGGTGGAGAGTGGTGGGGTCAAGGTGGAATCCGGCTGAGTTGTTGGTTGTATCGGGCGGAGACAAGTCGGTCGATACAGTTGTTGAAAGTGGAATGAGAGCAGTTTGGGTTGGGAAGCTGCTAAATTTGAGCTTAGCATAGCATGGGGGGTTGGAAGGGTGCACCCCTGCTGAACCGGCCGGTTTAGTCACCGGTGGAAGCTTCAATGCCAATGACTCAATTATCAAGCGAACAAAAGGGCATGGATCCATGATTATGATTCTTGTTCTGCAACAATTTTGTTGGATTTTCTTGAAATTTTGTTGGGTTTTCTTGAAATTCTGAGAGAAATGAAAAGTGGAGTTGAAAACAGAGGATAAAAGAAGAAGAACAAGAAGGAGTAGTACTTGTACTATGTTATATCGTGCATGGATTTGAAGGTTGTCGGCTGAAGATGATGCTTGTTTTTTTTTAGTATTAAATTAGAAACTAATACTATTATCAATAATGTTGGTTCTTGAAATTATTTAATCTGCCTATCTGGATTGTTAAAAATACTCTGTTCTTTCTTATCTTGGAAAAGTGCTTCAACTAAGGTATCAAAAGATTTACTAACTCCAATTTTCCGATGTGATTTCTCTAATACTATTATTTTTTTTATACTCCTTGTAAGATAAAATTCAATGGATATTTAATATATTTCGTAAAAAGTTTTGCATGTAATGTAATAGAAAATTTGTCGTAAATAATTTGTTAGTATAATACAAAAAAAGAATATAAATCTGATATATATTTTGAACCATCACATCAAAGTCGTTTGGGGTGTCCATGATTATGCGTTATATATAACTAGCAGTTTGAGTACACTCTCGTCTGTGCAAAGACTTTTTTTTTATATAATAGATTAAAATTATAATTAAAAAGATGTAATTTTATAAAAGCAGAAAACAAAAAGATGATCGTATATATTCCTAACTTATTATTATTTTTTGAATGTTGAACAATTATTATTGTAAAAATAGATGCTTATTTGTAAAATATGATTAAACATATAGGTTTAAATATATATATCATATATATTGTTAAACAAATATTGAATAATTATGTGAAGCGTGGTTTGTTTGTTTGAAGAGTTGTCTATCTGTTTAAGTGACACGTGGCATATTTCATGAATTATTTAAGTTTCATCAATAAATAAATGGCTTTTCATTTTATATATAGGATAGATATAAAATTGGTAATGATTTAAGGATTGAGTGACATGTGTTAGTGGAATTCTTGAAGAGTAATTAATAACTCAATAAAATTTATATTGTTCTTTCAGTTTTACTCTTTGAATATGAAGCTAATTATTATTATAAATAAATTTAAATACGATTTTATATTAATTCATTTGAGATAATCAAATGTTATAATAAGATAATTTAATACAAATTAGATGATAGGTCTTGTTTGTTAAAATTAAATAACTAACTTTGAAATATTGTATTTGACCCCAAATAATTGAAATAGATAGATAAATAAAATTCATTAAAATATTAGTGATCTAGAATGATTAAATTAAAAATTAAAAATTTAAATAAATTGTAAATATCATTAAACAAATATTAAATATCTAATGAACAGGTGTAAATTTCTACTATCTAGAAAGTTAATAATAAGTACATAAGTATAAAATTCAATAAAAAGTGAAGAAGATTATATATGAATTTTATATATACACTGGACTTGCCTAATGTAAGGTCATCTGATTTGTGTGGTTTGTAGTATGTAGACTTTTAAGGTTGCGTCTAGTATAATGGAATGAAATGGGGTAGGAATAAAATAAATAAAGTAATAGAATAGAGAAAGAAAATGAATAAATTAATGAATCTTGTTACTTTGTTTGGTATGTGAGTAGTAATGGAATGCCTGCTGTGTAATGTATAGATGAGGGAGAGTTAATATGTCCTAATTTTTGTAATTTGATTACCTAGTAGAGGTAATCATCCATTACCCCCAATTTGGGAGGAATGGTTATTACCTCAAATGAGGTCATTCAATTAACTAAAGAATGCAATCAAAATTCATTGTTAACTATCAAACTAAGTAATACCAATTAATTTAATTTCATTCATTCCCATCTCATTTCATTCCCACGTACCAAACATAATATGTTTAATTTAAAATTTGTTTAGTGTGTTAAATAAATAATAAATGTCGATAAATAAATAAATAAAAATAACCAATGCTAGTCGCTGGTGAAAAAACTCTCTTAAACATCCTAAAAATATGATCAAATAACTAATTATTTATCTTCTAAAATTATAATTTATACATTATATATATCATGTTTCCAGTTTGCGTAACTTTTTTTCCCAAAGCAAATATTTGGAGTCAAAGCAAAATAGTTGGCTCAAAAATTTGGTGGGTCATAAAGTCAACCACAGTAATTTAATTTAATTGCGACTCCATCACATGAAATGCATTATTTACTGCTCACCTAATATGTTGTAACTGAAGTTGCAACTCTTCTACCAATTCAAAAAGCTACTAGTATAATCAAAGACACATAACATAAGAAACAGTACATAGGTAAACTTCTATCGTGATTATGAGTTTGCCCTCCATCAATACCTTTAAAAAAATTAATTAATCATATGAAATTATCTAATTTAATTTATCTGAATGACGTTATTTATAAATAGCTTTTGTGTGAGACACACCTACCAAATACTCTCTCTGTCCCTAAAAGATTGTCACATTTTAATTTTTGTGGATCAAACATAACAAAATTTGATCATGAATTATTATTAAACGATAAGAAATAATATAGCCTTATGAGATCTTGTTAGATTCGTCTCATTATATACTTTTGAAATATCAACTTTTAATAATTTTTTTGGCATGTAGAATAATAGATATTTACATTTTAAATCGTATTTTGTTGACCATTAAAAGTCAAAATATGACAATCATTTAGGGATGGATGGAGGGTAGTAGTTATGGGTTTATCTCCTACTACAAAAGGAAAAAAAGAAGTAGTAATCTCTTTATGTATATGCCAAAAACATTGTTATTCGACTATATTTCAATAGTTAAGTTGATAGATTTTGTGTGTTTAATTGATATGTATAAAAATTATTACATAAATATTTAACGTATATAAGATACTAAAGTTGGGATTAAAAAACTAATAATCAAATCAAAATTATATATAAATAAATATTTTTGGACGAATGATTGATAAATCTCAACATAAATCCGTTATTGCTGTACTGTGTATCTCCGAACGAAAATGATTGCTACCCGGCCTAATTATTATTTGAGTCTCATACTCACTTTTTTTTTCTTTCTTTTTCTGGTAAATTAGCGATGAGGTGAGATTCGAACTTAAGATTTTCTGGTCATTAGAGAGAGCCTCTTCCGAGAGTCTCTTCCATTAGGCTATTTAATTACTCAGACTCTTAATAATATATCAATCCCTCACAAATGCATGTTATGTTTTAAATTTTAATAATTCGTTTCTAAATTTTGTATTTAAAATATGCGTACCTTTTTGTATAGAATTGTTTAAAATATATATTAATATATTAGTATTTTTTTAAATGTAATTTAACATTAATAGTATGATATTTTAGATTCATAACAATGTCTTATATATACTTTAACAAAATTTCAATTTATTAACTTTCACAATAATAAAAGTATAGTTACATATCCATTTCAATTTATTAACTTTCACAATAATAAAATAAAGTAGTTACATATCATAATATTAATAGAATTTCAGACATAGTTTAGTGGTAAGTGACAAGATAATTGAGATACACACTTAATATTACCAAGTCGAAAGGCATTACTACTTAACTAAAATATTATTAAAATTGCTTCTAATTTTGTATTTATTGGTCATTGTAAGCAATATCCTTACAACTCATCTTGTCATCAAGAAATTAAACATCTTGTCCATGGGGCATAGCTCGAATGGTCACGGGTTTCACTATAACAATATACTTCTCCACAAGTGTATACGTATGAGTTCGATCCACGACAAGTGTATGAGTAACTCTGTATTTGTTTAAGGGAGGACTTACTTG
Source organism: Echium plantagineum (assembly GCA_003412495.2). Taxonomy (NCBI): domain Eukaryota; kingdom Viridiplantae; phylum Streptophyta; class Magnoliopsida; order Boraginales; family Boraginaceae; genus Echium; species Echium plantagineum. The sequence goes on from CM016564.1 coordinate 14,726,288, forward strand.
TGGGTGGTTACCCAGAGTCTGGGTACTCTTGAGGTGGAGTACCGAACCGCTAGAGGCACATCCCAAATTTACCTCCTCTGTTGGGCGATGGATTAACCAAGCGGGGAAGCTTAAGATGAGCGTATCATTCTTTTTAAGAAATTAAACATCTACTATTAATCGAACACAAAAAAGAAAATTAATAGGACTCCATATATCTTAAAATTAACTTCCCAAAATAGACAAGCAGTCGATGGACCCATAAAAGCTAAGGGGGCCAAAACCAGCTAAGATTTAGCTGTCATGATGTTTTCAAATAGTGTAATATGCTGGATTGCTTAGTAGAGTTTGGATTATATACATTTCAATATTTCATTCCATTTTTATGTTTGTTTGGTCGTTGGAGATATTAAACACATGATAGCTACAAATTTCTTACCAAATGTCTCATCCTCTATAGACTATTAGCAATCTTATCTATTTATAATGAGTTTTCTAGCGGCGGCCTCACTAATAATTATCGTAAGGCATAATGAGTAGCTAGAACGTTCTTCCAATTTTAATTGTTTTGTTTACATGAATATTTCTCAAATTCAGGCGCTCTAAAAGAGGCAACATGTAATACTGTTCATCCCAAACTCTTTATAGTTTGATTTGCGTCTTAAAAAAACGCTCAAATCCTTTCTTGTTTGTAATGAGGGATCAATTCTCATTAATTAACTTTCCTTATTTAGTTTGTCTTTTGTCAATTCTACATATGATGTTTATATGATGTCAGTTGATTATGAGTTTGCTGTTTAATAAGTTTATAACTACAAAACGTGTTTATGTTTTCAACTAAAATTATATATCATTTAGGGACGAAGGGAGTATTATTTTTTCAATAAAAAAGTTAAAATATACCAATCATTTAGAAACGAACAGAGTATAATTTTTCCAATAAAAAAGTAGTTGTAACAAATTATCTTTTGAAAATTTTGAGATGGAGTACATGCATAGAATCAGGATATGTATCTGTCAGTTTTCCATTCCAACTATGTGGTTTACTTGTTAAATCCAATTACAGTTGTTAAATCATTGTCGTTTCCTCGAGTTCTTAGTTTATTTTGATCTTATTAATTTCCAAACGGAAAATTAAACCTATCTATTCAAAGTTTGAAATGCTTCTTCCAATCCTATTTAACTGTTACTCTCTTCGTTCCAAAAAAATTGTCACATGTTAATTTTTGTTAGTCAATCTTTTAGGGACGAAGGGAATATATATTACAGTTCATGAACATACTTTTTACTATATTTAGTTAAATGTTTTAATTGTCTATAAACACCATGTATATAGTACATAAAAGTTTACACCGTGAATCAATTTTGGTTCAGTAATAATTACATTATTCATCGACTATATAACATGTATTTTTAATAATAAAAAACTAAAAAGAAGTACATTTTTTTAAGGAAGTTGAATCTTTTCATTAGTAACAAATTATTGGCTATCTAGATTGATGTAAGTTGAAGAATGTACGTACTCGAAAGGGGACCAAGGTAAGGGAACATGAAGCCATAAGCAATCTCTACTGTCGATATTTCCACAAAGTTTGCCTCTGTCTAGGAGTATTCGAACTCGTGATATCGAAATATCTACACCTATCGCAAACTGTACAATTCGACCTGCCTACTAATAATACGTACAGGAAAAATGCCTCTGTTGACCCTAACGTGGAGGAATACATATGAATGTCCTTTTCTCCATCTTTTACTATAAATATATAATAAATTCCAAAGCGGCTGATTAATCATGATTGTAGATGAGATCAAAATAAATTTAATTTAAGAAGCATGCAGATAATATAGAAAGCAATATATAGAAGTAGGACCATTTTTTATAGTATTTCCTTAAAGATGATGAGATGTTATCGAAGCATGTAATGAAAAGGGAAAGGAGTCCTTCAATTTTATGGATGTCCCATTATGGTTGTTGCATTCATACGTTACCAACTCTATTATTATCGCAATTATTATTATCTTTAATTCATGGCCGTCAGATTAATAATGTCTTCTGATTTTGTTCCTACAAAATCAGATTAAATTCATATATCATCAATTTATTATATACATGCACTGTTTTCTCCTTAATTAATTTATTTATTTTTTGCTATACAAATGGCCTAGTGGTACTTAGTTACAAATTAAATTCTATAATATATTTTATGTTCTATTATTGATGATTTAGTCTACTATTCAAGTGAAGATGACAATTGTACATTAATAAGATTTATCGATAAATACGTACAAAATGATTAGATTTAGTTAAAATTCTGATGTTATTGGGATTTGAAAATTTTATGATTAATGAAGAACAGAGTTATATATCAAAGAGGAAAACTAGAAAAAGATACAAAATATAAATTGCCCACTCATTTAAATTTTACGTGCTCGTTTAATTTAGCATGACGAGTTTACTGAATAAGTAGAAGAAATGAGAGAATAATCAATAATAAAAAGATTGTTACTTCGTCATTAGAATATACAATGTCATTCATTGCTAATAATTAGTACTCTGTATAATACTCTCCACTTTCAAAAGTCAAACATCAATGTCCTCCAAGTTCAATAACTTTATTATGAAAGAGTAGAGATTGATTGGTCCCGTAACATATGTTAACGGTAAATAATTAGAGTGCAAAATATCAACAGTCTCGTTTCTTTACGCAATTCATGAATTCGACTTACATAAAGAACTACTTTGTACTTATGAAATGGTTAATAGACATGCTTTAGTCTTCTCATTAGGTGAGACACATTAAAAAATTCAGCTCTTTGTGCACTTCAGGACAGGAACGGATGCCCGTTAATGTAATGGTTTAACTCTTTCCAAAGTAGATGATTGCTTAAAGTTTTGTTTCAATAAGGCTTATGTATTACCCAAGTTTTTATTTAACAAGGTAGTTTTCTAAAATTTAGTAATCATCATATGTTTCCACATAAGAGAGACCCCCCACCCCCACCCCCACCCCCTCACCAATGGTATGTTTGTCCTACGACCCTCAAGTTGTTACATCAATTATAACGTTCTAGAAAACATACCATTTACATTGCTTGCAGTACAAATAATCCAAAAACTGACCATGAAAATTTGTCTTTGGACAAAAATTTCTTGACAATTAACGAAAGAACCTAAGCAGAAAACACCATAATGCTTGAAAACACATTTCATAGGATACATATGTCTCTGAATTGTGTAGTGTAATCGTTATCGATCGATCATTCATGGAGTGGGGTAAGGTGGTAGTATGGGGACCCAAAGGGGGGGGGGGGCAGTGGTCCTGAACAACTTGCACTTTAGTTGTCTAATTTTTGCCAAAGTGTGTTATTGTTGTGTGCATGAATCCAGTACTGCCAGCCAGGCGAACCCCCCAAATGTGCAAGCATGGATGACCAATTGTTGTCCCCACGGACATAACCTACTGATAATAGGTGAGTAATAAGGTGTTCGTAGTGGAGACATTATGATATCACGGATTCAAATCCGTGTTGAGATAATATTTTGATAAATATATATTATGAGAATAACTTTTGATTTTGTACGTGTCACATTGATCATCTCCTTTACAGAGTTGCTACTATGCCATACTCCGTTTGTAGATTTATGGAATTTCATGTTAAATATTACTAACATATTTAGCTTAATTAAATTATTTATTGAACATAAAATGTAACAAGTAATTTGAAATCGCATAAATATATTTTATTTCTAGTATCAATCCTGTTATTCAAGGGCGAAACCAGAATGAAATTAAAGGGGGGAAATTTTAAGAAAGAATTAAATAGGAGGGGTAAATTAAATAAAAAAATAGTTAAAGTATCAAAAGATATGTCGAAGAAAAAGTTAGAAGGACTTGAATACATGACATTTACCTTTTAAATGAAAAATCTAATCAACTAAACTATACTTTTACTTGTTTAATTACACTTTTTATTATACTTATTACAAAAATTTGAAAAATCACCTATAAAATATAACAATACCAAAAATTTAAGAGGACCAGTGCCCCTACCCATCCGTACCCCTAGGTCCGCCCCTAGTTTCATTGGATACAATGAACAATGGCCACCCACATATTTTTCAATTTTATCTAGAAATTGGATGGTTGACAAAGGCAGATGAGTATGTAGATCCCACCACCTTGAGGTTTTGCATGATTAAGACTAGTAATTAAGAAAGGTGCATTGATTTTGCACTAAATTTGATGCAAGTCAAGCAAAAGCTCATGGTAGTTAAGAAGCATATAAAGTGACCCTACGATGGGAGATTTCAGCTTCCGGCACAATTATTATTTGTGATGCAAAACGTAAGAAGTGTAATAATTATATGAGCTACTATTTCCTTCACGAGGACATTCATGGTAACTTGGTAAGTACCAAATATTTGGGAAAAGATAACAATGTTACTTTATGACTTAAGGATGATATCATCACATTGTATTAATGACTCATGAAATTTTGATGAAGTCTTACCGGTCGTTCGTCAAGTACGCATTAATAGATCTCAAGTTAAAGGAATACACTCTCTCAGTTTTTTTGTTATCGTTTTAGTCTAAATTCTTTTTATTTTTTTAGTTGTCGTTCTAGTATAATTAATGGCAATTTCACATTTTCAATTTATTTTTTGCTTACTTTTTTTATTGAAATTATCAACCATCCGATAATATGATGACAATTAATTGTCAATTCACATTTTTAATATACTTTTTTATTACTTTTACTTTTCTTAATTGCAAATTGCTAAAACGACAACTAAAAAACAGAGAGAGTAATTTCTATGCAAACCATGAGAATCAAATAAACTATAGTACAAGTTCAACTATTACACCAAGTTGACCATCATTGCTCGCAAAATCGCATCTATTTTCTTAATATTACTAGACGTTACGTTAATTTAGTTAACCGTCCAAGTTTAGCATTTTCTTGATCTTGTCTCGGTAGCAGAACATGTAGTTGTTTGACCACATTCTTTTGATTCACAGATTTGGCTGATCAAAGTATAAGTAGTAGCACCATTTGGTTTATTACAAAATTAATTACAGAGTTAGATTAATTAAGGTCAACTTAACATATATTATGCGATCAACAGACCATATTATTTGAAGTTGGGAATCTTAAAGACATTGACTAACTAACGAGCTAATGATAGTCAAATGATTGGCACATGTAAAGATCTCTTCAAGATTTGACTATTATCATACTATCACTCTACTTTCTTTAATTCGGCCGAACTACATGCAATTTCGACTATTTTTTAATTACAAATTATTTAAAACTAACTTAATTAGTAGGATAATAGGTATATACCAACTATTATCTGGGTTGTCTATCCAAGTACATGCAGAACAAAAATGATTCCCAAGGACAAAAATTTGTATAGATCGAGAGACGAAGTCGTTTATTGTCAATCAGACACTTTAATTTATTACGAGACGAAGTTGTTTATTGTTAGCGAGACGCTTAAATTTACTTCTTTATTGAAAACTCTCCATACACTTTCTCACAAATCACAATCATGTTTTATTGTCCATATATTTGACCAATGCCCTACATGGTCATCATCCATGAGATCAGTCTCCCAAGTGTACAAACAACCATGTTACATTGTCTATTTGAGTCACTAATATAATTAATTAATTAACTCTTCTAAATGCCAATAAAGGCTTGAATGAAGCCTTGAATATCTCATGTAGAAAAATATTTGATTTTTTCATTCCACACTGGCATGGCCCATTATATAGCCTTTAAGGCTTTAAATTAATATCACCAGCCCATCTTATGGGCCTATCCAAGTAGAAAATTTTGCATGTCTTTTTAGTAAAGTTGAGTTTTACAGCACCTTTATTTAAAAGTTGCACATGGAAACTGGACCTTCGGTGGGCCAGCTTCACTAGTCCGGCCCGCCCCCTTAGGCCCCATATTTGGCTCCTAGTTCGTTATGGAGTGGGCCGGATAGGGGCCTAGGTTTTGACCCCATGTGTTGGCCCGGTTTGAGGAGTACTTTGATCAACACAATGTTCAAAATATTGAATTGTTGTCAAATATCACCAAACAAACCCACCATACGCCCACTCTTAATTTAACATGCTCGTCTTTGAAATTAATTGAACTGTTTTAATTTTACAATCTAAAATGATTTTCAACCAAGTCAACTGAGATTTGAGAATTGGGGATGTCAAGAACGGAAAGATTTGGTAGGTCGCCAAGCCCTCAATTTTTTGAGAAGGCTTTCTCGTTGTCGTAACGAACTCTGATTGTTCTTTGAGTTGACCTTGACCTGAGTTTTTGCCAGCTTCCACAAATAATTTAATGGATTTTCTTTCGATATTTGAAATCACTCGTTATAAAATATTAATATGACATCATCCACATGAGAATGTAAAAGAGGAAAATATAAGATAGAGAATATAATTTATACTTCTCATCGTTAGTTAATTATTCATGAACATAAAAATTTAAATTAATAATCATGATTTTCAACGGGGAGTATGAGCGTATGACACATACATTCACGAGTCCAACTATACCACTATTTTGTTCATATACTCAAACACTTCCTATTCCATCATTTAATCATAACTAATTTAATGCTTTTCAAAATATAATTTTAATCATAAATTATTTCATATACATTATCAAAAAAAATTAGAATAAAAATTTCTAACAAACATTGTTAACAATATCAATTTTCTATGTTTCTAAAAAATAAATTAATTTGTAATTAAAATTTAATATTAACTTCTAAAATCGTCATTTAAATTAAAGTGAAGGGAGTATATTATAACACAATGAATGAATATACTATAAAATGCCATTATTCCATATGGGCAAAGATGTCCAATGATTAAATTACACTTTCCATCTACCAAATGGTGACTCAGATTTGGATGTGTCCTAAATTCAAGCCTTATCTTCTGTCTTGTAGAATGGGAAAAGCTCTTTAGATGATTTCCATCCATATATCAATATGTACTCTAAACAACTATATCCATTACCTAGTCACCAATCTTCCATTTACAACCATAATTCACCCCCCCCCCTATCCCCTACACCCCCCCCCCCCCCCTAAATAAGTCAAATATTGATTAAAGTATATATATGTTCCCTCTCTAGATATCACACAAAAAACACAACCTCATCTCTTCATATTTTTCTTTAGTTTTGTTGTTCCTATGGCTAAAGCTACCCAAAAAGACAACCTTAATCAAAATGTTGAGTGTGCTCCATATCACCATGTAATGGAATCTAGCAATTCTTTGTCAGATGATTCCATTGGAGAGAACTCAGATGATGATTGTGCAACATCTTTTTCGGATTTGGAAGAGGATGCATCTTCTTCTTCATCTTCCTCTTCCTCTGCTCGCTTATTCGAGTTGTCTAGCCTCATGACTCAACTTCCCATCAAGTAAGTGTTCCTAGTCACGGAATCAGAAATTTTATATAAATAACGAATAAATTAATACTAGACATGAACTAGTGCTAGACATGTTAGAAGGACAATTTAAAGGAGCCAACTATATATTTTTTGAAGAACACTAGCGAGAAACTTTTTCTACTAGGCTATTCGATTAACTAATTTTTATTTTATTTGTATGAGCAGGAGAGGTCTTTCAAAGTATTATCATGGAAAATCACAATCTTTTACATCTTTGAGAAGAGTTGGGAATCTTGAAGATCTTGCAAAGAAAGAAAGTTCATATAGTCAAAGGATGAAGTCTTGCAAAAGCTATGGATGGGGTTTAAATGCTAGAAAATTTGGCCCAAAAGCTACCATTTCTAAGAAATCATCAACTACTAGGAAATCCAGTTTTTCTTCCAAAGGAGGTTGTAATAGATCTTCTATGTCCACATATATTGAAAACATATGCAGTTTTCAGTAACAAAATGTTTTTAACTTTTTAGAGTGAAAATGTATATATACTGTTAGCTTAAATGAAAAGAAATGTTTTGAAGTTTTATGTTCTTCATTTCGACTCGGATCATTAATCATTATTTTAACAAATCCACAGAAGTATCTGAAGGCTGAGTTGTCTGAGTTGTGCTGCACATGTTAAAGCTAAAGCCTTAATTTTATATACGCATTAATATCTTAATTGATAACATATTAAAATACTAAAGTGTCTAACAGTCTTGCCTCACCTCGCTAAGAAGCAAATATTATATAGAGAAAATAGTTAACAGACAATCTCTAATCCGGCAGATTGGCAGTGATAAATCATTAAAATTATGCAGTAGTAGTATTTGATGAGATCCTAAGCAGATCTGTTTAGAGTTGGAGTCCTCGGGGTTTTCCCACTAAATAGTTGATAGGTGAAATTACTATTTTGCCACTCCATGAACCTCCCTCAATGATCACACTTGCAAATATAAGGGCATAATTGTAATTTCACTACCAAAATCACTATTTGGATGTGCATAACAGATCAGTTCATAATTATATCAGATGTCAACAATAAAAATATAAAATGCAATAGATTATAACAAGATTAAAAATTCTAAAGATACAAAGACATTCTTGGTTTCCTTTTGAGTATCACAACATGTCTAACTCAAGGTTGCCCCCACAAGAAAAAAGGTCAAAATGTGAAGGCTAAGAATTATCATAGTCAGCTAGCCATCCAAGCTGTGGCAGGTAGGAAAATGAATTAGATGGGCATCTCCACTATAAGAAGTGAGCTCTATATTTTATAAACAGGTGTGATCCCTAGCAAATCGAAACACTTTCTCATCACAACGGCAGTAGCCTCGCATAGCAGTAGCCGGCTAGGCTCCTCTGCTGAACCGACAACCTAAAACAACATCAAAGAAGGAAGGGCATCAGAGGAACCAAACATCTCATAACGGACTTTCAGTTGAGTGAAAATACAACCAACTATTACTGCGTATATAGCAGGAATAGTCCAGAAAAGTTATTTTACATGGCCATCAATTGGAAAAAATAGACATGTAATAGAGACCACGAATCTTTGTTAAAAGTAGTACATAGCACGATTAATAAAAGGCAATAGAAGCCACCATTTGGTACTTGGTAGTATAACAAAAATGGTTAGGGACAGCGCTAGTAGTTTTATAAGCTCAGGAAAAGGACTATAATCTAAATGACGGAACATAGACTGCAGTGAAATGAATGTATGTAACATCATGATGCTTCATTATCAACTTCAGTGCAGCCTATCGACTTACCCGTGATTTCAAGTGAAAACCAAATTATAAATAATAACATTGTAAAACTAAAAATTCTTTTTGTCCAAGCACATAATTATTCATGTGATAGTTAAATGTGCAGTACAAGAGGCTCAACATGAGGGAACACATATTAGTAAAATCAGAGTATAATCGACAGATGAGTTTCATTAATACTCGTATATCTTAGTCAGAGAAATTACATACCTGACAGTTGGTATAAAATCTGGTGAAGTCTTCTGACAAATTATACAAATATTCACACAATATGTTTGGAAACAAATTTGTGCATGCTTCTTCCACTATCTGAAAATTCAAAGTACAGGAAGTATTGCAACTTAGAATTAAAATGAAAATTGAATATAAACCTAAAAGCAGCAAAAGAGAAGTAGAAGTCATATACAATAATTGTCGTATCAATCTTTTACCTCAGCAAACTGAAGCAAGTGCAGTCCGAGTACGCGTTCATCCGCATGAGCCAAATCTATTGTGCCGCTCTGCTCAGTTTATAAAAGGGCAAACAAAAATAGGGGCATCAGTAATGACATATAACAGAAAAGGAAGGAATATATTTGATAACATTCTTAAATGTGTATACAGTACATGCAACAAAAAAGAAAGAAAAAAAAAAGAGTACTCTTTCCATCCCCAAAACCATTTTTTAACTTTGATATATTGACTTTTCAAACTTTGACCCCATATTTCTTAATATGTTGTACATTATCTATTGAAAAGTATTATCATAATGTAGTATTTTCTACCTATTTCACAAATTACGTTATAGTTTTAATTAAAATAGAAGCTATGTGATTCAATTAATGCAAACTGGATGATCTTTTGGGGATCGAGGGAGAGAGTGAGAGAAGCAGCAACCACTCAATTAAGCAAGTGGCAGATGACCAAGTGGACTGCTAATAAACATAAAGTACATAAAAATTCTACCTGCTTAAGCTCCTCCATGTCTCTACCGGACTTTCTGATAATTGAACAAATTCGAGCATGTGCATACAGCAAATAAACAGCAGTGTTTCCCTGGTAAAAGAAACATCAGAGGTGCATTCCTCCCTAGGGACCACAAGTCAAAAAACATCGTCTAAATTTTTTTTTTAAAAGTACCTTGTCGTTAAGCATCTGATCATAATTAAATGTGTAGTTGGTTAGTCTGTTGTTCTTCAAGTCAGCATATCTAACAATTACGAAATACAATACAGGTCATGAACCAAATAGAATATATATATATATGAAATAAATTATCACAATGCCATCGGATACTTCCAACGAGGATTAACTACTCCCTCCAATCCAAAACAAATGTCTTTTTAGACATTTCACACAAATTAAGAAACAATCATTACATTCACACTTTTCATCTATGCCCCTATAAACCAATCATTAATAATCCAATTATCACTTAACTATATGATGCAATCATTACTTTTTTTGAGTTATTCTATGCAACTAGGGATATTAAAGGAAAAAGTGGTCTATTATACATTGGTTTATGTAAAAAGACATTTGTTTTGGATATTGTTGAAATGTCTAAAAAGACATTTGTTTTGGATTGGAGGGAGTATATGACTTTCGAAGAAAGTTTGGCATAAATTATAACAATGCCACCGGGATACTTACTTGACAGCCCCATAGCCGATTGCTTCAGCAGTTTTATCAACCTCCTCCTCCGACCAATCCTTACCCTTACCTAATTAAATTTTACAGCAGTAAAGCGAAAAACAGTTTATACACTTTTTTCATCATCTAGCTATAGAAGGATATCAAATATGCAAAGCTACTCTTGTACTTTCAGTAACAATGCAATGTCACAATGATAATCTTCAAGTACATCAGTAGATGACAAAAGGAACAAGGAACACATGCAGAGCATATATGATCTTAAGAGTAGATAGGATAATAAACAATGCATACATGTATACCTCTTTCTATGAGAGTATCTTTGCATCGAGTTTTTGCTTCATCCAAAAGGTCAACTAGTTTAACCACTTCTGTGCTTCTAGTTCTGAATCTCTTTCCATCTTCTCCTAATACAAGACCAAATCCTACATGACTAGCTTTAGGGTACTTCTGATCCTCTGCTGGAAGCCAACCTGCACGTTTTGCAGCCTATAGGGAAAAGATCGAGAAAATGAATAGTCATTCTAATGGTGCCAGTGTCAAACCTAGACAAGCAAAAACACACTATGCTGACCGTAAAGAACATATCAAAGTGGTCTTTCTGGCCAACATCGGTAACATATATTATCCATTCTGCATTTTCTTCATTAAGTCGATACCTACAAAAAGCACACAGAAAGCCACCACCATAAATAAGCATATCCACCTCATGAAATAACACTATGTCATAATGAAATAATTAAATATTTCAAGTGCAAGCAAGATTCGGAAATAATTACCAGAAAATCATGTTGAAATTACAAGCCAACAGATTTATTTAAAGAAAATCAAATGGCAAAGTGAAGTACAAGTCATTTAAGAAAATAGAACTTACCATAGAGCAGTCAGATCAGTTGAAGCATAATTAAAACCACCGTCTCTTTTCACAACAATGAGAGGGATGTTTTTCCCTTCGATAAAAATCACACGAGCGCCCTCACTATCTTCAACCAACCCCTTTTTATTCAGGATATCTAGTGTCCCAGGAATATAAGGGTTATAAAAACTTTCCCCCTAGGTAAAAGGAAAAGAAAAGAAAAACTAAGAAAACAGAGTAAAGGTAAATTCCTCTGGTATGTTTACTTTACTGTAAAACATTTCAATAAGGACAACAATTATCTGTACTTCAAACCATATATGTATAACTAACTGTACTAATTCAGTTGAAGTCATTAATATAAATAGAGTCAACACAATACCTTTTCCTCAAGATGAACTCCAAGTCTCTTATAAACTTTCTCGAAGTTCATTCGACTAATTTCACATATTTGAGCCCATGCTTTCCTGTACTTCTCTTGTCCACCCTGAGATAATATAACCAATGGAAAGGGAAACAAAGTTATTATGACTTGGAGAGACCAATAAATGCATCTCTGTTTCCATATATAAAATGAGTTCAGGTTTTATTGGGCATTTTAGCAAATGCTAAATTAGCACATACTGATTGTTCATGTAATGCTATTACCTGAAGACTGACCACTGCCTGCTGGGCCCTCTCCTTGAAATCAGGATCATTGTCAAATCTCTGTTTTGATGCCTTGTAGAAGGCCTGAAAGTACGAGAGCATTGCTATGTAACATTATGGGCCATTCATGATCTATTACTTAAACAAGAGGGCATGGATGTATTTCCATTTTCAGAGTTCAGACCAAGTCTTGAACCAAACAAAACTAACAGTATTTGCATCTAGAGGCAAAACTTGTGCAGATGCATTATACAAATTGTAATACGAGAAGAATGATGGAGAAAAAGTAGCCAAATAATGACAGAAATACTTTTACTTCAGGAACAAGATAGCATATAAGTTGACTGCTAATCCTTATCTAAATCCATTTTTATATAGACTACAGAATTTGACACAGCAGTAAGTTTTTACTCTCAGATACACTAACACAGTTATATGATTTTATTAAAAAAGTATTTATGAGGACATAAAATGAGGCATGATGTATGCTGGAGTGTACTTCACTCACCTCTAGATCACCAATTGCTTGATCATTTAAAGCTTCCCAATCTGGAAATTTCTCAAATAGATATTCGATTAACATCCCAAACTGCAAAAGATAAATAGATCTTTAAGGTGCAGTATATATGAAGATGAGTATTCTCGGCATAATTGTTAAATGAAGGATTTGAAATAAGCCAACTGAACCAAGTGAGCTTAAGACTATGGAAAATGGAAAACATAGAGGGCATGTTTTTTTTAAAATTTTATAATGCAACCTCAATGGGTTATTCTACAAATAGTTAAACAGGATAAATGTATGAAGTTACCTGGGTACCCCAATCCCCAACATGATTTCTTCTTAACACTTTAACATTGGAGAACTCTAACATTCGCGCAAGAGTATCTCCAATGATGGTAGATCTCAGGTGACCAACATGCATTTCCTTCGCAATGTTAGGGGATGAGAAATCAACAACTGCAGTGTTTATATTTAGCTTTGGCGCCCATGTCTCAATCCCATTTTTCAGCATTTTATGAACACTCTGCGGAGCATATAACATTTTATAACCAGGTATCTAAAAGATAAATCTAAACCAGCCATCATGTTAGTCATGGATCATGACCATGAAGTACCTTAGCTATCCACGCCTTCGACAATTTGACATTAACAAAGCCAGGCCCTGCAATGCTGCATGACTCTATCATCTCTGATTGGGGTAGATTGCTCATGATAGCCTGGAAGAATAAATAGTGGGTGAACAGTTTGCTAACAAGCATCGAAGCATAATTTGAACGTCATCCATGTGTATGTCTTACAGTTATAGCACTACCTTTCCAAGGGGCAGAGGACTTGTGTACTGAGTTCCCTTGTCTTTAATCTTTTTCCATAGACCCATAGCATTGTTGCTAGAAACCAGAAAGACATTGTTTCACATTTAGACACACCATTCTAGTTATTCTGATATTATAACCTAATCTACCTAGTTCTTCAATTTAGATGACAAACCGTACCATTGATAGTCACCAAACTTTGGTGGACAAGGGGCAACAAGAGGCTCAACATCGGGTTCCTCCGGAACAGTTACTGTGAGTGATAGTTCAAACAATTTTGCCACTGTCTGCTTTAAACTTCCCTCGAACGTCTCCTATTAAGTAACCAGACATTAACAAAATTATATCGCCAAGCGAATCTGGACCATGACCGCATTCTCCTTAAGCCTGATCCCTTTTTCTAAATTATAAAGGAAATCTCACACATAATGACCCAGCAAAATGTTAGACTACCATGTTTACATGAACAATGATTAAACATCCTTCTAAAGCAGAACACCATAGTAATAGTTTCAGCCATCCAAATTCTTGCTGATAACTAACAACTAGCTGAAATGTCTACTACATTCATGATCAAACATCAATAATCCGATGACACATTTTATCCAGGACATACTTTTTAAAAGTTAGCAAATTGTGACCGTACTAAAATTGTGCATTAACACATCACATCTCCAAACTTAATCCTATGCTTCAAAAGTGAAACTACATTCTAAATCACTACTCTTAGGTTAACATATTACGACTTCACAAACTTACAGTAGCCATTGTAGAAATCGCCTGATCCTTCAACACAGAAAACAATCTTGTCGATTTACGTCCAATAGTATCTGTCTAGTTTCACAACAAACACAGTACAATTAAACAATTGAAGTTCAACCCCAAGAACCTGACTGTCTTCCAATTAAAAACATGAATTCAAAAAACAATCAATATCAATAAACCTACTACCAATAGATTAAAACATGCTAAGCCTAATAATCCCGTAGTTCTGAACTTTGATGTTCAGACTTTTTAAATTTTGACCTCAAACATTTTTCAACATGTTTCATAAAATTCAGTAGCAATTATCAAACGTTAACATTGTTATATATGTTGCACACAATGTCGTCGCGATCTTACCAAAATAACATATTCTTTATATATGTTACACAAAATGCAGCCACCATTTTACCAAAAGATAGCATTTTTCTATATGTTGCATAAACTTTAGTCACAATTATATTCAAAAGATAGCATTTTTCTACATGTTACATAACCTTAAGTCAAAATTTTACTAAAAGATAGCATTTTTACATATGTTGCATAAACTTTAGTCACAAGTTCATCAAAACATAGCACTTTTATATGTGTTGTATAAAATTTAGTAAGAATATTATCAACAGATAGCATTTTTCATTACAGTAGTGCTAATTTTGATCCAAATGTGTGTCAATTAAGGCAGTCAACATATGTTAATTTTGAAAATTGGAAAACAAAGTGGACAAACTTTTGGGACAAAAATTAATAAGATGAAATATTAGCTTACGAGTTAAGGAGGAGGTGGGATGTGAAAAGAGGTAGAAGAATTTGGAATTTGGAGTTAAAGAGGCTAATGGTGGAGTTAAAAGGCTACTCATTCTATTCTATTCCACTAGGAGGAGAGAGGGGGGGGAGGATAATTTGGGTTAGGGTTTTCAAGGAATTGGATTTGATTTCATGATTCAATTGTTTGGTGTGTGGATTTGATTTTTGGGGGTTGGTTGGGTCATGTGAAAACTTGGGCCAAACTTTTTTGGGGTGGGTGGGGGGGGGGTGAATATTGATTTGAGTTACATTTTTACACACAAGAAATCTTGAAATGATCAACTTTTTTAGGCAACACTATACACACACCAGAATAGTGTTTTTTGCAGGAGTGAAATTACAATTTTGCCCCAAACTTAAATTTATGGAAGTACTACCTTTCCAAATAGGGGGGCAGAATTGTCTTTTCACTAAACAATGTTACTGTGTTGGTGTGTGTATAACAGATAAGCTTTTTTACTACAGTAAGTGAATTGGTTTTCTATACACAGAAAATCTTGTAAATTAATAATGAATTGTAAATATAATGATATTGTTGTATAAAAGGTAGGTCAAATATTGTTAGATTATTGAGTCATTGACCGTTGGTAAAAAATTTGAAAGTTGTGACAGCAGAAGTGTTGGAGTAATAAACAAACAAACCCAAGTCTCATGAAATTATAATTATGCGTTAATTAAATTAGTTAATTTTGTGTTAACCAAAGGGAAACTAGTATAACAAGATCTTATTAAAGATTAAAAATAGTGAAGATAGTTGATTCAATGACTCAAATTTAATTAACAGAAAATTAGTTAACACTCAAAATGAACTCAATCTGTTGACCCTCAGAGGTACATTCATACACACAAAAAACAGTTACTGTATATACTTCGCATATTCAATAATTGCAACCTGACGGCTGACGCTTACACGACTTAACTACTTCAACTCGGACATTTTTTTTCAGATCAACAATTGCAAATTACATACGATATCAAATCATAACTGAATCTTAAATAATTGGAGCGAAAATCTATTAAACGGGCTATAAAACAGGAATAAGCCCTAACATCACAACTAGATACATCTTGTACCAAAGCTTTGGCCAGATACATCAAAGATTAAATGTTTTTTGGTGACTTAACTAGATGATTTGCATGTGACAACTTTTCGATAGTTTTATGGTAGAATTAATGAAGTTTCATCATAAAAATGAATGGAACGTATTATTAATAACCATTTCGAGTTCACACCTTCAAAAAAAAAACTCAAATTGAAACAAAATTCTCCTCAATTGAACTAAACGAAAGCATTAATAACCATTTATATTTTTACATCTTCAAAAAAGTTCATTTGTAACCTATTATTAATAATTAATGAACTTCCATCCTAAAACGGATAAATCAGATGCATTAATAACCATTCTTATTTCACACCTTAAAAAAAGCTAACAATAATGTTAGAATAATTTCATATTTACAAAACAAATTTTATCAAATTAACGAGTCCTACCCTTAAACTAATAACATCATTATATTATTAATTCATTACACATAACAAATTTGAAATTAAAAATGATCTATTACGAATAAAGAATGTTAAAAGAAATTTTTATTCTTCAATTCACACTAACTGGGGTAATAACACATTTCATAAGTGGAAAAATATCAAATTAACCATTAATTAATTTTTATTTTTATTAATATAAAACCGTTCTCACATTACCGCTAGCCTCTACAAAATCCGTAATGATTTGTGCATATGCAAAAAGACAAAACCATTTGATTATGCTGTGTACTATGCAATAAATTAAAAAAATATCTACCCATTTCGTTCTTATCCATTCATGCTTGCCATTGTCACAATCACATGCACACTATTCAATTTCAAACACACTCCCCCTTATAAATAGCATCTCAAATCCTTTCTTACAAACCACATTTGGACAACTTTTTCTCAATCACTTCTCCATTTTTATTACCAATGAAGCAATCAGGCAATTCTTCCAAGCCCAGTGGCAAGCCTCAAGAGCCCAAAAGGGATCGAAAATCCGGATCCGGATTCAATGGATCCCCCAAGAAAGGTGGCCATGGCGGAAAGTTCACCTGGTCCGGCGATGGCTACTCCCCTGAGGAGCTCGATAAGGAACCCATTGATGCCATTTCTAAGATTAATGTTAATCCTACCAATGTCTAGATCTTCGATAAAATCGAGACCTTATTAATATGAGATGGTCTCTTAATTATCAATAAATGGTTATTTTTAGATATTTGACTTTGAGAATGTAAATAGTGTTGTATCGAATGTTGTTAATGTTAATGTATGGTGTTGTAACCAATCATGATTGTGTTAATTAATAAATTTGATTTGGGTTTTTAATATTTTTGAGGAATTTGATTTGGATTTGATATCTAATTTGTGAAATTTGATCTTATAATTTTTAAAATTTTGATTTTAACTTGATAGTGTTGATTAAAATGGAAGTTATATGTGTCGGTTAAGGTTATAAAGTTTGTTAATTTTGACGATTGAATATTTGCTGGTAACCTATGAAGCTTGAATGATTGCATTTGAGAGTGAATGAAGAAAAGATAAAATTCATTATTTGATGGTGTACTAATGCACCAAAATGTAGTCTGATTAGTTACATTTATGTCAAAGCACCATTTAATACTAAAGATGCATGAGTGATTGCTCTGGAAACTCTCCAGACTTGATGTTGTACCAACTGCCATCCCTCTGCAGTGTTGAGGATTTTTGCATTCTCAATTGCATCGGTTATCCCAGGGAATGCGTTTGATCCATAATCGTCGTGTTTTGATGGTGCATAGATCTGTGGAAGAAGTAAAGTGGTTAGACCGTTCGACTGAATGCATTCGAGTTGAGGAATCAGCTCATTGTTGCTATTGGATACTTGAGCTAGCGAATGTGATTTTAATTCGTTCTTAGGTTGTTAATTCTTGAGCACAAGTCAGGAGCAAGCATATTAGACTTACCAAATGCTTGGACCAGGGTCGACCAGGAAGTCCTTCGCTATCTGTAAATGCACGTTCTGTCATCATAAGCCTGTCATTGATCTCTCTGATCTTCCAGGAAAGACTATTTGATTTGCTTGCTTCTATCTCCTGCATTACAAATTTTGATTATTAATTACATGAATGGCAAAATAGCAATAAATAGTCCGATTAATTTGTAGTGTGGTTATACCGTTTTCTCTTGATCTACTTTGAAGGAGGCTTTTTTGAAATTTTCAATAGACTCAAATAGGGGAGCGAGTATTATGGCTTCGTTATTGATTAGTTCGTCTTTCAGGTTCCCTGCACATTTCTGTTGTAGATAATATAGTAAATTTGATGTCATTTAACTTTGTGCTACACATGGTTAATTTTTTTGGATTTGCAGGTTTTAAAGGAAATATTGTTGCACCAACTTGAAGCTCATATGCATAGGATATGTAATTGAAAGGCAAGATTTCGTTGTCTGCAAGCTGAAGTGCCATTAGTCCCCACATGCTTGCCACTGTATGAAAATGTTAGCAAATTAAACACAACAAGCAGTTCTTATGTGTGGCTCACGGGTGCCATTTAGCCAAATATCTCAGCATTCCAATACCATATTGGTTGCTTATGGCGAGGGTACAATACATGAGTTCGATGTTGTCATTTGAAAAGATGGGCCTTAGCGGAGTTAAGTGCACCGACTGAGGAGGTGTGTTTTGTTTAGCGTTTAACAACTTCAAATGAGGGTCTTCGATATAATAAGAATAGAGCTAGGAGGACAACATGATAATAAAGAGTTGCACTAACCTGCTGCATGCCTGCGGAACAAGGGGTCGCCAAATTTCTCCATCCAGGTGAAATCATCATACATTGAGTGGTATACAGGGTAACCTTTAATAACCATAAAATTAGCACCAATTAATTTATTAATCTTCCAGATGGCTTCTCTTTGTTCTGGGGATTGGGATATAGTATAGAGGTGGAATGTTAGTCACTAAATGATTTCCTCATTTATTTCACCTGTTACTTTCTTCTTGTTAATTCGTTTCAGTGAAAAAAAAACTCTGATTAAGCAACATGTTCAACAGTTCAAGAACTGGAGAAATCCATTCCTCTTACCTTGGCCAAAAGATACATCTGCGCCTGGAATTCCAATATGTTGCACAAAGGCAGCATAGTCCGATCCTGCTCCTCCAAGTCTTCCGATCTTTTGAATACATTTGTAAGTTTCTTAACATGTAAAATGCTCCAAACTTGTGTTCTTTAACAAGAATACAATTGCCTTTATATCTCCGTTCTTTTAGCTATCATTTAAGTTGAAACTTGCTGGGGGTAAGTGTATCCAAAACTTGAACATTTCGGATATAGTGTTTATCAAATATGGAGTACCATAATCGATGGGAAAATTTGGGTTTCATCAAACTACTGATAACAAAGAGGTTGTATCACTTTTTTTTTTATCAACGTTGGGCTTCAACCCTGATCAGGAGTGATAGAGTTTCTGATTTCCTCTTTAACTTTCTAACTTCTTTTTTTGAAGTAAGATAGCTTACCGCTGCATTATTGTCGTTGGCAGTCCAGGACTCGTAAATTGTTTGTGATGCATTATCTGGATCTTGAACCTATTGCATGTTTTGTAGTTTCGGAGCCATGAGATAAACCTAGGTGATAAATATATAATGTATCTGCAGATAGCCAGATAAACAGAAACACGCATGATAGACTTCAATGCATAATATGATCTACATGTTGATGTTACATGTCAGAGATGCTACTTGTATCTTAAATATATCAGATATGATCGCGTTAGTTCCTTCTACCTTTGAAGCATGCATGATGTTGTTCATTGTACCTGTTTAGCAGCACTAATGAGTAATTCATCAAGCTGGGGAGTAGCAAAAGGTTTGAAGCCTGCTCCTTTAACTGCACAATCAACATTTAAGTAGGCAACTACTCTTGAAGACAGTAGTTCTCTATTCTCTTCAACCCATTCTGTCGATCCTATCTGCAATGCATGATACGTTCCACTCAGTTCATAACGAATGGTGCATTTCATTTTTTCAGAGAGTAACAATTACGGTACCAGGCCATATTCCTCTGCGTCCCAATTGCAAAGGATGATTGTTCTTCGAGGTTTCCATCCCTTCATCTGCAATTTGTCCAGCCTTCGTGCAAGCTACATTAAGTAGGCGAGAAACTGTTGAAGTGGTAAAATACAGAGCCAACTAGTTATTCTGGAGTCGATCATACCTCAAGCAGGGCAGCAGTTCCACTGTTGGGATCAACTGCTCCAAATGTCCATGCATCTCTATGATTTCCCAGAATGACATATCTGAAAATGTACTTAGAGAACTAACAAATCAACTACTTCATTCTGTTTCTTGAAAATTTTAGACTAAGTTTTATCGAAGAGGGCGGGGTATCTACAGAGGGATCTAAATCAATATATTGCTTTCTAAAAACTGTTCTTTCTTTTGAGGGATTTATTTCCTACACAAAGGAGACATGAAATGCATAGTTTGAAATGTGAAATTACCGATCAGGTTCTTCTGCACCCTCAATAACACCAATTACGTTCTGAATCGTTCTTATGACTTGTTCTCCCTGTAAATAAATCATGTCTCTATAGTTTATACTCAGTCTCTCATCCTCTAGTGCTATATAATTCAAAATAGAATGCATACAAAAAGTACCACATTTTAGTACCTTGTAGTTGAGATTTATGATTCCTGGTCCTGGTCCTATTCTATACACAGGTGCATCTTTCCCTCCTTGCCAATTATCATTTGCTACTTCTCCACCAATAAACTTCATAATTTGATACCCATCAGCCCATGAAATAGGCAATGAGGGTATCAACGGGACATCGCCTCCTTTCTCTACCTCATCCTCTGATAGCCTTTCACAATCACCCGTGCTAGGCCACCCCGGTGTCGTTGGGTCCCCGGCTCCATTAAAAACAGATCCCACCTGCACACCACTGGGAGGCATCCATATATCCTCCGGAAACCATTTCACATCGCCACCACCTCCACCATAATCCTTCCTATCAGTGAACACTAGAACTCCTACAGCTCCAGCATCATATGCATTCTCCACAATATCCCCTCTATATATCTTCCCATACCTCGCCAATGCAACAGCTCCTGTGATATTCACACCCATCTGTTTCAGCACCTCAAAATCCTCCACACTCCCATAATTCACATACACCACCTACAATAGCAGTGGCAGAATTTTCATTTAGGGGTGACTAAGTAACTGTCTTTCCACCTCATATGGAGTCAAAAAAATTATATTCTCTAACTCTCGAATATAACGAAATAAATAAATAAATGGCTCATAAGTCATAACACTACCTAACGAAAACAGGGACACTAAAAATGTTTATTCTTTGAAAAAAAAATGCAGAACAGAGGCTACTGAGCCCCCTTATTTCCACCACTGACCTTCCCCGTGACATCCCCGGACTTAGCATAGGCATGGAACGTGTCGGTAACCTCATCCGAAACCTTAGCATAAGGATCACCTTCGTAGATCTCCTGCTTTAGGCTGAATACAATAGGCGAATCTGGTGGAGGAGGCGTTAGAACGAGTGCCCTCGAAACAGGGTAACTAAGGGAGACATCATATGATCTTACATGTGAAGGGATGTTGTAAGAAGTTAAGGTGGATAGAACATAGTCTGCAGCCTGAGCATTAGATTGAGAACCAGCAATATGAGGTCGTTTAGTTAGAGTAAAAAGGTGGTTTGAAATTGAAGAATTGTGTGATGATGATTCAGACAAGAATAAAGAGTGGTAATAGGCTTTTGGAGGGGCTGAGATGATGAAGTAAACTAGAGATATGGCTATGGAGATGGAGCTCAAGATTGTTAGCTTACTCATATTGAAGCTAATCAGGAGTTTCTTCACTACTCTGTTATCTGGATTCTTGATTTCTTACATTTACTAATTTACTATCAACAATAAATAATTGATTGCACTTTATTAAAGTTTTGACAAAAGTCATGAATTCGCATTTTTATTTCATCCACTTACCTATTTCTAATTACTCCTTCCGTTCTTGTTTTATTTGTGATTCTAGTTGTTTGTATATAGATTAAGGAAAATAAAAAGAAGTAAAAAAGTACATAGAAAATATAAAATGCCAGTCAATTAAAATTATATAATTGATTGAGAACTTCATAAGAAAAAATAATCAAAAAGTACATTAAAAATGTAAATTTACAATTAATTATGCAAAAATTAATGCTAAAAGGACCCAAAAAATGGAGGTAGTATATCTTTACATTTTTAATGACTTTTTTGACTGTTAAGTTATTAATTAATGAATTATATAGTTTCAATTAATTGTCCTTCTATATTTTTGACGTACTTTTGACCACTTTTATTTTTCTTAATTTATGGGTAAATAGCTAAAAAACGAATTGAAAAGAACTGGAGTATATTATTTTGAGAACTAATCGAGAACGGCTACGGTTCATTAATAATACCGTTCATTAATGTTCATTAACCAACATATACAATTATTTTCAATTTAAAGATGGTACTCAGTACTAAGAGTATCATTCTAAGATGGTACAACATAATATGCTCAAAAGAAATGTACCAAACTGATATTATACACCGATATAGTTTGTGTACTAAAATCTGTTAAACAAGTAGTACAAACTATTTAAAACGGAAAAATAAGCTTAGATGATTGCCATTATTGAATTTTTGTTTACATAGTGGTACGTATTACCTAAAATGTCCTAAAAGAAAAAGAAAATATAATTTAAATGAGTTCAATATACATTTTTTATAAATAATGAACCTTTAATAAATGAAAAGTTTAATGAACCGTAACTTGCCACTCCAATTGCCTAATTATCTCCTCAATTTACTCGAAAAAGGAAACACATTTATGGTACATAAGCATGGAAAGCATGTTAATTACTAATTCTTATATTTCACACTTCATTAAAACATGATATTAATTTTAATGCAAAAATGATAAAAGTGTCTTACATAAACTATTTTAAGATGGTACAAATTAAGAGTTAATCGAATAGCCTAGTGGAACGGGCTCTTGCTAGTGATCAAAAGCTCCTGGGTTCGAAACTCATATCGCTAATTTACAAAAAAGAAAGATGGTACAAATTGAAAAACAAAAAATGTCTCAAATTAACTTTATATATATACACACATAATTAGTATGTCAACTAGAACTAAAGAACAAATTGGTATAGTTTACCTAAAAGGTAAAATAACAATCGATATTAATGACGTTTTTTTATATAGAAAATGATACATATTAGATAAAATATGCCAAAAATACTCTCTTCATTTCTTTTTACTTATATTTCTAGCTTTAACTTTTATTTCGAAATATTTGATTTTCTAGCATAAAATATTACACTTCTACATTTTTTATGTACTTTTTTATTATTACCTTTTTTTAATGTATTATTAACTTACTAGTGATATAATTTCACCTGATTAACTTATGAACGTACGTTTTGATTATTTTTTCTTCTAAATATATTTGTAAATGATAGAAAAGACAAGTAATTAAAAAGAATGGATGAGATATACATTAAGAAAATGTATGTGGGTAGCTAGTGATGCTGTGTTTTGTCATTTCTTGAATGTCTGAAATGATTGGAACTTTATAAATTTCAGTTGGTGGTTCATCTATCTTTTAAGAGGATTCCAACGGATTTAACAATTTAAAACTCCCCATCGTCATCAATAATAATATGATACTCGTAATTTTTATTTGCTGATTTTGTATTTTAGGTAATCACTTTATATATTATGGAAATCATCACTCAAAGTTAGGTACGAAATTTGGTGATTGCTATTTGCTAATTTGCTATGGTGAAAATCAGAAAAATAATTATTTTTTGGTAGCCTGAGATGTGGGCCTGTGGCCGTCAGATAAACAACCTTTTGCAAAAAAGAAAAGAAAAAGATTAAATCTAAGTTAAAATCTAGCGGATGACTCGACTCATTTATCGATTATCTAATTAATAATCAAAATCCAATCTTATTCAATCGGATTTGAATGATAGAATTGACTGTTTTATGATCAACTATATAAAAAAGAATTGCTACATATGATACAAACTCGAGTAAAAGGTTCGAAAACTATGAATTTATCATGTAAGTCACTCAAACCTTTATCGATAAGGTTTGAAAACTCAGGTTAATGGTATCGTCAGTACTAATCCTCTTCAGAATTGTTAAATAAGTCTATTAATAATCGTCAGTACTGATTTGGGGGGGGGGGAGGTGTGGAGGAATTGAATAAAGAAAGACTTGTTGAATGTGATCGGTAGTGACATTGTTGTTGTAGTAGTAGGACTGTTTGGGGGAAGTACGTGGGATGGGGATGTGATCGTAGGGTTGGGGTGGGATATAATGTTGATTATTTTACTTTTTATTTAAAGTAAAAATATATCCAATCAAATATTTATTATTAAAAAATGGCATATAAAGTATAATACACATAAAATTCTTATTTTGTCCTTCAGTTGTTAAAGTAAAGTCCACGTGTCAAAAGACTTCTTTCAAAGTTGAAGTACAAAAAATGCACTTCAAATATTTGTTTGAAATATTCAATAGTTTAAATGACAATTTAAAATAATTGTTGAAATTTAATTTCTTAAATAAAGACCAATGGCTCAATAACCTGGTCACATCCGACCCAGCTTCCATGTAAGAAGTTTTAGGTTCAAGCCTTGTTGGAGACAATTATCTCATATTTTTATTCTAACTCTCTATTAACTAGTTATTTCGATATCAATTATTATAATATTATTGTATTCGTACTTTCATCGTTAATTTATAAAAAAAGAAAAGAAAAAAAGAATTCCTAAATAAATAAAGAAAAGCCTTACTTTTGTCATAGTTGTTTCATATGCAGTTCATACATTCTTATTTGAGCGAATTATTTATGAAGATAATTAATCATCTGTCTATTTGTGTGACACTTCTCAAATTTAACTTTTCATGCTAGTAGTATAACAAATTTATCATCTTTCTTTTTCTGTCATCATAAGTTCATATCCTTACCCTAGGAGTCATTAACAAGGATTTTTCATTAGATTATTGAATTAACTCTAATGCTCTTTCCAAACTTTAAGGAGAAAGTATAATGTCGCATTTATAACATTAATCACATACTTGTTATAAAGTCTTGCACAAAGGAACGTCCTTGTTATGTTGGTAATTTGAACGGAACAAATCAGCAAATGGACTAAATGGTGCCTATTGTTTTTTAACCTATTGTCATATAAGATAATTTGTCGAAAATATTTTGTTAGTAGTACAAAAAAAATCTTAATATATATTTTGAACCACCACGCCAAAGTTCTAGGTCGCCTGTGTCCCTACATCATAATTCACCTTATGCATTGTTGAAGTTTTTGTTGTTCTCTTCGAGGCCAGGCTTCCAATTTGAAGGCAATATTGGGAAAACCAGGGGCGCTACTGTAGACTTCCCAAACCTGTTTTAATAGGTAGTGCATATACCCACTAATAATTTGCACGTTTGCATATATACTAATACTAGCTTACGTTTGTGCAATTATGAGTCGGACAAATTAGAAAGTTGAAAGAGTTTGGTCATAACTAAATAATGGAGACTGTATGTTGTATGTGGAACTAGGGGAGGCTCATCAGCAATCGTCCACCCTTTTCTTTTAGGTGCTAGACATGTGAGTTTTTTTTACTTGGAGTGGAAACATATATATGCTTAGCAGTTCGTTGGTTACTGGGTGTTTGATTTATCGTCTTTTGTAGTGCGTGTCTTATCTCAGTTTTCGTATGAACCTCCTCATGATCATTGGGCAGTTTCGTTGTGACTTGTGACTTGTGAGTAGTTGAAGAGTTGAAGGGCATCCCAGGCAAGGTATATGATAGGTTAGAGGTGTTTTCCGTTCGGTTCGGTCGGTTTTTTATGAGTTTTTTGGTGTGTGAAACCGATCCTATCGACTTTTTTATTTGAATGAATCGATGCGGTTGAACAAGGTCGCATCCAAGTTGACAATGGTGTTTCATTGGGGTGGGGATGGTAATGGTGGTTGAGTGGTCCCACTTAACAACCATCGTCAACTTAGTCTACCACATTGTTCCTCTGATTGACCCCTTCAGTCTTAACTATCATCGTCATTCCTACCCCGTTCACTCAACTAAATTGAGACAACGTGATTTTAAGTCAACTAACTTGAAAAAGATTCACACTTTTGTAAGTAAAACAACTTTAAAGTACCAAAAATAAAATGTTATTCAGAAATATATTGGTGGAATTCTTAGAAATAAAAAGATAAGAGTTTTGGGTGAGAGATAATTTTTGAAGTGAGAGGGAAAAATTGATAAAATGAGATGTGAAAGGTAGGTTTTAGCAAGATAAGTGTGTTATCTTAAATTATTTTTTTTTAATGTTTTTTGGCAAATAGTAGACACCAGTTTTTATTAGGATGCCTTGTCATGACCTCCAAATGTGGAGGCTGAGTCGATAATCACTAGGCCAAGGCCACATGTTGCAAATAGTAGGCATTGACCATCATAATCTGTCAAAATACTCAAATTTTAAGATAATTGGTATTAAAAGTTTATATACTTTACATCTTTGAGTGGATATGACAATAACAAAATCTAAGAGCATTCACACTAGTCATCTTAAATTTATCATTAAAATCTTCTCTATTTATTACTTTTGATATATGTTTTAATTTTATTACTTTTTCAATTTCCTTACTTTGACACCCTATTCAATATAAATAAAAGTAAAAGTAATGAAAAAAGATTTTTTGTGAAGAAGAGAATAGACTTGATTGGTGATGATGCATGAAAGAGAATAAAGTGAATTTGATAAAGTTGGTTTTGAGGAATGATCTCAATACCCATATATTGGCTCATTTAATTACTCCCTCAAAAATTTGATGTGGGCTATCTTGTTATAGAGAATCTAGAAAAGATGATTTTTGACACTTTTTTGTTTTTCCTTCCCTTTTATTGAGATAAAAATATTTTTAAGGTGACTACTACAAATGCTCTAACAAGTTAGATTAATGTATTGTTCCAAACATAACAATATAAATACAATAATTTTTTAAAAATATATAAACAATTGACAATTTTTGGCTTGAGTTATGTTCATACATATTCTCCATGTACAAGGCACATTATATGCTAGTAAAGTTTAATAAACTTATACAATGTCTTTCAAATTCACAATATAATCCACCCCATAGAGACTTATTAGGTTCATACCTACCACTATCATCATCATCAACTTATTTGTTGGTTCATGAAATCTAAGTACATTCCACAACTAGAATCTTCATCACATCCATACACAAACAAACACTCACGGGCATCAATTACAACACTAAATACCAAATGTAAAACAACTTAGAATGAAAACAATGCAAATAGTATATTTCTCTAACCTCTAAACTGTTATGTGGCCTTCCTTTTTCCCTCTTGTGATGAATCACCCCCCCTCCCCCCTCCCTCCCCTCCACCCCCCTATACCCTCCCCCTCCCCCCCCCCCCCCCCCCCCTTCTCTCCACTTTCTACATAAATGTCAGTGGAATCACCCGTGATCATATAATCCATCTCACCATTCTTTTTTTAACTAAAATTGCATCACTTTTCAACCCCCCCTCCTCCCCTATATATATATTTAAACTCAAACCAAATTTTCCTATAAACACACCACATTCTTCATTTCTTGAATACCCTTCTCCTTAAATTCTCCTAAACATGTCAAGAATATGTTATTTTAGCAAAATTAGCCTTATTTTGTTACTTATTTTTGTCTTAAATGTTGGTGTGACATTAGGACACACAAAGGGCATTAAGCCAAAGAGAATAAAAGGGAAACAATGGGGGGTAAATATGACACAAGTCCAAAACTCAGAGCAACAATTCATGAAATGGGTGAATTTTGTGGGAAATCTTAAGCATTCTTTTTTCAGGAATGCCAAAAACAAAATGTTCCCTTCTTATACTCTAGTTGTGGACAAGAATAAGGTGAAGGGAGATTTTACTAGTATACAAGATGCCATTGATTCTCTTCCTTTCGTTAATCTTGTGAGAGTTCTCATCAAGATTCATGCAGGTGTTTACACGTAAGTGTTCTTACTAAAGTTTTAAAAACATAATTTCACAACACTATTTTTATGGCGCCAACACATGGAACGTGCATTACTTTTTTTTTTTTTGATAAAAAAGTACTGCATTCAATAGTATTATTTTCGAACATGAGATGTGTACATAATTGCACATCAAATATCTTAATTATATATGGTTTGTGTTTTTTTCGAATGATGTTAGAGTTGTAGGCTTTATGAGAGAGTTGTGACTTGTGAGTGTGCATGTGATTTTTTTTGTTTTCATCTTACGGATTTTTTCATGTTTTCTTGAATCAAATTTGGTTGGTGAAACTTGGCAATTTTGTTCTTTTGATGTTTACTAGGGAAGTAGCCATCAACTTAATGAATTGTCTTTTCACTTCCACAGAATTTTGGTTTTTATTCGACTTAAATAAAAATTTCTAGCCTTTTTCGACAATATGATGATTTTGATAATACTATGTAGGAA
The DNA here is from genome assembly GCA_003412495.2 of Echium plantagineum. Taxonomy (NCBI): domain Eukaryota; kingdom Viridiplantae; phylum Streptophyta; class Magnoliopsida; order Boraginales; family Boraginaceae; genus Echium; species Echium plantagineum. The sequence goes on from CM016564.1 coordinate 14,755,080, forward strand.
TAAATGAATTAAATGAGGGATACACTAAATCCTTTTTCTTTATAGGAAGAAGGGGAAATCTTTCTTTAAAAGAAAATAATTGTTAGCGTTTTCGCAGTTATTACAATTACTCGAACCTCTCTAGCAGATATCTCGATTAGAGGTGAAGCGTCTTACACTTCATTGTCAAACAACGTCGAAGGAGGACTTCGAGTAACATTCTCACATTTTGTATGTAAAAGCCTCCAAAAAAACATGAAAACGCCCTTAACGACTAAATATACATTCAATTATTTTTCTCACCATGCAATATAGTAATATATAAGTTTGTAGTGTGAATTATCTAATTTAATAGTAATTATATATATATATATTGTTAAATTCAAACACAATAATACATTTGAGTACTGTTCTTGCTAGAGATGACTTAAATGAAAAAAGAAGTACTTACATGAATCAATGCAACTAAATCATGGCTTGTTGTCTTTTCTTTTAACCCTGTTCGACTTTTAAATTTTCTTGTATAACACATGTTGCAGTAAAAATAATTATTTTTTTTAACACATTTCTAAAAATGGTAAAACAGAGAGAAGGTTAATATACCACAAATGAAATCATTTATTACAATAGAAGGAGCAGGAGCTGATAAAACAATTGTACAATGGGGTGATACTGCTCAAACACTAGGACCTGGAAAGAGGCCTCTTGGCACCTATGCTTCCGCAACTTTTGCAGTCAATTCACCTTATTTCATAGCCAAGAATATTACATTTAAGGTGAATTTTCGTTCCGCCCGACCATATTTCCTCTGTTCTTATTCGAACGACCTATTTCTTCGTTCTTTATAATAGACCATTCGGGTAAAAACGAGGAAATACACGAGTTTTTCGTGGAAATGATTACGTTTAAATTAATGCAGAACACAACGCCAGTGCCTCCACCAGGAGCAATAGGAAAGCAAGCAGTGGCGTTTAGGATATCAGCAGACACAGCTGCTTTTGTGGGTTGTAAGTTCTTGGGTGCACAAGATACACTTTATGATCATTTGGGGAGACATTATTACAAGGATTGTTACATTGAAGGCTCTGTTGATTTTGTTTTTGGAAATGCCTTATCTTTATATGAGGTACCTATATATATTCCCACTTTCCTATAGTAGTAATTGGACATTTCATGTTTTTTGTTTATGTTTTTGTCACATCAAATATTGGTTTATACTCCCTCCGTCCCTAAAAGATTGTCACATTTTGACTTTTGTTAGTCAAATGTTACAAAATTTGATCATGAATTCCCATTAAACGATAAGAAATAAGATAGTCTTGTGGGACCTTGTTGGATTCGTCTCAATATATATTTTTTGAAATATTAACTTTTTATAATTTTTTCGCATGTAGAATAATAGATATTTATGTTTTAAATCGTGTTTTTGTTGACCACTAAAAGTCAAAATGTGACAATCTTTTAGGGACGGAGGGAGTATTACATAATTATTTCAATGTCAGTCAATTATTTGATTTTTTCAGATTGGGATGTTTCTTATTAGTTTTTAGAAAACTTACGAGATAATAATTTGCCCAAATAGTATACCAAAATATCTATTCACGTCCTTTTTCCCCAATCGACCTACATGTATATTTAAGTAGAAGTTAACACTACACACACCAGAATAGTGTTTACTGTAGCGTGAAATGCCAATTTTACCCCCCCCCCCCCCCACTTAAGTCTCTCAACTACTATACTTACAAATAAGGAGGGGCCAAATGGTAATTTCACACTTACAGTTTCCTATTCTGGTGTGTATAACATATCAGCCCAATTGTGATACTTTAGTGCACCTTAATATTAAAGCCCCTCCCATCAAATAGTTTATTACGTGGACTTAAGGTCTATTTAATACATATTCGATGAGTAACGATTCCCGTTATTATTTTGTAGAATTGCCACTTGCACGCGGTAGCAACGCTAACAGGGGCGGTAACAGCACAAGGGAGAAGCAGTTTATTAGAAGACACTGGGTTTTCATTTGTCAACTGTAAGGTCACGGGGTCTGGTGCTTTGTTCCTAGGAAGGGCATGGGGACCCTTCTCAAGGGTCATCTTTGCTTATACCTATATGGACAACATTATCATGCCTAAGGGTTGGCACAACTGGGGTGATCCTAATAGAGAAATGTAAGTTTCCTCGTCTCCTCATACTCTATCGTTTCTTTTTGTTCGAGACATTGTTACACAGTACCTATTATTGAAATATAATCAAGTTGCGATTTAATCCCGATTATTTAAAAGCTGCCACAAAGAATCTTTAATCCACCATAGATATATACATGTTAGGCATATGCCCACAAAGGCATAAACCCATATATGTAGTAGCTAGCTGAATGAGAACCGCCTTGATCCACTAATGTATAAGTGGCCACAAAAATACTTCATTATATTCTGAAAGGTGACTTTTTAGTATGGCATGGGACGGTGGTTTCTCCTTTTTGTCCTTCACCAATATGAGGATATGTATTTTGGCATCTGTTACACTAGCCTTTTGCCATATACCATTACCACTTTCATCCACTTGGTTTTAAATATATTTATTTAGTGAAATTAATTCCCAATCCTAACTAACTCTAGAATCTTGATTATTCATTTGTCACTATATTGGAGGAGCTTGCCTTTAGTACCTTCAATCACTAAATGTCAAATTCACTAGCCCAAACATGTCACAACTAATATTGATTTGCCAACTTTGCCCTTTAGAAGTATCATGCATTACATTGTAAGCGGTCAAGTGGTCTTGCTGTCACGATCCGGTGAGATTCAACCATTTGTTACTCCGATTCATAAAAAAAAGTTTTGCTGGCCAGATAGTTTATAGGTTATTACGTTCAGTTCAAGGTTTACCTAGTACACACTCGATGAATAACGGCTGCGAATCTTCTGTTTCAATAGAGTGTTGCCAACTTATATACTATGACGGTTTTAGAAAATTGACAACAATAGTATGTTGGAGTATGTGCGATGAATTTAAAATTTTCATTTATTAAGTATAGTTGTTGTACCTACACATTATGACATGAGTTGTACTCACTATGTGTTGTCCTATGCATTTGGCTTAAAATACAGAACTGTTTTCTATGGGCAATACAAGTGCAGTGGACCAGGGGCAAAATTTGCAGGGAGAGTTTCATGGTCAAGGGAGTTGACTTATGAGGAAGCCAAGCCTTTCATATCACTTAGTTTTATTGATGGATCTGAGTGGATTAAATTATAATCATTTTATTTCTTTTGATTTAGCTAGAGGTTGTATGTAAATTCATTGAAGCTTTTGTAAAGTCAATATATTTGACGACTTTATGAAATAATATATGAATTAATTGAATAAAAAGGCGTGGAAATTTTCATTTTTAAAGTATCCACTAGCTCGATCAGAATCATTAGCAGTCTAGACTGGCAAAACAACTGGGCCTAACGGACTAGATCCACTAGTCCTGTGGTATTCGGTCCACGCCCCAACTGGGCCGACCGAGGGCCTTGGTTTGCCTCAGGCCCTGGATCGGTTGGAGGTGTCTGAGGCCCAATATTCAATATGGCCCGTGAATATAGGTGGTGGGCCGTTTAACATGTGATGGTTGTATAAAAAAGTTAGTAAATTTGTGGTGAGAATTGTGGAATTTGACCTTTGATTGCTATGGTGAAAGATTAATTATTCAACCATTGTGCAAGAGATTAATAAACTTGTGATGATAGTTGAGATAATGAATTATTGAAAGAGATTTTGTTAGTGCTAATAGTTGAATATGACACCTTAATGATATATAGGAGACTAATTATCAAGTGAGCTACACATATTTGTTGTGATTTAAATGAATCACCATAAGCTATATGTAAGGAATTTATAGAGAAAAATGAGCTAAATAATAATATTTTACAAGTAAATAAATAAAATTTTCACATGCAAAATATACAACAAAAAACGATTACAATAATCAAATCGTGTGTAAACACACATTCCATCAAACTAATTCGACAACTTCCCCGTTGGTGCTTTGGAATGCCTGAAATGAGAGTCTCCTAGATAAAATGACCAACACTCGGATTTGCTAGCACTGTAAACAAAGTATCAAAACTTTGGACGAGCTTGTTGATCACCAGATAGAAAGAAAAGCAAAGAAAATGGACCTAAAACTCATTTTTGTGCCAATTTAATAAATTTTAACAAAAATTTGGGGGCAAATATTTTGTGTGGATGTTATTTGAAATAATAGTCAATTAATGTAAACTACTAACAAAAAAGAAAAAAGAATAAAGAATTGTTTAAAAAAATAATTAAAAGTTAACTTCAATATTAAGTTTGGATAATTTTACCTCTCTTAATTTGTCAACAACAGTCAAATTTAGTGATTAATGTAACAAAAGTATCAAGTATGAGACATTTTTTGATACATAAGTGATTGAAAATATCATTTTAAAACACACGTGATCAATAGTGAACATTATAAAACACACATCATTGAATGTGTAATCCTAATATTGATCAATGACCTATGGTGAAAAGATTGAGTGCATCAATACTTCCATGGATCAGGTGCATCAGGTACCCATTTAAAGGTTTCACGTGGGTACTGTACCCACTTGAAACTTCATCATTGGTACTTGTACCCAAATTGTACTATAACAATGGTACAATACCACATATTTATCAATCGGGTGTACCGAATTATTGATGCACCGAATCCGGACTCTGACCTATGCATGTGCTTGCTTGTGCCACATGATTTGAATTCAGTTTTTTGGTCTGCTAGGGATCTAAATTTGGTAACATGCCAAATTGACAATCTCACGTGAGTTTGGAGATTTACCAGGACTAAAAGTTTAAAAGCATATTCTTTCCAAATCCAATTGTGTGACGCAAATTTGTTTATTAGCTACTTCGAATTTTTGTTTTAATTATATTTCGTTTACTTTTTAATTTTCTCCATCATTAGTTAATACTCTGATTAGAATTTGTAAAATATTAGTTTTGGTCCATTTTATATTTTCAACAAGGATAAATCGTCATCCCAACACCCATGTATATGTGCAAGGTATTCGAGCTATTCATAATAAAGTTCTTTATTGGATAAATTACATTATACATAATTATTACATTCGAGAAGACTACGCCTAGAACATTGTAGCCAAATATTGATATTTATTAATCCCAATAATGATAACCTTGGCGATTTTGTGTTGCTACTTGCTAGGTCCTCACTTAGTTGGCATATGTTGTTATCAGTTGTTTTTAATTATCATAATATTATTAAAACACGTCTCAATTGATAGATGAGATGTAGCAAATAGATTATAGCTTCACGGAACTTAATTTCTTTATTTCCACACCATTGCTATCTTAATAATTAATATTTTGAAATTTCAGCATGTTTTATTAACAATTTCTTGACGTGCTAAGAGTCCAAGACATGTAGGAAGTTTTATTACCAATTTCGAGGACTAAATATAAACACTAAAAAATGATGTCAATTAAATATAGACTTTATTTCGTATAATTCTTCAAATAGAATATAATAATAAATTATTGACATAATAACGAATGTAATCTTATAAAGAGGATATTCTCTCTTGTGAGATTAAATGCCATTTCGATGTAGTGTGGATTTATTAGGAAGCAGTCAACCAAACTTTGTTGTGAGCTTAAACATTCCATTTTCTTTTTAATATCATCAATAATCATTTCATTAACTGTCATTAGGACCACATTTGGAATTAAATATTAGACCAAATAAGAGTCGGACCCATTCTTCCCGCTCAAAGCTTACAAAAAAGGTCACCAATCCACACGTGCCAACTCACACTTGCTATATGAGCAATGAGTAGGATGATGTGATATATAATATAATTAGGAGTACAGTATATGATATTTTATATCACATATTCAATAATATACTTCAATTAAATAGCCTTGCTAGTTAAAATTGGATATGAACAAAATATTAGGGAGTACTTTTTAATTCGAGTGAATATACTTTTCAAAGCAAATAGTATAAGTATTTATACTTTTTGCTATACTGAGTATAATTTAATTCATGATCAAAGTTGATATACAAATGATACTCTCTCCGTTCCTATTTACTTTATCATTTGAAATTTTTTTACTTTTTCAAAATACTTGATCATTTGTATTTCCAATGCAACTTTAAGCTTATTTTCTTATTTTTACCCTTCAATAAAGTAATAGTACTTCAACATATTTTTTACTTTTTGAGAATATATTAGTAAACTTTCTTCATCCCTGAATAAAGTATTTTTTCTTTAAATGATCAAGTAAATAGGAACGGAGGGAATAATATTTTATATTTTAAATTGAAGAAAACATTATTTGCAATATATGTTAATCTTGTTAGGAGATTATAGCATTTTAATTTTTAGAAGTATAATACATTTCTCCTTTACATGAAATACGATAATTAATAAATGTATATTATGCATTTAATGATTTTATTAATCTTTCGGTATAAACACAATATGAGCGATTGATTTATTGTTTTTTTTTTTTTTTGTAAATTAGCGATGAAGTGAGTGTCGAACCCAAAGTCTTCTGGTCACTGACAAGAGACTTTTCCACTAGGCTGTTCGATTAATTCTAATTATCGTTAATATTAGTTTGAGTACTTGTTCAACCGAACCTTCCAAATAATTGCAAGAGTGAAGTTCGGAATGAACATTGTGATAATATTACCCAAATAAAGGTATAACATCACATAAGTTATAACAAAACGATCTAATTCCCATATCCAAATAATCCAAAAATAGAGTATCTCTCTAAAATTATCCAATAAACACAGAGGATATTATAAAATCACGCAGTCTCTTTCATTTCCTCCCATTTCTTCTCATTCTGCTTCTCCTCTTCTCTTCTCTTCTCTTCAATTCTAAATTCTTGAAAAAACGATAAATCATTTTTAAGCCATTTTAAATATTTTTTAAATTTGTATATTATATTAGTACCCTATAAATTCTTTTGGACTTTAGGGTAGTTATATAATATACTTATATATATAGATACATAAATTTGATTAATATAGCTACCATATTGCATGAACACAAATTTCTTGGTATACAGCATTTGGGGTGATAATGTCGAATATTGGTTCGTTGGACAAGTTTTTGTTCTCCATCAGCAAATCATTTTCTAGTCCTTTTGGTGTTTTTGTTCAGATTCAGGTTTGCTCCCTTCTTTGGTTCTTGATTTTTGTAGTTTTTTGCATTGTTTAGTTGTTCTCCGAGTCGTAGAACTCGGGGAGGCACAGGGGAGGAGTGGCCCCCTGAGAAAATAGACGTTTACTATTGAAAAATAAGAATTTGTTTCATATTTTTTAGTAAAATTATATGATTTTAGTGTGATGTAACTGTTCAATTTCAGTATTACTTTGATGTATAGTAATAGTAGTAGTTGATGTATTGAAGGAGGAAAGATTGCATATTGGTGGAAATTGATAAAGAACTTGATATCATTTTGGTGGTAATTGAATAAAGAATTTTTGAAAAAATTGATGATCTTGGCTGGCATTTGTGACTTTAGAAGTGATTATGATGCAGAGGTGGCGATTTCTTGATCTAATAGGCTACATAGAAGGCTGTATCACAAAATCTTGGTTATTTTCGACGATGTCCCTTCGTTACTAACTTTCATTCCGGAGAGACTTGTTCAGTTAGCCTCTATCGTTAAGTAGTTATTTTCCCTGTGGATTTCAATCTCATACACGGGAACAATTCTACCTTGCAAGATTTACTTGAACTTATAGAGCATTGAGTACGTTTTATGAGTAAGTTTATGTTTCATTTTAATATATAGTTGTTCTTGTGAAGATAGTATGAGACATACATAATTATCTAGTTTTCAATTTAAGCCCATTCGTTTTGGCTTCGAAGGAATTATTAGGATTTTGGCTACCTATATCAGGTAGACCTGAATCATAATGCTTAGCCAATACCAAGTTCAATGTATGCTGATTTATAAGAAGCTCTTCTACTGAACGTGATTATACTTTCATAGCTCATAACTTGTTATGCAAACGAATCGAAGAATTAGTTATGCAAGTCACTTCTTTTATCTCAAGGAAGAATTGTTACCTTTTGCCTAGTGACAAAATGTTAAACAGAACTTGCACTTAGTCGCCTCACCGCATCAAGTTTCTATTCTGATTACTATGGCATAAAATTATGAGTACGTGTGAAGTTACTTGAAAGATTTTGCCATACAGAAGTTTGATTACCAGATTGGTTATTCCATTTTTTTTCTTAGGTTTTCATGGTTTTTTATGTTAGTGCAATTAGCAGCAACATCTTGCAATCCCCGAATAAAAAATATCTTTCAAAATCACTGCAGGGATATGTGATCTGTTTAGTTCTTGCTCTTGGTTGGCTCGGTGCGGCCTATGTAAGGTACTAAATTCTGACCACCTGGTATCTGTAATGTTTAAACTGTGCTTGTTAAGGTGACTTGATTTATTTTGTTTCCACAGGAATAGAGAAATTAATCGCATGAGAGAGAGGGTAAAACTTGGCAACAACTTTGCATTTCTTTGTCAAGACATTAATGAACTCGAGCACTCTAGGCAAGCTAATTTGCCAAGGGTGTCGGTCATAATGCCCTTAAAAGGTTTTGGGGAACATAATCTACATAATTGGAGGTCCCAGGTTAATTGGCCAAATCTTATATGGACGTCTTTTGGTGTTTGATGAAGACTTCTGCAAAAATCTTCAGCATTGTTTGAAGAACATTGACATTTAGTTTTTTTAATATATAATTCAGATTACTTCATTATATGGTGGCCCTCTGGAATTTCTCTTTGTAGTAGAAAGTACTGAAGATATAGCATATCATGCTGTAAAAAACTTGCTGGAAGATTATCAGGTAACGCTGGGGCTGCTAAATATCCCCTTGTGATTCTGCACTATCTCCAGTTCCGTATCCTCTAACAACCTATATACTCTTTATTAGCTGTGTTTTATGGATAGCATTTCCAGTAGGGACTTCCCACAGATGTTGTTTGTTGTTTGATATTTTGGTTTTATAATTCCTTTGACTGAGTTCTTCATTTGAAATATACTTGACGTATTGTAGCAATTTTCTGTATTTAAACAATAAAAGAGACTATGATAGTTGCGGCTACGGGCTGCCTCATCCCCATGGGCAATGCAGCTATATTTAATTTTCTAGGGTATTTTAACTATGTTGTTGATGTCATTATGTCAATATTTTCACTATACTTAATGCCTCTAATCTTTCCTTGGGTTCCCTGTTATCTGTTCAATTCATGCAGGATAATGTGGAAGCAAAAATAGTTGTAGCTGGGTTGTCAACTACGTGCAGTCAAAAGATTCACAACCAACTGGTATAATAGAAGTATATCTTTCTTCCACATGCATGTATAGGTACTTTTCCTCAAGGGATAGAGAGAGTTCCCATGTAAATCAACCTTTATGCTGATCGAAAAGAAGAAGAAAAGGAAATTACATTCTTTATAAATGCATTTGTTGAACCAAAGTGATTTCTTCTTATTCCTTTTCCAGGCTGGGGTGAAGAATGTGCATAACGAAACTAAATATGTACTTTTTTTAGACGATGATGTTAGGTTACACCCAGGCTCAATTGGTTGCCTTACTGCTGAAATGGAGAACAACCCTGAGGTGACATTTTCAAATCACAATCTTCGATTATTTTAGAATGCTTTAGTTCTTTCTAGGTCATCATGTCCAAAAGCAGTGTTCATATTCTCTACAATATTGGCAGATTTTCATTCAAACTGGATACCCTCTTGATTTACCATCAGGAAGTTTAGGGAGTTACTGCATTTATGAATATCACATGGTAAGCCATCTGTTATATCCTTTATCTGTCGTAATTCCATTTCCCGTTGACCAGGGATGTATATAATTATTTTGATTATTACCATTGGGGAATATAAAGTGCATTTCCTTTCCCTTAGGAGGAAGTACTAACTTCAAATGTCGAAATTTTTGTAAACATTGCTTGCTTCAATGGTTCCATGTCTTCATGAGGTTTCAACTTACTGTATTTGCCTTGCTTTATATGTATGAGAAAACTCGGAACTTTTCTGTTAGTTCTCTGTTGGTCTTTCTACTAGTACTCAATGCTGTAATTAAGAAGTCCAATAATAGGTTTTACCTCTTTGCAGCCCTGCTCAATGGGATTTGCCACTGGTGGAAGAACATTTTTTCTCTGGGGTGGATGCATGATGGTAATGTTTTTTACTTCATTATGACTTGTTAAAGTTTTAGATTTAAAGGCTAACACAACAGTCAACACAAGTAATCGAGAAAAGAGAGAAACATTTGGGAAGTTTTCTTTCTATTGTCTTAAGTGAACATACAAGAGTTAAATAAAAACTAGCTACTATATTTCTAATCTACCCTCAAAGCCTTTATACAAGAACATCAATACTTTACCATGACTTGCGTTGAGTACTTAATATATAGTAAACTCTATTCTTCTTATGCCAATCATTCCCTTCCAGATGCATGCAGATGATTTTAGAAATGATAACTATGGCGTAGTTTCTAAACTACGAGATGGGGGATACTCAGACGATATGACTCTTGCTGCTATAGCTGGTAATTATTCAAGAATCTTAAGTTTTGGACACTTAATAATCACAAACTCTTACTACAACATCATATCTTTACTAGTTTTTTGGAGTGTCATAATAATGCCTTGATTTCTCATCAATTTTCTGTCAGGTGCTCACAAGAAGCTAATTACGTCACCTCCAGTTGCAGTCTTCCCCCATCCTCTTGCTACTGACCTTACCTTTCCAAGGTTAAGTCATCAGATTGATACCATGCTGTAAATTTGTTTGACAATTTTGTTACTGACCCCCACCCTCATCCAATGTAAACAGGTACTGGAATTATTTGAGGAAGCAAACGTTCGTATTGGAGTCCTACACATTTAAGATTAATAGGATCATGAATCGTGCGTTGTTTATTGTCCACTTCTATCTATCATGGGGATTTGTGGCACCTTTTTTTATGTCTACGCTTAACGTAGTAGCAGGCCTAAGATATTACTATCAGGGATACATGGTTGAAGATACAACTTTCATATCTGTTGGTAAGCATTTTGTTGAATTGTAGATGTTTTTCCATTATACTAAAGAATTATACAGACATGATCAGTTTCCCATTGTTTTCTTTAGTTAGTTTTACAAGGAAGAAGTTGTTAGAGGCCTTCCTTTAATCCCTATCTGTGATAGTTCTAGTTCTACATTGGAAAATCTTCTCTTATCTTGTTTACATCATATCTACTATCGTCGCAGGGTTTTCTCTAGCTTTTGGACTTGCTGTTTTCTCAATTATTGAACTTTTATCCATGTGGAACTTGACAAGAATAGAGGTCATTCTATGTAATATGTTGTCTCCTGAAGCTTCTCCACTGACACTCGCTACTTATAACTGGTTCCTTGTAAGTCGCTCAGCATGCCACCCAAGTTGGCATCGAAATTTATAGTTCTCTAGGCTAACATTCTTTGCTATATTCTAATGACAAACTGTTGTTTTACTGAACAGGTCTTTATTGCAATGCTGGTAGATAACTTTCTTTATCCTTTATCAGCCATAAGCTCACACTTCACTCAGTCAATTAATTGGTCTGGCATTCGATATCACTTGAAGGATGGAAAGATAGCCAAGGTATCAACTTTATCTCCTTACGAATTGTTTATATTCTTTCCGGGAAACTTCTTATTGTCTCGCTATCCATATAATAACTATCGCCTGTTATCTAACGCTAGTACCTTGATTGTGTTCACTAAAACAATAATACTTTTGCGTTCACTAAAGCTCTCATTGCAAATTTTCCAACATTGTTCATTAGTCAAGATATTATCTGTAAATTAATAGCGATATGCTTTTTTTAGCTGAGTTCTACATAAGTTTTTTTACCTAACAATGTTGATTTACTTTCCTGTCCGTCTGGTATCTCTCGTATAAATGTACTAGATTGTATCGTTCATCAACGTAATACATGGTTGGGACGAGTTCATAAGCATAAAAAAGTGAAACTCAATTGCTGAATCCTAATTCATAAATATGCATGTGTTCACGAAACCGGCTCTTCTTTTCTTGCAGATTGAAAGACCAAAAGAGAAGGGTCCCCAATTCACAGATTTAGGAGGAAAGCTTGTGTGCGGGGAGAAACAAGCTCCTAAGCTCTCTAAACTCATGTCTCTATCCAGAAATTTTGCCCGTTGGCGATACCCCAAGAAATTCGACATGTAGGTAATATAGAAAGGTGGCCATTATAGCTTCTGATTCTTTTCGACATGACGATTCCATTGATTAAAATGTTGGTCCAGGATTGATAGATTAAGTGATAGGTCTATTTGTTGATTTTGTCAATTGATCAAAATGTTTTGGCGGCTTTGCAGTTGCTACATTGCTTTGTAAATGTAAATACTACAAAATCTGTTAAACAAAAATGAATGAATTATCAAAATGGCATGTTCATATATTTTTTTGGTATAGCAAAAGAGTAGATTGGAATAAGTCTCTATCTTTTTGTATACTTTGTAGTCATAATTCATCGTTAATCTACAAAAAAAGAACGTACATTTAATCTAGGAAATGGGAGAACTACGACCTTACATAGTACTAAAATATTTGATACAATAGCCTAACTTGATAACCTGAGCACGCACAAACACATAATAGAGTAAGTTTATGCATCCCCCTCAACATTATAGGTTCATACAATTGTCTTATAATACTAGATCTCCTTGCAAATATTAGACCAAGTGCAGCAGGTAGGCAATTGAGGTGTTAACATTTGCCTATAGACAATTTAATGTTAAGTGGGACCTATACTGAAAAGTAATCCTCCCTGATTTTTAAAATGAATTTTATGATTAATTAATTATTCGAAATTAATTTTTGTTTTTACCAATATTTTTTATTTCTCAAGATCTATAAATAGAGTCTGAGTTTATATTATTTGTATGCCAAAAAAATTTCGAGATGCAGTGATGTGATTGAAAGCTCGTTGTGAAAAACTTTTTAATTGTCTAGCTGTTGTGGTGCTCGTAAGCATTGGGGTGTTAAATTAAAAAAGAGAATATGAGCAATCTGATGTGGCAGGAGAAAGAGTGTGTCAAAATTTGTCTACCTGCTGGAGATGGTAGGTATAGTTGAATTATTGTTATCGAGCTGCTGGAGTGCTAGCTGTGGCTGCCATGCTTGCTAGTATATGACTCACGTTCGTTCATAGGTTTATGTGTTCGGTATTATTTTTACACTAAAAACACCAAATGCACGAAAACGTGCAATACCCTGAAAATAAGATGCAATTGAAATATGTTGCCCTGCATACAAAATTAGAATTGAGGAATCTGTAAGACAGGACTTAAATTCAACACACCGAAAGCAACAAAATGCTTTGCATGTACTTTTTGTGTAACAATTGGACTAAAGTTAATAGTAGTAATCATATAATATCAATCACAACATCACTTTCTTGATTAATTATTCACATTATGCCCTCTCTTTTTATCCCCAAAAACTCTGTAATATATATATTTTCAAGCATCATAATATAAAAACAAAAACAAGAAACCATGAACTGGTCCAAACAGCCCCAACCTAAAGTGAAACATGAAGTTCTGGTAACTTTCCCATCATGCAAACTTCATCTCATGGACGAAGGGGAGGCAATAGAACTTGCAAATGGCGAATTCGTGATCATCCGAATAGCAGAAGACGATGTCTTAATTGCTATAATAGTAAGGATTGGCGACGAAGTCCAGTGGCCGCTAACGAAAGACGAACCTGTAGTGAAGATTGATGCAGCCAAGTATTTGTTTTCATTGCCGATGGGAGATGGAAATGTGCCCTTGAGCTATGGAGTGACATTTTTGGAACAGAATGAAAGGAATTTGAGAGTGTTGGATAGTTTCTTGAAAGAAAACTCATTGTTCAGTTGTGCAGATTTGTCAAAATGGAAGAAGGAGATAGATTGGAAGGAATTTGCACCAAGAATTGAGGATTATAATAATGTTTTGGCTAAGGCAATTGCAGGAGGTACAGGACAGATTGTTAAGGGGATGTTTAAACTTAGTAATGCATATGCTAACCAGGTCAGTAGCTAGTTACTACTCAAGTAATAAACTACAAGCTTCGGTTTTCTTTTTTGTCGTTCTAGCCTGAATTTTTATTTTCAAATAATTGTCGATTTGTTTTTAGATAGAGCTAAACAGTGCACTTTGATCCTAAATAGTTATATGGTTGGAGATTAGTACTCAAAAGTGGCACAAGTGGTGCAATATAGCCTAGTGATAATTGTTGCACATTAGTCTCTATTTTTCCGTAGACTATATACAACAATACTTATGCCACTTTCAGAGACTAATATACAACATTATAAGTTTATAACTATATATCCGAAACTAAAGTACAACTACATCGCACTATATAGAACCAAATTGACGATTGACTCTAGAAATAATTATTTTAGCATTGGAAATTGTATTCTTACACATTTAAGTACTTTATAAATAGATTTTTGTGTTAACTTATCAAACACTCACTGATATAATTTTAGTTAACTATCATTCCACATTTTTAGTATGATTGTTAGGTATTTTTTTTTCTTGTGTAAATGATTTGAAAAACAACTAAAAATAAAAGAAGTATATATTTTCCTGTATTTGATATTTGCAATTAATTATTCTTTCCATGTCGATTTTTTTTGGTAGTCTTTTTCCAACAAATACTTTGTTCGGTTAATGGCATGTTTGATCATAAATATTTCAGAACCTCCATCATATGTTCATACATGTTGCAAATTGGAGCAAATAACATTTTCGATTGTTCCTTTGATAGTAATATAATCTGCAAAACAGGTGCACAAAGGAGGGGAAAATATTTTAATTCAACAGGAAAATAATGATGTTCATACTGAAAAGCAAAGGAAAACGAAAAGTGTGAAGAAGAAAAATTGTTTGAATAAGAGCCTGAAAAGGGTAAGAAAGTTGTCAAAGATGACAGAAAAGATGAGCAAGAGTTTGGTTGATGGATTTGGCATTGCCTCAGGATCAGTTATGGGTCCTCTTGTTAGATCCAAACCTGGAAAGGCCTTCTTCACTATGCTTCCTGGGGAAGTCCTCTTGGCTTCACTTGATGCTCTTAGTAAGCACTAACCACTCATTCATTATTATCTTATGCGTCCCGGGACAACTCAAATGGTAAAGAGTTTGGGGTGAGTAGTATCAGTGCATTATCACGTCTTGCTCTTCTGTATCGTGTGGGTTCGAGTCTCCTATGAAGCAAAATTTGGTGCTGAAGTGGTTAACGGGCACCCTCAAGTGCCTGACCATCTGATGCACATCCGACTATTTACCTCCTCGCGACTCCCTGTGGCAGGAGACTGACGGGGCTTTATTACTATCTTATGCTTATAATTTTCTTTGTAATTGTGGTAGATAGAATTCTTGATGCAGCTGAAGCTGCTGAGAAACAAGCTATGACTGCCACCTCCGGTGCTGTGACCGGAATGGTATCTAAAAGGTAAATATTAATTAGTCTTACATATGATATATTATATCCTCGTATTTGATTTGTACTAAGAAATGTTATGATTTATAATTTGGTATTAATAAATCTTGAAACTAAAATAGGTTTGGACAGAACGCAGCGGAAGCCACAGGAGACACACTTGCAACAGTAGGAAATGTTGCTGGAACTGCATGGAACATTTTCAAGATACGAAAGGCCTTAAATCCTGCATCGGCACTTTCTTCTGGCGTTCTTAAGGTCCAGAAAAGTATGTAACATTAAAAATGCGGATTCTATCATATGATAATTCGATGTTCATTTTCGGATAATTCACTCATTATGCCTAGAGATGAGCCGAGTCGAGCCCGAGCTCAAGAATTTTTGGCGTGGCTCATCACTGATGAGACGAGTCTTAGATGCGGCTCGGCTCGGTAACAAGTAATAAAATTAATTAATATTTAATAAAGTATATAAAAATATTAAATTTTATATAAATTTATATTAATCATAGTAATTGAAATGATTAATATTGGATAAAGTAACTAATTTTATTAAAAAAAAATTCTAACATGTGTACTACCAAGCAACCGAATCAGCTTGCAGAGCCAGCTCGTGGCGAGCCGAGCTGTTTGGTTCGGCTCGACTCATGCATAGCTCTAGTTATGCCTAATTTTTATTCTGAATTTGTTATGGAAGATTTATTTAGGCAACCTAAAGTTATTTTTGTTTATACAATTAGAGTTTTCTATCTTAGAAAATATACGAAACAAAAATTATTAATGCTAGATTATATTGTTAATTTAAATGTATATATCATATACTAATTCAATTTCAAAAAAAAATGTATATTTATTCTTATACTCTAATTTAATTTTCATAACCGTTTCAAAAAAACAAGCTTCCAAATTTAATTTTTTTTTTTTTCATAACTTGCCACATATGGGGTTGGTGGAAGGTATCGGTTGTTTTAGTTTGAAAAAATTGCAAACACTAACCTTTAATATTACTAATACTAAAAAAAAGTTTAGTAAGTTCCAGCCTAAAAGCTGTTATTATATCTAAATTAAATCACAATACCACTTTACACCCCACTTTGAATAAAATAATTAAGGTGGCTTGACTGAGTTGCTTAAAATAGACTAGTTATTATTGTAGTAATTAAATTTGCTACTAGTTTTCGAAAAGTGGTGTATACATACTTGTTTGATGATGATATTGACACGTCTATGACGATGATCAAATGTGACGTATCGAAAAAGTACCTCACTTTTTAATGTCTTTTACATTCTCTTTGTTCGGTAAAAACTAATTCCAAGGCCCTACTTTCCAAGGCCCAACGAACCAGTGAATCTAAGGTTGGATATTCATTCCAGCCAATGAATTCAAGGTTGGAATGAATACTCAACCTCAGATTCATTGGTTCGGTTCTAAACAACAATTCAATTTTTCATTATTATATAGCGAACCAGTGAATCTAAGGTTGGATATTCATTCCAACCTTGAATTCATTGGTTGGAATGAATATCCAATCTTAGATTCACTGGTTCGTTGGGGCCTTGGAAAGTAGGGCCTTGGAATTATATATACCCTCTTTGTTCTTATCTAATTGTTATTTTGACTCAAAATTTTTATTCTAAATAACTACCTTCGTTTTGAAATTGTCCTAAATAATCAATTATTAACGAAGGAAATGAGTAGTCGTAGTTAATTACTTAAATATTTATGGTTATATAAAGTTGTTCCGGTTGTTGACCAACATATATATTTTAATTAAATACTAACAACTAAAAAAGAATGACCAAATAGTAGGTTTCTTTTATATAAATTGTTTTCGTACTTACGAAATCTTCATTCGCTACTCGGATGTCTTGAGGTGAAACAAATTGGACAAAGAAAATGTTGATAGGGAATCGAACTTGTGACCGTACTTGGCCACCCTTATGAGATCGTTCTCAAACTATCAATTTTTTTGTCCACATGACATAGCTCGAACGATCACGGGCGTCATTATATGAATACAATATGCTTCTCCACAAGTGTGTATGTTCGGTCCACGGCAGGTGCATGCGTAACTCTACATTTGTTCTAGAGAGGACCTGCTTGTGGATGGTTACGAGAATCTAAACACTCTTAAAATAGAGTATCAAAACGCTAAAAACGCATCCTAAAATACCTCATCTGTTGAGCAGTGGGCTAGTCAAGCGAGGCGCCCACATCATCTCAAACCATCATTTTTAGCACGTTATCCAATTAGCCATCCGCATTGACCACTACAAATCCAGCAAATTGCATCTTTCCCAGCAACATCCTATCATTCTTTCTTCCACCTAAATTCCCACATTCCTTCATTCAACTCTATCTATATAAACCCAAACAGTTTATGTCCCATAATAATTGTCTCATATTTACAGCAAAAAAAATCCAACCTCTTAACTACCCTGGCCTGTTGAAGAACAACAATGTCTCAAACACTAAATTTCGATAATATTTTCGATCTTGATATGGCTTTGGAATATCCAATTAGTAATACAGAAGAGAACAACAATGAGAAAGAAACAGAGTTTTCTTGTAATAATATGGAGTTGCCTATTGTAATTAACGCAATTGGTGTTTGTTCAGTTTGCTTGGAAAATTACCAATCAGGAGAAGAGGGGTGTAATAAACAAGTACCATGTGGGCATATTTTCCATGGAAATTGTATTCAAGGGTGGCTCTCCAACCATAATTCTTGTCCACTTTGTCGATGTAAAGTATACGTCTCCTCCGAGGGACGGACCATTTAAGCTATTTATTTTTATATATGATAGAAAGTCGGATTATTCGAGCTATTTATTTTTATGTACGATATTAACGTGAATATCCCATAAACACTCTAAGTCCGCCCATGTCACCTCTGCTTCTGCATGAAGAATTGTGTAGGCTTTCTTCTGGAGCCATATTCTTTTTTTGTAGTTGTTGTTTGAGGGATAGAGATGAGTGGTAAAATTTGGTTGTGAGTTCTGATATTATGTATTTGATTCATTTATTCTTTTTATTGTTCTTAAAATGTAAACGTTGGATACTTTAAGTTGAGGATGAAATGCAATTGTTGTGTTGTTAATTTGTTTTGGAGAAAAGATTGTGACTCGTGACACCTATTTTTTAATTAATTTTTAAAACAAACAAGACATATTCCCTAATTTTACTGATTTAATAAAGCCACAAAAGTTGGCATCTCATACCAAATCCCATTAATCGAATTACTTTTTCGAGAAATACCACATATCTAAGTCATACAAGTAAAGATATCTATTTTTTCCGCTGCTATTTCTTTTGTTCTTAGACGTTAATCCTCAATATGGCTGCACAGATTGCATTACTTGCCGATTGACCTCCATTGGTAAGCCTATTTCTGATGAAGATCTTGTAAGGCAAACCTTATTTGCTCTTCCTCCATCTTACTCAACATTCGTTACTGTTTTGAGTGCTCAAACACCTTGCCCTTCTTTCTCGGCATTGAGGTCTCTTCTCCTTCGTGAAGAAGATCGTGTCAATGGTTTGTCTAAGGTTTCGGATCCACTACATTCATCTACTGCTCTAATACCATGTAGAATTATTAGTTTCGATACCTCAACTGAGGTTCTTTATATTGTATTTATAGAGAAGCTTTACAAAGAGATAACTACAAATTGAATTCAGCTTTAATTAAACTAACAACCTAATATACATTTACAATTAAGCTAACAATCTAATCTACAAGATAAGTTATATCTCTACAAACAAGGGTGATTTAAATACATCAGAAATCTTAGGCGCCAATAGCATAACCATTGTCTAACAATCTATTCACTGATAATAATCATATGTTTCATTAATAATATCATTCATTAATGTTCATTAATCAATATATACAATTATTTTCAATTTAAAGATGGTATACCCATAAAGTTAATCGAATAGCCTAGTGGAAAAGGCTCTTGCTAGTGACCAGAAGGCCCTGGTTCGAAACTCAATTCACCGCTAATTAACAAAAAAAAAGATGGTATACCCATTACTACAATATATCATTCTAAGATGGTACAACATAAAATGTTCAAAAGATATGTACCAAAATGAAACTATACACCGATATAGTTTGTGTACCAAAATCTGTTAAACGAGTTGGTACAAATTATTTAAGACGAAAAAATTGGCTTAGATGATTGATTTTAATAATTTTTTTTACGTAATGGTACGTACTACCTAAAATGTATCAAGATCCATTCCTCATTTTCTTTAAAAAAAAATATCTCACAAACCCACCCCAAAACTCAAGCAAGTAAGTTTCTTTTTATTATCATGGCCGTTATTCTCAATGTGGGATATATAATTTCAGTCACAAGATCAAAATATTCAAAAATATCTCATATCTAATGGTTTAGAATTGAATTAGCACAATGCTAACTATTTTAAATTAGCATGGAAGAAAATTCTCACTTTCAACAATCCTACATTCAAAATCATTGATAAACCGTGAAGGAGCAATCAATAATTCAATGCATCAACAATACACTATTAGTAGTAGTGTACTCGCTAATCTTATTTGATTATAAATTCTTGATAAGACTCATCGTTTTTGCTATCATTTTTTTGTAAAGGCATTCATAGTCGTTACTCATAGAATGCATAGTAGAGAGACCTCGAATTATCCCAATAACCTACAAATCACATTAGTTAGGTAAACCATAATAAGTAAGCCTTATGTGACCAGTTCGACCAAAAAGGTTTTGACAGAAAATCGAACTCATGACTATATGAACGCACGATCACAAACTTACATACTTAATCAACCATGAAAGAACACAAGGGTGTACAAGAAAATTAGTTACACACATACATACCGTAAAAAGGATAAACATTTTTATACTTGGAGGAACTAGAGATATGGGACACCATTAGTTTGTAGTTTTGTATTGTGTGACTAAATTAATTATTATTCTGTTAACCATTGATTTGTAATTTTGTATTATATGACTGAATAATTAATGATCATTCTGTTAAACAAAATGAATTGAGTAGTTAACCAGTTATAAGTTATTATTGTCTATTTGTACCCTTGATCAAATTAAAGGTGTACGGTAATCAGTCAATCATTCGTATAGTTAATGATAAACATATCACATATGATAATTAGAAGTTCCAATAGTTGTTCTTATAATATATTTAAAGATTATTAAATTTAGACGATACTCATATTACATTAAGACTAATTACAATTATTAAGATTACATTGTTATGATTGATAGGCGAAATACCAACTTTTATATCAGCTTGTTTGCCCGAGTGGTTAAAGGGAAGACTTAAGATCTTCTGCACACAAGTGTCCGTGAGGTTCACAATTCCGAAATCAAAATCAATTTTCTTTTTCGTGGAAATAAGTTTAAATTTTCAATTTTTCTTTCGAACCCCACAGCTAGCAACAATTCCGAAATCAAAATCAATCTTCTTTTTTGTAGAAATAAGTTTAAGTTTTCAATTTTGCCCGAGTGGTTAAGGGGGAACACTTGAGATCTTCTGCACACAAGTGTGCGTTCGAACCCCACAACCAGCAACAATTCCGAAATCAAAATCAATTGTCTTTTTCATAAAAATAATTTTTTTTGCATAAAAATAAGGGAAAGTTTTCAACTATTTTACAAACATAGGAACTAACTAAAATTCATTAATTGATCTCGAAACTATATATATGTATTTAAAAAAAGAAATAAGTTTATATATTGATTTAGTAAAGTTACTTCATAATTTTTTGACAATATACATATATATAACATATAGCTCACACTCTTAACGTGTTAGATAATTACAATTGCTTATTCGATTTTTAGATCTAACTTTTAGATATAGTTACAAATAATATTAAATGATATAAATATTCTACATAAAATTTTAATCATTTGTTAACATCTTAATTCAAGCTTTTATATAGCATTGATTTCAAAATATTTTATTTTTACTTTAGTGCATACTTATATGTATAATATTTATGTTTATTCAAATTTCTTTTAACATATATAACTTATCTTGGTTTTTATATCATTGTTTAAATGTTTCTATAACGTTTTCGAAACAATTATTAATTTTATAATGTCGCAACTATGTTCGAAAAAGAAACTTTGCCATGGTTATAACATTGTATGAAAACTTTCAGAAATGGAATTCGCTTATTGTCTTAATGGGTAAGAGCATTCCCAGCAGTGTTTCTAAATATATCCCTATCCTCATATATAGATTAGAGCAAGCAAAAAACATGTAAAATCAGCACAATGCAGATCCCTCGTTCTATTCTTTAATCCTCAAATTTTTTAGGATATCTTTTGCCAAGCCTATTTCTTAGAAAGTTCTTTGGCTCATATTACTTTATTCATTTCTATGTCTTGATTTTATGTTTTCTCTATCTTTTTAGTTGCTTTTTGAGATTCCTTCACTTAATTAGATTTTACATTAACTTTTTGCATTGAATAAAAATATGATATACTGAGTTTATGACAAGGTGCAAATGTATTCCCTAAATTTGTAAAAGAAATATGAGCAATGGATTTTGAGGAAAAAAATAAGTACACTGATGCGAATGCTCTAAGTGATCTATGGGTTGAATATTATTGTCAAAATGGATAAGTAATCTATGGATTGAATATTATTTTTGGAGAATTATATCATATCAGCTGGTTTGCCCGAGTGGTTAAGGGGGAAGACTTAAGATCTTCTGCACATAAGTGCGCGTGGGTTCGAACCCCACAGCCAGCAATTACTTAATAAACTTATGTAATATAAATTTTTGGAGAGTGCCCGTAATATGTTCCGTGTGGTTCTCAAATAGAATTATAACTTAAACTTATGTAATGTAAATTTTGTGAAAGTCAACGTAATATGTTCAGTGTAACTCCCAAAAACAACTATGTTCCTTATGGTTCCCAAATATAACTATTCGTCCACATAAATGAACACATTATCCTAATTATCAGGAGTTTTTCTCCCGAGTAATCAATATAGCTTTACCAGTCTAGACTTCTAGAGTTATTGCATTAGGCACTTAAAGCATATTTATCTATTTACATATAATTTACAAAAGTCTAGTGGAAAGTCTCTTGATAGTGATCAAAAGGTCCTGGATTCGAAACTCACATCATTACTAACTTACAAAAAGAGAAGCATATTTATCTATGTACATCACTTGGTAAGCTAGTACAAATTTGCTTAATTAATTGACTAGGGTTCAAATTCCCCAAACAACTTAAAATTTTCATATAATGTGCTTTTTGACATTAGTATATAATATGACCTTCACTCAAAATCAATTTATTTTTTATACAATAACTCATCCATATAATATTGAGATTTTTATTATCAAACATTAGACATATTTTATTAATATTGAAATAAGAAATCAACAAATAAAAATTATATATAATTTCATTAAATATACATATATTATATTGTACCGACTTAGAGGTCCCTATAATTATTTCGTTCAAACTTTAAAATTCAATAAATTTGCCATAAATTATTGGTATAATTCAAAGTATAAGTGTCAATACTCTATTAAATAGCTAAAAGAATTAACAAAGTATTGAATATGTTGATTTGAGGGATTGTGTCCAGCATTGTTTGATAAGATTCTGCTTGATTTTAAGTCTTGATCCATGTCGAGTCAAATATATTCCCTAATGTATATTGTGCATGAACCGGATGATCTTGGATATGTTTCAATTTGAATGTGTTTACAAGATGACAAGCAAATGCTTAAGTGTGGGGAAATTTGATGAATGCATTTTTGTTACAATTTTGAAAAAGTTTTTTAGCATAAATTTAGTGTACTTTATTGAGCTTTAATATTAATGTGACTCGAATGCATCATTTTCCTTAATTATTTAACTCTAGTGGTAAAATTGGAGTTGATTGAATTTAATTGTTAAAGTGGTTATTTTTATGCAAATTATTGATTTTTGGGTTGAAAATTAATTACGTATTCAGGACAAGTTTGAGCCCAACTCAGCTCGTGATCAAATAAATATGCAGTCGAGCCGGAGCGTTAATTGGGGAACAAGAGCAAAAAAAAAAGCCCGGATTTAAAAAGCAAGTTTGGACCAGTGCAGGAAGTAGACAATCAGGTAATTTGTTTTTCATTAAGGTAAGAGACGCCATGAATATGATGATGAGACTGAAACAAAACAAAGTGTTCTGGGTTTCGACCATAACCCAAAACTCAGCTCTACTCTTCAGTTTCTTCTCATACCAAAACCCCGTCCCCGATACCATTTGTAGTTACATAACTCAAACATCGGTGTTACATGGGACACCTTTCATGCCCTGGTGCTGGTTGTTGCTACTTGCTAGAGACCGTCTTAATGTAATGAGCTGGGCGGGGTTCAATTTCTTGATTCTCGCTTATTTCCATTTGAAGAGGCCTCAGGATCCGCGTGCTATTTTTTACTTGGCCACAAACAACCACATTCGTCCTACTACTGAAACCTGCAACGCGATGCTTTCTTTGTTTCTAAGCTTCAATAATACTAGAATGGCAAGGCTACTTTATAGCGACATGTTCACTTTGGGAATCAAATCCTCTCTCGTTACTTTCAATATAATGATCAATGTCTTGTGTAAACAAGGGAAATCGAAAAAGGCAGAGGAGTTCATCATTCACATGGAGGGTCTCGTCACTCGATGATAGCACTTACATCTCTTTTATTGAAGCCGTAGGACATCCTGAAGCAAATCCTGGGGAAATAGAGTAATGGTAGGATAACTCTTTACCACAGAAACTTCTACATGTACTCTAATTGTAGGTGCCTGTTGGAAGCTTGGAAGGTTTTTGATAGATGCCACGATGGGAGCTTAATCGTAATTGGAATGAATAAAAAAATCTCGAGAATTCCCCGTGAATAACGTTGAGTAACTTCTCGCGTTCTAGATGCCTACTTCAAGTCGACTTAAGTAGCCATTGAGATTGTTGCTAGCAAACCATCATGATTCATACTTATATATATTACAGATGGAAATATTTTAAGAACATCTTGCAGCATTTCACATCAACTATTTGAGAAGAAATACTTGGAAACTTTTTCGCTGGAAAATACAACAGCTATTGACAAACGGGGAAAAGGCATACTGAACACGACTGAAATGGCGATTACAAGCTCTTCAATTCTATTGTTGCATACGATTGGCTGATTAACGATATGTACGGTAGGTAGGGGAATACATGCAGCGTTCTGCATACTTGACCAAATTTTCGGGTCGCGGGAGGCGAGTTGCCACACCTGCTATATTTGTTTCATTTTTAGTAGTGAAATAAGGTAGGTTTCGACTACTGACAATTTTTGTAAGCAGAAGGGAAAACTCACCGAGTTCATACGCTTTAGCAGCAACCTTAGCTGCAATATGAGCGGATATCTTTCTGATGTCGGAAAATGGTGGGTAGATCATTCCTTTGGCATAGTGCTCGTCTGCTACTCGACTAGCAAGAGCTTCAGCTGTTTCACCAGATCAAACACAGACAGAGGTGAAAGGCTGGTGAAGATAGTAAGTTTAGTTCAAGAATCATACAATAGTAAGTTTATCTTGGTACTTACATGCAGCTAGAAGCATGTCGTCGTGCACTCTGATTGCACCAGAAATGATTAACCCAAAACCAAATCCTGGAAATATGTAGCAATTGTTTGCCTGAATGGGATACAACGAAGTATTAGTGGATATCGTATTGCCACTCTAGGAGAAGCTAACGTTAATGTCGTTTGAAGTTCATCAAACCTGGCCGGGTACAGAAACTTTTCCGTCATACTCCACAGGGCCAAATGGACTTCCACTAGCGAAAATTGCACGGCCCTGTTTGAAGGAAACTAATTTTTTTTAATTACTTTACCAGAATTGAAGAACTATGGCCAAATGTCCAACAAGAATTTTATGTGGAGGATATAGCAAGGAAATTTCTATTGTAGCATACCTCAGACCAAGTGTACGCCTCCTCTGCTGTGCACTCGGCTTGTGATGTTGGATTAGAAAGAGCCATAATAAGGGGTTTCTGCAGAACATTTATAACCGATTAATCTTATTAAAAAAACGTGAACAGAAAGAAAAAAGACTTCACGGAGGAGTTGAGAGGAAGAACCTCTGTACAGGAAGCCATCTCTTCAACCACCTCCTTTGTGAATTGTCTACCGACTCCAGAAGTCCCGATTAAAACTGTTGGCTTGATAGCCTAATGAAACCGGAAAGGAACTTAGTTCACATGATGAGCACCCAATGTGGAAATGATCTAAAGCTAGAGTAGAGACCTTCACAGAATCCAAAAGATTTCCAATTGGTTCTTTCTCATGAGCCCAAGGCTGCTTAAAATGTTGAAGCTTCTCCTTACGAGAACTAACAATTAATCCCTACAAATAAGTACACTAAAATTATTGAAGAAACAGGTGACACGGGTCATCCAAATGTATGGCTGTTTATAATGTATGGCTGTTTATATGAAATAATGAAGGATTCTCACCTTTGAGTCGACTAACCAAATCTTTTTGCGTGCTTCTTCCACAGGTGCCTTCGTCTGGAAAATGTCAAGAAATCATAAAAGAAGTTCCATAGATTTAAGTTATTGTTAAGGCAGTACTGAAGGGCATATGGCATACCTGTTTTGAAATTTCAAGAGCTATGAGCTCAGCTATTCCAGTACCAGCCTGCAGCGATAATGCGATAAATCAAGATAAGTGAATGGGACTAGGCTGCAGTGAATTAAAATTATAAGAACAATAACTACATTTTCTTTTTTCTCTCTCGTTAAAGCCAAGGCGCCAAGTAAAATATAACGACGAGTGTTCAGCTAAGAAAAATTACACTCACTACCAATGGCATTGAATACCATCCTTCTTTCATGGCCATCTATAGCAAATATACTTTTACTTTAGACGTTCACGTTAACTTCTGAATTCATCTCCTAAGTTCATGATATAGGAATGTAAAGGGTTAATAAAGAATTAACAACCTCTCCAGCACCAAGAAACAAAAATGTATGATCGCCCAAGGTTCCTCCCAGTAGCCTTAGGGATGCGATTAGCCCTGAAAGCACCACAGATGCAGTGCCCTGTAACATTTTTGAAATAGTCAGACCCCAAACGCACAGTAGGCAGGTGCAACAATATCCACTTTTAAGTTACCGCGTACCTGTATATCATCGTTAAACACTAAATGGGTTGTCCCATATCTGGCCAATAGCTCAAAAGCATTGTGGTTAGCAAAATCTTCGAACTACAAGATCACAGAATCCAGCAATGTTATCAAGATGCACTCATAGACCACAAAGTACAAAAATAAGATTGATCAATAATCGAATAGGATAAGTAACCTGCACAAGAACTTTTTCACCATAACATTGTTTTACGGCTGCCATGAACTCCTCTAGAAGCTCGTAGTATTCCTGATACCAGTTTTATTGCATAAAGATTGAGATCCACAAATCTATAAACTTGCAGATCTATTTAAGAAATAGCTCATACCTGCCCAGTTGTCCTTCTTTGCCTAAGTCCAATGTAAAACTCATCATCAAGAAGCTGTTGGTTGTTCGTTCCCACATCGATCGTTATAGGTAGGCACTAAAGGGAAAAACTGCATTATTCATCATCGAAACATTTTAACAGGATAAAGTTACTACGTTATCACTTCGTCACATTAGAACTACAAAACCAGTTAACTAAATGTACATAGAAGCAAATTGCTGGAGCTTGTCATCTATCAACCTGAAAAATCCTGTTCATTAATGCATATTTGTCAACTGATTAGATACTTACGGACGAAGGTCTCACTCCTCCAAGTGCCGAGTAAAGTGCCAATTTCCCGACAGGTATCCCCATACCCTGTAATGATTAAGACCCATCATAAAAACCATGTATAAGAACCCGATCGTCAAACTAAGGATAAGACAAGTGAAGCTCAGACTGGTTTTACAATTAGCAAAGTTCAAATAAAGACGGACAAAAACCTGGCAGCCAAGATCTCCAAGTCCTAAGATTCGCTCGCCATCAGTAACGACAATTACTTGAATTCCCCTCTCTGGCCAATTCTTCAAAACTTCAAGAATCTTCCCCCTAATAACGAAAGACCGAAGAAGATTTATTGCTGTGATCAATAATGGCTACACATACTTCTTCATTCCACAATCTATGCATCAAGGTATCTTACTTTTCTTTCAAACTAACATATAGACCCTGAGGATGCCGAAAGATGCTTCCATATTTCTGGCAAGCCTCGCCGACAGTTGGTGTATAAACAACTGGTAAGAGTTCCTCTACATTATCAATTAGAAGCTTGTAAAACAACCTCTCATTCCTCTCCTGCAAATTGCAAATAGATTCTCAAAGCTCACATTTATAATGATCTCATTCGTGTATGCATTCATGCACATGTTGATCAACAATACCATAAATCAGGCTTCATTGAAATGTTATGTTACCTCTAGTGCCATCATGGCCATGTACTTCTGCAGAGGAAGATCATATTCGCGAATATTTTGCATCATCCTCTTCTCCTGATAGAATTCGAAAAAACAATTACACAGATCTTTGCATAGATTTGAGGATACTAAACAATTCTTCAATTCAAACTTATAAAACAGAAAAACAGAAATGAAGACACGAAGAATCGAGAATGTACTTGAAGAGCTTGGGTGGCAACAGCAGGTGGCAAGAGGCCGCGCAAGTAATGAGAATCTCTTTCCTTCTCAGTAAAGGCTAGCCCCTTGTTATGATGTGGATCTCTCAGCAAAGAGTAACCACTGGAAAGAACAAATAAATTCACCAATACAATAATAAGAATCTCAGCTCAAATTCCTACTCTTTCTTTTCGAACCGTTTTTGTTTTCCTAAAATTAGCGTAAATCCATCAACAGAACAAACGAAGCAAGAGAACACCGATAACAGTAATTTGTGCATCACAACACTCAAACAAAGATATACTAAAACTCTGAAGTTAAACAAAGAGGCAACAAATCAATGAACTTCACATATACAGCAGGATCAAGAAAAGAAGAATCACACATAATCTAGCTTGATGAACCAATCACTTCACTACCTGTCTACTACTAAGATCAAGAAAACAGCACAACTCATAGATAGACAAAAAAAACTCCATAACCATGATCTTAAAAATAAGTAAAGATGCAACATAACCAAACTCAGAATTCCATTGCACGGGGCCACGGGCATAGGTCAAGCGGCAAGCGGTAAAGAGCTTGGAGCGGATAGCATGCCTATTATGCACCGTGTGGGTTCCGGTCTCACATGAGACATAATCTGGTATGGAAATGATTAACGAGCAACCTCAGGTCCCCTGACCATCTGACACACATCCCGTGATTTACCTCCTCGCGACTCCTCAGGAGGAGGCGGGGGCCGTTAAGGTTGCTATTCAACCTTAAAGAAATCCACTGCTTGGTGGCTGGGGGAGGGGGGAGTGGAACTTCACCAGTCACTAGTCATTCATTCTATATATCAAGGTTTGATGAACCAAATACTTCACTACTTCTAAGATCAAGGTAACAGCACAAGGCAAATACAAACAACAAATTCTCCTTAACCATGATCTTTAACATAAAAAACCATGCAACAGAACCAAACCCATAAATCCAGGTGGGGTTGGGCTGTTGGGGTGGGTGGGGGCGGGGGGCGGGGGGGGGGGGGGGGGGGGCGGCATGCATACCTAGCAACAGAGACAGTCCAGGGAGTGACAAGTTGGTCCTCCGTGGCACAATCCTCACCGTAAACATCCTCCTCTCCGCCGAACACCACGCATCTTGGACTCAACTCCAGCACTGATTCTCCCCCCCTTACTTCCTTCAACGTACTCTCCATTTATCGATTTCCACCTACTAATCAAAAACCAAAAACAGAGTTTTCTCACTTCTTCTACATCGTTTCCCATTTATGCTAGACATTTTATATGGAAAAATAATATTTGGTTGATATACGTGTCCAGTAGCTATTCTACAATATCTTACAGGAGGATTTCTTGATTCCACATGTCAAAATTCCCTGAGTTTGATCATTGTTATGATTATGAAGCTACTAGGTTCTTGTCGAGTTGTTATATTCACTTCATTTTTTATTGTTATTGTAGTGACATCAGATTATATACAATCAACTAGAACACTCTTAACAAAGCTAAAAGATAGTCGGTTGCTATTTTTGTATTGTCAGAATGTCGACCAATGTTTAGCTGATCTGTTATACAAACTCAAATACTAAATTTTAGGTGGGAAGATACAACTATATTTTGTATTTTCAAATATAGTAATTGATGAAATTTTAAAGATGGACAAAATAGTTATTTCCAATCTGAAAAAAACATTACTTAAATATTATGGGTTATAGCCATATAAGCACGGACGATACGTTACTTTAAAGATGAAATTTTAGGTGTGTTATGTGTATAGCATTTTCCGGGTGTTAAGATGGTATCACCAAGTCTTTCGCACATACGTTATTTTAAATAGTCTCTCATTTTTAAAAAATTTACCGTAAATATTATGGGTTATAGCCATATAAGCAGGGACGATAACACATATTTCTCATCATATCATCTTTTAATAACACATATTTTTAATATGTATTATTTGATCAAACATATTTTAAAAAAGTGTCTCACTTGGTCATCGTGGTATTGTAAATGTTAAGTTTGATTTTTTGTTATAAATTTGACATGGTAAAGTAGTTGAGATCATTGATGAAATAGTCCCGGTAGGTGGGTAACTGTTACACTATGGTTTCTGTAAGTGGCAACAATGCGCAAATGGTCCACTGAAAATCTAAGTCTGTTTTAGGGACCATTTACGCACATAATACACACTTATTGAGACCATTGACGCTCAACTGAAAAAAGCTAGAATTAGATAATTTTTCAATTTTTATCAAAATTGTAAAAATAATCCAAAAGTAACTATAGTCATTACTTTCACCGGTAGTGTTAATTAGGGACCATTTGAGCATCGTTGTCATTTACGAGACCAAAGTACAACGGTCAACCATATACTGAGATCATTTCGGCAATTAAATGTAAAATAGTCGAAAGACATTTAGGTGAAGACCAGGGCTAAAGTTGTCCTTTTACAAAATGTCTTTCCAACTACAAACAGTCTGAAAGTCTTGGAAGACCCAGAAACTGAAATCTCCAATGGTGTCCTCTGAAGAAGCAGTTAAACCTTCCTCAGTCCGCCAAGCCTTCGGAAATGTGTTCTCAGTCTTCATCCTCCTCCTCATCGGCGTCCTCGCTTTCTCCATCCGTTTGTTCTCTGTATATTTCTCCCCTAAATCATCTCTTCTTCCATTTTCACTCGTCAAAACTCATTAAATTTTGTTATTTTAATTCACCGCATAAATTTATAATGTGTAATATCTAGATCCAATATTCTAACACGTCCCAAAATGTTTGTCCTGTTTGATTTTGGATCATCGTAAAATTAACAAATTTTATGATCCTAATTGACACGCAAAACTACTTTCTGGATCCAATAGACTACCTAAATACCTAAAAGGATTGTCCAGTTTGTTTGTCAATTGTCCAAATGAATAAAATTTGTATGTTAATTGGCACACATTATTTCGAAATGTGACTTGTTAGATCCAATATATTACGTTCATGACTTTGATTTGAATAAAAAATGTCTTTTTTATAGTTAAGTAGGTCAAAATACTATCTTGTCATATAGTTTTCACCAACTATGATAGGATATATGCAAATGTATTTGAGTTCAGAATTTAAAATATTGAACCATCAAAATTTAACACTTACCGGTGTTTTTGGATTGGAGGGAGTATATTATTATCTGTACTTCTGGAATACACTTAGATCCGATTGTTAAGTGTTACTGATTTTCTGGGATATATAATATATGTGTTGTCTGAATGGAAGATGAAGTAAAGCTGATTTAATAACATTTTTATGGGGTTAAGTATATATTCGCTTATGATGTTTTGATTTTCTCAGGTTATTAAATATGAGAGTGTAATACACGAGTTTGATCCATACTTCAATTACAGAGTCACTCAGGTTTGTCTCTCCATGCTATATTAGCGAACCCATAATTCTTGTATAAATTCGTGGCCGAGTGGAATGTTACTGTATTAGCTTAAGGGTGCATATAGTCTGCAAATGTTAGTCTGTAAATTTGTTTGCAATTGTGCATATGCCTGAAGTTTGTGTAGGCGGGTTACTCTTGCATTAGGTTAGTGGCATACTGGATACGTAGACTGAAAAATCTTAAAATATGTGGCAGAACTAGGACTTCAAATGCCGGACAATGTAAATATGTAAAGAAAAGTAATGGGGGTCAAATAAATACAAATTGGGGATGATAACAATCAAATTTGAGAGGTAACAAACTTTTAACTTTTCAAAAATTAGGGGCGACCACCCCCCTGAGTGTCTTCATGGTTTCATCAATGTGTATATAGCTTAACCCTTGTTTTTTGTAAGAGGGAGGAAGGAATGAGTGAATTCATAATGTGATCACTTTTCATGGCAGCTTTTCTGATGGTTAAGAAGTTACCTAGTTCACCTAATTGTGAATTTCATTACTATAAGCTTATATATTAGAATCATTACTGGTTATCTTCACCAGTGATAAACAATCCTGAATTATAGTGTATATCTATCCAACTTTATGCTTCATTTGCACCTCTCTTGCTAGCTTCATGTCAAACCTCCTCTGCTAATCATATATAAATGCATGTTTGGTGGATTAGCTTACACTAATACTTTCGCCCACACAGATCGATTTCCGTATGCATTATTTTTATTCTAAAAAGATATTCCGTAATTGGAATTTGGAAGAGATGCCAGATATGGAAATGATAGATATTCCATAATTAATTAACCTTATATTCTGAATCAGTTTCTATAAAGTAATATTATCCTTCTCTTATGGAGTTTTGTAGTTAACTGAAAGGATCTTCTGGCAGACAAAGTCTATCTCTGTGAAAAATTTGTTCATTTTGTATCTTTCTATGTGAAACATCCAAGAGATGAATGTTGTTCGACGGCGTAGTCTCTTTTTATTCAGAGGATACTGCTGTATGAAAACATAAGGGGAAAGACTTCAAGAATTGTTTACTAATCAAACTTTGGGGAGGTAGATGGGGCCATTACCTATTTTCTGTTCTTATGATCGACTCTGTTGTATTAAGGATGTAGGTTTCAAGGTCTTTGGCATATACTCCCTCCAATTGAAAATAGTTGTCTTTGAAGGTTTTGCACACAAAATAAGAAGTCATTAATAACACCATATACCTTTATACCCTCATATCATTGGCTTATTATTCTAGCATTTAAGCCCATCTTCTTCCGCGAGGGTTATTGATGAGGGTAGAAAGGGAAGAAATGGTAAATTGTACTCTGATTTATGTAAATTGTCAATTATATTGGATTTTGTTAAAATGCCTTCAAAGACAACTATTTTGGATTGGTGGGAGTACTGTATTGTATTGGAAATATTGTCTTTTGCTCATATGAATAATTTTGAAGTTCGTGATTTGATGTGAAAGTTGACCGCAGCTTCATATGATTTCAGTTTCTTACGAAGAATGGAATATATGACTTCTGGAATTTCTTTGATGATCGGACCTGGTAATTGTTAATGAAAAATTCTTAAGTTCTTCGTAGAAGTATGCCATTGTAAAATCATCAAAACTGATTTTTTAAAAACCTTTTTAGGTATCCACTGGGGCGTGTCGTTGGTGGTACTCTTTACCCCGGATTAACGCTGACAGCAGGCACTATGTGGTGGTAGGCTCCAATGTTTATTCTGCTAAGATAATCCATCTCGAGCTACTAATGTATATCCATAGTTAAAGTTTTAAATTTTTTTGAAAAACACACCACTGCATAATATTAAATACTATTACAAATACATACTTTGTACTCTCAAATTTTCTATATCTAGGTGTCTGAATGTGTATATATTTCCAGATATATCAACTTTTACACTGCTTATGAGATTTATAAAAACTCTACTTCAAAGCAGGGCAAATATCATCCAGTTATAGCGGCTGAACTTCTTCTTCATGCTTCGTGATAGATTGCCAGTTTAACAGAAGTAATCAGACAAAACTGATGTATTGATACAAAATTAGAAGTTTCTAATTGTGGTTGTTCATATTAAGGAATCAACGAAAGAAAAGCTTTAGCTGAGCATCTACAGAACTTTCAGTTTTATCTCTTAGGCAAATTCATTAATACGTTGTCACTACTTTCTGGTTGCAGGGTCTTGAATTCACTGAATATCCCGCTATCTGTGGAAACTGTTTGTGTGTTCACAGCTCCAGTATTTTCCGCTTTTGCTTCATGGGCAACGTACCTGTTGACAAAGGTTTGGTATTTCCTAACTGAACTTGCTCCTTTACTTGATCTATTTGGTGTGGTATACAACTTGCCAACTCCCCTGTCCTGATATGCTTAAATGTTATCGTTATTCAGGAAGTTAAAGGTATCGGTGCTGGGTTGACTGCTGCAGCTCTTCTGTCTATGGTAAATGAGTTTGCATAATTATCATTTTTTTGAAGCTTTGATCATTCAGTATTCTGACTTGACTGTTTTAGATGCTTATACTGAAGCCTGTACTGAAAAGTGGTGTGAACATCTCCCTTCTTTTGAGATATGTATTGGAACAGGGATTTCGAATTTCATAATATCGATGATTTGCCTACAAATATGTGTAACTTATACTAGAGGATACTGAGAAGCATTGGTTTTTTTTCAGAGTACAGTGAACTCTTGTTAATGAAGGCTTTAATTTTCTTTTACATTGTGGGTTGGTGAACGAGGGAGCTTGAAATATAAAAGTATGATGGGTCAATGAAAAATGTATATATAGTTGTACAATAACACTTCCGGGTGCTTATGAACAATTGGCCAACGCGTGGACAGCATGCCTTACTTCTCCTTATGGCTGCAACCAATTATAATATTGGAGCCATCTCTCTCTGACATTTAATAGCATTTGATATACTTTTTCCTTTCATTTGGTTGCAGGTTCCTTCTTATATATCTCGATCAGTGGCTGGGAGCTATGATAATGAAGCTGTGGCTATCTTTGCTTTAATTGCCACCTTTTATCTTTATATTAAGGTTACACATGAAGAAACTCCATCTTTGCGAATTTTGGACCTTTATCTCATTGCATCTTAATCTTTGTACCCGAACTTGATTGAATTTCTTTGTGTACATGCCTGTGGACATTCACTGTAGTCTCTCAACGGTTAATTTATTCCCTGTGCAGACATTGAACACTGGATCACTCTTTTATGCAACTCTGAACTCCATAGCATACTTTTACATGGTATGTTTTGTCTATCTGGGTACTCCGGAACATCTTTGGTGGTCTTGGGTTTTACCTCAACTTTAACATTCCCTTGTTAGGTCTGCTCTTGGGGAGGATACACTTTTATCATCAATCTCATTCCGATGCATGTGCTTCTCTGCATTGCAACTGGCCGTTATTCTTCAAGGTTGTACATAGCATACGCACCGTTGGTAAGTCTCTTATGTCTCATCTACATGAATATCTGAATAGTAATGTAACTTTTGCAATCTCTTTAAAAAGAGATGGTCTCTCGCAGCCTTCTTGATTTCAGTTATATTCAATTTTTTAATCATATATGTCAGTGCAGGTTGTGTTAGGTACATTGCTAGCTGCATTAGTTCCTGTTGTAGGTTTTAATGCTGTCTTGACATCTGAGCACTTTGCATCATTTTTGGTAAGATTTACAGACAGAATTAAACATTTAATACTTCTGTTTATTATCAGATGCAAATTTTTATTATGTTTATTTATATGTTTTATAAAGGTAAGGTCATTTATTGCAGATGAGTCCAAGTGTGCTTCAAATGTTAGTGATTATTAACATGACCTACAGTCCTCAAAACAGATGTAACTAAAGTTCACCTGCAGCTTCTGTTCTAGAGGCTTCTTTTATTTTTATTCTCTATATATTATTTTTGTCATGTGAGATATCAAATTAAAGCAGTCATGACAACAGTCAAGTTTGGAATAAAAAGATGAACTTTTGGATAGAATATTATCTATTAGGCTTGAAAGGGGAAACAATTGGGAAGATCAACATCTTGTTTAAGATTTAAAATAAATGGACAGACTTGTGAACAGTGAAGATAGTTTATGTAACGAAAAAGTGGGCACACTATTGTATGGGTGTATGTTAAATGATTTAGGTAATACAGGGGTTCGTCAGCAATAATTACCTTGAGAATATTTTTCACTTTCTCTTTTATGTGATTCCCATGCTAGTTGTAGTGATGTTTGCATATCTCATGGTTGTAAGATGCCGACTAACTAATATTTAGTTCCCCAACTGACTTATATATATAATCCATAGCATTTCTCTACACTGTAGCATATTGATTCTATGCCCACATGACTGAGTTTCAAACTGGTATAGTTAGATGGTTTCCATGTCTATCATATGAGGATTCCACTAGGGGAGGATATTTATTTATTACACATTGCACTGCTAAGGATTTTATCAAATACTTGCTCCATAGTATAAAGATTGTCCATTTTAACTTTTAAAAAATTTAAGATGTAACTAGTTAAAGCATATCTATTTCCAAAAATGCATGCAAAATTTGGTCAAATGAGACAAGTTATGAGAAATGAAAAAAAGTATGAAAGTGGACAATACTTATGTGATGAAGGGAGTATAAACAGTCCATCGTTCAAGTTTTTACAAGCAGTCATTTTTTATGCTTAGTCCTTCCATATTCTTACAAAAACAGTTCTTTCACAAAACTAAGTTTTCGGAAAGATTGAGTTAAGATATTTCTCTATGAATTTTACAACATGATATAATGCTCATCCTCATTATTTATGCAGGTTTTCATTGTAATCCATGTTGTGGCGCTCATATACTATATCAAAGGCATTCTCTCACCAAAAATGTTTAAAGTAGCTGTTACACTTGTTGTAACTGTTGGCTTGTAAGCTTCTCCTGGTTAATCTTAAACATGATTATATAGTTTGCAGCTCCAATTTGGAATAAAAAGCTTGTGGTTGACACAATTGTTTTTGTATTAGCTTGAACAAGAAACTTATGGTGTGCTCAGCCTTCTTTTTGGGGGTTCTATGTAATATTTTTTGGGGGGGAGGGGTGATGATTCTCGGACTTAAAGTCTGTTTGTTTTGAAAGGATAGTATCAAGATAGATCTCTTATATCTCCTTTGTATGGATCTCAAGCTATAATAATAAACCTGCTAAGAGTCTTAATACTCTTCCAGGGTAGTTTGCTGTGCTGTGGTTGCTGTACTTGTCGCTCTTGTAGCTTCTAGCCCAACAAAGGGATGGAGTGGACGAAGTCTTAGCTTGCTTGACCCGTAAGTATATATCACCCCTTTTAATTTCCTTTTTCTAAGAAAGAGTAGCTTTTGCCTCAGTACGGAGATAGTTCTGTAAATTGCTACTCTTGACAACTTAATATGACATTGGTTAATCTAACCATTAGTTAACATGCCACTTATGCTATTTCCACCATCCAGAAGGAACAAAGACGTCAGCATGAATCTTATGACTCTAATCTAACTGTAGTTATTATTTGATTCTATATGAAATCAAGATCAGTTCTGCATGTCCTTTAGCAGCTACGTTCCACCAATTTGTCAATTCACAATGATGTCTCAATCTACCGTGTATATTGTTACAGAACCTATGCAAGCAAGTACATACCAATTATAGCCAGTGTGAGTGAACATCAACCACCTACTTGGCCATCCTACTTTATGGATATTAATGTCTTGGCTTTCTTGGTTCCAGCGGGCATCGTGGTAAGATTCTTGAATTACTCAAATTATTAATCGTATTATGTTCTGCCAAGACTATTTGTTTCCTCACATATTCATTTTTGAATTGCAGGCATGTTTTTTACCATTAACTGATGCAAGCTCATTTGTAATTCTCTACATAGTGATGTCGGTGTATTTTTCTGGTGTGATGGTAAGATTGTTGAAGAACTTGTTTCCTATGTTATTATTTGTAATTCTCTACGGGATATTCATATAGCTAGCCTGCTTAGTGCAATAACTTGGTTTGGTTTGTTTGTATTTATTTCATTCCAAAACCGCATTCAATTTTACTGGTATGACAGGTTCGTTTAATGCTTGTGTTTGCTCCTGCGGCATGCATTTTGTCTGGAATTGCCCTATCGGAAGCATTTGGTGTTTTTACCCTATCCATCAAATATAACATGTTTGGTAAACAGCAGAATCCTCAAATCAATGTAAGCATTTTCTTATTTATTTATCTTAATAGTCAAAGTATGATTGCTTAGCTTGGGAAGCTGAAGCGTTGTTTTTCTGCCTTTGACCCTCCTAAGTCGGGGGACAATGATGCTGCAAGTGTTTCCGCACAAGGTGAAGAAATAAAGACGGAAAAGAAGGAAGAGTCGCTGAAGGAAAGACCATCGAAGAAAAGCAAGAAGAAAGAAAAGGAGGATGGTGAGAAATTGGAGAAGAAAATAGGCAAGGCTTCTAAAAAGTCCCTGCATGAGAAGAGGTTCCTGTCTCTACCCCTGGAGGCTTCTGTCTTGGCCATATTCCTCCTCGTGATACTGGTTTCGTTTTATGTGGTATATATAGCTACCTTTTCTTCTATTACCAGTAATTGAAGTAATCCCGTTGTGTTTCTAAAATAGTCAGAAAAATCCTTTATTCGTAAATTGTATGGACAAGTAAATGAAGTACAGTAGTGATTGCTTGATTAATGCAGAAAAGATTATATCATCCGGAGAGTACTTAGTATTGTTAATTTAGTTGCAGACTAATAGGAGTATATTGATGATTTGGTGAAACTGTAACCTTCATAGGTTCACTGTGTCTGGGCTGCAGCGGAGGCATATTCAGCTCCATCCATTGTGTTGACTTCTCGTACTCGTGATGGTCTTCATGTGTTTGATGATTTCAGAGAGGCTTATGCATGGTTGAGCCATAATACAGAAGTGGATGACAAGGTGAGTAAATCATTTCTTGGGGTTTTGGATCATATAGCTGTTTCTCTTAGACATGTGGTTCCATGTAGGTCTTCAGACAATGATAGACAACAATTAAGTTATCCCATGCCAAGATCCAAGGCTAACTGAGCTTGCTGTTTGTCTTACAGTCCCTTGTTTTCATAAACAGATAATTCTTGAGCCCACCAACCAATATATTACAGTTCCCTAAATCCTATTGCTGGTGATATTCTTTCTTCTGCTTTTATTATCAGATATGTTACTGATTTTTCTTCGAGTTTAAGTTAGCACTATTCATGGAAAATCTTTCCATGACAACTGACTGCTGATCATTATGCCTCTTATAATTTCCTACATAGACAACGTTTCTTCTAGGTATCTTCGGACAATGTTTTAGCCCATCACTCTTTATCATCTTACTTCAATAGTTGGACCATGTTTTAGCCCATCTCTGCATATTGTGTTACTCAAAACGGTTTTACCGTAAAGCATCATCCTGAGTTCCTTTTTCGCTCAATTTGGTACAAGTGGAAGTATAATTCATAATTGCCGAGTCCTCTTTTATTTCAGGTTGCATCTTGGTGGGACTATGGTTATCAAACAACTGCAATGGCAAATCGCACCGTCCTTGTTGACAATAACACCTGGAATAATACCCACATTGCAACGGTTGGTACTGCCATGTCCTCCCCCGAAAGGGCAGCTTGGGAAATCTTCCACTCTTTGGATGTAAAATATGTTCTTATTGTCTTCGGAGGTTAGGTTTGTGACTCTTACCATTTTATATTGGGTTGCCAGGTTTATAAGCCCTTTCTTTTCCTTTCATTTTAGGTCTTGTTGGTTACCCCAGTGATGATATCAACAAGTTCTTATGGATGGTAAGAATAGGAGGAGGCGAGTTCCCTCACATTAAGGAAGCTGATTATCTGGTTAGTGGCTAATTTAATAGCATCGATTACCAGATTACTTCATAATTATCTTGTTGATTAATATTTGTGTGCGTACGGCTTCAATACTAGGCTGTTCAATAATTATGTATTTGTTTCAGAACATTTGAAGTTTAGAGATCTTCCAGAGAAAAGTCATACACTTGCCATAATAACAATTGGGGCTTTAACATGTTTAGAATTGTTCGTACTCTTGCAGTCATAATTACATGAAATCTTGTATACTTGCCGATTTAGTTGCTGGAGACTTCTATGCTGATTAGTCATTAGTTTCTTTATAATCATTAAAGACACTTAAAACCATCTTGATGTTTTAGTAACTGGAGAAAATATTCATTACTTACATAATTGAGAAGATACTTGAAAAATTTCATGGAATCAAGATTTTGTTGCGTAGCCAACATCCTCTGTATCTGATTGGAAGGGATGTGACTTCAGCATATGAGAGGACTTGCCTAAGCTTCTGAAACCCATTGTTAGTACAATATGTTGTCGTAGTCTAATTCTTTCCTTGATTTACAGAGAGATGGACAGTATCGCATTGATTCTCAGGCCACACCGACCATGCTAAATTCCCTTATGTACAGGCTGTCGTACTACAGGTCCAGGCCTTTCCTGTTTTATGCGATAATAGTATTATATGTAGTTCATTGTACCATATCATAATATGTCTTTCCTGTCACAGATTCGAGGATACAGATGGTGGTAGAGGCTATGACAAAGTGAGGCAGACTGAAATTGGAAAGAAACACTTTAAACTTAATTATTTTGAAGAGGTGAAGATTCTATTACAAAGCATCATAGGACCAGAAGTGCTTTGAAACATGTTTCAATATGTAAGTTCCATTTCATAGCCCACTGTTAATATTAAATTTTATGCTTGTGTTCTATTTAGGTCTTCACGACCCACCATTGGATGGTTCGGATATATAAACTAAATCCTCGGAAGAACAGAATTAGAGTAAAAGCGAAGAAAGCCAAAGCGGTATGTATCAACACTTCACCCCTATATTATCATACGATCTTCTCGTCTCTTTTACCTCCTTTATGAGCATTCTCAGTGTCACCAACTTTATAATATTGTACATCTTGCACTAAAAAGTTACAACATAACTATGCATGATGGTTTAGGCCGTGAACTAGATAGAGGAGGTAGATGATCACTTTTGGTGTCTTGAGATATGACAGTTCTCTCACGTGTGTGGTTTCTTTAACAGAAATCAAAAACAACTAGCTCAAGTTCGACGTTGACTAGAAAGAAGAATCCTTGGCAGTAGAAGCTTTTAGTTACAGTAAGTTTAGCTCAACACAGTGTAGTAAACATGAAGTGATTATATGCAATGCGCCTTTTTTGTTAAAGAAACGAGAAAAGTTCAGATTTTGTAGCCAATCCTCATAACCATGTATCTTCAGAGTTTAATACATTGTTTCATTCTGATGGCACTGGTATTGGTATAGGTTATATATTTACTTATACTCCTATTTAATTCGAAGTTTTCATTTAAATAAAAATATATTTAGTTAGAGAATTTATAACATTTTGCCTAAAAATTTAGGCATGAGCAATTGAGCAAGGGTCGTACCAACAACTTGCTCAGTTAGGTTCAGGTGAGTCGAAGCCCGAGCTGGTTCGATTAATGACTAGCCTAGTTGTAACTTGGTCTTTAAGCTCAATATACGCCAAGTCAGGCTCAGTAACCTCCGGGAGCTAGCTAGCTCCCTCTTTAAGATATTTTTTTATCTTATTTTTTAGTTTTTAATAATTATCTCATGTTTGATAGATAAGGAAAGAACATGAATTTTGTTGTTTTTAGATAGTTTTTTAAAATTGAGAAATTAATTGTTTTTTAATATTTCTGCTGTATAGATTTGTCTGGGCTTGCTTGACAATCACAATTAATGGAAGTTTGTCAAACAATGAAATAACATGAATTTAATTGTCCCTTAATAACATGACATGCCAAAAATCACAAACTCATAAGATATACAAAAACTTCAACAAATTATAGTATGCGAATAACTAAGATTTTTAACCACCGAAGAGGGTAGAATAGATACATCATTCATGGTAAATCAATGAATTAGAGGAGGCAAGAAACTAAAGTTTATAATTTTGGAAGATGAAGAGTTGTTAGGTTAGATGTCGCGATTAAGGTCAAATCAATTTTGAAAGGAATATTGTATATTTTTCGTGTTAAACAAATAACATCATTTTAATAACATACAAATAATAGTAAGGTGTTTATGATTCTATATCGTTTGTATTTTGACAACTCTATAAAGGAACGAACATCTACATTCCCTTATAACCTTTATCTTGTATCTATCAAAAAATAATAATAGTAAAGTGTCATTTTTTATAAATTTTGATGGAGTGTGCTATTATTATTAAAAATTTACAATATAATGTGAGTATTGATACAAAAAATAATGTAAAATGACAAATAATAAACTAATCGATCGTAACTGGATGTAAATGAAAAACATTCACAATAACTCGAAATTATGAAACCAAAAACAATTTTTAATTTGAATGACTTATGTTGAACTTTGAATATAAGAATAATGGTGTAAACAATATCGAGAACCTCAATACTGACCACAAGCCCAACCTTTAATCTAGCCTAAAATTGAGTCCATGATGATAGGAAAGCAGTCCAGTGTCCAAGTAGCTCATGTCCCCTAGAGGCTAGAGCACTAATAAGCTAAACAAGTCGGTCCTAATCTCTCAATTCAATTCTCAATTGGCATTCGTCTTTCACTTCCCAGAGGTATACTCAATTTTCATTCTAAGCTAAATTTCTGATCTGTTATATGCACATCTAAATAGTGATTTTTGGTACATCGCTAATTATCAAAAAAAAAAAAAAAATAGTGATTTTTAGGTATCAAATTATAATTATGCCCCTCTATTTACAAGTATAGCAATTGAGGACTTCACATAGGGGCAAAATAGTAAATTTTCCCTTAAAAAAACATTGAGAATATTACTCCCTCCGTCCAAAAATAGTTGACGTTTTTACATTGAAAATTGTACTTTTTTTTTGACTAATTTTTCTATTGAAATTAGCAACCAACCAATAAAATAGTTCAAAATAATTGTATTTCTACCTTTTCAATATACTTTTTGAGTAGTTTTAATTTTTATTAATCTATGTGCAAATTGCTAGAACTTCAACTATTTCTGGACGGAGGGAGTATGATATAAACACTCTTTAATTAATGGAACCCTCTGTCGTTTGAGAATCCCACCGGCAAGCAGCCACCGGCAAGCGGCAATCTTCTGCAATCTTGGTTCGTCTCCGATGTTCAATACCTGCTTTGCATAGATTGATTACTCCTGCATTGTTGGTTACATGAATTTAATAATCTCTCTGCTAGATGTAGTCAATTGCTAGAGCTAGATACCTTTTGGTTATTTAATCTTCTGTGTTTATGTTGTTGAGAGCCTGAAAATTGTAGGTGTTGTATCTATCAGTTTGTTATGAAACTTGACCTCATATGCTAACGATTAAGGAAGATTTTGATGTCCTTCGTTTACTAACGTCTAATAATTGGACTTTTTAGCAAAGATACACCGAAATTTGGAACTTCTCGGAGAGTCAAGAGTGTTGATTGACTTCCTTTCGTCTCTGGATGATTCTTCCAGTATATAGTGCAGCTTTAAGGTGTTGCTTAAATTTTTCTATGATCCTTTGGATATGATGTGTTTGCTTGGGGTAAAATGATAGATTGAACTTTTACTAATCGTTGTGGTTCATTTAGTGTCTAAGTAGCTAGCCATGTTAACTTGATTTATGAGCTTGATTATCAATATGAACAAGGATACTCACATTGCGATCAAGTTGTGAGTATGCTAGGTAATTAATCATACATTTCCTGTAGGTTTTTGAGACAAGGATGCTCACTTGAGGAGGATGTTGCATGATAAAGGTTGTCGAGATCAAGGATGCTCACTTGGTGGACCAATGTAGGAAGTAGACGATCAGGTCATTTGTTTTTCATTAAGGTTGGAGACGCCATGAATATGATGATGAGACTGAAACAAAGCAAAGTCTTCTGGGTTTCGACCATAACCCAAACTCAGCTCTACTCTTCTGTTTCTTCTCATACCATAACCCCGTCCCCCGATACCATTTGTACTTACATAACTAATTCTCAGTGGCAATTTATCAAACACATCCCCGCCAGCCTCATCTCTACCACCCTCTGCAAGCACCTCCGCTCTTCACCTGACCAGGTTCTTCCTTTCATTCTAAACCTGGACCCCGAATGCCTCGACATTGACTGTTATTGTCTCGCCGTTGTCATTCTGTCCCGCTTACCAGATCACAAACATGCCATGGTTCTAATCACCAAACTCATCAACTCAAACATCGCTGTTACAGAGGACATCTTTCATGCCCTGGTTGTTGCTAGAGACCGTCTTAATGTAATGAGCTGGGCGGCGTTCGATTTCTTGATTCTCGCTTATTGCCATTTGAAGAGGCCTCAGGATGCACTTGCTATTTTTTACTTGGCCAAAAATAGTCACATTCGTCCTACTACTGAAACCTGCAACAAGATGCTTTCTTTGTTTCTGCGCTTCAATAATACTAGAATGGCATGGCTACTTTATAGCGACATGTTCACTTTGGACATCAAATCCTCTGTCGTTACTTTCAATATAATGATCAATGTCTTGTGTAAACAAGGGAAATTGAAAAAGGCAGAGGAGTTCATTGCTCACATGGAGGGTCTACATTTTAAGCCAACTGTTGTAACATATACTACTCTTGTTAATGGTTATTGTTCCAAGGGGGACGTCAATGGTGCTTATCGGATTCTCGAGCTAATGAAAGGGAAAGGTCTAAAGCCCGACACTTATACCTATGGTTCGCTCATTAAAGGATTATGCAAGAAGAGAAGGATAGACG
The DNA here is from genome assembly GCA_003412495.2 of Echium plantagineum. Classification (NCBI taxonomy): domain Eukaryota; kingdom Viridiplantae; phylum Streptophyta; class Magnoliopsida; order Boraginales; family Boraginaceae; genus Echium; species Echium plantagineum. The sequence continues at coordinate 14,799,486 of CM016564.1, forward strand.
AGGCATCTAAGATGTTCAGGGAATTGCTTGATGGTGGGTTCACTCCATCGGCTGTACATTATAATTCCTTGATTGATGGATATTGTAATAAGGGGGACCTAACCACAGCATTTACTTTGAAAGATGAGATGGTTACCAAGGGGATTTCGCCAACTGTGTCTACCTATAATACCTTGATTCAAGCAATGTTTCTCGAGGCTAGGTATCAAGATGTAAAAAATCTGATGAAAGAGATGGAAGCGAAGGGGATCGAAAGAGATGTCATTACATATAACATATTGATACATGGGTATAGTCGGGCTGATAATGCTAGGTTAGCGTTCAAACTTCATGATGAAATGCTAAGGAAAGGAATTGAGCCCACCCGTATTACTTATACGTCACTTATCTATATTCTTGGCAAGAAGCATAAGATGAAGAAAGCAGATGCCTTATTTGCCGAAGTTATAGGGAAAGGAATTTCTCCGGATCTCATAATGCTCAATTCACTTATTGATGGCCATTGTGCCAGTGGAAATATTACGCGAGCTCTTTCCCTTTTTGAGCAAATGGAGAGGATGAACATTGTACCAGATGAGGTCACCTACAATACTTTAATTCAAGGATACTGCCAAGAGGGTAAAGTTGAAGATGCCTTGGAGCTTCTCAATGAAATGAAGAACAACGGAATTGAACCAGATCATATTAGCTACGGTACTCTACTCTGTTGGTATAGTAACAGGGGTAATATGAAGGAAGCTTTCGATGTACGTGATGAAATGTTAAGATTAGGCTTTGAGCTGAATCTCACTACTTATAATGCTCTTATACATGGCTTATGCAAAATGGGAGAAGGATCTCAAGCAGAGACACTCCTCAAAGAAATGGTTGCAAAAGGCATTACTCCTGATGATAGCACTTACATCTTTTTTATTGAAGCCGTTGGACATCCTGAAGCAATTTTGGGGGAAATAGAGTAATGGTAGGGTAAATCTTTACATCTCAGTCTACCGTGTATATTGATACAGAACCTATGCAATTTATTTCCTCACATATTCATTTTGCAATTGCAGGCATGTTTTTTACCGTTAACTGATGCAAGCTCATTTGTAATTCTCTACATAGTGATGTCGGTGTATTTTAATGCTGTCATGACATCCAAGCACTTCGCATCATTTTTGGTAAGATTTACAGACAGAATTAAACATTTAATACTTCTGTTTATTTAATATTATCAGATGCAAATTTTCATTATATTTATTTATATGTTCTATAAAGGTAAGGTCATTTACTGCAGATGAGCCGAGTGTGCTTGAAATGTTAGTGATTATTAACATGACCTACAGTCCTCAAAACAGATATAACTAAAGTTCACCTACAGCTTCTGTTCTAGAGGCTTCTTTTATTTTTATTTTTATATTATTTTATTTTTGTCATGTGAGATATCAAATTAAAGCAGTCATGACAACAGTCAAGTCTGGAATAAAAAGATGAACTTTTGGATAGAATATTATCTATTAGGCTTTAAAGGTGACATATTTGGGGAAATCAACATCTTGTTGAAGATTTTAAAATAAATGGACAGACCTGGGAACTGTGAATCCAGTTTATGTAACGAAGAAGAGTGGGCACATTATTGTACGGGACGATGTTAAATGATTTAGGTAATACAGGTGTTTGTCAGCAATAATTGCCTTGATAATATTTTTCACTTTCTCTTCTATGTGAATCCCATGCTAGTTGTAGTGATGTTTGCATATCTCATGGTTGTAAGATGCCGACCAATAAAGATTTAGTTCCCCAAATGACTTATATAATCCATAGCATTTCTCTGTGCTGTAGCATAAGGATTCTATGCCCACATGATTGTGTTTCAAACTGGTAGAGTTAGATGGATGCCATGTCTATCATATAGGGATTCCACTAGGGGAGGATATTTATTTATTACACATTGCACTGTTAAGGATTTTATCATATACTCGCTCCATGGTCTAAAGATTGCCCTGTTTTAACTTTTCAAAAATTTAAGATGCAACTAGTTAAAGCAGATCTATTTCCAGAAGTGCATGCAAAATTTGGTCAAACGAGACAAGTTATGAGACATGTAAAAAAGTGTGAAAGTGGACAGTATTTATGTGATGAAGGGAGTATAAACAGTCCAGGCTTCTAGCGTTTCAATTTTTACAAGCAGTCGCTTTTTTATGCTCTGTCCTTCCATATTCTTGCAACAAAAGTTCTTTCATAATAGCAAGTTTTTTGGAAAGATTGAGTTAAGATATATCTCTACGAATTTTACAACATGCTATAATGTTCATCCTCATTATTTATGCAGGTTTTCATTGTAATCCATGTTGCGGCGCTCATATACTATATCAAAGGCATTCTCTCACCAAAAATGTTTAAAGTAGCTGTTACACTTGTTGTAACTGTTGGCTTGTAAGCTCCTCCTGGTTAATCTTAATCTCGGACTTAAAGTCTCTTTGTTTTGATAAGATAGTAATAAACCTGCTAATAGTCTTAATACACTTCCAGGGTAGTATAGTAAACATGAAGTGATTATACGCAATGCGTCTTTTCTGTTAAAGAAACGAGAAAAGTTCAGATTTTGTAGCCAATCCTCATAACCTTTTATCTTCAGAGTTCAATACATTATTTCATTCTGATGGAACTGGTATTGCTATAGGTCACATATTTACCTTGTTTTACTATTTAATTTGAAGTTTTCATTTAAACAAAATATATTTAGGTAGAGAATTCTTGACATTTTGCTTAAAAGTTTAGGCATGACTCATGAGCAATTGAGCAAGGGTCATACCGAACAACTTGCTCAGTTAAGTTCGGGTGAGTTTAAGCCCGAGCTGGGTCGATTTATGGCCAGCCTAGTTGTAACTTGGTCTTTAAGCTATACGCCAAGTTTTAATGGTCTTCAGGCTCAGTAACCTCAGTGAGCTAACTAGCTTCCTCTTTAAGATTTTTTATTTTACTTTTTAGTATTTTTAATGTAGACTAGTTAAAATTAATATACATTTAACGATGTGTTAAGGTGTATTAGAAGGTTTTAAATATGATTGAGTACTCGTTTTATGTTAATTTGTTATTATTTTAATACTTTAAATAGTTTGAATAATATCAATTTGCACTATTTTTCATATTGACAATATGTTTTTGATATAAAAAATATTTAATTTATTTTTTGTTGAAATTACATACTTGTTTGATTCGTCTTATAAAGTAATAATTTTATAAATATTTGACTTACTAAATTTGATTTTATTTATATTCAATCGTTGATCAGTTTGAATTTCGATTGAAGCCTTGACAAGGTGAGCCGACTCGTAGCTGCCTTATTAAACTAGAATTATTTATATTGAATCCTTTATTAATTGGGACGTCAAATGAAGCCTTGACAAAGTGAGCCAATTCATAGCTTGGTGAAATCAAGCGAGCCAATTCGTCACTCGGTGAAATCAAGTGAGCATTGGTGTGGCTCGACTTGGTGTGGCTCTAAAACTTGTGAGGGTTTATGTACATCTCTACTCGAAGATCCTTAAATCGTATTTACCGGTTACAAATCGGAGGGTACATTGTCACAATTGTGAATATGAGACAATTCTTGTTGTAATAATGCATTTGGTTTCCTGAATGTCATTTGTAGATCTTAAAGGAAATGTGTCCTCTGGCTCATTTCAGACCTTAAAATAAAGATCTAGGACAATTAAGATCGTACATATGTTGATGGGATTGGGACACAAAACCTCATTTTAACCAGGCACAACATGGGGTTCTCTTTGTATGTCTTAATATCTAACTAATTTTAGTGAGTTTGGACCACATTTTAATAGATATTTTTGAGAGGTACTCAAGGTTAGTTTCTCATTGTTGAGTGTAGGGCTTCTTTGTCTTGTGAACATATGCTTGAAATTGAGAGGAGCGTTTGAACTGTCTTATTTATTGCATTATTGCCTTTATATGATGAGAAGAAGCCTTCAAGTATACATCAAACTCACATTTTTTATGTGGTTTGCAAGGATATTGATTTAACAAGAGAAAAAATGTAGACTAGAAATGCATCTTGAACTTTCCGGTAGCTTAATAGTCAGGTGACATCTGATCTAAGCTTCCAACACATTGGTCTTGGGTTTAATTCTAGTTATGAATTTATGTATTCGTTTTTTATAATACCACTGTATTTATATTTTCATCGTTAATTTACGGAAAAATGAAAGAAAAAGGGATTTCATCTTGAACCATGGAATTTGGTGGAGGTAGTTGCAAAAGGAAAACATGGAGATGGAAAGTGTCAATAAATTAGAGCTTAGTCTCTATAGCTACATTTATGACTAAGAGACAAACACACATGTAATGATCATCAACATATTTAATTAAGTGTTGGATGAAAATATGAAAGATGGAATTGTCGATTTGATATCTCATAAATGGTAAACGAGTTTCACAAAAAGTAAATTGATCTATAATTGTGTATTTAATCCCAAATTGATGTAATACCTTAAATTTAGATTGAAATGAGATTTGACCACTTGAAGGGACAATATTTTTGTTAAGATTGTTCCAAATGAGCCTAAATCGTTAAATGTAAAAGTTTCACATTAAAAATATAGGGGAGAGAGTTTATCACTTAATAAATTAGGGAGCAACTTCACTTATCACCAATTAATTTTAATAGTGTACTCTGTCTACATAGTCCTATGGGTGTGGCCCAGACTCGATTAAATTTTTTACAATTTTTTCAAAAGTGATACCTTGCAATTCTTCAAAATCAAAATAGTAGACCTCCTTTAGAGTTAATTATTTGGATGTAATCTTGATAACTCCTTTTCCAACTATTAATACTTTTTCATTGTTATTAAATACTGTTTCTCCTTCATACAATACAATCTCTCATAACAAATCACTTTTTTCAGTCATGTGTTTAGAGCAACCATTTTTCTGTATCCATTTTTATTATCTAGGACTCTTCTAATGACGGTAAGGTCGAAGTATTTCTTGATATGAATGTTGAGTAATTAATACATTCTCGTCATTTTTTATGTTCGGACATCCAGACCTATAGTTTTTTTTATGACATTGATAATACTCCGCGAGCCTCTTATTCTTTCTTCCTTGAAACCCTTGATTATTTATGTTCTTTAGCAATTGATAAGTCTTCTTAACCAATAAGCTGTCATCACAATAATTAAACTCTTTATTAACAGTATTATACTGCGGATCGTCACGTGCTTTTAATGCTAACTTCAGTAGCCCCAACCCTTGTTTCGTAGGACGTAATTAAATTGTTACCATTACTAATTTCCTCAATAAACTGAAAACGAAAATGATTAAGTAATACTGGTTTTAAGTATCCATGCAGGGATTCGATTCTTAACTAATATTGCAATTACCGATGTATGTGATGAATTTGCTTTTCAGATAAAGAATATTTTTGGTTCCCAATTTCTTTCATTAGTAAAGGTCAACCCTACAATTAAATTGCACGTGCAACTTCAATTCTAAATGTATTTTGGTATTAGAAGACCTAGAAAGCAACTCAAGTTTATAAATTTTGGCGCCCGATTAATAGTTGTGACCTACATCACCCAACTAAACAAGAGAAAATCTAGTGAGTATATAGTTAAAAAGATGAAATGTCATTTCAACGATTTCATATATTTTTTATTTTAGAGTACATGAAACAGATAAATAGCATAATATACTTAACAGATTATAGGATTAGAATTTCACTTTTAACAACTCTAACAAAAAGTCATTCATACTAAGCGAAAATGAGATTTTAAAACATTTTAGCTCTTTATTAATTGAGTTATATATAATGTGGGCCGTGATGACTATATACTTAGCAAATAACAAGAATATTTGTATTGGCTTCCCTAAATTTTTCTATAAAGTTTTCTAATAATCAATTTATAACATGATGAACAATATATTAGACATGTGATGCAAATCGATTTTATTGAGGGCAATACTCCTCCCATAACTTTTTAATAGACACATTTCATTTGACATAAAAATTAAAAAAATGTAAACTTAACTCACAGATTTAAATTTACCTCCACATTTTTTAACTAAATGAAAAGACTAATTTAAGAATTTTCATAAAAGAAAAACCTATTTTTTAAAAACTAAATTAACAATTACTTCTACAATTATATATATGTTTAACAAATTAAGTGTGCAATTTTTTTTGTAAATTAAATATGAGTATTACAAATATAACCAATACAAAAACTATAATTACAGTACATGCTGCAAACATAGTATGATATAATATTATTCTCTCGGGCAAGAAATGTAAAAAGTAATTTAAAAATTTGGAGATGAAAGTATGAGTTCAATATTATTACAAATAACGAATAATACATAAATTACTAGCTAATACAGAATTAAAATAAAATATGAGACAATTGTTTCGAACGAGACTTGAACCCAAGCCTCCTATATAAATAAAAGTTGGATTAGATGTCATTAGGTTATTAACTCATCGGCAAGAATTGTACAATTTTTTTTTTTTTTTGTAAATTAACGATGAGGTGAGAATCGACCCAGGACCTTCTGGTCACTAGCGAGAGCCTTTTCCACTAGGCTATTCGATTAACTCAACAATTGTACAATTTTTAAGTTACAAATAATAGACGCAGGAAATCTAGACAAGAGGAACGTGAAGCTCGTACTAATAACAACATGATTTAATTTGCTGGCTATCAGCTTGCATTAAGGATCTGTGTGCTAAATCAAACAAGTAGTAGAGACATGATATTTAATACTTTTTTATTTCCTATTAATATATATATTTTGTATAGAAAAATGGAATCAACGCATAATAATTGTTTCCTGATTGGGGGTCAACAGGTTGTGTTTGATGTTTAATGAAGCAAATATATATTTGATGAGAATTATATAATATGTCATGTTTGCTTATTATTTCTCACTTCCTGACGACTCATGTGTTTGATAGGTAGACCACAGCTTGACTTCGTTGAGACGAAATCAAAAGATTGCACCCATGTTCAATGTATCAAATCCCTACCACCAGGTTACTTTTCTATTATTATTTTCTCTAATAATAATTTCGTGATTTTGTATTGGACATTATATTTATAATAATGTCAAGTGTCCTATTAAATATTATTAACATATATATATTTCTGTCAACAGTTTTTTTAAAATGTGCCGTTAATATACAAGTTAAGACAATGTCAATAAAAATATGATGGAAATAAATAAATAATAATCCCAACACTAAAAGTTGATATTTATTAATGGAGTTAATTCGTCATATGGTCCCGCATAATATATGAATCACTTGTACTTAAATATATTCCGGTTAGAGAGTATGAATATGAAAGAATATGCTTCAACTAAAGTTGGACAATTGCATTCGAGATTTTCTAATAAATTTTCGGATCAGATATTTTTAGACTATTGAGCCATTAGTGTTCAAATTAAGTCATTAAAAGTTAAATTACAGTTTAATTCCCAAATTAACAAAAAATACTGTAATCGTCTTGTTCATGCACTGTAAAGATCCTTGAATAATAACCATGATGTCATCAATTAATTAGGAAAAAAGTGGACTACACTAATTATAGAAAAAGAACAAATGTCGCAAAAGAAACAAAAATTGGACAAAATAATGAAACATGCATAAAAGAACAATTGAAATATTATTAGATTTAAAGTGAAACACATGCATGATTGTGGAAGGAAACGAAATATATATATATGATAGATAGGAAGCTAAGGTCATCATCATGAATTTGGCATCATCCATTTTATTAGAACAAGTAGCTAGTGATGCCACATGGTAAAGATATAACGGCTGCGACTACGCAAAACATAAAAATGAAGCTGGATTTCGAACCTGTTTCTTTTCTTTATTTGAACTCTTTTTTATTTTTTTATTTTGTCAATTAACGATGATGTGATTTCGAAGCTAGGACTTCTATTTCTTATTTGATCTCTTATTAATTGAATCTTAAGAAGCATTATATATTTACCTACTTGAGGCAACGAGTTAAGGTTAAGGTTAATTATAGATAGTGGAATGAAGTTAATTAATTGATTATCTGGTCACAGATAATGGAATGAAATTGCATTTTAGTCTCAAATAGTTATATTATTGTATATTAGTCTCTAAAAATGTCATAAATCTAGCAATATAATATGATCCAAAAAAGACAAATATTGTAGTATGAACCATGAAAATGGAGACGAATGTGCAACATCTTTTTTGTAATTTAGAGAAGATTTTACTCCAACACTTGTACCATTTTCAAATATTACGGTTTAAACACTAATGTGCAAAACTATAGCTACATGAGACGTCTCACTCTATAAGACCAAATTGACAATTTTCATTGTGAAACTGTTTTATATTTTCCAATTTAATTATAGTTTCAATGACATATATACACCTAGGGTCGTTCCCGATCTGGTCCTCACGTAAACCGGCTCGTTAAATTCGACTTGTTAACTCGTTTGGTTTGAGTTTCGAACAGTTACGATTCGGATCGACAAATCCTAATTCGATTTAAACTGCTCTATAAAACCATTTATAATATTCCTTTTATTAAAATATAGTTTATATTCGAAACGGTTAAGATTTGTTTTTATAACTTGTAAATCTTTCGTCAAAACCCGTTTTTAACATTCATTTTATTAAAATATAGACCAAACATAGTGTAACTTTTTCACCTAATACGAATTAAGAGCGAAAAAGTACTTAGGATCCGAACAATTTGCTATTCGAATCGAATAGCAAATTGTTCGAATGGTTAACTAGTCGATTTTTTGTGATTTTATATGACTGGACTAACGACCGGTTTTACACGATTTACTTCGAGTTACTTACGAATTGAACACTCAATCAGTTTATTAACGAACCGATTTACGAGTCACATCAGTTTGATTAAAGGTCTGAATGGTTTGGGCCAAAACCGGCTCAGACCAGGCGTTGACACCCTTGTATACACAAACAAACGTAAATTAAGGGTTGAATGAAGTATCTCATGATCAGTTGAGTCACATATATATCAAGATTTGTTACTTGCTATATATATTCTAGGACAAGGTGCATGGACACCGTTAGGATGACGATTTCATTTTTGTATTAATTATGGGTTGAAGTATAAAACACTCCTTTATTTCCTCATTTAAGCTAGAAAATATTATTCAATTGGTATATGTTATTTTATTACCCGATTAATCAATTATTCTTTTTTCTTCTCTTTACGTACATTAAAGGATGTACATTTTCGTTTCTCATATTTTAGTATGTAGACCCGTCATTTTCACATAATCATTGAACAATAATTAAAATCGTTTTAGTAATAAAAGTTAATTCAATGGATTGAAAACAATAGTCTCCAAACAATGCACTTATTTATTGGTGTTTATTTGGATGCTCCATTTAGTTTCATACTACCGAATTGGTATTAATTTTGAGCTACCCTCTCACCAAGTTATTTATAGCATCTTCACGTGTAATGCTGAATCCAGCCTGGTTACAGTAAAAAAAAAAAACCGTACATAAATACAAGAAATATATATAAAGTAAAATAAATATATATCCAATTTCATATATAGGGATAGATTTTGGAAAGAAAAGATTGAGAGAGGTTAAAACCAAATACTACAACTCAATATTCTCTAATTATATTATATTATATATTAAATATCATAAATTTTCAATATAATGATATCCAATATAATTTTTTTTTATGTATACATATAATTTTTTATTTTTTATTTAAAGTGCTTGTTCGATTGAACAGACACGAACAAAATTAAATAGCTCTGTCCTGGAAGAGACTGAACATTCTTAAAATAAAATTAGAAAAGCAAAAGGGAAAGGGAAATTAAAGAAGGTTGCCATTTTGATGGAGATACCAAAAGAGAAAGTGATGAATAACAACAATCTTTTCATGCAAATTGATGGTCAAACTAAAGTAAAAGTGAGTGAACAATAAATGTAGTGTATTAAATTGGAGTGTATAATAATAATATTAATGCTTAAGTGGAAGAATAAAATTTGGATTGATGAAGAAGCGATTCATTACTCCAAATATGGAAAAAGATGGTAAGTAGTTATATAAAAATCAACTACCCTTCTCAAAATTCACCTTTCTTTAAAGATGAAGTGGTTGTCTTACTAAATTAAATTCAAGAAACAAAAAAGATGAAAAAGAAAAACACTATGATTATTTGTCCACGACATATAGAGAATCTATGCTCATGTATATGTTGCATAAAGTAAAACTTGCATACCATAAAAGGGACATTATATTACTGTATTTGATTATCCACTTTTAATTGTTTGTGTAATACAATTATTAGGAGTCTTTTGATAAATTATATATGGAGGACTACATCTCAACTACATGACTATTTTATTGAAGTGAGACATTTTAAAACGTGATTGATGAACTGAAATATTCAAGTTAAAACGTGTATGATGAACAGTGTTTTTGGTCATAACTCCTAATAAATAAATTATAATATTGAAGTATATATCAAGCAGATCAAATGCAACTTGATTTTACTTTTTTTTTTTTTTACCAAAATGATAATTACCTCGATTAGAAATTATGTATTTATGTTGGACAATTATCTCAACTAGGACAAGGCAATCTTCTTTGTATATATTCCTTATTATCGGAAAATCATAAAGTCGTTATTAAATTTAAGGTGGTACATAAAGACATAAAGTTACAAAAAAAAAGAAATTATACAGCTTGCAAGAAGTGAAAACTTGAGATGAACGTAAGGTATGATTTAATTTAACCCCATCTAAAAGTGTGTTCTAAATATAAAATACTCAAAGTATGTAAAAGTGGTCAAAACTCCAAATATTTTGTAAATATTATGAAACTAATGAATATAATGGAGTAATAATTTGTTTTATTACCACAACAACCCCTCAAAACTTCCAGAAATGACACTATCTACCACTGACAAACTATAATTATTATTCTCACCAAAACTATATCCTCCACAGTCTTGCATGTGCAACCATGACTCACAATAGTCCCACCCATCTTCCATCACCACCGAGTCAACTAACTCGAACTCGCTCCCACTCGGTAGCTCCACCGAGTCGAACCCGCTCCCCAAACTCGGCAGCTTCACAATCTCCCCGAGCTCCTCCTGTGGCGTCGAGACGTCATCCGATAATAATGGTGACGACAACGAGGACGATGTTGACGTCATGCATGAATTATTCGGAGAGAGACTATTATTATTATTATTACTACTGTTACTATTACTATTATTATTCTTCGTATTATTATTATTATTATTATTACTACTACTATTACTACGAAACTCGAGATGATCCATGTTGGCAGCTTTGATGGCGGCCGCTTGGACATCACGTGGGGAGCACGTGACGGGTCGTGGGAGCGAGTCAACGAGCTCCGGGAAGTTGAGGATGGCGGAGGCGCCTTTAATGGCCAAGGCGGCGACGTCGTGAGCCCTAGCAGCCATTTCCGGGTTGGAGAAAGTCCCCAACCAGATCCGAGATTTCTTCCTGGGTTCACGGATTTCGGACACCCATTTTCCCCAGGCCCGCATTCTTACACCTCTATACACTGGATGCTTGCTGCTCCCATTGTTGTTTGCATCACTGGTTTTCTTGGTGTTTCTTTTCTTTCTACTATGATCATCATCGTCGTTAATGTTGTTGATGGTTGGCGTTGATTCTAATTGAGTTGCCTCTCGGGCTCGTTTCGACCCGAGTATCGAGCCGTGTGGATCAAGGCTGGGTGAGGATGAAGATGAGAATGTGATATCATCAACCATTTTTTGATGAGGATGATGACTATTGTGATATTGGGATAGTGACAATAGTTTTGGGACTAGGACAATAATTTTGGTACTTGGACAATTGTTTTGGGACAAAGGGCAATGATAGTTTTGAAGAAGGGGCAATAATTTTGGTGGAAGGACTAAAATCTTGGTAACTAGAATTGGGAGTATATGTGATGATTAATTTTAAGTGAGTTTTTGGGTGTTCAAAAATGTGAAGAGTGTATATATATAGAGAGATTTGAAGAGTTTTTGATGAGGGGGAGATGGAGGTGAGAGGTGGGTGGCGTGAAAGGAGCTAGAGACAACGTGATCCTCTAGACCGACCCACCTTTTTACCCATCTTTTACTTAATGACATCTCACATAAATATAGATAAATCACATATAGTTAATTGTATACAATAAGCAATATGGAAATTGGGTATGGGAATTTGGAAATATTTTTTGTAAATAAGGAATCTCTTGCCTCTATTATATGAGAGACTCTTTAATTTAGTCTCTGTATCAGGGGAGATATATCTCACACCGTCAATTTGTGATATTATATTCATGGCAGGAAGCTGTGAGGCTCTCAGTTTGAAGGTTTCAAATTAAAAACTTTTCAGTCGCCACCGAATGTAGCTCAATTGATAAAGAATTAGAGTGCAAAGTGTCAGCAGCCTCGTCTCTTCGAGCAACCCAAGTTCGATTCCCACAAAGAGAACCCTGTCTTTCGAAGTGGTTAACCGGTAAGCTCTAGTCCCTTGATTAGGCGAGACACATCTGACGATAACTTCGCTGACATAATACCCACGGCATAGAATTTTTAGGACCCTTAATTTAAAGGTCTCAAATTCATAGACTCTTTAGTCAAACAAATTGCAAATTGACGGATCGAACTCATCATATTAAATATTTCCACCTCGATCATCTTGTCAATTACTACTTACAACTACATTATGTCTGTTGAGCAGAAATAAGTAATATAAAGATATGTATTACATGTAATCAAGAGGCTTCAATTGGAGGGATTTTAATTGGGGGTTGAAAGTTGATTGTTGTTTAAAGGCTTATTTTCATTTTGGACCTTGAACTATGATGAAAATTTCAAATTGGACCCTAATACTTTCCTAAGCCTCATATTGGACCTTATACTATGATTTGTCTCATTTTACCCCCTAAAATGCCAAATATAATGTAATTTCGTCTTAAAATAAGGGCAAAATCGAAACACATATATTAAACTCTTGGGCACAATTCATAAATAACAAAACTTATTAAATTAAAAATAAATCCCAGGCTTATTTATATTTTGGACCCTGAGCTATCACGTATGTTTCAAATTGAACCCTGATACTATCATTAGTTATTTGTAAAAACACCCCAAAAGTTTCATATATGCGATAACTCAAATTTGCCCTTCTTTTAAAACAAAATTCAATCTAAAATTAGCATTTGAGGGGGCAAAATGAGACAAAACGTAGTATAGGGGGCAATTTGAGGCTTATGATAGTATCAGGGTCTAATTTGAAACTTACATGATAGTTCAGGGTCCAAAATAAAAATAAGCCTTGTTTAAAATAATGAGCCCTGGAATTCTTAACTTGAGAGCTGCCTCAAATGTAGAATTTTTTTTTTGGACAGTTCTATGTTTATATTCTGCTTTCCATTTTCGTTTTGGTTTCTGGATTACTACGTGACGATGGTAATTATTGCCAATTCAAGATGCGTAATTTCTTTTTAAGATAAATTAAATGATGATGTAAGGATTGTGTCACAATTAGTTACTAAAAATATATTATTGCATAATTTCACAAACTTTCTGAATTTATTTTAAATACTATAAATTTCCGTATATGTATTTATCATGTAAGATGTCATAATTTGCACGGCATTATTCGTGTTTGTACGAAATGATAGAGACCAATAATATCATTATTGGTGACAAATAGTGATGAGGCCAAGTTATATATGGTATAATCTTAATGTTTACCTAACATGAATAGTGTTTAGCTAACATGATAATAATACGAGTAATACATTTGTTTAGGTCCCCATTTGTTAACAGCAAGCGCATTAATGATCTTTTATTAATTCGTAATCAATATATTTGACTACCTATATAAGTAGTTGGATAAAAACCATGCAAAGATAATCAAAATAATTTTTTGAATTTTGATAAATTTAGTATCGTTGAAATATATATGAACTTCCATTATTTCAGTTAATATACATATATATGTGAAACTTATTATTAATAAAAATATAACTAAAGGTCATGTTCATCATACACGTTTCCACTTGGGTTTCAGTTCATTACTCACGTTTCAAAACGTCATAATTCATCACTCAAGTTACGAAATGAGGCAAAATTACAACTTCCGTTACTGAGGCCGTTAATTGTACCATTTTTTAGTCATGCCCAAGATTTTATGGGCAATTCAGTAATTTTAACAAAAGTAGTGGTTTTGCTTCATTTTGTAACTTTTTTTTTTTGTAAATTAGCGATGAGGTGAGATTCGAACCCAAGACCTTCTGGTCACTAGCGAGAGCCTTTTCTACTAGGCTATTCGAGTATCTCAACCTCATTTTGTAACTTCAGTGATGAACTGAGACGTTTTGAAACGTGTGTGAACTGGAACATCTCGTTAGCAATTTTTTTTCTTGTATATTTTTTGTAAGAATACCTTCCTAATCCTTAAACACCAATGAATGTATCTACTTTGACCTATTTATAATTAATGTAATTTTTCATCCAGGAAAACTTGTTAAAGAAGAACAAGGAAACTTCGGTCTCGGGTCTAATTTTCTGGTAAAAAACACCGTTTCATACTAAGTTAAACCAGTTTGAAGGATGCCTGCACCATGTTTATTTGAGTTCGACCAAGTTCTAGCCACACCAACCCACCATAGCCGACCAAGTATATTACTTCAGTTTCTCAATAAACGCTGCCACTTGTCCTAGGTCGGGTTCAAAGACCCACCGAATTGACGATCTGAGTCGAGTGATCGAGTCAGACCGAGATCCCACCAAGTTCAAACGATTTTTTTTCGATTGGCCATAAAATGAGGCACATGAGCAACCACGATGAAATGAAACAGGACAAACCTGTTGAAGTACAGCTAATAACAATAATAATAAATGAGAATTAGGGTGAATATAGTTACGAGGGCAGAAGAGATGGAGTAAGTGGCAATATAGCCATTATACTAGCAGCTTTGACGACTATGTCCGTGGCTGCGGTGGGGTTAGGGTCTGGAGTTTCGGTTTTAGCATAAACCGAACCGAAACCAACCGACCCAAGTATATACTTATGTTGTTTAAAATATTTATATTTGTGATATTTCAAAAAAAATATACTCAGTATTTAATTTTGAAGCAAAATAACAAGTTTGTTGTTGTTAAAGTAAATTGTTTTAGGACTAATGACATTGTTTATCATACACGTTTCCACTTGGGTTCTTGTCCATCACTCATGTTTCAAAACGTCCCAATTTATCACACAAGTTACGAAATGAGGCAAAATCACTACTAAAATGACTAAATTGTCCATAAAATGAGCACATGCCTCTCACGTGACCAAAAATTGGTACAGTTAACGACCTCACTAATGGAAATAGTAATTCCATTTAAAACTCAAATGAAAGTGTATATGATGAACAATACCTTTAATCCTAAAATATATTTTATTAGGAGGCCATAATAATTTTTTACCCAATGATAATATTCATCTACTATTCTCCGTAGACTATTAAAGAGTTTCGTCTTTATGGGAGTATTACACACCAAAACATTTAATAATCTCTCAGACTATCACCATCAATTAATATTTATGTATGAGAAATATAATTTATTACATGAAGACCATGCTAGATGGCTAGAATGGTTCTTCAATTCTTGGAGCATGGGACATTTTTATTTATTGAGTTTCGGTAAATAATAGTACTTGAAAATTCAGACAATGTATATATACTTCTACTTTTTTTATATCACTAACCTATCAGCGTCTTCATTTTTCTAGCCCCACAAAAATTTCATAAATTTGGATCTTCATCAATAATTGAAGATAATTACAGTAATAGTTTCAGTTGCACTTTATAGTTTCACTACTACAAAGAGTCACTTGCACTATACCAACTTGGACTACACTTTACAAAAGGTGTAGTCCAAGTGACACTTAAACAACACTCTCGCGTGGTGTCGTCCAAGTGAACACTTAGCCGACACCTATTGATGTAGTCTAAGTGATTTAAAAAAGAAAAATTAAAAAAAGCATTTTTCACTTGTACGACACCACACGGGAGTGTCGTCCAAGTTGTTTAAATTTAAAAAAAAAAACAAAATTTAAAGCACTTGGACGACACCACACGGAGGTGTCGTCCAAGATGTAAAAAAAATGAAAAAAAAATACTTTTCCGGATTATTTCCCGCCCTCCCCCCCCCCCCCCCCCCCCCCCAAAACTCATCATCAGCAGCGAAACAAACAGGGAGCAAACCCTGTATCTCCAAAACCCATCACCCATCAGTAGCGAAATAATCAGCGACCTTCCCATTCTCCTCCTCCTCCTCCTCCATTGTTCAAGTAAATATTTTTTAATTTTTGGTTTATTATTGTAATTTAAGTTTGAATTCATTAGTTATTTTGTTTATTGAAATAATTAGCTTGCATTTATTTGTTAACTTGTACATATTATTAACTATTTTGAAACTAGATTAGTTTGTTGATTGAAATTACTTAATTAGTTAGATATAATTAGTTTAAAATTAGAAAAATGTTAATTTTATGATTATTTATGATGTAAAATTGAAAAATGTTATGCCATGGTTGTAAAATGTTAGTCATAGTTGAAAAAATTGGATTATTTAGGATGCAAATTGTAAAATGTTAGGTCATAGTTGGAAAAATTTAAACTTGTGTTGGTTTAAGATATAAAGTTGTAAAATGTTATTAGATATTAGATTAGTCTAGAATGTTTCTTGAAAAGTTATTGAATGTTTCTTGGTACATCTTTTGGTAGTAATCGATATGTGGTAGAAACTATGGATCGAAAATGGATGGTTGCCGATCGTTTATCAAGGGAATATGAGAATGGGATTAGTGAATTCATTGAGTTTGCAAGATTGAATGTAAAAGACAAAGAGTACATTTTATGTCCTTGTTGAAAATGTTTGAACCGTTATACATGGAAATATAGCGAAGTAGAAGAACACTTGATTATTAATGGGATAAACAGTGCATACACTTGTTGGACATATCATGGTGAGAAGAAAGGTAGTTATACTCAATCAAATGAGTCTACTTTTGGACATGGGAAGAATAGTGCAAATGAATTTGTAACGGATGATGATGTGGATGAAATTCCAGCAGTGTTGGAGGAAGATTTGATTGATCGTCCTGAGTTATTGGAAAAGATAAAAAATGATGTAAAACAACCGTTGTAGGAGGGGTGCAAGTTTTCAAAATTAGATGCAGTTGTGACGTTGTACAATTTAAAACAACCGTTGTGACATATTAGAATCCAACAGTACGACTCTTTCTTTGGCGGTAAGTATTTCCTATTATTGACACAATTTATAAGTTATTTCTTTTTCATTTTTCTTTGTTTATAATATTGTTTATGAAATTAATGATAAAACTAACTTCTTATTCTAATTTTCAGTATTCTCGGAAACACCACTGCAATAAATTTCCAGACAGTAGAATCACTTCAGTTCAACAAGGATGGTGCATCTATTTTTACCACAAATTCATCGATGAACCTTGAGATTTAGTTGAATTATTGTATTTATGCACTACTTCAAATACTGATTAGGCTTTAAGATATTTTCCCTTAATTTTGTTCTTGATGTTTTATATTGTTTATGTTGTTTAGTTTGTCTAACTATTGTATTTATTGCTTTTTTGCCCATTTTGGTAAGACCGGAAAGACATTGTATTATTATTGTTTTTAATTAACGCGTAAGCCCCAGGAGTGAGTTTAAACCAAAAAATTTATATAAATATATATATATATATACATAATATACATATATATATATAATTAATATTAAAAAAAATTAAAAAAAAAAGTGTCACTTGGACTACACCACAAGGGAGTGTAGTCCAAGTGAGCCACTTGGACGACATCACACGGAGGGTAGTCCAAGTGCTTACTTGGACGACACTCCCTTGTGGTGTCATCTAAGTGGCTCACTTGGACTACCCCAAGTGTGGTGTCGTCCAAGTGGCTCACTTGGACTACCCCTCTATTCTCTGCACTTAAAGGTGTAGTCTAAGTGAGTTTTCAGGGGTAGTCCAACTGATTTTTTGTAGTAGTGTCTCACTAAGTGACATCATTACAGTATTAGTTCCTGATAGTGTACACATCACTAAGATAATTTTGGAGGCCTTGTATAAGCCTCAAGCCATCTTCCCCCACCCTGCTACCTTGCCTCATATCCAACCGACCTTTGACCATATTTTGCCCCCAAAAATAAGGTGAAATCGTCAAATTTTAACGTACCGTTACTTTTTGGACTGATTTGCAACTGTTTGACATTTTTAAGACTAAATTGTAACTTTTTAACTATTGAAGACTAAATGACAACCCGATTACACTTTCAGGGATCATTTCAGCAAAAACTCGTCCAAGATATTATAGAGTTTATATAAAATGGATTGAAATTGATGAATCAAAGAAAAAGGGAAGTAAGAGAAAAGAGTTTTCATCCTTTGGAAAATCAAAGAGACGGTGCCATCTCTTTCTTGAGGATTAAGTCATGAATTAGTTATCTTCTTATAGTCCTATACATAACATAAAATCTTACTATAACATATGAAGTTGCTTTTTGTGTACGTGATTTGATTTCTTGATTTGTAAGTCATGTAGATTATTTAACATTGAATCAAAGGAGGGAAAATATAGTCTTTGAAATGAAAATGTTTACATTTGAACTTGGAGGGAAAAGTTTTGTTTCATATGCATAAAATTCCTCAAAGCGTCTTCCAGACAGTAGTTTAACATATATTGGTACTATGCAGAATCTGGTTATAGTATTATACTCTTAGTAATGACACATTGACTTTGTAATTAAAGTACAATGATTGTAAACTATCTATTCTTTTAATACAACTTGGATACTAATATATTCATTTACATTCTACCGAGTACTATACAGTATACACTAATTACAAACTGACGATCTTCTTTAATGAAGGACAATCTCTTCCAAACTTACCATATGTCAATTATAAGTAGTTATCAATTCAGTCTCTATAACTAAAAATTCTGGATTCGAGTCATGATAAGATATTGTAATAAAAATTAATGTCTCTGCATTCTTTATTATAAGTAGTTAATGAGGAACGTGTAACCCAATAATGTTGTTTCGACAAATAATATCAGCATGAAAAATTCCGCCGATGATTTGGGTTATACGTGAGGGGTAGTGTTAAGATGCACATCACGCATCGATATCGTTTTCCTCCTGGGTCAATATATAAGATCTTGGGTTACTTCCTCTATTGCCAATTGGATTTAGAGTGGAATCCGCCCACAAACTCTTAACATTTATAGTGTAAATTTTTTATTCCCCAATAATATAAAATTTAATTTCTTCATTAATATATTTTGATAAAGAAAAAACTCTATATATATTTGAGTTATTTCCTTCCCACCTTAACTAACTGAGAAACTTGCATAGTGAATTAAAATTATTCAATATCAACCGCACGTTAAAACATGATGTATAGTATATATCTCACATAAAATTAAATAGCTTAAATAGTTAAGACTTAAAGCTAATTCATGATAGGTCTATAATTTAAATTTTAGCAAAAATATGTTTTTTATTTAGTCACTTATACTTTTTTAATAGAGATACTGATATTTATTTTTTATATTTTAAATGATAAAGTAAATATTCTTAATCAAATCGTGGCTTCATCCTACATGAAAATTGTCCATATTGTCAATATGCAAAAAACAAATTATGTAACATACATATTCTTGTTATAAAGCATCTTGTTTTAGAAACATTTCCTTCTATAAGGATGACTAGAAATAAAGCAATCTTCAATGAGGAAGTATTTAACCGGAGTCTTAGCGACCTCCAAGGAAGTCCTCAAATCTTTGGAATGTGGCTCGCTTAAAAGCCACAAGAAAAAAGAGGTAATTATAAATTTGGTTCCAGATAGTGAGACGCAGTTGTATTTTAGTTCCAAATAGTTTTAACATTGCAGATTAGTTCTTAAAAATGATACAAATATTGTAAAATAATCTCAAAAATAACAAATGTTATAATATGATCCCTTGATATTCATGCTTAGCTTGGAGGCCAACTACCTAGCATATATAGCATATAATAAGGAGAAGCTCACGCACGCATTGAAGATCATCCCACTATATATAAAGCATACAACTTATATTCTTGTAAGCATTGAGCAGTTTTGGGTAGTGTTGTCAAGAGTCCTTGTTCTCTATTCTTAACCGAATGTATAATTCTTATATCACCCTGGTACAACAACAACGGATTTTTTTATTTTCATACACATTAACACATTATATTAGTTGAACACTGGGAGGGTGTTGACATAAAAGAGTGAAGAATAAGTACGGATACTATGATAGAGTCTACGTTAAAACGTCCAGGATATGGGGCATACTAGTTAGATCTTTCTTGTAATATATTTTTATACACTAAATTTTTCATTGACAGACTGTCTCAAATGTAAATATTATTATATTAATATTGAATTGAATTACCAACTTATATATTGCTAAGTCGTATTTAGTCTTTTGTGTTCAAGTATCATTTATCTTAGCGATATATCAGTTGAAACAATTATTATATGGTTCACCTTTCTAGAAACCCTTCCAATTTTTATGATGGTGCCATGGTGGGAGTACATAAATAGTCCACATATCCCCTATGACGTGGGGTTAGTTAATACCCATCGTCTTAAATTGTTAGTGATGGTGGGAATAATATATATATACTCTTTGTCAAAATATTTTTTTGTTAAAAGAAAAATGCAAAACGAATTACAAATATACATAGGCAGTAAAACGAAGCTTGGATTCATATCGGGAAATGGAAATACATGAGATAGCATAAAAAGGGGAGCAACTTTTGTGTATGCACGTGTGTACAACATGACAGTAAAAACTAGCCAATAATTTATTTAAAAGTCTGGTCATTTAATATGTGTTCCCTCAATAGTACGTAGTAATAATAGTGTACTCTGAGATGAATAAAAAGTATGTAACGATACTCATTCACTCCATCCCAAGCCCCCACCTTCCTAATAAACTCAAACAATTTCTGCTCAATTCTTCATTGCCTAGTGAACTGGATGCCCATCCTACAGTGAAATAGGCCAGGTGCTCTCCTCGGAGTTAATTGCTAAAATAATTTTGATAAGTGAGGATCTGATGTATTTTGGTCTCTAAAAGTGGCACTGTTATGGAAATAATTTTTAAGAGTGTATATATTGGTGTAATTTGGTCCTCATTCCGTTAGTTCCGTTAAATTTAAGGGTGAATAGTAATTTTTGGGGCAAAAATTAATTTTTTATAACTTAATAGTTCCATTTGGGGCCAAACTGTAAATATCAAAAAGTTTAAGACAAAAGTAACAATTAAATTCATTAAGAAATCAATTCAAATTAATCATTTTCATATCCTCAAATGTTCTTCCAACACTCTGAAACAACCGGAAAAAAAATCTTTAACATCGATTGTTATAAGTTTTTTTGTTTTTGCCCCAAAAATTGCTATTCACGTTTCAATTTAAGCTAACGGAATGGAGACCAAATTGCACCAATATACACACTTTCAGGGACCATTTCCGTAACAGTGCCACTTTTGGGGACCAAAGTGCACCAGACCTCCACTTACTAGGACCATTCCGGCAATTAACTCGCTCTCTTTGTTCCAAATTCTAATTTCACTTTTTATTTTGAGAGTTAATTTTTAAAAAATTTAATCATATATTTTCATTAGTCAATAATAAATGATATAGTCATATATGATGCTATTGGATACATTTCAATATATATGTGTATGTATATGTTAAGAGTTTATGGATTCCACTCTTAAACCAATTTCTCGTTCCTCCATATGAATTTAAAGAGCTCATCAATTGACTGAGGTCTATAAACAGTGCACTTACCTGAAGTAATGTAAAAAACGGTTGTGAAAATGAATAAGTAAACATCATTGAGTTTATTTGCTAAGGCAACAACCCACATATGGGATATGGCTAGGTGTAGGATATTAAAGTTTTGCATAGAAAAGGAATTGCAATGGCAGCTCACAAAGAATGGTGTTTCCCTAACTCCCATATTTGTAATCTGCAGCTCACGTTTCATTAAATAACTTAACTTTGATTCTCATTAATAATCACCCTTTCTTGTTCAGAACATCGAATTTGTTCAATGCCATTAATACTGAATCTCAATTTGCTTGCCTTATTGCTTGTCAGCTTCCTCGTGTGGAGCTTACTTATTTTGATGAATACTGTTGATCTTTAACTACCACAGTTTTTTTTTTTCAATTTTCGTTATAGTTATTTCACGTTAATTAAGAAATAATGATATTTTTTATATATCTCTGAATAATTAATTGATCGAATGTCTCTAAATAATTAATTGATCAACAATTACATTCATATATTAATATATGTGATATTTATTACACATTGATGAATACACTAAATAAGGACTTAAAAAGGAAAGACTCATCAAATATTGCATTAGAAATGTGAAATGTCAACTAAAAAATGGAGGAAGTACATATATATTATTGATAAATTATAGAATAAATTAAATCAAAATATTAATCTACTCAATCATATTGCCTCCAATACAAAATAATTGTCTTTATCACATATCAAAGTAAATATTTGATATTCAATACTCTTTATGGTAAAATAAGTCGGGGGACTGAGAGGCGGTGGTTTACCCTATAACGGATGTCAGCGGTTCGATTCCACTTATTAATATATATGCATCAATTAATATGATATTGGACGACTCATTACTTAAAAGACTACAATCGTTAACAATTGACTGTATAGGACTCCCACGAATTTATAATTTTATGTTACTGAGTAGATGATATTTCTACGGCTTCAATATCCACGACTCACACTGGCGAGGAGGTTTGATTGTGCCTTTTGCAAGTTCGGTATTTTCTTCACTAGAAGTGACTGAAGAAGCGTGCGGTTCGATGGAAATAGTTGTGCCCTTTCACAATTTAATTCCTGATATAGTTTGCATGAGCATTGATCCAAAAATAGATTAGACTAATGGCCCATTTGATCATACATGTTTCAAACCATTCACCGTTTGATCACACATGTTTCGGAATGTCTCATTTGATCATGCATGTTTAAAAAAACGACTCATCAGGTCACTCCGTCCATTATGTTGTTAATTCCTCCGTTAACGGTATTACGTGAGTCTCACGTGAGGGGTAAAATAGTCATTTCACATCAATTTTGAGGAAGTTAAATTGGACTAATGGCTCATTCGCTCATACATGTTTGAGACCATTTTCCATTTAATCATACATGTTTCAGAATGACTCATTTGATCAAACATGTTTCAAAAATTGATTCATTTGATCATACATGTTTCAAAAAATACCAATGCCTAAATAATTTATGTTTATTATAAAAATCAAATCTTAGTGTAATTTTGAAAGGGGTGGGAATGGTGCGTTAAAACTGAAGAGGTCAATTAGAGTAACTGACGCAATCAAGTTCACGATGATGGTTGAGTGGGATGGGGATGATGATCGTGGTTTAGTGAATACGGTGGGGACCGTGGTGGTTAAGACTGGAGGGGTTAATTAGAGGAACAATGTCCTAGCCCAAAGTGACGATGGTGGTCCCCACTAAACCACCATCGTCATCCCACCACTCAACCACCATTGTCAACTTGAGTTGCGACGTTGTTCCATTGACTAGCCCCTCCAATCTTAACCACGATCAATTTCTACCTCATTAAAATTACACCAAGATTCGGTTTTTATAGTAAACATAACTTGTTTAAGTACTCATGTTTTTTCAAAAATGTATGATCGCCTTAGCTAATTTTTGAAACATGTATGATCAAATGAGTCAATTTGTGTAACATGTATGATCAGATGAGTCATTCTGAAACAAGTATGATCAAGTGGTGAATGGTTTGAAACATATATGACCGAATGAGCTATTAGTCCAATTTGATTTGCAAATTGATATAAAATGACTATTCTACCACTCATGTGATACCATTAACGGAGGAATTAACAACAAAATGGACGGAGTGGCCTGATGGGTCACTTTCAAAAACATTCATGATTAAATGGGACATTTCGAAATATGTGTGATCAAACAGTGAATGGCCTGAATCATGTATAATCAAACAGGTCATTAGTCCTTAACGTGCACGTTCTAAGTTTTGAGAAAAATTGGAAATTAAAATCCACATTATTTTACTATATATAAAATGGGAAGTGCATAATTAGAGGGATTTTTTTTCATGAAAATACAAGATTGTATCCAAATAGTAGATGTGGCTAATAGAAGAACCTTCGGACCTCGATTCATCCGTACACGATCACAAACAATTTCACTTTTAAATCTTATAAAACAAGACCAAGCTACAAATTTCCTTCCATAAAGTTTTCCTGTAAGTTACTAAAGATCGATGATATTCTTATTCGAAATATGATATTTTCCTCGTACAACAACAATAATCATCGTGATGTCTTGCAAATCAATGGTCCCTCCTTTTCAACCGGCAACCGCATCCACTATTTAATGAGTGCGTAATATAATTGGTAGACTTTTGAGTCGAGCATAATAACTTATAAAATATATCGTCAGTCAGGTAAAATATATTAGTCAATTTCGGTGTGATTAGTTCGACCAAAAGTGTAATGGTAGTAAAATATAGCTCTTGAGTTTCAGTCACAATGTCATCTACTCTATCATTTTGACTATTATTTTCCATTGATCGGTTATACACACCAGAATAGTGAATTTTAATTGGAAATATAATAAATGAAGGAGTTAAATAGGGGTAAAGTTATAATTTTGCGCATTCAGCAAGCATTATTTTTGGTGTGTATAGTATTACCGTACGACATAAGTGGTACCTCCTACTTCTTATTGTTATGAACATATAATTCACTAAATGCAATGGTATCTTTTTGTTATCAATGTTAGTTGGGACAATGACATTGTACATTGTACACTTGCACAAATGCAACTTACCAAACCTACCATTCTACCAATACAATTTTCAATTCTTATTATTCATCATAACAACAATCATAGTTTAATTTCTTTAATTTTACCCCAAAAAGAAAATTCCTAGTTTCTCCATTTGGAACCCTCATATCACATAAGATTTACCTATAACAAATTAACAATCAACAATGCATCTCCTATTATTTCCATTTAGATTTTATGAAGCCCTATCTTTATATTGACCAACATGAATGAGTAATTGTAAATGATCTCGTGAAGTGGTTAATAAATGGGCTGGGACCAAATTGTGGCAACATCATAATTAAACAAAAGTTTGGACCATGCATGTTAGCTGGAGGTTGAAATGGGCCTTTAAAGTAATTAGAGGGTAAGCAATTAAGCATCAATCATCAATCATTTTGACTGTCACAAGTACTCGTCGAATTATGTGTTAATTTCTTTGACAAATTTGACCGAAAACGATTTAATGTGGACCGGATATAATAAATAAGCAAATAAAAGTGGTCAAAACTCTAAAATCATTAATCATTACTCATCAGTCCTCAGTCTTCACATATATTATTATGAGGCCCTAATTTTCTGGGATGCATTTGGGCCACAGAGCAATTTGATAATTCAAAAGGAATATGGGCCCTGAAAATAACTGTAGTTAGGACTTGATAATAATAATTGTTATTGGTGCTCGACTTGTCTAGTGACCAAGTCAAGTCGTTTTCTTAACTAAATTTTTAGCCAAAATATATATGTGCATGTAGGACAGCTCAAGTCGAGCAATTAAGCTAAAGACAACTCTTCTAATATTTTGTAATTTAGAAAGTAGTTTTTTTTTTGCCCATATGTATTTTTTATTGCTTTTCTTTTTGCATATATATATATATATATATATATATTCATCTGAACTTTTCTATCTTGTCAAATTAGCACATGTAGTATTTTTTTTAGAACCTTAGCAGATCACCCTAATATAACTTTGTCTGAGAACGGCTACCGTTTATTAATAATATCGTTCACTAATGTTCATTAATCAATATATACAATTATTTTCAATTTAAAGATGTTATCCATTACTAAAATACATCATTCTAAGATGATATAACATAAAGGGCAAATGACCAGGATGATCACTTATGTTTGGGTAGGGGTCCCGGTTGATCACCTATGTTTCAAATGGTCCTGGTTGATCACTTATGTTTCTAAATCGAGTCTCAGTTGGTATTTTAGACCTAAAATCTGTTAATTATCACCTAATTACCTCACGTGACCGGCACATGTCATTTTTCAGGGGTAATTTAGTCATTTCAAGTCTTTTTCCCAATTTTTTTTTTTTGCAAAAAAAAAATCGAAAAACAAGTGAGGTTGATTTAGAAATATAAGTGATCAACAAGGACCCTTTGAAACATAAGTGATCAACCGGGACCCCAACCCAAACGTAAGTTCCCTTATAATGTAAAAATCACAACAGATTAAGTAAAGAATAAAATGTACATTGATTGTTAGAGATAATACCCCTCCATCCTTATTTTACAATAATTATTTTATACATTTTATTTTTAAGTTCAACTTAATGATACATATTTATCTCTAACAATCAATATACATTTTATTCTTTACTTAATCTGTTGTGATTTTTACATTATAAGGGAACTTACGTTTGGGTTGGGGTCTCGGTTGATCACTTATGTTTCAAAGGGTCCTTGTTGATCACTTATATTTCTAAATCAACCTCACTTGTTTTTTGATTTTTTTTTAAAAAAAAAAAATTGGAAAAAGGATTTGAAATGACTAAATTACCCCTGAAAAATGACATGTGCCTGTCACGTGAGGTAATTAGGTGATAATTTACAGAGTTTAGGTCTAAAATACCAACTGAGACTCGATTTAAAAACATAAGTGATCAACCAGGACCATTTGAAACATAGGTGATCAACCGGGACCCCTACCCAAACATAAGTGATCATCCTGGTCATTTGCCCTAACATAAAATGTTCAAAAGAAATTACCAAAATGACAATATTATACATCATTATATCGTGTATTATTTTTAATCACTAGTACTATTCTATTCATCCTTTTTTCGCTAATTTACGCACACAAAAAACACATTGGAGCAAGCTGTAGGGTTCCACAAGATGGACTAAATGAGAATATTGTGTTATTTCTTTCTTTGGCAACCCAACTCAAGGTTAGGTCAATAATACAGTCAACATATGGCAAAAAACCCGAATGGGTTATGCTAAAGTTTTTGTTTCCTGTTAATAATAGAGCACAATAGTAGGAGGGACAAAACCAGGTGAAAAATGAAATTTAAAGGAGGGAAAATTTTGAAAAACTTAAATAAATAGGGCATAATCTGATATATTTAACAAAAAATAAATGCTTTTTATCAACTTTATTACAATATAAAATGATGTTAATTAATGTAAAACTTAAAATTATATCCATAATTATGAAGAATAGCGACGATTGTAGATTAGAATAGAGTAGAAGAGTAGAAGTCCATAACTCAAGTTGAACATACATTTGCGACACTAGATCTAAAGCAAAAAAAGAAATGAGACCAAAGATTTACCTATTCGGTGATTCTATTACTGAACAATCTTTTCTTGAAGGTGGTTGGGGTGCTTCACTCACTAATCTTTACTGCCGAACGGTAATAAATACCTCTGCTTCTTGTTGGAATGCTTTATTTTATATTGCCGGATTTGTTTAAAAAATTTTCATATTAATTACCCTTATATAGTAAGATCTTGATGAGCATCGCCCACTAGTATTGTATAATATGGGTTGAAATTGGTAGAATTTTTTATGTCTTTTACAATTAACATGATAATGTGAAGGCCCATCGAAATTAGTTTCAGTTAAGGTTTTTGGAATAAAGCAAGTATTGTAATGGGATTGTATAATGGTTTCCAGGCTGATGTGGTATTAAGAGGGTATAGTGGGTACAATAGTAGGTGGGCGTTAAGGGTGCTGAAGAAAGGAAAGATTTTTTTGCCTCCGGAGAGTAGTGGTGGTGTGCCGTTGGCGGTGACAGTCTTCTTCGGTGCAAATGATGCTGCGCTTCCCGAATCGTTTGTTGCTGGTGTACATGTTCCTCTTGAAGAGTATAAGCAGAACCTTCATTCAATTGTAGCAATTTTGAAGGTACTTCGATTCTTGATTGTGCATCGCCTTGATTTTGTTACGGGAGATAAAACTGTTACTTGGGTATACTCTGTTTGTTCGTATGCTGAGAATCAGGATAGTTGTATTGAAGTATGTAGTTTGCCAAATTCTTCTTTATTTAGTTGGAGTTCTTTTGTTAGCCGAAAATTGTGGTTTCAATGTTTGATCAATTAGGCAATGTAATTGTGGTTTTGTTATCAGAAAGTTATGCCATGATTGAATATGTGGTGAACTTGAGTTGATTTTTATGGATGTGATTTTTCCATTTGCCTTGTTTTAGGAAAGATGGCCAACAACTAGTGTTATTCTGATCACGCCTCCCCCAATTGACGAAGCTGCTCGCCTCTTGTAATGTCCTACTGCTGGCAGTGTAAAAAATTGGCTATGTGAATGAGTTGTTAAAGTTTTTGATATATCCAATATTGTATTAAAAGAATCAAAAACAACAATTAATAATGGAAGCTTTCAGGGACCCTGATAACAAGCTAGGAGTTGTGGAGAGGACAAATGAAGCTGCAGGTAATTACGCCAAAGCATGTGTTGCTGTTGCAGCTGAATGTGGAATTCAGTCTATTAATCTTTGGTCGATAATGCAGCAATGTCCTGGCTGGAAAAAGGAATATTTGAGGTATTTCTCCTATATGATCACAGGTTCCCCTGTGTATTGACAAATTCTACTACACCGAGATGTTTCTGGATTACAGCTTTGCTATGCGGTTTCTTTCTGTCTCCTAAATTTCTGAGTCTGCTATTTGTTCACCTGTAAAAGGCTGAAAGAATGGATCCTAGAAGTGTTGAAATTTACCATTGTCATTTGTGAACTGCAGTGATGGTTTGCACCTGACTCCCGCTGGAAACAAGATTGTTTTCGAGGAGGTAGTTAGAAAATTCGAAGAAGCAGGAATAAAACCAGAAATGCTACCTCTTGATCTTCCTAGTTGCGACGACCTTCTAACTGCTAATGATTCTCTGGAAGTTCTAAATAATTTTGGTTGAAAATGTTTTGTGAGTAGCACCTCTATATTTTCCGAGCAGTTTCTTATTCAAAGACTTCTACGATTGACGATTGAATGGTGATCGATTTTTTTTATTTTAACTGATAGGCGAAAGAGTGAATTGTTCTTCCCTTCCATTTGTGTTTTCCTCTCCCACACCTTAGCTGGTTGTCCTCTTTTCCGCTCTGTCCATCCCTCCAACCCCCTCCCCCTCCTTCATTGACTAATTTGCCCCCCTCTAACAGCTTTCTATGCGACTATGCGTTGATTCGTGCTAAATCAGCAAAACCCTTGCACACTTTGGCTTTACCAATGCTAATCCCACGCCTAACAACATTATTTTTTATCTAGGGAACATGGTCTCTCACTTAAAAACGTACATTTAGGCTTTGCCTCATTTACTAGAGAAATTTGGCTAAATATCACAACTTTTACTCAAATATTAATTTCTTATCATGTACTCCCTCCGTTCCTAAAAGATTGTCACATTTTGACTTTTGGTGGTCAACAAAACACGATTTAAAACATAAATATATATTATTCTACATGAGAAAAAATTATAAAAAGTTAATATTACAAAAATATATATTAAGACGAATTTAACAATGTCCCACAAGACTATATTATTTTTTGTCATTTAATGGAAATTCATGATTAAATTTTGTTATATTTGACTAACAAAAGTTAAAATGTGACAATCTTTTAGGGACGGATGGAGTAAATTTTATTGGTTAAAATACCAGTAACTCCTGTGAAATTTACCCTCATAACAAATTTAAATACCTATTTCTTTTTTTTCTTTCTTCTTCCTCATTGCTTCTCTTATCTGAACCATTACATCCACCATTACCACACTCCGACCACCACCCACACCCCTTTAGTCATTATATTTCTTCTCTTCTTTTTCTCTTTTTTATTCACCAACTAATATATCTCCTTCTTAAAGGACCACCACCATCAATTCCATCAATACCACTACTATCACCACGTGCAAAACAACTCCCACACTCCACTTTTTGTTTCAAGACAACCCTGCTACCCCTTTCTTTTTTCGAAACAATCTCTCAAATATTATGCATTCTTAATGTTAATCTAATTCAGTTATTACATTCTCAATCACCCTGAGCTAATCAATTACTATTTAGAACTAGTTCCAAGTTCAAAATAGACAATTATAATAGTCTTACACTCACATGAACCTACTCAATCATAATTTCATATAATTTAAATACTAGAACTGATCAAATTCCATAACAATAAATCATGTATTAAATAATAATAAATAGAATTAGTGCGGAATAATTCTCAAATAACTGATAAATAATTTAATTGTACGAATTCATTTAATCCCTAGTAATAAAGAAATTAGCCCATAATATAAAATTACAAAACATAATTACATTTTAAAGTAAACATGCGTAAATAAAAAACTAATCGAAAACTTAACCGATCAGTAAATAATGAAGAATGGAGTAGTCTGTTGTTGACTTGTTGTCGTCCTCTTTCTTCTCTTTCTTTTTATACGTGAACAACAAGGTTCAAAAGCCCAAGGTGGAATTGGCGGTTGGGCTTTTCTTTCTTTTTTTTATCCGGGTCCTTTTTTTCCCTTTATTTGCTTGTTCCTCAATTAACACTCCCACAGTCCCACTCGAGTATATATTTGTCTCATTATGAGCTGAATCGGAATGATTATTGTTTATTAATAATACCGTTTATTAATGTTTGTTAATTATCATATACGTTTATTTTTAGTTTAAAGATGCTACATATTACTAAAATATATCATTTTAAGATGGTACAAACACAAATTATTCAAAATAAATGTACCAAAGTGATGTTATATACCAATTTAGTTGGTGTACTAAAATCTATCAAACAAGTTGGTACAAATTATTTAAAACGAAAAAATAAGTTTAGATGATTGATATTAATGATTTTCTTTTACAAAATGGTACGTATTACCTAAAGTGTATCAAAAGAAGAAGAAAATATAATTTAAATAGCTACAATATACATTTTTTAGCATTAATAAATTATTAATGAACAAAAAAGCTTAATGAACCGTAACTTTCCATTTCAAGCAACTCCAATGTTATCAAAAAATGACAACTAGAAAAAATGATGCATTCTAATCAGACTAACATTAAAACTCAATAAAATATACTCCTATTAAATTTATGCTCAAAAACTCTTTTAAACTAGTAACAAAATACATTCATCGGCCTTTATAAGCGACTAGCTGTCTAGCCATCAGCCATGACATAATTATCCTCTTGACCTCTTTAGGATAGCCATAGCAAGTATGCAATCGTTATACGTAAACTCAAAATTATCATGCATTCTATTCGTAGCAACCAAGCAAATAGATAAAAACACATTCACTTGGTTGTGTTCATCACATAATATCGCAGAAGCTATCGTCACCAATGACATCACTCTCTAAATCGATAAACGAAGCTAAATTATCAACTTGTCTTATCTGAAATACACCACAAGCACTTGTTCTAATAATTTTTATTAACCATGACCATAATATATTTTTCATGCCCATCGACTCTTCTCAATTTACTCCTATAAATTAAACTAATATTTCCACTTCTCTTCACTACTAGAAAAATCAGCAAACGCAAGAACGAGTGAATAACGACCCCTTCCAACCATATTATCATGGAAATGGAAGCGAGTTCAATCGTTGGGTCGTTAGCATGTGTAGTCTTTGTAGCATGGATATGGAAACTAGTGGAATACGTTTGGTTTAGGCCAAAAAGAATGGAGAAGATGTTGAGGGAACAAGGGTTGAAGGGTAATTCATATAGGTTTTGGCATGGTGACTTGAAAGATATTACAAGAATGAATAATGAAGCTTTAGCCAATCCTATAAACGTGGTTGATGATATTGTGATTTATGCTTTGCCATTTTACCATCTTACTATTACAAAATATGGTATGTATATATACAATGATTCATTATTTAGGTTTGTATGCGACGCAAACGATACATATACTTGCCTTAACAATGTATAGAGATACGTCAACTGTGTAAGGGAATTCGATAATTAGATATGATATGTTGATAATTGAGTTGCATTTGGCAGGGAAGAGATCTTTCGTCTGGAACGGTCCATGTCCGAGGCTGATAATTATGGATCCGGACATGGTAAAAGAAGTCCTTCAAAAATACAACATATATCACAAGGGGTTGAGGAATCCATTGAGCCGATTACTTATTTCTGGTATCGTGTCCTATGAAGGCGAAAAGTGGGCTAAGCACAGAAGGCTTCTAAATCCAGCTTTTCATGTAGACAAGCTCAAGGTATGTTCTCAATTAAATTTGAGTGTTCTGTTTCACCCTCCGTTCTATGTTGAGTGACGGGTAGGCTTCCGAACTGTCCTAATAAGACGAGTCACAGGGTCGACAGAGTTTGTGCTCGATGCAGTCCAAATATAAATCTTAAAAACAAATCATACTTTAACTTGTACAACTACTTGTTACAGAAAATGTTGCCAGCAATGGTAGTGAGTTGCAAAGAGCTTGTGAAGAAATGAGAGAGTTCGATTTCAGGGACTGTAGGATCAACTGAGGTCGACATATGGCCTGCTCTCTCAAATATGACTGCTGATGTGATTTCCAGAACAGCATTCGGGAGTTGTTACGAGGAAGGTAAAAAGATATTCGAGCTCCAAAAAGAACAAGCTAAGCTTACCTACGAGGTTCTTCAGTCCAATTACATTCCAGGATGGAGGTATATATCATAGTTTGTTACATTACCCGACTAATGTGATAATGTGATAGCGTGTATCTTTAATAGACTTTGAGTCGTTTGTTACACTGTGTGAATCAGTCCTAAAGATCACGACAAAACTAGTTATTTTTGTATATATATATTAGACAACTCGTATCATTCTATATTATGCTCTTTAGCGGACCAGGAGTTTACACTTCACTATTTATACGCAGTTCGTTGCCAACCAAGAGAAATAAGAGGATGAAAGAAATTGATAACGAAACTCGTTCCATCATGAAGTATACTATTGACAAAAGAGAAAAGGCGATGAAAGCTGGAGAAACGAAATCAGAAGACTTGCTGGGAATAATGATGGAAACCAATTTCCTCAAGTGTGCAAACAGGAAAAGTAGTGGGATGAGTCTTGATGAGATTATCGAAGAGTGCAAACTATTTTACTTTGCTGGGCAAGAAACAACATCAAATTTACTTACATGGACAATGGTTATGCTCAGCATTCATCAAGATTGGCAGGAACGAGCTCGAACAGAGGTTTTTCAAGCTTTTCAAGATCATCAACCAGAACATCAAGCGTTAAATCACCTGAAAATCGTAAGACATCTAGCATCCTGAGGCGATAATATATAGCACAAACTGTAAAAACAGCTTATTCGAATCAGAACATCAAGCGTTAGATCTGCCCCTACTTGCTATTCTTCTTATTATTATTATTATTACACAGGTGAACATGATTTTGCATGAGGTCCTCAGATTATACCCTCCTGGAGCAATGCTCGTTCGAACAACACATGAGAAGACCAAATTGGGGGACTTAACGTTACCACCTGAAGTGGAGCTCGTTATGCCTGTACTCTTAATTCATCATGATACAGAGCTATGGGGCTCGGATGCGAAAGAATTTAAACCCGAAAGGTTTGCTGATGGAGTTGCAAATGCATCAAAGAATCCTTCTGCATTCATGCCATTCAGTTCAGGACCAAGAGTATGTATCGGACTGAACTTCGCGATGCAAGAAGCTAAAATGGCCTTAGCTATGATCCTTGAGAGATTCGCGTTCGAGCTTTCTCCCTCGTACCAACATGGTCCTTTCCCCCTGCTTACATTGCAGCCTTTTTATGGAGCTAAGTTAATATTGCGCAAGATTTAAATAGTTGTTTATAATGAAATAATAAGATGTGCCACTTTGCACAAGAGTATATATGTACTTTATTTCTCAAGGCATACATTGGGATCCTTCCATGAGGGTAGTTGTTTCTCGTCGTTTAGGCATAAACGACGAGCTCATGTTTGGCCGTTTTGAGTCGATTTGGAATAGTTGTTTTATAAATAATGTCTCCTCATCTATAGTACCGATCAATTATTCAAGGCCGATTCACATTATATTTTAGTTTTGCTAATATATAGTAGTAGTATTATACACACAGTAGTCTTCATTTGAGGCATTAAATTTTGTAAAAATACCAACTCATGGAGGGTGGGGGAAGCTCTTAGAACTTTGAAGTCTTCATCAATCATCCACGAGTCAATATAAGGAGTGATATAATAAAATTGTGTCTTTTGCAAAAAAATTACAATAAAAAGTTCAACCATTCATAATAAAATATAATTCGTAACGTTTTTCTAAAAATTACTCTATGCCACACAATTTAATTTTTCATATAAAATACCTCATCAGTATACTATTTTCTTTACTACTTCCTATCTAACAAAACTTGAAAAGTGTTAATATGCACGTTTCATATCGGATATCGGTGTTTTCCCGGGTCAATATATAAAATCTTGGGCTACTCCCCTCTATTGTCAATTGGTTTTAGAGTGGAACCTCATAGACTATTTACATGGTATCATGAGCCAAGCTCGAGTTAATGAGGCACGTGTAACCCCGTCGATGTTGTTCCGGCAAGTAATTCCGCCTTTGATTGGGTTACATGTGAGGGGGAGTGTTAAGATGCACACCACATCGGATATCGGTGTTCTCCCGGGTCAATATATAAGATCTTAGCTACTCCCCTATTGTCAATTGGTTTTAGAGTGAACTTCATACACTCTTAATAAAAAGATTGTATATGTGCTAAGAATTGAGAACCTTTATTTATAAAGAAAACGTTTAAAACTCTATTTTTATTTTCAAAAAGTGGATGATTGTCAATTTTTCCGGTTTTCGCGAATTGTTCTTTGCACAAAAGATAAAAATAAAGACAAATGACATAAAAAATACTAAATTTTATTTAAAGTCATCTGTCGATCACCCTTGTGTCACTTTAGTTATTTCCGATCACTCATATTCAATATAATATATATTTTTGGTCACCCAAATGAGAAATGAGTTTTTTGTTTTTTTTGTTGTTGTCATTTTAAGTCTTTTTTGTCCTTTTTTAACATAATGCTGGCAGATCCTTAGGGGCCTTGGCCTTGGCTTTGAGTTCTTATATATTTCCTAACCCTTGTCGTATGTTAACAAGGGTGTTTCTAAGGATCAAGTCAACTATGACCCATCAGTTAATCGGATAGTTTAATGGAAAATACTTTTGTTAGTGACCACAAGGTCATGAGTTCGATACTCACCTCATCGCTAATTTACAAACAAAACAAAAAAACAAAGTCAACTATGGCCTAAGTCATCTGGCCCGGCCCATTTTTCAGGTCTAATGGGTGAATAGATCCCGCTAGGCCTTGTTGTAAGTCCATCAAGGAACACTCATAAACTATGGCCCTGATTGCGGATCCAAATTTAGCCAGGAAGGCCTCCGATATTTGGGTACAACCGTTTGATCAACTCTTTTTCATTTAATGGTCATTAAGTTGCATGGACATTTTTGTCATTTTGACACATTATGAGAGATTTACTTCTAAACTCAATCACCTTGACTGGCATTTAACCATCACACTCTTTATTACTCCCTCATTTGTTAGTTATCCTTTTAGCCATTTTCACATAGATCAAGAAAAACTAAAAATAGTCAGAAATTACATTGAAAATGTAAAATGACAATTGATTGTCACTATATTATTGGATAGTTCATAATTTCTATAGAAAAAATAAGCAAACAGTAAAATGAAAATATAAAAATTACAATTTATTATGCTAGAACAACAACTATTTAAGAACAAAATCTTTAAACTAAAATGATAAGTACTAAAAGAGGAAGGAGCTACAATTTTGTTACAAAAATTCATCAAGAATTATGATAAGATTATTTACTATATTTGTTTTCAATCTAATTAGGGACATGGAATCGGATATGTGTTGAAGTGACGATGCATTAAAACGCATAAATTGGATGCTAGTTTAAAATGGAAAGCGAAAAAAAGGAAATAAATTTAGAAGACAAAATTGGCAGAAAATATGGAAACTTTAGTAAAAAAACATGTCTGCAACATGAAATCCGGCCGTTATGGAAATTCTATGATTAATGGATACTCTTTTATTTTTTTAATTTATTGTTTGAAATAATATTCTTTATTAAAAATATAAAAAATATTACTCTTTTATTCCCATTTCATTGGAGTTAATAATAAGATGAGCTTAAATATAATGTAAAGTTGAAAAATCAATTTTATTAAAGATAAAAAAATATAGTGAAAAAGTACATTAAAAATGATAAATGATATAAAAAAAATTACAAGACTTCTAATTTAAACAACACGCTAAAAGAAGAGGGAGTAATATGTTTCCATATTTGTTTATGCATGTTAAAATTTGTTGCCATATTTAATATTTAACTCTAAATGTACATTTAAGAACAAGCTAACTAAAAATATATTTAAATATATATATTTTAATTTCTTAAGCTCGTAATAATAAACATTTAAGAACACGCTAAATGTATTGCTCCATATATGATCCATTAATCGTGTATGGAACTTAATATATATTTCAACTAAAATAAAATCAATACGTGAGAAAGTGTTAATATAACTACCGGCAATAACTAAGGTAGGTATTGTCGTCGAAATAAGATATAGACGGTCCTAGTTATATTCCGACATAAATGACTACAAATAACTCTATTATTATATCCGTTTATGACTTGCATGATCAATTACGTCACACTAGAAATCAAACATTCATTAAGCTCATGATATCACGGTTGGTTAAAGAAAAGGGGCTTTTTTCCTTTGGTCCCCCTCAATTATTGTAATCTTTTCAAGTAGCCCTCGTATTATTATCTTTCTAAATAATTCCTCATATTATTATTGACCCATGCTTGAGCGACATTTTTGATATAACACTAAAATTACCATCTTCAACTTTACCGTACACACGGGCCACAACTAACCCTAACACCCACCTCACCATCCATCTGCCCTAATTTGTATACCATCCGTCCATACCTAAGTTGGAACCTCCCCATCCCACCTACGACAACCCCAGCCCTGCTCTGCTCTGCTCTGCAACCCTACCCCAACGTTGATCTGCAACCCCCCAACACCAGCCAGCCTAGTTTGATGCTCATTCCTTTCTCCCCCATTGAAATGAACCGTCCACCTCCCTTGAAAATTGAGCCACCCGGTTGAACAACTCAAAACCGCTCTTCGACACATGTGATTAATAAGTGTATGGGGGCGGGGAGGGTGAGGGGGTCTGTGTAATGTGTAGAGGGTTGTCTATACGGGTTGGGGGGTAGGGGGTCTGTGTAAAGAGTACGTAGGCTATGTGCC
This sequence comes from Echium plantagineum, assembly GCA_003412495.2. Taxonomy (NCBI): domain Eukaryota; kingdom Viridiplantae; phylum Streptophyta; class Magnoliopsida; order Boraginales; family Boraginaceae; genus Echium; species Echium plantagineum. The sequence continues at coordinate 14,837,077 of CM016564.1, forward strand.
TATGTATATGAGTTGGGGTAAAGTTGATGATGGTAATTTAAGTCTCGTAGAGAAAATGCCCTTAGAAATGAGTCAACTATATGATAAAAAATTATTCGTAAAAATAATAGTATGAGGAGCTAGAGGGGCTCATCAAATAAGCCAGAAAATTATTACTCCCACCATCCCTAAATGATTGTCATATTTTGACTTTTCATGGTCAACAAAACAAGAATTAAAACATAAATATCTCTTATTCTATATTCAAAAAAAAAATTATAAAAATTGATATTTCAAAAATATATATTGAGACGAATCTAACAAGATCCTACAAGACTATATTATTTCTTATCGTTTGATGAAAATTTGTGATTAAATTATGTAATATTTAGCCAACAAAAATCAAAATGTGACAATATTTTAGGGACGGAGGAAGTATTACATATTTGAGTGCAATAGGTGATGCGTTCTCCATAATATATAATCTATGCATCAATCATTCTTTCCCACTTTTCCATCACTCCCAAATCTAAATTTAAATAATTTGGTGAACATGGAATAAATAATACTCCGGCCCAATTTCAGCAAAAACTCTGACTAATTAAAACCAACAAACTATGACATATTTAAATAAGACAACATGGCTAATTAGACAAAGATCCAATGTCTTAAACCATAAATATGTTTCTTTTTTCAGACTTTTCTCTTAACAAATTGAAACTAGTCTACCATGTGTTCTGTACCAAAATGATCATAAAAATTTGTCCATTTTTTTTGAATAAAGATCCCATGATCAAGAATACTTACATAAATCATCAACTTCATATGTTGTTGATTTCATTATTATTCTTTAAATTCTTGTTCTTGAATGTAAAAGCTCAATCATCTCCTTCAAGTGAATTGGTGCCAAATGATGATGCTGTTAGCAATTTCCAACCAAGTTTAGCTGTAGTGATTGGTATTCTTTCTATAATGTTTTCTTTAACTTTTGTCCTCCTTTTGTATGCTAAATTTTGTCACACAAATTCATCATCTATTAGTATTGCTGGAATGAGAATTCAAGATGCTTTGCTAAGATCAAGTTCAAGATTATCAGGAATAGATAAAACTGTAATCGAATCTCTGCCTTTCTTTAGATTCTCTGCACTCAGAGGTTCAAAAGAAGGGCTCGAATGCGCTGTTTGCTTATCGAAATTCGAACATATCGAAATCCTGAGGTTGTTGCCTAAATGCAAGCATGCGTTTCATATTGATTGTATTGATAGATGGCTGGAAAAGCATTCAAGTTGTCCACTTTGCAGGCAAACAGTTAGTATCGACGATCTTTCGATTATGCAAGACTCGGTGAGTATGAGATTCTTGTTTAATTGCCAATCGGATATCAGAGATGAATCGAATTTGGAGCTTTATGTCGAAAGAGAGGAAAGCCATCGGCATTCATCATCAAGATTCAGCATAATTGGAAGTAGTTTTAGGACATCGGGGAAGGCGAAAACGGAGGAAGAATTGCCAATTCAAGAAAGTACTAATGATGGGCATGAAAACAACAAACTCTTGCATAAGTTGAATCACAAGATTGTCATATCTGATGTAGTTTTGAAACACAGATGGAGTAATGTAAGTGCTTCTGATCTTCTCTTCTTGAGTTCTGAGATGCTTAGTGACATTTCAAGCAGTCGATTTTCGGCTTCGGAAATGAAAAATGAGGTATTTGATAGAAGCAGAGTGAACAAAGAAGGGGAGGTAATGGATATTAAGGAGGAGATAGAGAGGAAGAGGTTGTTGGAGAGCAAAATCAAGAAAATTGAAACAATCCCATTTTCAATTTTCCCAAATTCTTCAGACAGAAATCAAGGGGAGACATCATCCAAGATAAGGAATTCTTCAGACAAGAGATCAATGTCGGAAATAACAGTTCATCCAAGATTTACAGAGTTCAATATTATCAAAAACAATGGCTCAAATAGTAAAGAAGATTCAGCATCTGTTTCAGAAAACTTTGATAATTTGAAGGAGGCAAAGATGAGGAGACTTTGGCTCCCAATTGCAAAGAGAACAGTACAATGGTTTGCACATAGAGAGAGAAGGTCTTCACAAACTCCATACACAAGACAACCATCAAATGTATAATTCTCCAAAAAGAAACAAAAAATGACGCTTTTCTTGGTCGATTATGTCACACGTGTGATTTATCTACTAGTTGTTACGAAAGCCCGGGGCCTATCTAATGTGCATTCTCGACGAATAGGTGTTGGCGGGTGTATATTATAAAGGTGGCAAATTTTACTCAGAAAAGAATTTCGACTTTGCTACCCTTTTGTCCATTTTGTAATAAGTTTTATTTTGGAAAATGATAATTCAAATTGGGTTTCTATTACTTTGTAAATTACATGAATGTATAGTTAGAATAATTGGAATAGTGTTTCCTAATGTCAACTTTAAATTTTGTCTTTATATCTTCCTTTGTTTCATACTTCATTAGAGAATCTACCAACTCAAAAAGTTTCATTATTGCATGTGTGGATAACTTAAATGATTGCATTACAAACAGAGTTGTTATACATGGCCAACTCTTTTTTTTTTACGACTGAAAGTACTATTTTATCCCCTTATTTACAAAAGTAGTGTATTGGAAAAAGTTTCGTTAGAAGGTAAAATAGTAATTTCGGTCTTAAGAAAATACTATTAGAAGCATGCCACCCTAGACTTTAAGATCACAATTTAGGTGAATGAACCAAATAAATTTTGTATGACAAAATAATGATTTAACGTGCCAACTACACTGATTGAGGTTACAGAATGTCATTACACATTAACACATTGAAAAGAAATTATGTTTCCAAATTACTCCTATTAGTTTATATATACATTGATTGTGTTTTGAAATTTTCCTTTTTATAGAAATTAATAAGTTAATTATTTACATGACATGATTTCAATGCATATACTATATAACAAATGAGATCATTTACAAAATCAACCACTACAAGATGAAAAAGAAAAAAGTTCCAACTTATTGATTTCGAATCAATAATTCCTAAGATTAAAAGAGGCTTAGGGATATGTATAAATTATTTCCTGTGAATGTATTTATTTTGTACTTTACACAAATTTGATAACGTCTTTTTATATTTTGCATAAATAAGATTTTGTTTGATAACGTCTTTTTGTATTTTGCATATGTAAGATTTTGTACTTTTGTACTTCGTACATGCATCTCCTACTATATCATACTAATAATAATGAGCAAAGTTAAATTTGTCGCCAATTATCCTTTACTAATAAGTTTTATTTTTTCTAAATAAAATTAATCATCAGCTCGGTTTGATTTTCATCAATTTTTTCATAAGTCGAACCTACAACTGTTAGGTTCCCTCAAAGACGGAATCTAAATCGGTTCGGCTTTGATATGTTAACAAATAATCAATTATTTTGGGTGTTGTTTTGGTTCAATTCGGATCGATTCCAATTTCCTCCACCCCTAACAAGTAGATACAAAAACTGAATTTGTTGTTGTATGTTCGAACAATTATTTCCAAGGAAAATATATATACTATCCACAAAGAAAAAGTAGCAATCAATATGAGGTCAATTATAAGTTGCTAGCTTAGAGGGTGTTTGTATTAACTTGAACTTATTAGAATATTAAAATGGTGGTTGTTGCGTGAGACGTGAGTCCTTTTATTTATTTATTTAATAGTTTTTTGTCTTTTGGTATTTGCATGGTTTCGTGATGAAGGGTATTTTATCTTAACAAATGCTATTGATTGATGGCTGCTTCATTCTTATCACATCAATTATTTATTACCAAATGTAGTCTACTTCAAATTATAGTAAATGAAGGCTCAAAAGAGTTGGACAAAAAATTTAGGTTAGAAAATACTGGTTAGATTGAAGAACAAGTCTTAGATTTGATGCCTTGTACAATTTTCGCTCCATCCTTTTGTTGCCATTTGTCTCATTGTTTTGAAACGTTGACAATTCGCATCTATATATAAAGTCTACAAATATACTATACCTCAGGTAGCTACAAACTATAAGTTGTGATTTTCATTAATATTGGTAATGGTTATGGAGAATTTAGGTTAACTAGCACACATAAACGCATAAATTAATTTATAGTAGACATTTAGAATTTTTAGTGAAATAATTGAAAATGGGAATGAAATGACTAATTTATCTCCCCTATAAACTTAGAGTTTTTTTATTTTATTTTATTTTTTCTTTTTTTCCGATTTTCTTTTCAGTTTTTTCTTTTTCGACTTTTTTTCTTTTTTTTCTTGCTTTTCATAGTAAATAAAATTTTTCATTTTAGTAGTTGTTTCGCAAAAAAGGTTCGAGCTTGATAATGGTTTTGGCAAAAACATTCGATTTTGGTATCGAAAAAAAATTGAAAAAAAAATAGTAAGAAATTGAAAAAAAAAATCTGTAAACAATTGAAAAAAATATTTAAAAAATTAACTAAGTTTATCTATGAAGGATAAATTAGTCATCTCATCCCTATTTCGTGTTATTCTGCTAAAAATTCTAAATATGTATTCTAAGTTGAAGGGTGAGTTAATTGGTGTATTTATCCTAACCTGAAGTGGGCCTAGTTCTCGGACATTAGCCCACACATCTCTGGATGGTATATGTGTCTATAATCCCAAAGGAGGCTTACTATATTTTTCCTAGCTTATGTATTTAAGTGATTAATTGTGAAAAGATTGGGTGCATCAATACTTCCATGCATCAGGTTCATCAAGAAAGTTTGGACATAATATATTATAAATTAAGGTCACGATGCAATTATCTATATAATTAAGGGTCACGCCACAATTATCTATTATCTATATATTTGTGGGTCAATTTACAAATCACATATATATTTACTATTTTTATTTTGAATTGATAAATATGTGATACTGTACCATTGTTATGATATAATTTGGGTACAAGTTATGTTGATATTGTTTCCTGTACCAATAATGAAGTTTCAAGTGGGTACGGTACCCACATGAAACCTTTAAATGGGGACATTGATAAACCTGATGCATGGATTATTGATGCACCGAAACCGGACTTAATTACTACTGCCAAATCTGCTCAAACTTCAAATATATGAATTTGCCAACTCTCTTTATCCTTGTGTCTTACATAAATTAACCAAAAACTCATTTGAATCTAAACATTTAAGATTAATACACTCACTTCTGTGTTGCACCTCTAATTTGCTGCCAGGCTTATTACATACACAAGATTGAGTGCCTGACCTCATCAGAAGGAGGATCTACCATAGTTAATCTATAGTACAAAATGATTTAAACATCCTCAATTCAAAACACCATCGAAATTGATGAAAAATAGGAGATCGATCGAAACTCATTCATCTCCATACCAACTATATTTGTATTTGGGTCCAGTTGGACCCTCCTGGCCCAAAACCGCATCTGGAAGACTGTTGAAAAGATGCATGAATTTGCTCTTTAGCTTATCAGGCAAAACCTTCATAAGTTTCTCCATTTCTTTGGTGTAATCGTAGCTACTTTTCGGACCCCATTGCCTAGCATAATTTAACCAGCAAGGCTCAACAATCTCATGCTTCAAATAGTCTGCACTTACAATTGAATAATTGAAGCCAGTATCCATACGCATTCCTCGCCCTGCATCGTTCCGAATCCCCAATACAGCGTCTCCCTTTACATTCATTCCTGCTTTAGGGAAAGCAGCATGCCCGTGCAACGACGAATACACAACCGGCTTTTTACCGTTCTGGTATTCCATCTCAGATCCATCCAACCAAACTCCTCTGTTGTGCTGAGAAAAAAACACACTTTTCAACTCTTTATCAAAATTACTCACCCTTAATGTCACATGTTCCCAATCGCCAACATGCTCACCAAACTTCCCCAAATCGATATCAATTAAACCGACTCTGGCTTTAGAAGGTCCATTATAGGGGTAAAATATCCATATAACTATATCAGTGCAGGTAGCTCCAACGGCAGGTTTGATGTGTGCATATACTGTAGCACCTTGTACATTCCCTCTCTTGACTTCATCTTTAGCTCCATCATTAATTGGAAGATCCAGCCAGTATAACCCATCATTTGAACCACTCTGAGGAAGATTAGAGCCTGTTTTATTGACTAAAACAGGTTCAGATTCTTTCCCTTTTGCATATAAAAGTCCTCCATTCTCGAAAAACCAGGACACAGAACAGGGGAAGAATTGTTCATCAGGATGAAAATAAATCACTGGAGAGATCTCTTCGATTAATTCCTCGATTTCTTTCATGTTTGGCATTGCAGACAAAGTTTCCGCAACATTCATTAAGTATGAAACTAAGGGTGATCTGTTATCTTGAACAAGAAATAATCCTGTTTGAACCAGAATAGAGCTGCTTCCTCCGTTTTTTGTGCTACTATAGACATTGAAAGAGATGCTTTCATCTTCAGCACCCCAAATCCATTCACCGTTTTCTTCAAGCACAACAAAGTCAGATCGAACGCAGCGGATTTTATCCAGGGGAGGCTTGTCTGGACACCTCGTGATCACATTACCAATAGCAGTGTAACCTTCTCGCGGTATTGGCTGCCAAACGTACACAGCCCCGTCTTGATCTATTGCTAGAGATGTAGTATCGAGCACAAGAATGTACTCACTTGGCGGAGTTAGAATCGTCCCGGAATAGTCTTTACCGACAAGAACCCATCCCGACTTAGCATCAATGTTCGCTTGGCCATAACTTCCAAGCATAAAAAATCCATCCGGGAGTTGATACGGTTCGTAAAAAGTTGCTCCTTGGTCATCTGGTCCACCTTCATGCACCTTCCACACTTGAGTAAAAGTCTTGATTTGGGAAATGAGTAATCCTCCTAGATCAACTTGGCCATTACCAAAACCAACACCTACAATAGTCGATAACGTTTTGTAATAATATGAACACCAATATACTCCGGTAATAATATAGAAACATCAAATATCTGGAAATAGGAAGAATGAATTTGAACACCAATATATTTTTGACAAAAATCGAAGTTATATTAATTAACTCAAGAACATGAAGAGTAGAATAGCTACAAAATGCCCATCTAATATAGAGTAGCGTTTCAAATAGTCTTTATTATGTAATAAAACACACATCGGATTCTGTACACTTGCATGAATAAAATATGGTGGTGGCCATCTTTATTATGGAGTAATAAACAATGTACATGTTAACAATAGGAAAACATTTGAATGTCTATCTAGATGACACGCCTATTGTGTTCTACAAACATGCACTTTATTACAACACCAACTAATAATACTACTTGAAACATATATAAGAAAAGGCAAATTTGATGTAATAAGTATACCTTGAGCATATGTTGGCAAGGTGATGCTGTTTGAGAAGGAGCTGAACATGAAGATAAGAAGAATGAAATGCATATTATGATGTCTCATTTTAGTCTTTTTTACATCCATTACAAATGAGATGAGCAGAAACCACCACAGTATATATAGGTAATCTTGCCATTCGAATTCTAATACACATATTTTCAAATAAACTAATGAAATACTTAATCGAATTTCTAAACGAGCTTATCCAAAGTTTCGAGTTCTAAATATTCGTATTCGCTTATCATGCGAATATCAAAATCATATTCGAGTTTGATTCACATTAGACAACTTTCGAATTTGATATAACATATTCAAATTCAAACACGAATATCTTTGTAACCTATATTGATCTAGGACTAAGTTCTACTATAATTTCAATAGAGAAACCATTGAGAATAAGTCTTAAAGTAGACACAATTGTTAGATTATACTACCTTTAATTTGTTCTATATATCATCTACATCCTTTCTTTTTATAATTCTCCTATTTTATCTCGTTTAAACAATTTTTACATGCATTTTAGGAAATAAGTTAACTTTAACTAGTATTCCCTCCGAGTTTCTTAAATGTTATCCTAGAAAACAAATGTTTTACATCTATATTCACTTTCTAATTTCAAATTAATTTGCCGTTTATATCCCTATTTAATGAACAATGAATAAGAAAAGTTTATAATGTCAAATACATTTATCGAATTGTTGTGTGAATGGCACATTGACTTTTTAATTAAATCCAGTTCAAATAAAAGAAATGAAAGAAAGTATTATAGTAATATTGGGGAATTTTAGATGGAATCTTCCTAATCCTATTGACGGTGGATCACGTGAGTTTCTTCCTTGAACTCCTCACAAAATTGGTTGACTAGAGTTAGTGAGCCTTTTACTTAAAAGACTCATTATCAAAAGCAAGTTGATTAGCCACTCATTATTATTATTACACCATATTGAACTTGATCTACATACGAGTATGTAATAATAATAGCACCTTCCATAACTAAGGCTTCTATCAATTATTCATCATGTAATAGAAGACAAAATCTGTTCTGAATTCCAGAATGGGTAATATATATTTGAGTGAAGAAAAAAAAGGAAAAGAAACAGATGAGAACATATACTAGAGTACTACTACGTACCAACAAACAAGGTTGTGATATATATAATGTGAAAAAAGGGACCGATCTAGTTATACAATAGAAACAAATAAACAATCTATATGTGTGTTGTGATCTGATGTTGAGTCAATAAAACCTCAAAGGTCACTAAAATTTCCCGACAAAAATTCTTATTTTCTTACAAGAACTGAATGTAAGGATTGTTCGTATATGGACACCAATCACACCATCACTTTATTTAATTAACAACTCCATAAAACAAAAATGTAGACACTTGCTTTACTCATCATGTGCCGGGCATTGAGAGTTGTTGGGATTTTTTGCTCGCAAATTTATAGCTAGTGGAACTCAAATTCTATGGCATTCATTTGACCAAAAACTATTCAAAAATACACATGCTACTAAAGGACAATATCTTGAAGACAAGAATTCTATATCAAATTTGATTGAATTAATATTTGCAACTAATACGACAAGGAGAAAGTTAGAGGTTATTTTTGAACTCTCATCATCCTCTTAATTATACTCTCTCCGTTTTTTAACCTATTGTTTGGGTTAGAATTGTTGTGTTTTTTAACATAGTGTTTATTATTTTCCATGTGTTTTTTTCATTATACTTCCTATTTTATCCTTAGTAAAGTAGTATGGTTTATTAACTTCCCAACTTTCAAGACATTAAATAGAAGTTGAAGAGTAATATTTTCACGTCCTTAATAAAGTAGATTGTTGCTAAACAACATGTTAAAAAGAACAAAGGAAGTATATAGAAGGAAAATTAATAAGATTATCTAAGTTTTATGAAGAAAAAAGAATACAATACTTACCCACCAATATCATCAAATATATTTACCTTCCTTTTTAAGATAGTTTTGCAAAAAATCTTATAGTAGTATATTATTTCACACTAAATAAATTTAAGCCTAGCTAAGATAGGTCGAATAGTACTCCCTCCATCCCAAAATGATTGTTACATTTGATTTTTGGTAGTCAACAAAATACGATTTAAAACGTAAATATCTAATATTCTACATGTGAAAAAATTATCAAAAATTTATATATCAAAAATATATATTGAGACGAAGTAACAAGGTCCAACAAGACTATCGTATTTCTTATCGTTTAATGAGAATTCATGGTCAAATTTTATTATGTTTGACCAATAAAAGTCAAAATATGACAATCGGAGAGAGTATATTAAAACACGGTGATTCTTATAGTAGTATATTATTTTACACACTAAATAAATTTAAGCTTAGCTAAGATGGTCAACCAAGACGTTTTAGGCACCTTTAAAAGCCAAATAAAGGTAAAGAAGGCATAGGAGCAAGAAAGTGGTTTTCCACATGATCTCAACCCCAAATTGCAGCCCTATGTTTTATTGTGTTCGCATGCCCACAAATAAAGATAAATATATAATGTAAAGAATGCAGAATGATCGAAAACCACAGCTAACTTTGTACTGATATTATATGATAAAAATCAGTCTCATCCTATATCAACTAACTGTATGCCTGATCTCATTTGACTTTTTAATCAGTCTCATTGTTGTTTGAATCATATGATACATTATTTATAACTATTAATCAGATAAACAATTAATCAAAATCTCAAATATTATTGCTTTCGCCCAAAAATTTAACCCAATATATCGATCAAACAAACAATCCTATTGAATTCCTCTGTTTTTCATTATAACGGCAAAGCCCCAATTACTCTAAATTATTGAATTTGGCCAAATAAAGAATTAAGCCACATTTACTTGTCAACAATAATCAAAATATTATAATTATAATTTATTCTGTGCACTCCCTATCGTTGGGAGAAAAAACAGAATATAATTTATTTGGAAAATTAAAAAAGTCGGTACCTTTTTTGGCTGCTTAAGGCTTCAACCTTTTTCGGCTGCTTCAAGGTTGCGTCAATCCTAGAAAATTATTGTTTATCAAATTAATAATGTTTTCCTAAGGTAATAGTTGGGAATTGGGATTTAGGGATTTGGGGGTTTAGGAGTTTAGAAATAATTAAAGGACTTTTTTAAATGATAGTACTATATAGTATGTGAATTAGTTGATCTGTTATACACCTGATCTTTACACACCTAAAATAATAGATTTATGTAGTATAAAATGACAATTCATTTTTTCATGTAATTAAGAAAGTTAAATAGAGAACAAAAATGATTATTTAATGTTATAGTAAATAACTATTTGGGTGTGTATAGTGGTACACCCACCGGAATAGTGTTTTGGTTTGAAAGATTATTGTACCCCTATTTGAAAGTGTAATAAGAGATATAATTAAGTTGTTGGCCAAATAGTCATCTCACACCCCAAAAAACACTGTTTCGTTGCGTGTATTGTGTTGCTCGTGAATAAATTAAATTAGATTTATTGAGCTCAATAAGATATATATTTTCAAGTTACTTGTCGAAATAAAGTAAATTTCACCAAAAAACATTAAAATTTCAAGTAACATAGAACTTTTACTATATGTGCCTTACTTATCGTTTACATTATGTTTAGAATAATTTCAAATATGCTAATATCAATTCGTACAAAATATTGATTCAAAATATCTATATAAATATTTTTTAATTTATACGAAAAATATGTAAATTCTAATTCGATATTCAGTTTAAAGGGATAGATAGAGTATTAATGATTGACTTTATAAGGGTATAAATGAAACTTTTAAATGTATTAAATGTTTCTTAATTTGTGTGAAATTTTCAGAAAGACATTCTTTTTGGATTGGAGGTAGTATCATTTTAACATATTTATATGTATAATCGTGTATTCGAAATCCTAAATTTGATACCAATTGTTAAATGATTCATAATATAATATTATCCCAAAATTTAAGTTACATGATTATCACATTACACAAAATGAAAAATTATATAATTTACATACCTCCAACCATTTAATCCCATATATTATAAGTTAAAATGGACATGAACGTTAGTTGATCTCGAGAGCTTGCCTCAAAGTATGTGATTTCTTACTATTTGTATTTAAATTTTACTTTATGTGTTATTGTAAATTTGTAATAATTCCAGTGATCCTTGATAGAGAAATATAAATTTATATGTTGAGAAAGATCATCATCATCTCAGATTGATTGTAATATTAACCGTCCACCAAGAGTAATTATTGTGTGACATTTCTAAGTAACGAATTTACAACATTAATATGAAAATAATTATCCTACTAATGACCATCATAATGAGGTTTGAATTATTATAATATAATTAGTATCATATAAATATATTCTTACATTTCAAGCTCGTCCACTTGTTTGTCTTTTTATGATCGACTCTTTGTGTTGGTCTTCATCATTTTTCTTTTAACTTCTTTAAATCATCAATGGCTAGTGTGTGATCTTACTTTTTCATCACCAAACTTAATCAGTATAATAATATGTGTAAGCCTCGATCATGTGCTTGATTGATATGACTAACAAGATTACATACGGCAACCATACTTCTAACATGTCCATAAATAAATTACTTAAACACACATATTAGATAGTGAATTAATGTTTAAATCATTATTAAAGTAAGACTTACGAACTCTCGGTCCATATATAAATGAATTTGTTGCCCCGAAATTTGTTTTAGGCAGGGGATTGAGAGAAAATAGGGCAGGATTGTTATTTCTCTGTTATAGTCATGGTCCAAAAAGAACTTTCAGTGTGTGAACAATATAATTATCGCTCATCAACAACAATTGATGCAAGTTCGGATTTATTTTTCGTGCTTTTTAGGATGATTTCGATAAAATTTGATTTTACCCTTTATGTTTTCGACTTTTTGCTTCTCTCTTGACTTTGTGGGATGTTCATGGAAGGCTACCAATCACTGCAAGTCTCATTTTTTAGTTGCCATTCATTCGTTTCGATATGAGGATTAAAAAGTCGACTTTGTATTCATCATATTAAAAAGTCGACTTTGTATTCATAAAATAAAATAATACAAGAGTTTTGCACTAATACATAATACAATAACTATCAATACAAATGTAAAACCTATACGAAGACAACTTTTAAGGGTCCTCGTTAATATACATGATTTGCAAGAAATGTTTTAATTTCTTTTAGAAGCAGATGATGCTTCCTATATTCCGTGAATAGCCAGGACGAAGCTCATACAATATAAATGAATGAATTATGTATGTGTGAGGAATTAGATTTGAAAACTGTGACACGAGAATTTTCGGTCCTCTGCTTTATCAGCTGATGGGCTATCCCGACCACTCCCAATATATCATCACTAACGCTTGCTTAGCGTAATGGTGTTGAATGTACGACGTGTGAGTTCGATTTTGATTTTTTTGCACAAAAATTAAATGCTTTCGTTGTACATTCGGCTCCCATCAATTTTTCTATGAGAAAAGAGTCCCACAACTAGAAAAAACTAATACCAAGTTCACACAATCATTGAATCATACGTGCAGCATTTGTGACCGTGCAATAACTAGGTTACCCGGTACCTACCAGGCAAGCTAACTCGTGGTGGGTGGTGTAACCCCCACTCTTTATATATTTCACTTCTAAAACTTAATTAGGAAAATTACCCATTCCTTGTTGATAATGATATTATTTCTACGGACCAGTTATGGTTCTATTACAAAATTATCGTGATAGTACTTTTAATAGAAGAAACTTAATAGCAGGATCATAACTTCCGATGGTATAGTAATTGTGTATATTAAACCTCCAACAAATACACTCCTTTGAGTTTATTCATTGTGACCTACCAAGTACCAAGTCCTCTCCTATTAATAAGCACCCTCTTGCATATTCATATTATATCATCATTTCACAAGGTAACAAACTCAACATGTCCGAAAGTTTAGCAGTAATAAAACAGCATGTAGCTGTATTTGCATTTCCATTTGGAACTCATGCTGCCCCTCTGCTAAACCTTACTCAAAGATTAGCCAAAGCTTCACCAAATGTTATCTTCTCATTTTTCAGCACGCCCTCATCCAATTCATCATTGTTCTCGTCCTCGTCTTCGATCGAAAACGTTAAGGCCTTCGACGTAGAAGATGGTGTCCCAGAAGGGTATGTGTTTTCTGGGAAGCCACAAGAGGACATAAGTTTGTTCCTGAATGTGGCCTCAGACAGTTTGAAGGAAGGTTTGGAGGCAGCTGAAAAGGAAGTTGGGAAAAGTATTAGTTGTGTGATAAGTGATGCTTTTTTGTGGTTCTGTTTTGAGATGGCTCAAGAGAAAAGTGTGCCTTGGATTGCTCTTTGGACTTCTGGGGCTGCTGCCCTTTCTACCCATTTCCATACTGACCTCATCAGGGAAACTATTGGACTAAATGGTAAATTCACTCCTACTCTTTGTTTCATTGCTACTTTTTTTAACTTACTATTGACCTCAAGTATAGAAAACAAAGTAATATTAGGAACAGATACGATGATCACTTATATTTGAGTTGTATCACTATCGATCAACTACGTTTTAAAGGGTTCTATTGATCACTAATGTTTCTAAGTATTTGTGTTTCATCGTACTCGCATCTAATTGCAGTTAACTCGTCGTTAATTGGTTTACGTGACACTAAGCAAATCAATTCACATTTAATTTGTCTTTGCACATAACTCAACCAGTAAAGAACTAGAGTGTTAAGTATAAACAACCTCGTATCTTCATGCAATCTGGGTTCGACTCTCACAAGAAGCGAACCTTGTGTTGATGAAGTGGTTCAAAGGATAACTCTAATCCCTGATCAGGTGAGACACATCCGGGATTTACCTCCTTCGTGCAGGATGCGTGGGGATCTAAAATGAACATAATTTTCTGAAATGCTTCGTGCACTTTCTCTAATGCAGGTATCACTGAGCGTAAAGATGAACTTCTTGAATGTGTCCCTGGATTGTCCAAACTGAAGCTTCTTGATTTGCAGAGTGGCATTCTTACAGGGAACTTGGAGTCACCCTTCTCGATCATGCTTCACAAAATGGGACAAACATTATCAAAAGCTAAGGCTGTTGTCATAAATTCATTTGAAGACTTGGATCCAACCATCGTCAATGATCTCAAAACAAAGCTAAAAAATTTCCTCAACATTGGCCCCTTCCACTTACTATCTCCACCACCACAATCGAATTCTTCAGATGTTCATGACTGTATGGCTTGGTTGGACCAGCAAAAAAGAGGGTCGGTTGCATATATTGCATTTGGCACGGTTATGACATTACCTCCACATGAACTGAAGGCACTGGCTGAAGCATTGGAAGCTAGTAAAACGCCGTTTTTATGGTCTCTCAAGGACAAGGCTCGGGGGAACTTACCAGAGGGATTTCTTGAAAGGACTAAAGAACTCGGGAAGATAGTTCCGTGGGTACCTCAGGTTCAAGTTCTATCACATAATGCCCTCGCGGTTTTTATAACTCATTGTGGATGGAATTCCATACTGGAGAGTCTATGTGGTGGTGTGCCTATAATCTGCAGGCCAACTTTTGGGGATCAGCCACTTAATGCTTCAATGATAGAAAATGTTTGGCAAATTGGTGTTAAAATTGAAGGGGGCACATTTACTAAAGACGGGGCATTGAGAACTCTTGAATTGGTTCAGTCAAGCGAAGGAAACAGGATGAAGAGACACGTTGACGAGTTCAAAGAGCTTGCCCTGAAATCCGTCAAACCACATGGGACATCAACTCTAAATTTATCGATCTTGCAGGATTTAGTTTCCTGCATTGTTTGATCCTGTTGATTAATAAAAACATCAATAAAACTGAAGAGTTCTCACCAATCTTATCTTCTTGTAATTCTACATGTGGTATCAGCAAAACCAATTGAAAGGACTAAAAGTTGCATAGCATACAGCAATGTGCTATATTATAAGAGTTCCATATATTCTAATGAGAGAGCAGTTAAAATAATTAAATTCACTTTATTAATTGTTTAGAATGTACAAAAGAATCTGTATGAGTATGGAAAAGAATAATAATCCCTCTACAATCTAAAGTGATTGACGTTTAAGTATATGGTATAATTAAGATGTCACTCAAAATTAGAATTGTGGCTGCAAACAGTCTCCAGGCATTAGTCCCTTGTATCGTTGAGTATCATTGCAGTAATCGTAGATCATGTATTTACTCCTCGTCCTGTTCATCTGGCTTTGCATATCATTACTCAATTGCGCGTATGCTGGTAAGTTCCACCAGTGATCCAGGGAAGGGGTGGCGCATTCACTGATGCTGATAGAACCGTTCCAATAACAAGCTCTAGGCCTAAATCTGCGGAACTTAGCAGTGAACGGTGCATTGCTCCAGTCAATTTTCACCTCACCATTTTTTGTCGCCCAGCTGTCAGCATTCCATATGCTTGCATATACCCTCATCCCCTGTTGATTCGGGTATGGAATCCCCTTGTCGAGATGATTTCTGTAGACTCTGATTGGCACACCATCAATGAACCAGCTGCAATCAATGTAAAAAAATGTTAAATCTGGAATTGTTTTCCATGACAACTTGTGTATGCTTCTTTATAGTAGAAGATTCTCCAGGTAATTCGACTCCATCAGGCTGACTTACGCAATCATGGAGGGGGTCCAACGTATAGTGTAATTGTGATAATCTGCAGTTGGATCAAACCATAAGTAGAATTGCTGCTCCCTGCCAGCATGACCTTGAGTGTAGACGTTTGTGTGAACAGCGTAAGGTTGTCCTGTTGAGTTACCCAAGAACTCAAAATCGATCTCATCATGGTTGTCGCCAGTAGATGAAAGCTGCCAAAAATGATAACAATCAAATCATCGCCAACATTAATTTGGCGAGAAATCTAAATGCTGAAAGATGCATTTGGAGCTTACATAGTATGCTGTTACTGTTCCAGCAGAGTTTCCAGGTACTAACTTAATTAGCATCTCAATGCTTCCGAACATAAATGGACTTTTAGATTGGATTCCAGAACCTGTTAGAACACTAATCAGTTAGTTACTTAGTTAGCGACGACTATCTGTCGAAAGTAATAGGGTGTTTGGATACAATTTCTTTCCTGCATGATATGCGGGAAAAACTGAATCCAAACATCGCCATTGTTGTTACAGGGGAGACCGCCATCCTTTTCGTTTTACCTGAAGTTGGATCCAAGACAAGTTGAAGATCATCGCCATTAATTTTGGAATGTTCAGCACCAAAGTAGAATGCCATACTCCTTGTAAAGTTACCATTAACAGAACTGGATTGGAAGGAGAAAGCAGCCACGACGAATGCCAGACATATTACTCGAAGACGTGACATAATAGATAAGTCGTTCGTAAACTGGAAAGAATTAGGCAAACGAGGCCCCACGGAGAATGAATGGGAAGATCGAAAAGATGTAAGAAAAAAACGAGTTTTTGTAAATGTTGTCGTTGTTTTAAGAAGAGAAAATGCAGACTGTTGCCTATTTTCATTTTTGCAAATTTGGAAGCTTTATAGATTAATGTAAAGTATCATATAGAACCTTGCCAGAAAAAACCTTGATACTGATCTGTAATTAGTAGTGTTATTTAGTAGGCCAATAATTTGTTTTGATTGACTATGTCCATGATCCTTTGATTCCTTCATGGGGAAAAGAGTATCCAGCAGGCCAACATAAATGTGAAATTTTCCCCAAATCAGGTGTAACACATCCTGCGATTTATCTTTTTTCGTATATTCTAATGGAGGGGATACGTGAAAGCTCTTTGTGTGACAGTTTCACAATTTCAGAATTTTTATGATAATTAGTCTTATATAAATAAAATTCAGGATCAAAGACCACTTAATATACTTTGCCATCGTGACGGCCGACGGGTATCCCGAAATATCTCAGTCCAATGGAACCTCATCTTTGGGTGACCATTTAAAGCGAAATCAAGGGGCTAACTCCGACACCATGCCAAAGGTTTGTACCGTTCATATCAAAGGCAAGACAGTTGGTACTTAGAACATAGCGGTTAATTTTTTTATAAACTGATCTATGTCCTGAAAATTTAACAGGTTTGGACTAAAATCAATCGATCATAAATAAATAAAATTCATAACTATATAAAACATGTCCCTCCAATAATGTCCAAGTCTGGATTGTAGGTAGGTTCATGCCAGTGAATCGTACTTTCTGTTATATATAAAATTGAAATAATAATATATACTGTAATAGTTAACGGTTCGATTACGTTAGTTTTGAATGCTAATCTTAGCATTAGGATGCTTCTGAAATCTAGAAAGGATCGAAATCATTAAAGCCTAAGCATGGATATAGTATTATATTTACTCGTATAACGGAATATGCATTATTCGTATACCAAAACCAGCCTCATCTTGTGCTAATCTAAGTTCTAACCATTAATTTTATTTTACTTGTCAGTATTTATTTTGTGCAAATATATTTTTCTCTGCAGCCTACTTAATTTCTTCAACTATGTACTCCGTCATCTAAATTTAATTAAAAGTTTTATTTCAACATATACTTATTAAATGCAATTTTAGATAAAGATCAAACTTAATACGGATGGAGATAAAAATATAACCCGTAAAAATGACTAATTTTGTGGAGTAATTAAACTTGTGATTGCACATTTGCACATGCTTTCCTATCAAACAAGGTTTACCTAATGTGATTTATCTTGCTAAACTAAACCGCAAGTTATATTATATTTTTCGTTAAACTTAACATGTCCAGCGAAATGAGCTTACCTGTGGGCTAAATTGAATCTAAGAAATAGGCTCAAAATTTTTACATGCAAAAAAGTTATAAAAAGTTGATATTACAAAATTTATATTGAGATGAATATAACAAGGTCTCACAAGGTTATACTATTTCTTATCGTTTAATGAGAATTCATGATCAAATTTTGTTATGTTTGACCAACAAAAGTCAAAATGTGAAAATCTTTTAGACGGAGGTAGTATTTATTATATTTATAATACATATTTTAACGGTTGTTGTAGTTAGTCATTTTTCTATTTGTAATACTCTGTAATTTATATTCGATAATTATAATTCTCATTACTAACTTAAAATAAAATAAAATCAACCGCTCTATTTTATATAGAGTAAATTAATTCAAACCAGAAAATTAGAAGCTAGGTGGATCGACGCGGTGTAAAGAAACACGGACGTGCACAAGACTATTGGAGAAGTAGTCCTTATTTGGTGTATAACATTAACATCGATTAGATATTTGAGAGTTGGCCCAAGACACCGATAGCTACAAAACGTGAGCGCCTCAACATATTTCTTGTTATGATTTTATGACAATGCAAGTATGCAACTTTACAATTTTATTGCAATAGCAACAATTTATGTAGAAATAATTTACCAATCCCATCATAATCACGTCTGTATACGTGTACTTTTCTAACTTGAATAATTTTTGTTTTGTAACTAGTTTCACCAAAAAGAAGAAATATTTATTATCAAACGATCACTTATTCACAAACTTCAATTGTAGTTAATACGGAGTAATTTTTTATTTTTTAACCACTTTGTCCATAAAAAAAAATACTTACCAAGCAATTACTTATTCACAACCTTCGAAAACTCGCATGAAGCATGGCTAGCGCAACATAATGCTAGCCCTATACAATCGCATAGAATCCCCTTTCAAGAGGGCCCCAAAATTTTAATCAATAAGCCCAATTTTATAAACGTCTACAATTTAACCCAAATATTGCAAAGAGACACAACCAATGAACGGTGCCTTCCGGGCTAGCCCTATGAATAGCCCGCTAGTCTGGATCATCTTCGTCACGACCCCCTTTCGGCCCTTATCCATTTAGAAGTGGGTCGAATAGGGCCTAGGTCTGAGCCCCTGGCCCGGTTTGAGCCCACCACCTTAGGTTCGATGGATTTGGCTCGGGCCCGTCTCGAATCCCCTTAAAGGACCCCTACCCACGGTGTATTATGTGTATTAAATGGTGTACATTATGAACATAACGTACACCATCTAATGCATGCGGTATACCTCATAATGTTAGGACCTGTTGCAAATACACGGTGCACAGTGTGAATTAAGCAGTGCACCGTAAGAGATTGGGTACATCAATACTTCCATGCATATGTGCATCAGGTACCCATTTAAAGGTTTCACGTGGGTACTGTACCCACTTGAAACTTCATCATTGGTACTTGTACCCAAATTGTATTATAGCAATGGTACAATACCACATATTTATCAATCCAAAATAAAAACTAGTATGTAGTATTGTACCACAATTTGAATACAAGTACCAATGATGAAGTTTCAAGTGGGTACAGTACCCACGTAAAACCTTTAAATGGGTACTTGATGCACCTGATGCACCGAATTATTGATGCACCGAAACCGGACCCAGTTACACATTGTACCCATCCTTTTACCAATTTCAAACACCAAACATAATCATAAACTTCAAAATACTATCATAAACTTTAAAATACTTCACTAATCATAGACAAAACATTCATATTATAAACATCCAAACATAAAACTTAAATTGTTCAAAGACAAACATAATCAATCACTGAATTGCACTTGCACTTCACATTCACCATGAAGAATCCAACAAAATCAATATAAGTCGGACTCACCTTTTTTCTTTCATTCAAATGATAGAAGTTACAAATAGTCATGCGATATCAAATACATTATATTTCTAAACTAGTAAATGGAGTCTAAGCTCCAAATAAACAGCTTCATCTACTCGATTGTTGTATCCACGTAATTCTTCAACTTCATTTTCTGGATGTGCGTCCGATCCCCGAAATTAATACTCCCTCCGTCTCTAAAAGATTATCACATTTTGACTTTTGTTGGTCAACAAAACACGATTTTAAACATAAATATCTATTATTCTACATGCGAAAAAATTATAAAAAGTTAATATTTCAAAAATATATATTGAGACGAATCTAACAAGGTTCTACAAGACTATATTATTTCTTATCGTTTATTGGAAATTCATGATCAAATTTTGTAATATTTAACTAACAAAAGTCAAAATGTGACAATCTTTTAGAGACATGGAGTATTACCCAATTTTAAAATATTTCTACTTACTTATTTCACAAACACAGAGAAACATTATTTTTTTATTGTAAGAGGAACTTTTCAGCAAAACACACTTCCCATGCTAGTTTCCAATCACTCAATGCTAAAAAACACATTATTTTCTAATTGTAAAATGAACTTTTCGGCAAAACACACTTCCGGTGCTAGTTTCCAATCACTCAATGCTAAACAAACACATTATTTTCTAATTGCAAAAGGAAGAAAAACGTTTCCATCAAAACTTCCAAATAGCATCGACAATAACCAAGAATCATTCACAAAAGACTATTTTTATACGGAATTTGTTTGGAAGAAACTATGCAAAACGTTAACGATTCTCGATTAAATCGAAGTTGATATTTTGCTGTTAACAATTTATGAATTATTTTGATATTGTAACAACTTCTTTTTGTAATAACCCAAGAATATATGTAGACACATTACATAGATAAAAATGTTGTTTATGTAACGAATATGGTATTGTATGTTTTGAGATAGCAACACATCACCACTACAAGAAAGTAGTGGTTGGCTCACCCCTTCTATGTTTTATTGCACAACTAATCTGCTGCTAAATTGTTAATCTTCTCCTCCCATTTTAGGCCTTCATCTTCCTTGTTTCTCAATTCTCATGGCACATCTTTTACACAAACGACCATGTTTTTCGTCGTGGTGTGCTTCTGAATCAGTGACGGAAAACATGGAGAGTTCTTTTGAAACCGCGAAAACGTCTATATATGAACCTATCAGAAAAGGAGGGCTTAGGACTATGCCTTTTGTAATAGGTGATAGCCTCTACTTGAGTTTAATTATCAATTACTACAATCTTTGTGTTTTGGTAAGTCATAAGAATGTTTTGTTCTTTTTAATAGCAAACGAGGCACTTCTAAGGGTCGCGACTACTGGACTTCACGCGAGCATTATCTTATATTTGACAAATGAGTATCACTTAGACCTCGCGACTGCATCAAGCATTGTGTTGGCATGGGGAGCTGTTTCAAGTTTTATGCCTATATTGGGAGCCTTTCTCTCTGATTCGTTCTTGGGTCGGTTTGTTTTGATAGCCTATGGATCAATCATCACTCTTCTTGTAAGTATATATTCTAACTTATTCTGCATTTTCAATAGTGCCTTGTGACAAGAAGTTTACTTAAGAGTATTTTAATTTCATTTGAAGTATGCAATAATGAAGGAGATTATTATTCTATAGGGAATTTGTGTATTGTGGTTAACAGCCTCACTAGATCAAGCTAGGCCGACTCACTGCAACAATCCGTTGTTAGGACATTGCGCGAAAGCAGATACAGGGCAACTTGCCCTCCTTTTCTCAGCATTCCTCCTCATGTCCACTGGAGGGGGAGGCATTGGGGCATGTTCGTTACCCTTCGGTGCAGACCAATTTAACAATCCTCAAAATCCTACAAATGAAAGGGTTTTGCAAACTTATTTCAATTGGTATTATGTTAGTCTGTGCATATCAATTATGTTTTCCATCACAGTTATGGTTCATGTTCTTCAAACGGCTGGCTGGTCTATCGGTTTTGGCATTCTTGCAGCGCTCATGCTATGCTCAACGATCATGTTTTTACTGGGGACAAAACTCTATATTATGGTCGACGCAAAAAAGAATTTAATATTTGATTTAGTTAAAGTTGTAGCAGTAACCTGGAAGAACAGAGACTTGACCCTTCCACCTCCAAGCAGTACCGGAAATTATCACCATGATGAGAATTCGAAGGTTGTTTCACCAACCAAAAGATTAAGGTACTTGCCACTCATTTATTAATTTACTGTGATGTCAAAACTCCATTATGGTGGGACTAATATCTACTTATAATCTGTTCTTTCGAAACTGTGATGTATCAGGTTCCTAAATAAGGCATGCCTAATCAGAATCAATGACGAGGAACTAAATTCGAATGGTGTAAAAGCAAATTCGCGTAGCGTATGCACAGTTCAACAAGTTGAACAACTAAAAGCACTGATCAAAGTACTCCCAATATGGTCTACAGGCATTCCAGTTGCGGTCTCTATCCACCAAGGCTCTTTCCATATATTCCAGGCCAACACATTAGACAGACGCCTAGCGGGGAACTTCAAAATTCCAGCGCCCTCATTTGGTGTTTTCGCCATCCTCACTCTGGCAATTTGGGTTGCACTATACGACAGAATCCTAGTTCCTATAATTTCCAAGTACACAAAGAATCCCCGTGGCCTTAGCTACAAGCAACGTATGGGGATCGGGATAGTCCTTTCCTGCATTGCGGCTGCAACAGGCGCGTTAGTAGAAAGAACGCGGAGGGCTAAAGCCAACGAGCAAGGATTAGCGGAACATCCAGAAATTCTGGTAGACATGTCAGCAAGGTGGCTAATTCCACAAAATTGTTTGGTAGGCTTGGCTGAGGCCTTCAATGCAATTGGTCAGATTGAGTTTTACTACTCTCAGTTTCCAAAGAGTATGGCTAGCATTGGTGTCTCACTGTTTGCTTTGGGGAGTGCAGTTGGAGACTTGGTTGCAGTAGTGATTATACAAGCAACAAAAAGTATTACTAAAAGAGGAGGGAAAGTTAATTGGCTAGCTAATAATCTAAATGAAGGGCATTTGGATTATTATTATTGGATGCTTACTGGTTTATGTGTTGCAAATGTGTTTTATTATTTGGTATGTAGCTGGGCTTATGGATCATATGATGATCAAACAATTTGGGATGAAACAGAAGGCAAAAGTAACAAGGAAGTTGAAGAACAAGGGGAGTTTAAATCTGAAAAATCTCTAGTCATTTAGCAATGTAATAGTGCCCGAATACAAGTTTAGTGGTAAAGAGTGGGGTGAGTAGGATCACGCCTTGCCTCTTCTGCATTGCGTGGGTTCCAGTCTCCTGTAAGGCAAAATCTGGTGTGGAAATGGTTAACGGGTACCCTTAAGTCCCAAACCATCTGATGTACATCTAACATTTACCTCCTCCCAACTTCTCACAACAGGAGACGACGGGGCTGTTAAGGTTACAGTTCAACTTCTTTTTTTAACAATGTAATAGTGTTTAGTGAATCTTCCATAATTATCATTTGTTGTGATGGCATTTTTATGGTCCAATATATCTTTTTATATTTTCGATTATGGTGCCTATATGAATGCAGTCCTATAAAACACGTTCAATAAAAACTAAATTAAGCAATATTTTCGGTGTATGTTAGGACAATACGAAAAAAAAAGTTGCGCATCCGGGGAATCGAACCCCGGTCAGTACCGTGGGAGGGTACTATGATACCACTACACCAGATGCGCTTGTTTGGTTATTAAGAATTTGTTTGATTACAAATTTGATAACACTTTTGATAATCCGTACATTATTTATTTAACATTCGTGCCACTTTATTTGATGAATAACACAAAACGTGGAATTTCGTCTTATTTTTTCCTTTAGGGTTTTAAGGTTCTCATTTTCGTCCTTTTTTGTCTTTTTTTGTCTTTGGGTGTTGTAATATGTAATTTAATAACACTTTTGATAATCCGTGCATTATTTATTTAACATTCGTGCCACTTTATTTGATGAATAACACAAAACGTGGCTTTTCGTCTTATTTTTTCCTTTAGGGTTTTAAGGTTTTCATATACCTCCTTTTTTGTCTTTTTTTGTCTTTGGGTGTTGTATTATGTAATTTGATAACACTTTTAATAATCCGTACATTATTTATTTAACATTCGTGCCACTTTATTTGATGAATAACACAAAACGTGGCATTTCGTCTTAACTTAAACTTATTAATGTCGTATTAACCACATGAACATGTTAATGATCGAATATTCCAAAATATTATTTCATATTCAATATAATTGAGTAATTTTTTTTTTTTTTTTGTTAATAAGCGATTGAATTAAAATAAGAAAAATATTCATGAAATCCATCCTAATCCTAAGACCTTACAGGAGCTAACAGAGTAATTATTTTATTTGAGACTGATTTTTAAAGCTTATCCAATGGTAATTTTAAACTAAATAGTTAGGAAGGTATTGTGTTGTTAATATTAGGATCATTTTCCTTTCGTTAAAATTTCGAGATATTTAGTATAAAAACAAATACTAAAATAAAATAGTTATGATAAATAAAAGGCGCATGGATAAACCAAGATGAAAATGAAAGAGGAAACAATTAAAAATAAAAAAAGATAAATGGGGACAAATTTTAAATGCCCCCTTCAAAGTAACAACAAATAGTAGGAAGTAAAATATAAATAGAGCAAAAAGGCGTTGAAGACTCGATCTCTGCCAACAAATATAGATCACTCCATCGTTTTAAATAAAATATTTTTTGTTTTACTGTTCTCCAACAAACTATATTATAAATAATTCAGAACTTTATGGGAGATCATGATTCAACTTCCCCTAATTACACCTCTGAATTAAAGAAATAATATTGTAATAATATAATACTATAAACTAAACATAATAAAGTCCTAAAATTAAAATTAGTCTTAGAATACACCTTCACTTCTTAATACCATGAATGTGTCTTAAGATAAAACAAAATTATTTTTTCAATTAGTTTTAAGTATAATTTTATAAATTTAAATTAATATGTATTTGTTTTAGATTGGGTCAGGTTTCTTTGAGTTTCGTTAAACTAAACCCAAATTCAATTAACTTGTATTTTCGGGTTTAATTAAATCAAATTGAATTATTTTTGCACACGTGTATGATATTTCCCGATTAATACTGTAGGAATAGTAATTTAGGGATCCACTATACACACATCAGAACAGTGTTTTTAGGAGTACATTGACTTATTGCCCACGAGAAAATCGATGTCAAAATCATTTTAAATAAACCCTTGAACTCCACACATTTCACACACACCCCTATAATCCTCACAGACAAACCTCCAAGTGTTGATAATCATGTCTGCAATTGCAGTTGGTGATGTAATCCCAGATGGGACTTTGTCTTATTTCGATGAACAAGATCAGATGCAGAATGTTTCCATTCACTCCCTCGCTTCCGGCAAAAAAGTCATCCTTTTTGCTGTTCCTGGTGCCTTCACTCCCACTTGCAGGTAAATTTACACCTTTTCCCCCTTAAATCTGGGTATATTAAATGGTGTATTTGGATTCGGGTGAATTGGTTATCAGTAAAATTATAAAATTTACTCAATGGCTAATCGAGGTCAATCCATGAAATTATATTATAAATATTGTTTCGAACCCAGAGCTTCTGTTCACTAGCAAGATCCTCTACCACTAGGCTATTTGATTAACTCTATTATAAGTATTGTTTTAAATTCAAATTAATCCGTGTGTATTTGAATTAAACTTTGTCTAGAATAATTAAAGTGAATCAATGAAAATGTTTTGAAATACTGTTTAAATTAGTCCGCAGTAATTGAAGTGAATTCCTTAGTCTAGAGTACTCGACCTGAATTAAACAAAATGTTTTAAAATATTGTTTTAAATTTAAATGAGTCCATATTAATTTAGGTGAAACAAGATGAATTGTTGTGGAACATGATTAAAAATATTATTTACCTTCATTGTGTCAGATGCCGGATTTGTGAAAATGGGTGAATCAGAATGAAGTAATGTGGAATGTTGTTATTAAAAATATAATTGACCTCCATGATTCCCCCATTTGGAGTTAATGAAAATCGATTAATGTAGGTGATGATAGTTTCTTGAGGATTATGAATATTTTTGTATGGTTGTTTGTGCAGCATGAAGCATGTTCCAGGGTTTGTTGAGAAGGCTGAGGAATTCAAATCTAAGGGTGTTGCTGAAATTCTCTGTCTCAGTGGTATAATTTCTTGTTTTCGCGTTTTTAGATTTTGTCGAGTTTTTCAATTTGATTGGATGGGCTTATTCTGAGTATTTTGTTCTCTTGATTTTACCGTAGTCTAGATTTGGAAGACGATTGTATATGTTATTTCAGTGATTTCGGTGTAGTTTAGGTTTTTAATCCCTTTCCATATCTCTAATTGAATATCCTTAACTGTATATGTTTATCACAAGTTCCTTTGGGTATAATTCTTTCATGGTTCATCAAGTCTTATATGAATGCGACGTTGAACTTGGAGGATGATTTTCTATGTTTTTTGCAGTACTTTTAGCATACTTCGGATTTGTGATAGCACTTATATGTTAGCTTAGATTGTTTTGTTGATCTAGCTTTTTATATATGAATGGAATTTATTGGTCATGGGTCTTTTCAATATCGTCATTGGTAAACCTTTTGCTAGGGGATTGTAGTCTTTAAATGAATCTGATGTTGGGAATCTGATGTTGGGGATCTGATGGGTTTTCTGTTTGGGGGTTGTAGTGAATGATCCTTTTGTGATGAAGGCATGGGCCAAAACTTACCCTGAGAACAAGCACGTCAAGTTTCTAGCTGATGGCTCTGGAAAATACACCCATGCTCTCGGTCTTCAACTTGATCTCTCAGAGAAAGGGTTGGGTATGCGCTCTCGAAGGTTTGCTCTATTGGTGGATGATCTGAAGGTTAAAGTTGCTAATGTCGAAGCTGGAGGAGAATTCACCATATCCAGTGCTGATGAGATTCTTAAGGCACTATGAATTTCTTGCCATCCTCTGCCGCGTCCCTGCAGCCGTAAGAATAAAATGGCTTCCCTTAGGCCCCTACTATGAATTTGAACACTCATGTAATACATATGATATTTCTCGTGCACTATGTGCGTTAATCTTGCTTCTGGGGTTTAATTCTGCCGTATTATGTAATTGTCGGTATTACAATTTCACCTGGTGTGCTTTTTGGGTGATGTTCTTTTAGTATGTGTCAATTTGCTGTGAGATCTTTAGCATATAATCGTGCAGATAGAACACAGTTATAACCTCGGTGTAGATACTCATTGTTGCATGTGACGGCATTCCTAAAAGTGTCCTTGCTTCTAGAGGTGTCCATACCCTCTTTCGGTATATCATCCACCAATTTGATAGCTAAGCTCCATTAGAGATCAGGTCGAGCAGCAAACAGCAAGCGCCTTATAGGCACCATAGAAGAGAGGGGCAAGCGCAATTGTACTTCTCTTTTCAGCAGGCTTCGACAAATATCCCAAAGTTTATTGTGCCCCAGGGATTTGATGTAGATGAGTAGATCACAATCAACTATAACATTATTCATGTGATCTGTTATAAGAGTAGATATGAATTGATTTTCCTCAACAGCCATAACTTGTGCAACCATTGACTAGTAATGACTTCATTAAAGCTTGCGTCGGTTTTATAGACGAGCAGCACTAATGCACTATCAGCACCAGGCCTGGTCCTGACATTTTCGGGGCCCGGGGCGAAAACTGAAAGAGGGGCCCCTATTACGGAAAAAAATCTCCGAGGTTGCTTAAATTGAGGCGTATTCAGCGATTCACCTCCCCTCATTTACGCCACGACAGGGGCGCATGGGGCATTGCTTATCTATTTTTAAAAGTGATGATATTTTATAAAATAAATAAGTAGATAAAGATAATAAAAGTATAAAACATATAACTAAATAACTGATTTAAAATAAAGTAACTTGCAAAATATTAAATAACAGGAAAAATATCATTGGGTTTTCAAAAGTGTAAAAACAAAATAATGTAAATTGATATCTTCAAAAGTAATTTCTTTAACTCTTTGAATAAATTGAGTATGAGAAATATTGTAATTTAATTAATTTGTCCAAAATAATTATTATAATTAAAAGGCTAAAGATTGTGAATTTAGAAAATAAAATAAAATCAAACCCAGAACATATAAAGAAGTAAAATAATTACTAAATACATCCTTATTACATATTTGTTGTGCCAATTTACAGAGCGTAAAAAAGAACTACTACCAGGAATTCGAACCGCAACCCTTCATGTGTTTGACAATTCACCTAATCACTATGCTAGCTATGGGTTTAACGGTGTCATTACCATAAATACAAAAGGCAAGTTGAATTTAACAAAAAGAGGTATATTACCTATAAATACACGTCTATATTACTGGAGTAGTCATAGAACACGGTTTTATATTTATAGAGATAAAGATTCCTTATCAAACACTCCTCTCTATTATAGGTGTATATATATATATAAGAGATAGAGATATGATCATGTCTTATAGAACGTGTGATTAAACAGAGCTTTTTGTTGCATAAGAAATCAAGAAGGAGCACCATGGATTATTTGAATGTTGATGTGATCATGGAAATACTATCTCATCTTCCAGTCAAATCACTTCTTCGTTTCCAGAGCGTTTGCAGAAGATGGAATATAATCATCAACAACCAACAATTCATCACAAAACACTCCAAAATTCATAATCCAACAAACATAAGTTGTTTGCTTTTCATAAATCTTAGCTACAAGTTTGATGCTAACGAATTACTCCTTCATTCTTCACTTCGTCATGAACGTAATTACAACACCATTATATCTAATTACGCTCAAATTCTTCATCTCTCTCCGACAACTATTTGTCCGATGCCCAAGTATATTTGGAACGGCCACGTTATCGGCCCCTGTAACGGCCTCGTGTGTGTTTTCGTGGAATTCTATCATGGCGTGCACTTAATATTACTGAATCCGTCAACAAGAAAAATAAAGAATTTGATGCATCATTCATTTATTAGGCGGGATCCAGGTCAGTTCGAGGGGCTTGGATTTGGATATGATCCTATGTCGAAAGAGTTCAAGGTTATCACATTCCGGAGAAGATTGAATAACCTTGATAGGATCTGTGTGCAAATCTACTACGTGTGGAAGAATTATTCGATCATATATGAGTATCCTGATGAGTACTTGATTCCCACCACCACATGTGAGGGTGTTGCTTTTAATCAATCTTGTTGTTGGTTGGCACTCGGTAACAACATTCTCTCCTTTGATTTCTCCCAAGAGGTGTTTACAACGACTCCGTTTCCATTACATGCTCCTGAGCTTGAGGTTTCATCTGTAAGACTCAAAATCTTAGCCTTTCGTGACGCCATTGCATTGACTGCATTGCACCATGATATATCAACAGGCTCCAGTTACTCGAGTTTAGTGATATGGACGAGAAAGGATTTGACCGAACGAGGTTCCTGGACCAAATTCGCCAAAATTGATCCTATTTTAGGGGATTACAGAGTATTGGCATTTTGGAGGAATTTTCATTATTTGATATTGGAAGATTTTATTAATGATAATGTAGTGTCGTATCATATTTGTTTGTTGAAAACGAAGTTGAAAACGAAGAAGAAGATGAAATTGCTCAAACTGAAGAAGAAAACGAAAAAAATTAAAATGCTCGAAACGAATAAGATGAAACTCGGTAATATGAGATACCTAGACCATTGGGCGTTTGAGTACACTGAAACATTAGTACCCGTGAGTGTAACCAAGTCTGCAACCAAAAAGAGTAGTTCCTAAAGTCAAGTCCTCATAGGCAACCAAAACTATTTCTTATGTTCACGTCTTCTTACATTGTGTTTGTTGAGATAATTTCATTCGAGTTGGTGAAATAATTAAGCTCGGATTAGTAATGCACCCAAATATTTTGATACATGCTACTCATCTTCATGCTCATAGAACACGGTTTTATATTATAGAGTCCAGCACTAATTCAATAGTTTAACACGTAAATTTATGAGATTTTAAATATAATAATTTCAAGACTCAAAACAAGTATATTGGAAATGTAAAGTTAAAATTTATTATGCTAGAATGATAACTATTTTCAAAAAAAAATTTAAGATAAAACGAGAACTAAAAAAAAAAGAGTATTGTGGTAAGGCAAGCCACACCATCAGCCTCTGCATTACGGTAGAATGATTCTTGTCATATTTCATCAGTCGATTACCTACCTTTGAAAGTGTCCCGGTTGATCACCTACCTTTCAAAAGGTGTTCCTTTTGGTTTTCCGGTAGCTTTTCCATTCGATCAATGGGAGGTCAATGCACGTGCATGACATGTGATATTATTTTTCACCAATGGTTGAAGTTGGAGGAGTTGATGTTTACACCAGTTGCAGCTTACGAACTTGGATATTTGATTAATGCATAGCATATTCCTCAGTTGGGCATTGAATATTATATTTGCAATGTTTCTTTCATAGATTAAACAATATGGATATTGTATTCTCCAGCCAGCAGGCCGATTATAGAAATTTTTTCTTATGCAATTTTCCAACAGAAGAATGAGATAAGCTAAGAATCATCAATAAAGATTCTCACTAGTTAAGTGGATCTATGAATATGATTTATTTGATCACTTGTTATATAAGAATCTCTAGTGCTTATTACACTACACATAATTACTTGTCAGATATTGCAACTAGAAAATCTCAAACAAAATCTTCAAATATGAAGGTATGGCTTCTTTTTTAAGTCCATCTAACTTATTACAAACTCCATTTATAGTAGATAAGCTTATAAGTTTAGGTGCTCTCATTAGTTCGACGGAGAGCTGAGGAAGGTGAGGCGTGTTTGGAACTTATCAAAAGGAAGGTGATCGACCAGGATACTTTCAAAGATAGGTAATCAACTGGTAAAACATGATGAAGATAAGTGATGTCCCATGCCACTAATCCTTCTATTTACGCTTTACTTGAGATTAGTCGTCATTATTATGATACTCGAATTAATTAATTACTTTCGCATACTTTTACTACCATTATTAACATTTGTAGTGTATTTCAATATCTTCTTATATATTAGAGTTTTATAAAGTTTGTAGTATAGGTACTATCAAAATAAGAACTTAAACATATGTATTTCATCCATTCTTTAATATTTCTAGACATTCAACCTTGACTAATACCTTTTTTAAAAGTGAACTCAATCATTTCCTTAAATGTTTAAGCATATTTAGTGAATATATATAGATGCATTATACTTTAATGAATTTCAATTGATATAATCAATTTGGTTTAAATTAAAGATATGAACACCAGTTTCACTCCTATATCTTCATTTGGTGAATAAAGACAAAGGCATTAAGTATAGTTAGTCAACCTTCAATAATATCCAAGTATTTTTTAATTTGACCATCAATAACTTGGGCAATCCATCGAGGGATCTAGAATAATACTTTCTTCATTTTCTTTAGTTGTCATTAATTATTTTACATTAAAATTAAATAATTGGTTGATTGGTAACTTCATAAAAAAAGGTAATTAAAAAGTATATTGAAAATATAAAATTACAATGAATTATACTAGAAGGAAAACTATTTAAAAACAAAAATAAAGACTAAAGAGACAACTAAAAATGAAGAAAGGAGTATATTTAAAGTATTTACTAAAATTCCCTGCTATATATAAAAAAAGAATATATGTGGAATAATTAAGATTTTGTCTAATTTATAGAAAGGTTTTAGTTCAAAACTTGTCTAAAATATATATTACTATTTCCTTTTTATTCACTTCCAATTATTTATTCAAAATAAATATTTACGTGTAATTTTTATAATTTGAATTAATGATAATGATTATCACATATTAAAATCTTAGGTTTGCTCCTGTTGCAATCCTTAATGAGGAAGAGTGAAGCATTTACATGAGCTTGAAATGATCGTTTAGTTAACCTTAAAAATGCTATAAATTTAAACATTAACATTAAACCATTAACGAAAAGCGAATAGAAATTACATATATTGTACTAATCACCATTCACTAGCGATAACGCAATTACATGGTTGATACAGTACTTGAAAGCAACAAAGTACTGGAAATAACAAAACAAAACATAAATAAGATAGAGGTTGCATTTGGTCCTAAAAAAAATCTAAAAATAGTAAATTGGATCCTGAAATTGGTCAAAAGTTGTAATTTAGTCAAAAAATTGACGGAGGTATTAAACATAACGGTAACTGTTCGACTTGGTTCTACTTTGAGGACAAAATAACGTTAGGTTTTAACACCTCAGTCAGTTGTTTGAACTAAACGGCAATTTTTGTCTAATTTCAGGGAATATTTGCTACTTTTAAACTTCCGGAAAAACCAAATGACAACTATGATCCATTATCTGAGATCATTTCGACAATTTGCGCTGCATTTTTCTTACATGTCGAACGGATTTTCGGGAAGTAAGAGTTCAACTGGGATGTCATGGCTGAAGAATGGACCTTGGTGAAAAGTCATATCCCTCTTTGGTTCAGAGGAAATGTTCATCATTTGAGAATTGTTTTGACCACCAGAAGGAGCCCTATTTCATGGAGTGAAGAATGAATTATTGTCACACTCCAAAAACCTTAAGAATGCTAAATTAAAACATTAACATTAGACAATTAACGAAAAGCGAATTGAAATTACATATAGTATAGTAAGATCATCCACAAGAGTGGTGCAAGATGGAGTTATAGTGGGATTAAAGTGAATTTCCAGAATTTAGGTTAAATAGTATCCATCGACGGTGCAAATTAATTTAGAATTATGCTTATTGGACTCTATGTATTAACGAGCGGAAATCGTCAAGGTATTTGTGTAAATAGGTATAAACCATTGAATCGCAGAAACTATCAAAATAAAAGAATACACATTTAGAATTTTTAGTAAAATAGCACAAAAGGGGATGAAATGACTAATTTATCCCCTTATAAACTTAGAGATTTTTTAAAGATTTTTTTTCGATTATTTTTTTAATATTTCCTTTTCTTTTTCTATTTTTTAAAATAAAAATCAACTTTTTCGATTTTTTGTTTTCGATTCTTTTCAAATTTTTTTCATTTTTTTCGATTTGTTTTTCATAGTAATTTTTTTGATTTTGGTAGTTGTTTCGCGTTAAGGTCGAGTTTGATAATTGTTTTGGCAAAAAAATTCGGTTTTGATAGTTATTTTGTCTAAAAGTTACAGTTTTGTTAGTTTTTTTTGGCTAAAAGTTTCAATTTTGGCAAAAAAAATTCGATCTTGATAGGAAAAAAGTTTGATTTCGCCAAATCCTTTTGTCAAAACCGAAACTTTTAGCTAAAAAAACTACTAAAATCCAACCTTTTTTACTATGAAAAAAATCGAAAAGAAATCGAATAAAAAAATCACTCTGATTTCGAGAATATTCGCCACTTTTAAATTCAAGAAAAATAAAATAGCAACTTTGACCCACTGTATAGACCATTTCGACAATTCACTCCGATTTTTCTTACATGTCGAACGGATCTTCGGGAAGTACAACTTGAGCAGGGGTGTCATGACTGAAGAATGAACCTTGGTGAATAGTCATATCCCTCTTTGGTTGAGAGGAATTGTTCATCATTTTAGGATCATTTTGAGCACCAGAAGGAGCCCCATTCCATGGAGTGAAGAATGAATCTTTGTCACACTCCGAAATCTTTAAGAACCTTCTTGAGTTGTCAGTTTCACAACTTCGATTAGGAACATTTTGTTTAGGTTGATGTTTTATTATTGGAGGAGGTTGAAATAATAATACATAAGATTCATAATTGTCGGAAGGTTGATTATTCATGGACATGCTTCTACGAACCAAAGAACAACTTCAAAACAAAATCTTTTTACCAAGTTTTATGTATCTATGGCGAATTTGATGAGATTGGTATTGTGTCCAACAAGTTCTTTATATAGAGATCATGAATTTTTTTGTGTTAAATTTTATCATTATTTTACTCCTTTGATGAATTTTTTTTGTTAAACTTTTCATTATTTTAGTACTTTTTTATAATTTGGCCTCATGTAATTGAATGAGTATCTATCCACTGGTTATCCGTTTCTTATATAAATAATATCATTCTAGAAGATAATAATTAATTTAAAAGTTACTCCCTTAAATTTGATTTGTTTTTTTTTATAATTAGCGATGAGATGAGTTTAGATATCAAGAGTTTTTGGTCATTAGCAAGAGCTTTTTTCACTAAACTATTCGATTAAATCAAATTTGATTAGTTTTCGAATTATTAAATTTTACAGTAATAATAATCGGCAATATACTTTTGATTATTTTAGTTAAAATTATTATGTTAAAAATTTAGAACATTAAAAATATTAGAAGCCAATATATTTTTCATTAGATAATATACAATATATATATAAATAATTGAATTTGAAATATAAGAACTTAATTATTATTAAAATTTAAAATTAGATATTCTTTTAAATTGGAGAAAATATATTTTTATAGTGATTTGAAATTTAATAATTAATATTCTATTAATATGAACTACTGTTATAACACCAACTACAATATTTAATGTACTATCTTAACAAATAACCAATTATATTATTATTAACTCTAAATGTGGATATTAAGAACATATTATTTTAAGAATACAACTTTCAAGTTGATGGTTTAATAGTCGAATGTATCTGACCCAAGCTTCCGAGTAAAAGGTCTTAGGTTCAAACCTCGTCCGAAACAATATATCTCGTATAATTCAAATATTCGTTATTTAAAATGCTATTGTATTCATAATCTCATCCATAATAATAATAATAATAATAATAATAATAATAATAATAATAATAATAATAATTAACATACATTAAACACTCTTTAAATTAATAATAATAATAATAATAGAATTAATAATAATATTAATATAATAATAACAATACAACTTGCTATCTTAATATCCGTCTGAATCCATTTAACATACATTAAATATTCTTTAAATTAATACTCAATAGATTGTTTAAAATAATAAATCTATCTAGTTTTGACTTGGGACATTTAAGAAAATTCTTTAAAAAATGCATAAAATAATATGATAATAATCTTTCGAGAAGAATATTTAATAATACAATTCCCATAAAAATCATAAATTAATACTCTCTCCGTCCCTACATGATTGGTACATTTTGACTTTTCATAGTCAACAAAACACGATTTGAAACATAAATATCTCCTATTCTGCATATGAAAAAATTATAAAAAGTTGATAGTTCAAAAATATATATTGAGACGAATCTAACAAGATATTATATGACTATATTATTTCTTATTGGTTAGTGAGAGTTATTGATCAAAAGTTTTAAAGTTTGATCATGTAAAATTAAAATATACCAATTATTTAGGACGAAGGAAATAACATTTTAGAAATTGAAAAAAACTATTATTATTTAAATTAGTGAAAATATGACTATAGTTTCTTCTAAATCCTAAACATGCTTCACACCATTCGTGTAGTTCGCTAGATTATCGATATCAATATTTTTACGATAATAACGACATTGATTGATCACGATCTAGAGACTAGAATCTTCACTTTCTTGAGCAAAGGTGGATAATATTCATCTAATATTCTTGCATTGCCACTGCTTGAATGAGTTTTACAGTGTTGGAAACAATTCGTTATTGTGTAAGTTCTAGTTGAATATTTTAAAATTCTCATATCCTTCATATACAAGATTTGTTTGAAGATATACTGAATATAACTATTTATCTCCTGCACAATCGATGTAATTTTGAAGTGGTTCCAGTAAATCAGTTATTGTTGCACTTTAGTTTCGGTAAGTGGTACCGATATTTAAATGGTCCCTGCAAATGTGTAACATGTAACGGTTCGGTTAGCTGTTAACGGTTTGGAATTAACATTATTATTTAGAGAATATTTTAGGACAAAAACATAAATTTATTGTAAAATGTAATATTGATCGAATGTAGTTTTAGTAGAGGCAAAACAGTAATTTCCTCCCCTTTTGAAAGGTAAACCAGTGGAAGGATGGGGGTGTTGGAGTGAGATAAATCTATTGTTGATCGTCGAACCAGAGGGGTAGATGTCGAGTTCCTGTCGACGGGGGAGGATTTCGATGCTTAAGAGTCGAATTAGAAAGACGGGGGAGGTGAGGAAGAAAGGGGGGAGAGCGGAAACAAGTAATGCTTATTTAACACTAAATTTACTATCATATGGCAACTTCGAAAACTCGAGATAAAAATTAATTATCGAAGTGTTGTTTAGTAGTTCTGCGAGTAATAACTTTCATATAACTGAAACGATCCCTTGTTTAACTAGAGTTTGAAATCTACATATATTCCTTATTTCCTTACACTAGTCTTAATGACATGTCAGGACAAGTTATTAAAAGAAAATTCATCATGCGAAGATTTTGTAATTGGATACTCATTTAAAAGAGATATCGTTCGTTTTTGTTGATACTCATTTAAAAAGATATTTCTCTTTTTTGTTGCCAAATAATATACTCCGTATTAAAAAACGAGGAAAGTATCAAATTAAGAACTTCATTATTGAGAAGTTTGGTAGATTACTACGGTCAACGTATTGAATTAGTAAAAAAAAAATCACGACTTTTTTTTATTTTGGAGAATATCATACATTTTCACGCGAAATGACTTAATTGCCCCATAAGACTCTTATCTTGCTAAACTCACTCACATTTTACATCTTATTCATTCAATTTTTCCCTCTCACTCCATAATTTTTTTCTCCCATCTAAATCTCTTTTCTTTCTGCCTCTAAGAATTCCACCAAAATCTTCAAGACCTTGACATAATACCTTCAATTTTGGGTAAGTTTGCACATTAAAAAGAATAGATCACTTTAACTATCATTTGTTTTTTCGTACTTTAAAGTTGTAGTTTTTTATCAAAGTTCCAATCTTTTTCATTTTAGTTGAGTTAAAATCACGTTTTCATATTAGTTATACACTTTATGTGTATTGAATTTTTGTTATTTTAAGGTTTTTGAACCAAAAAATGAATCTTATCTAAGACTTTATGGGCATATGGGTATGTTTGCACACTAAAAATTATAGCTTTATCTATAAAATTTATTTTTTGGTACTTTAACGTTGTTTTCTAAACAAAACTTTGCACTTTTTTAACTTGAACACAAGACTTTAAGTTTATATTAAGCTTGATCTATGAATTTATGTTTTATGTGTTACGTACTTACGTGTATGTAATTTGAAGATTTGATGTTTTGTAATAAAAGTTCGAATCTTGAGGGTATTATGTTGAGATAGTCTAGCTTTTTAGAAGTATAACATTGTACAATCAATTCTATTATACTCATCCAACTTCTATGATTTGTATACAATTTGCGTCCGATTATTTAGGCTAATTAATACGTGGTATATAATATATCAATTGTTGTTAGTTGGAGTTGAAATCTATAACATCGATTTGATGCAAAGATAAAACGTGATAAATTTGAGTTCATTGTGGACTTTAATCGATTAAAACATATTATAATAGATTATAATGCATTATAACCTCAAATTTATATAATGGACATTTTCATTAAGGGTATAGTGGTCATTTCAACCCAAAATCTTGTCTAATATTAATTTTCCGTTAAGGGCCAAACAATCATTTCTTGAAACAGTGGCATCCTCCAAATAAAAAAGATTTCGTGTATTTAGGTTAATTCATTTACATTTGATAAGATGCACTCACACATAATGTAAAGTAACAAAAATCAATGCCTAAAATGTAGTCTTAAGTTTGGATCGGCAAGATTTTGAGATAATGCAATCATGGAACACAACACAAATTAGCATTTCATACACAGATTCTGCAATCCATAATAGCTGCAAGGACAAAACGATTGTCCGGGCTCCAAGCAATCATGTTAACACCACGAGGAGTTGGAAGATTCCTTTGACGAGAACCTCCTCGAGGAGGTTGAGGCAACATTGGTGGTGGTGGAACTTTTAGATGATATGCTCGTACCCAACGTCCAGCCTTCCCATGTGAACTGCGGGACCTTGGCACCCAAATAATTGCACTGCCATCCCGAGAACAAGTGACAATGTTGTCATGGTTATACGATGAATTCTTAAACTTCGGAACATTATCTTCTTTCATGGTCTTGGGTCCAGTAATTCTAGAGACTACAGAACAGCCACTAAATTGAACAAACTTTACATCATTTTCATGGCCTACTAAAACATCCAACTCATGAATTGGTTGCTCAGTTTCATCAGAACTGGACTTGGAAGCACTCCAGACCCTAGCGAGTGTGTCAGAGCTTCCGGTCACCAAAACAGTTCCACTAGCATTAAAACCACAGCAGAAAATTTGATAGTTTAGTCGAGCAGTGATGATGATGGACCATTATTTTTTCCAGCAGTGGAATCTGTAGGTTTTGGTATATAAACTCGTGTGTCTTGTTAATTCATGTACATAAAGCAAGAAAAACTTTTACATGGAAATCTCCACAAGTTTTATAATACAAAATCTAATATCAGATCCTCAATTATTGCACCTAACAGTTGTTCTTCTATGTTAACAACAACTAGTTCAACTTCTTCCCAAGTAAATGCATTTATCCATCCAAAATCCCATGCTCCACCAACAGCTCCATTGCACCACATATCTTTCTTGAGCTTAGCGTAGAGATAATCGATTAGAAGGTCGTCACCTCTAAGTCTAGAGTTGTCTTTTAATTTTCCTATTTCATCGCAAATTCTTCCAACCAAATGTTGATATGATACCGAAAGCTTTGGCCTCTTCTTAGGGTGTTGAAGTAAAGGATAAACTGATAATTCCCATTGCTGGCATTTGCATTCCAGCAATTCACTGGCACAAGCTAATACTAATTTGTCATCTGAAAGTCCATCATCATCATCTAAGCTGGTTGCTTCAAACATCTCAGATTGACGTGAAGTTGTATCGAAGAGATCCTCTGCCTGATTGAGTAATGTTATACTGCTTAAAAGGAAAGATCTAATTGTAGTAGTTTGAGATTTCTGGCTTGCATGCTCGCTTGTGATACAACTACCTTCTGAACTATCACTTTGGTCACCCATGGCATCCAAATTTTGTTGGATGATTATCTTTGTAGATTCAGATGACGCCTTGGAACCAACTGCAGAGATATAGAGCTGATTGAGTTCATTAAACAAACATACTAGAAAATGCCATGATTGGACTGAGAACACAATATTCTTTTTACTCGTGTAAACAAAGACATCATTAAATAAATTAGTACTCCGTATTTACTTTGACAGCAGATTTCAAAACATAGTAGACCTGAAGTTAACTTGAGAACTGTTCTTTTTTAATGTATTTTTTCCTTAACTGTAATAGTGCCAGAAACAGGTTAAAACTTAAAACGACATATTTCAGAGTTCTTCATCATGATATGATAAAAAAAAAAGTTTTCATTTAAGCACAGTGTTTGAAATTGCTACAATAACAATTCATGCAATTATCCCTAGATTGCCTCTTTCTTTTTAATACTAAAGGAAGAGTCAAATTTTAGCAAGCGCCTTACCTTTAGAGAAAATATTAGAATGAAATCTCCCTTCCTTGGAGGACACCTGATCTTGAGTGTTCCTTGTTTCCATGCGACCATCTTCCTTTTCTGTCTTTCGGTTGATCTCAATTTCGACAGTACTGTTTCCTATGTTTTCAACCTGCATTTCAAGACGTTGCCAATATTCTTTTTCAAAAAAATTTCTATGCGGTTATTTACAACTACTTAATAATAAAGGATGGAAGAAGTCTATAATTGTCCTAGAAGAGAGATTAAAATTAGACTTACAGCTAGAGGAATTTTCTTATCGCCAAGCTTTCCGCTTTTTAGAGGTTTTCTGTGCTTTGCAATACTTGGAAGTGTGTTTGTTACTCTGCTTTTGGAAATGGTACTTTTCTCAGGCGAAACCTGGTTATTTGAGGCAGTATATTCTCTTGCGCTGTACTTTGTCACATTTGAGTTGATGTCGCCTTGGTGGTTTGCTTTTGAAAGAGTAGCTCTTCTAGGATTTGACTTCTCACTCTGGTTCCTTTCTTCACCTTTCTTTATTTTAGGATCCATTCTATGAATCTTGTCAACTCTTTTCTCAATCACTTTGCTATTTTGCAAATGAGAAGTAACATGACTGGAAGGTTTTGGCCTGAAAGGAGATCTATAGTCTTGCATTTCACATTCTTTGTCTTTACGCCTCACGCTACCTTCCCCAATGGACTTTGTTGCTTTCTCCCTGCTCATCGTGGTTACTGCGTTCTTATCTGCAATATATTTTCTCTGCATTGTTGAATTATTCAGAGCTTCTAGAGGATCGATATTGTTGGATGAAACTACTTCTCTTATCTTCCACAGCTTTAGCATCTCCTTAGTGTCAGAGGATCGTCTTCCACATGTACAATTGTTTACATACGGAAATTCTTTGTTGAGGCTTGAACTATGAAAGGGTTTCATGAGTACAATGGGTGGCGAATCATCATAAAACTCAGCAACCTCATACGGATACCCTTTTTGCTTTGGTTCATCAAAGGACTTGTCTCTAATAAGCCCCTTGGATTGCATAATGTCAACAATTTCTCCCAGTGTTCTCTTGTCTGGCTTGGAATTACGAACAATGAAACTAGGCTTTCTGGCAATTGGCAAATCAAAATCAAGAATAGGCCTCTTGTTGGTGGACTTGCTGCTCTTTTCTAATTGCTGTTTTCGAGTTGATTGCACAGATTTTGAGTTGAGTTCTTCTAGTCCCATGAGTTTGGCAACTAAATTCACCCCTTTTGGCTTCTCCGATTGCATAATTGATGAAGATGAATCAGAAGAGATATAGTCATGGGAGTTAAACATTGAAGACTGGCTGGTGCTAGTTGAAGTGGTACCTTTAGACGAGTCCACCTTTCTCTCCGAAAATTCCCTTCCTTCAGAAGAACTTTTCTGCAGCAGATTTTGCCTCGCAAAGCTTTCTCTAATCACATCCCTAAGCTCGTCATAACAATCTCTTGAGGAGCCTCCATCAGCTGAAAGCCTTGGCTTT
The DNA here is from genome assembly GCA_003412495.2 of Echium plantagineum. NCBI lineage: Eukaryota > Viridiplantae > Streptophyta > Magnoliopsida > Boraginales > Boraginaceae > Echium > Echium plantagineum. Next base: position 14,878,177 of record CM016564.1, read on the forward strand.
TGAAACTCAACCACATTACTATGACCAGTAAAACGCTCCGAAAAACTTCTCTGAAGACTGTTCCTATCTCCCGACTTCTCCTTTTTCTTAAAACTAGTCATAAACTTTGATGCTTCTTGCAAACTCCCCAACATTTTAAGAGACTCTTGCAGACTTGCAGCCCCCTTCAACAAATCCTTGGCAATATCTTCAGATCTCTTTTGAATTTTATTACTATTAGTCAATGAATCTGCAACTTCACTAAGTTGCTGAGCTCCTTTCGAAACCTCCTTCAAACGGACAGAAGACGAACAGTCTAATTTATCAATTTTATCCTTGTAAGATGATCCCTTCCTTATTTCCTTGTTCAACGATGTACTCGAACGCTTCTCTGATTTAGCATTTTCAACTTCAGCCCCCATTTTCTTAGCAGTCTTTTTGGATCTTCCTATTGTCTTACACTCCACAATTCCACCAGGATCATCACATGTGACAAAAGATCTATACACAAATGATCTAAGACTGTCTTGAGGCATATTCTGCATATTATTACACAAAAAAAGGCATTTGAAAATGTCAGATACACAAAACTACACTTCACAAGAAAACAAGATTCAGAAATTTTTTTTTAACACCCTTTCACAAGATTTATATATTCAAATAAAATGTATGAGCTCATCACATGCAAATGCAATCCTCAGTCCACACTATCAATTGCCGTCTCTGAAATAAAAATACCATTTTTAAAATGAAAAAAAAACATCATTTTCTGATTGAATACTTTAAAAGATCCATTATATATATATATAAAAACAAACAAAAAAAACAAATCAATTTCCATTAACACTTTAGGAGGGGGGGGGGGGGGTGTTCTGTTGCAGAGGATCTGAAACATGCAACAATTTTAGAATATAAAGAAAGGATAATTCATCAAATTAATTGAAAACAAACTATATTTCAAATATTTAACAAAATCAAAATTTAATAGTTTTAGTACCTGATTAATAATTATCAGCTTCTCTGCAATTTTCTGTGATCAACCCAATTGTGTGTATCTCTTTAGTCAACATAAAAGAAATAATGGAATATTAGAATGTTGAAATTGTCAAAGATGAGAACTGTTTTGATTGATGAAGAAAACAGAGAACACCAATTCTACTTCATTTATTTATGTATTTATTTATGGTTCAAGAAGATCTTTAATTGTTACAGTTAATTCTCACCTATATATTTTGTTTTAGTTTTGGGACAAAACAGCTTATGATTCTTGAATTTCGGTTAAAATGAACCCACCTATGAGCGTATGATTATGACAGAGAACCTTTAGGCTGTAATAATATTAGATTGGTATGCTAGTAATATTATGGGATGTAGCACCAGATGATAGGCTAATTAGCAAAGTAATTGAGTCGAACACATCGATATTACGAGTTTGAATTGTATGGAGGTAATAATAGTTTAATTTATGAAAATTTTGTTAGGATTATTTTTGGTTTAGTGTCTCGGATTATTACTAGGACATATCCTTGCCAATAAATTGCTATCACAAGTGAGGAAATTCAACTTCCTCAAAAACAAAAATTAAATGTAGATAAATTATTGCCGTTATAATCATGTAATTTGTCTGATTAGTATAATCAATAATGGTTTCAATTAAATCTATCATTAATTAATACATATAAAAGTACTTTGAAATATATTCTCTGAGTAAATATATGTGTGCCATGTGGTGAAGTATTAAGTGGTAGTTTTTAATTTAATAATCAAGCATAATGAGATGAAGCTTTGAGATCATCATGATTGGATTAGAAACTTTAGAATTAGAGGAGATTGGGAATTCTAATAATAATGACAACGAAGTTGAAGTGACAGTACGTTGGATTATTTTATTGTTTGGTTGTGTTTGGTGTAAGTGTTTGTCTTGCATGCAATTACAGATACTGAGATTCTGTTTAGGAGATATTTACTTGTATGTAAGTTAACAGTTGGATCAAGAAGGGCCAGGTTTTAAGAGTTTTCGATTACTTATTATATTTTTTGAAATGTAAATTAATGATTAAAGTACGATTAAAATAATATTTAAAATGATGAATACAAAAATACTTAATTAGAAATACCTGATTGTAATAGGCTGTTACGAGATAAATTATCTCTAAAGCCTCCTATTTCAAAATCTGGATCAGATGTCATCAAGTTATTCATCTGGCATACTTGTTATAATTGTTAAAATTGTAGTATTTATATTACTCCCTCTCTTCATTTGTACAATAGTCTAAAACTCATTTGCTTTTACACAAAATTTAAAAAAAAAATTAAACTTCTTTTACTAATTTGATTTTAATTTTCTCCGTGCTTTTTTATTTATTGAGTAAAATGGGAATAAAAAAAATATATTTTAAAAAGATAGATCTTAAATTATGAGATGGAAAAGTATATGATAAATTTTATCGATAATGAAAATTTTATATGTCAATTAAGTTCATTAAAGTTTGCTAGGTTTGATTATTAAAAACATATTATTGTTCAATGATGGAGCCATGGTCCATGGAGGTAGTAAACAATATGGAACATTATCACTAGTTTTGCATATAGTTTTATGTAATTGGAAGATAAATAAGTTCAAGGCCATGATTATAGTCCCATCATTTTGAACAGGAAATTCAAATTCAACCGACATTATTTTAATATATTGATTGATATGAGTCAATTTTACGAGGTGATTTTGGTGGGATTGAGAGACCCTCAGGAGTTGGCTTTGCTGAGTTTTGATGATCAGATCTTCTAATTTTAGGATCTATTAGAGGGAGGATTTTGGTGAGATTGACGTGTGACATCTCCTGGTCAAGTATTTTTGCTTCATGGCTTTTAGGAGTACTTAAATCACAATTGAAATCGATCGCATTTAAGAGAAGAGTCAATAACACAAGAGACCATGATTTAGTGTTACTTTTAACTGAAAACAGTGTACAGAAACTAATAAAAATAACGGATATCTTCAATCCATATAAATTATTGATATCTATGCAATTAAAATTGACAATTTATTTATTCCTAAAATAAATTTTTCCTTAAAAGGGAAAGTGGGCCTTCTAACCTTTAACCCTAAATAAACAAACAATAGTTAAATACATAAGCCTCATAAATGACTCCATCACTACTAACAAATACTCCCTCCGTCCCTAAATGATTGTCACATTTGACTTTTGATGGTCAATAAAACACGATTTAAAATACAAATATCTCTTATTCTAAATGCAAAAAAATTATAATAAGTTGATATTTCAAAAATATATATTGAGACGAATCTAACGAGGTCCCACAAGACTATATTATTTCTTTTCGTTTAGTGAGAATTCGTGATCAAATTTTGTTGTAATTGACCACAAAAGTCAAAATGTGACAATCTTTTAGGGACGGAGGTAGTATAATAATCGAAAGCTAACCAACATAATAATAAAAAATGAAATAATTTCTCGTCGATTATTGGTGTTAACTATACCCCTCATCACTATAGTTGTTAGTTACACCAAATTGTTCGAGAATCTAGCTCTTTATTATTGCCCACTTAATTTACATTGTTGCCCACCTCGGAATCTATATAACTAGTTCAATAATTCTCACCATAATGTTGCATAAATCTATATTTTATCAATGCTTAAATAGTTAGATCATGGATGTGAACGATAATAGTTGAAGTTCTATTTCGTATTGATTTAGCTAAAGAAATTATTATAGATGATCCGTAGTATATAAAAATATTATAAAAACATTCATCATCTCAATCAACGGAAGCACCTTTTAAATTAAATTACTTGTACAACGCTTTTTCGGATGTTGTTTTATATACCGTCTAGGAAATGGAGAATATGAGTATTATAATAAAGTAGGTGTTTAAATTATCATATTTTTAAACTAGGTCTTATTAGAAATACTCAAATATATATCAATTTAAACACAATATTAATTTTTTTAAAAACACATATAATATTTTTCTTTTATAAAAAGTGCTTGTTTAACTAAAGAGGGTTGAACAAAAATAGATTCGCCCCAGGGTCTAAGCGAGATTTGAAGCGTCATCTACGTGTTTTTTTTATTTTTTTGTTTTTTTTGTACTAGTAGTATAGAAAAAACTAGGTTTTCATATATCTTTCTTAAAGTTAACTACGTTATTAATCAAGTAATTTACCACTCACTAAAAAATCAACGTTATTAATCAAGCAATGTGTCACTCACTAAAAGATTATTTAAGCAATATCATGAATATAACTTTTTTTGTTTCTTGTTCACATAAGATAATTTGAAATTTTTGTGGATAATATTGTAAAAGAACATTACAATATCTTCATAATGCACTTAAGATGAATTGTATATGAGGTGTTAGAATTGTTTTGAAATAATCAGATTGTTTGCCAAATATGACGATTGCTTGTCGAATATTGTTGACTATTCATGTACTTGTTGCATCGGCAGAATAAAGCTTTTCAAAACAAATATTATTGTCGTTCTATTTGCATAAAAGGTTGAGTCATATGTCATTAAGCTATTGAGCCGTTGCCAATAACCTCCATAAAAATTTATTACAAGAACAAGAACCCTAATCTCTGATCTTTCAATTATTAGATGTTGTTCAGATCTTTTAAACAACCCTAATTACAAGCCTCACAAATTTTTCAAGACTCATTTCTTTAATTATGATATTCTTTTTTTTATAAATTAGCGATAAGATGAGTATAGAACTCAATACTTTTTAGTCATTACTATAAACTTTTTTCACTAACCTATTCAATTGATTCTCATAATTATGATATCTAGCTAAGTATAATTAACAATGAATCGAGAGTCTTCTTTTCACGGGCTCCACAAGATCCTAGGTCTCAAACCTACATAAAAATATCTGTTTTCACGAAAAGAAAAGATCGTATTAATTGTCTGTCTAATGGTAATTACAAATATTTTCTATTTTTCTAATTGTCGTTGTAGCAATTTGTACATAGATAAATGATCAAAAAGTACATTGAATATATAAATTGTCAATTGATTGTCATCATATGATTGGATTGTTGGTAAATTCAATACAAAAAGTTCATAAAAATTACATTGAAAATGTAAATTGACAATTAATAATGCTAGAATAACAATTTTAAAAATAAAAACTTTAGGCTAAAACAGACAACTAAAAAAAACGGAAGGAGTATAAAACAAAATTTCTCAATAGTTTTGACAAATAAATTGTTTGCCTATTAATGCGGTCTATTAAGTTGAAAATCCGTAATTTTCATCGTCCTAAATAAGCGGCTCATGCATTGATTTCCGGTTGAAACCAAAGCTAATATGGCAAATAAAAATTTGGTGTCAAAATGGGCATGTGGTCGGTCTTTGTTTCTGGTTTTATCGTACCTTCATAACTAAGTTAACCATTTTTGGTGAAACATTTAGTTTTGGTGAAACATGTAAAAAAGTTTTAACCACTCTTTCCTACATTTTCCATCTATAACCGATCAAGAACCTTATTATCATTTCTTGGTGCAATTTAATTTTATATTAAATGGGTTGGTTTATATCCATTTTGGATTGGAGTAATGGTTGTTCATGGCAAATTAATAAGTTTCGGGATTAATCTGTAATTTTATTGTCACAGTTAAAGATGTGACAATCTAATCGACTATCATTTATAGAAAACTATTTCAGCAATTAGCTCTAGTTATTTTCATTATGATAATACTAAACTTGAGTATATAGTACTCTAATATCTTTTGATATCACTCAATATCTTCTAGATTCATCTCAATAACTTTAAACTAATATTATAAGATGATATTATTAACTTTCATGATTCAAGACCAATCGATAGGCTTTTAACCCAATGAATTCGAACATAAATAAACATATATATTTAAACTGATAGATTAATGAATAAGAAATATGCCTCCCATTTTAAAGAACAGTAAATAGTGTGTACATTTGATACTTGCTTGTTAATTGTTAGTATTTGAAAAAGAAAGTAATGATGATGATATAGGTCCACGTACTGCATCTAACTTTCACCTACTCATCAAACTATATGATATTGAATGCAGTCATACAAGTCTCGAGCCGTATCATCATATGAGTCTTGCCAATTGCTGTGTCCCTCATTTAATATGTTCCCCTCCCTCCCCCTTTTATACTTTGAAATATGCATATCATATTCAAATTTTGAATAAGGAGGACTCCAAATTGTTAGCTACTTATCCAGTATGCACCCAATAGATGTTGGGTGGATTTTTCGGATTGTACATAATTATTAGACAAGTTTAATATGACAAATTCGATTAAAAATAAAATAAAAATGTTGATATAGAAAATCAAACTTACAACATTTTAAGGCCCATACCCAGCTAAATACCCTTTTGATGTTTAGCGGGTGTGACTTGTCAAACAAGATGGTTAGTCCGTTAAGGATCAAACCGAACGGACTGCCTCGTGTTGGACAGGCTAATGTCTGTTAGAGGGCTTGGTTGGCCCGACCCATTAAGGCCCCTGTCCGGCCCTGGCCCTCTTTTAAAGGGATACGTCGGCCTTCATGGTAAGTCGTGGGTACTAGCAGGCTGTCTTGGCCAAGCCCAGTGAGAACCGATATATCATGAGTATTCTTACAGGGTACCGTGAATATCAAATATAATTAACATTATTTTGTTGTTTTACGAGCAAACAACAATAAACAGCAATGCAAACATAAAGAGCATAAGCAACCAAACTTCATGAAACATAAACAACCGAATTGTTTGTAAATATCAGTCGAAACATAAATTCAAAACAGTTCCGAAGTGTCTGGAATTCCAGGTTGCATTCGAGTTGATGCTGACGACATTCTCACTTTCTCATATGTGTCTTGAATACGAGACACATACGATGGTCACTCTTAATTTCATTATCAAGTACAACATAACTAAGGAAAATGGCTAAATAAATAAAACTGACGAGATACTGATTCATTTGTCAGTCGGTACCTCATGAAGTCCGCCAAGCGAGGGGCCTTGAGACGGATAGGGGGCCTAGTAAATGCTTAACGGGCCAGACCAGGTGAGATGCTAAAGGTCCAAAAAATACCACAGGATACTCTCTTAGTTTTTGAATTTTTGAATTTGTTTTAATTAATAGTTCTTTTTTTCACATATTAATATATTGTAGTTTGTGTTTACCGAAATAAAATTTTATGATAAATATATTTTTAAGTTCTTGGGAATAAATTATTATTATTATATCTCATTTCTTAACTTTTTCAAAAAGTTTTGTCAATTCAATTCATTTAACTTTTTTCTTTTATTGAATTACATCAAAGGAATTTTTTAGGTATTTTAATTCTTGAGTGAACGCAAAATTAATTAAATAAAATATTAATATGCACACATATTGACTATGCATCATGACTACTTATATATTATAACGAAGTTATGTGTTCAAATTTTACGAAAAATGTTTGATTAAAATACGACGTGTTGTTATACAATTGAAGGTGACCACACAGCTCATGAGTAACTAAAGCTCACATGGGTTATGGGCAGCCAACAATATGGAATATGTTGCCCTCAATCAAAGGTTTCTGTTTATAATGGTCCAAGCCTCCAAGGACATGTAACCTAAACTTAACCTTATTCGATTCTAATAAAATAAGTATATTCGACTATGTTTACGATGACTTTTTTGCAATCAACACATCCATTTTTTATTTATATTTTATTTTCTCTGTAAGTGCAGATAGATAATTCAGAACGATAGAAACATCTAATACAGCAGCGTAACTATACCACCGATAAATAATATTATTCGTTGAAAAAAATTAATCATACAAATTTTTAATAAATGATACACAAATATTTTATCTTTTGATAATTAGTGATGAAGTCGAATCGAGGGTCTTCTCGCCACTAACAAGTAAGGGTATACAAAAATAACCCAACCTGAACCCATATATACGGGTTAGTTGGGTATAGGTTGAGTTTGGGTCTAGTCATCGAAGAATTTAATTGAGTTTGGGTTTAGTTTTATGACTTTATTTGTTTAATTTATATTGTATTACTGTAATACCATTCTGTTTCATTTATCATAATTATTTTGTTTTAATATTTGTTTTTGTACTAAATACCTCATATTTGAAAACAAAGAACAATGATTTCAATAATAACACTATGATATCACTAACTATTTACTCCACATTGATTGTTTATAGTTATCATTTTAGCCCCAATATTCTATTTTAAAATAATTATCATTCTAGCATAATATATTGTGTTTTAACATTTTTTGTATATTTTCTTTATTATTTTTCTCTTTAAATTATCAATCGGTCAATAATATAGTTTTAACTAATTATTTCTCTATAATTTCAATATATTTTTTGACTACTTTTTATGTTCTTAATCCTATGTGAAAGTGGCTCAAACGATTACTAATAAATCGTTAGGAGTACTTACTTAGTTCTTATTACACATAATTAATATTATTATATATTATCTAAGTTACAGCTATATTAATCTAACTTGCCTTGTTTTTTTCCTTATAAGTGGATCGTAAATATGATACAACTATAATGTTTTGTTCAAATGTCAGATTTGATATTGTTGTTAAAATTTTAAATTATGTTTACTATTACGATATTTTTAATCTAAACACTTCGTTAAAAAATTAAACTAACACCGAACTTACAAGAATACAGTACTATCTCATATCAAATGTATGAAACTATTATTCGTTACTAATATGTTTGACAACATTATTCGTTTGGTCATATTGAATTAAGAAAAGGGTCTAATTCGAAGTATGAGAATATCATACTAAATTACGTATACTCTTACTTTCTTGTGGTCGGTATGGCAAAACGGACATAAATTTTTTCTTTAAAACTTTCTACCTTGAAAAAAACAGAAAAATGGAAGTAAAAAGAGAAATTAACTATCAAATAGAAAGAGTATAAGTTAGAAGAGCGAATCCAGCGTCTAAATAATTTTTTGATAGTCCAACTTTAACAATAAATCTAATAAAATAACATTTAATTATTTGTACTCATATTTTAACTTTTGAGAGAGCTGACGTGAATGTTTTTACACAAAGCGAAAGCGGTGAGAAAGTGAACAAGAGATAGTGGCGAATAACAGGAAAATAAATTTCCGAACCTATTTTGGGAGAAAAATAGGAAAGGTGGACTCGTTTTCATCTGAGAGTATGGATGAAAAATCATCAAGCATAGTAATGGGTCCCAGCAGCAGTAGAGAAAGAGATCGAGAGCTCCTCATACCAGTCGTTGACTCCACCGTTGACCATCATGATCACCACCCCTCTCCCAAGACTTCCTCCTCATCTTCTATTCAACACTCTAGCCGTGAGGTATACAATAATTGTTCAAGTTGTATTTCAAGATTAGATTTTTTTGTATATTTATGATGATGGGTTTTTTTCGTTATTGCGACTAGTATTCCGGACTAATCCTAGTGCTAAAGATTGGATTTTGTATACATGTATGATAATTTGGTCTTTGTTATTGCGAGTAGTGGCCTAATTGCATAACCCTAGTGTTCTGGATTAGATTATATATAAGAATTTGGTTTTCGTTGCGAGTAATGTTCATGGGAGTAACCCTAGTGGTTCAAGATTGGATTTTTTATATATTTAGGATTACTTGGTGTTTTCGAGTAATATCCCAACTAATGGTTCAAGATTGGTTCTTTTGTGATATGCTTAATTTCCCAATTTGGTTTTAGGATTGGATGTTCTTGTGATATGCTTATTGGTTTTTTTGTAATAATCGGAATTTCCCAATTTTGCTTCAAGATTGAATTTTTATGCTTGATTTCCCATTCTATTTGTAAGATTGGATTCATCATTTAATGTTTAAGTTCTGTACCTAAGCTTGGACACCCTATATCATAGTAGTTTTATAGCAGTTAGGGGTTTTAGCAATAGATTTAGCATGATGGGTTTTGGTAAGTTTGGTCTGAGGTTCTTCTCTGGCATCATCAATAATTTGTGGCGGCAGCAGTTCGTTGATGGATTTGAAAAGGATCAATTTTTAGTGAATTTTATTCACTTAGTTACCTTAGTGATCAATCACTTTAGGTTTGCTATGATGCTGTAGGGATGAAATTTTGTTTGTTTTTTAGTTTCTCTTGCAGTTGGACTGAGATTGTCTGTAGTATGCTAAAGAAACTTTACAACATCTACCGTTACTCTACTATTATATACTTCAATATATATTTGATGTGAAACTGTAGTTAAGTGGACTCTTATTATTCCGTCACCCGGCTTACTGATATGATGATACTTGGTTTTCTTCTGGATCGGATCTTAACCTTGCCTCAATCAATGGGTTGTTCGATTTTTCTGTCAATTTAGCCCCATTCATTGTGTTCCTTTGTGTTACTATTGCACTCTGGTCTTTCTTTACTTTAGAGTTTTATTACTGAAACAAATGGTATTTGCTAGGGTGTTGGGCTGACTTATATTAGTTAAGGACACAAAAACTCAATATGAAATGATTTAGTCGTATGTTTGCTGTGGAAGATGTGGCCATTCAGCTGTTGTTATTACTTGTTCATAATTTTTCTGTTGTTATTACTTTGTTTCTGAAAATCATAATTATTTGTTGCATGTCGATTGCTCGATACTAGTTATCCAATTCAAATTTTATATCCTTTCTGAACATGTAACTAAACATCTTAATAACTTCCCATCCCTTTTATCTCTGTTCCTAAGTGTTATATTGGCTTACCAAGACTAGAACATTCTTGGTTAATCTCTTTCCTGACGTTGATTTTTGTTTGTGGTCTGACAAATGTTAATGTGTTTACCCTGCAGACATTTTCCAAAGTTATTAGAAGCTGGGCTTCCAAGAAATTCATGACTGGATGGTGAGTGTTGAGTGCATATAGTGCTTTTTATTTAGGTGCACCTATGACCTTTTTATTTGTAAACATACACGTCACCTTTATGGTAAAATGAAATATTAGGCAGTGATTTTAAGAAAGTTTAAGTAAGACTGGCGAGACTGTTATTGACCTCATATTCTCTGCGCTTATACTCGCTGCATCGGCTATGAAAAGGCCAGAAATGTGGAATAAGGGCCCTGGGTTGAAATGTATCACAGAAATAAAATGAAGTCAAGCCTCAGAAAGATAAGAGGAGGGCACAATTTCAATTTTGTAGTCTTGATTAGCCTAAAAATTTGTGAGTATAGCCATAGTTTCTTTCATCTTACAGTGGCTAAGGGAAATGAAAATTCAGATGTTGAGAGTGCTCCAGGACTGAACACATCAGTCTTTTTACAATGTACACATACGAGCGACTTTCTCAATGGTTAAGCGTCTCTTTGTTTTGCTCGTATATTTTCTATGCCCCCCCCCCCGCTCCCCTCACTAGGGAATCAAGCTCTGACATACTCACAGGTTAATATTGCTTGGATTCTCTTGTTACATTTGCTTTGTCCATGATCCTAGTCTTTTCCTTAACAACAAAGTTTAATAATTGGATTAATAAATTTTCGGGGACGCATATATGATTTTGAACTCTCCTGAAAGTTCAACAATCATTGTAGTCTGTTAGATTTCTGTGAGCCTTTTTCTTTTGTAGTCATGTTTATTGCTTCTCTCTGTGCAGTGTTATCCTACTCCCTATAGCAATCACTTTCTACATAACATGGTGGTTTATTCATTTTGTTGATGGATTTTTCTCTCCAATATATGCTCATCTTGGAATCGACATCTTTGGTAAGTTGTAATTCTTTCATCAATATTGAAGTTGTTAAGATTGCTCCAAAGCCCAAATTGTCACATGTTAAAGTCCCACATTGAAAATAAATGAGACAGATCATCACTTACTAAACTAGGGAGCAACTCCACTCATCACCAAATGGTTTTAAGTTGGTGACTCCTTGGGTTATGAATTGTGCTCTCTCTCTCCTCATATGGGGGTGGCCCAAGCCCGATTAATGAAATTCTACAGAAATCTAAGGAGGTCTTGTATGATTTTGACATTCAACAAAAATATTTTAAATTAATTAGAAAAGCAGTTCTATCTGTTGGATTTCTGACATTTCACATTGTCCTTCTGGCTCAGGCCTTGGATTTATAACTTCCATCACTTTCATTTTCTTGGTCGGGGTTTTCATGTCATCATGGTTGGGGACTTCTGTTCTGAGTCTTGGAGAATGGTTTATTAAGCGTATGCCATTTGTCCGACATATCTACAATGCCTCCAAACAGATTAGTTCTGCCATATCTCCAGGTGTGCCCTTTGTTTTTTAAGTTTATTTTCTGAATTCTTCTGCGTAAAATATGTAAGCAGCAGTAATAATAATTATTAAGGGCCAATCTACTGTCTACAGACCAGAACACGCAGGCTTTTAAGGAAGTGGCCATAATCAGGCATCCTCGCATTGGTGAATATGCATTTGGGTTTATCACTTCAACTGTCATCTTGCAGGTTTGCTTGCAATTTGCATGTTCCTCGCCATTCTTGTTATATGTCTTTTTTCGCCTTTGGTATTTTCCCCTTAATTCTCCAAGAAGGATCTTTTCTTTATGTATATTCTTGTCAATCATGTAGGATGACTGGCTTGTCACTAAAAAGCTTCTATGGCATAAAGTTAACCGACAATACATTTTATTTGAGAGTCATCATAAGCTTCCATCACATTTGTTCGAAACCTTTTAGTGCAAACCACCTAAAGACTATCTGATGTTTTCCAGTTATGTTACCTTAATACTTTCACAATGAATACGCTAGTGTGATGGTAGATTGTTGTATGGCCAGCTAATCTAATACACATGAAAATGGCTGAGCTAAATAAAATGCATAGGACCTTGGATCCCATGACATGCAAGTTCATGTATGTCTACTACATCCATGACTTCATATGGAGGTCTGCAAAAACTGTGGTGTGCAACTTGTTGAAGCCTAAATTAAATGGATCTCAATTTTGTGGTTGTTCGTCTTCCAGAATTATGCAGGAGATGAAGAATTGTGCTGTGTTTATGTCCCTACGAACCATCTATACATTGGTGATATTTTCCTTGTCAATGCCAAGGATGTTATCCGACCAAACTTATCAGTTAGAGAAGGAATAGGTATGATACTTACCACATTGCCTGCAGCCTTTAAATCCTAAATGTTGGAGAATGCCTGTATTGGTTTAATTTTCATTGTTCATTTTATCGCTGAACTTCATGTTCTCATACCTTCCATCATTTCATGTGTTATATTTAACTAACATGAAAGCCTAGCGGATATGTTGAACTAATATTCAGAAGCTTTCTTTCTTCCTGATTCATCTACATCTTGTTTATTGATCACCTCTTGTCATACATCCTTTCAGAAATTGTCGTGTCTGGCGGGATGTCCATGCCTCAAATTCTGTCGACACTGGATCCAAGAATCACTCAAGCGCATAGAAGATAGAATCTGACAGAAGCTGAAAGCAACAAGCTTAGCTTATAGCCAACACCCTACACTACCCTTCTTGGTTGCACAACGAGACAATTGCATAGACATGCCACTTATCTTCGTCTGAAGCCTCGGTTGTGTGCAATTTCTCCATTATTTGATTTTTTTTAGAGCTAGATCAGGGTCATGCATATGAACAACGGTTGCAATGTACAATGTAGGTTGTTTGGAAATATAGTTTTGTTAATTTAGTTCCTTGGTGGTTTTGTCCCTTTATTTAACTCAACTCAGGTATCCAGTTGTCTGTCGTTAACAAGTTCTTTTAAACTTTTTAACATCATCAATTTATTGAGTTGATCAGCACAATTTACTGAAATTGATTAATTGAAAATTGACTTAAGAATCTTTATAGATTTGAATTTGGATATATATTTCCTATATCATTATTGGCTCCCTCGTAGGGTTTCGTTACCTGCTCGTATCCTTATCGAATAATTTTTTTTACTCGATACCCGAGTTGAGGTCGCTCGATTATCCGCTCGTTTATTTTCTATATTTTATATTTATATAATATATATACTCCTTCCGTCCCTAAATGATTGGTACATTTTTACATTACATGGTCAAACTTTAAAAAATTGATCAATAATTTTCATTAACCAATCAAAAATAATATAGTCATATGGTATCTTGTTAGATTCGCCCCAATATATATTTTTGAACTATCAACTTTTTATAATTTTTTCATATGTAAAATAGGAGATATTTATGTTTGAAATCGTATTTTGTTGACCATGAAAAGTCAAAATGTACCAATCATTTAGGGATGGATGGAGTATGATAATTTAACCATAATTAATTTTATTGACCAATATAAGATTAATATTGAAAAGAATTTTCTAGGGTTGCAATTCGACAATTAAATCTTGTTGCAGATAACCTAAAATATTTATTTTTAAATAGAAATTTGTGGGTAACCCGGTACCCCTCGTTGCCAGGCTCGATACCCGCTTATGTCCATATCGAGCAATACGAGGGCAATAGGTTGCTACCCGACTCAATAAATTAAAATCATACCGAATAACCAGTTACCCACTCGAACCCGACTCGTTTGTGATACTACCTTTACAATGTAGGAAGACCCAATTCAGAAATCGTGAATAGCCAAAGCCCAAAAGCCCACGCCGCCGTAGTAAACCCTATTCTTCTCTATATAATCATCCTACCTCTTCCATTCCAAAATCATCAGCCCACCTGCAATCTCCCCTCCTTCCACCCCCCATCTTTTATATATTTCAGTAAATTACTAAATAATTTGCATATTTTCTTTAAGGTTTTTCGATTTCAATTAGTAATAGTTATACAGGGGAAATCGATGAAGAATGTGATTTGGTCTCGTTCGTCGTAATGGCATATATAATATGTGCCTTGCCGACCATACTGATATATCACCACCCATAAACTGAGTCTTCCCCAATATCAACTCCAATTGTTATTATTATTTTTAAAAAATATTTTTGATTTTTAAATAAAAGTGTTTGGCCAATGATTAATCTAAATAATAGACAAGCATATGTCTGAATTATACCATGTTGCTAATCTAATCTTCTCTATGAGGCCAACAATTTTTATATTTTTTAATTTTAATTTATGATTTGATTTGGTAGAAAGGGGTCAAGTGATGATTATAATGCATAGTTCATATGATAAAATGTATGATTAATATGTTTATTTAGTCTTTCGCTCCTATCTGATGGCTCCTTTAGTTTTGAATTAATTTAAATTTGTTTATTTTTAATTTGATATAATTGAATTAGAAGAAATGTCGATGATGATAAAAAGAAGGCTTGTTTCTCAAACATTCGCAGTGGCCGACTAAGAGCTTTCGCCTTTCGCCGGGCTTGAGAGCTAGTGCTGCTTTTATCCTTCCTTGGATGTCTGAGACATTTCTTCATTCTTTATTTTAACCAAAAACTAATCTTTCTCTTATAAATAAATGGTTTTATTCAACCCAGATGAAAATTAGGCAGGCAGTGTTTATAGTGATGAAAATTTGAAACAGATGAAGGTTCACAGCTAGGCCACTTTCGTACATTATATGGTTTATACAAAAGATTTTCACGTTCATTGGATCTTGTATATCGAAGGCGGTCTTTGCTAATTGAACGAAGTTTGAATGCATTTCTAAATCTTGATGACCTCTTTGCAAACTTAAGGACAAACAATTCGTGACCCTTATGATATCGACCAATAAATACCATATAAAAGTGAAGTCAAAATATTGCAACAACTCTACATTTGTCTAGATTCACCATTTTGTGTGGTTAACGTAAAATTTTCTTTTCTTGAAACACCTCACATGACTGATAGCGAATATAATTTACGTTAACTACACAAAAAAAATTATGTTATATGATTATTTTTTTAATTTATGCAATATAAGTTTGTGTATTCAATAACCGTTGTACTTTATCTTTATGCATTTAACGTTGTACCTTATGTATTCAAAGTTGTACCTTATGCAACGTTGTACCTTATTCCTTGATTGTTGTACTTTAATAAGGCTGTGAGCGAATGTAAAACGTTCGATTTGGTTCGACTTATTTGGCTCGAAAATGTTAGACTTATAGCTCATTGTGCTTACGCAAACACATGTCAACGTTAAAAATGGATGTTCGACCTATCGGACCAAACAGTACGAAATAGTTCGGTCCGACATGTCAACTTATTAGACTCCAATATTTCATTGATACAATATTATATATACTTCGTAGGCATAGTCTAGTAGTTAGTCTAATTTAATTTAAATCATAATGATCACTTCCATTCCATATATCTTTTTTTCCTACTCATTAATGATGAATTATTTCGTTCTCATCTGCCCAAGTATACTATAACATCGAAATTTTTTTCCAACTAAAACGAACATGTTTGCACAATTTTCAAATAGTTTGATCCCATTCACATAATGCGAATCGAGCCGAATGTAAGGTTGGGTGTGATTCCCAAATAGCTCGGTTTGGTTTGACTCCTTGCAGACCGAACTCAAATGTAGTAACGTTCGGTATAGTTTGTGCCGTTTACAAGCTTATACCTTATGCATACAACGTTGTTTCCATATGCATTGAATGTTGCCTTATGCATTGAATGTTGTACCTTATGCATTCAACGTTGTATGCATTGAATATTGTACCTTAAGCATTGAACGTTGTACCTTATGCATTGAATGTTATACTGTATGCCTTCAACGATGTATTTTATGCATTCAACGTTGTACCTTTGATTTTAAACATAATGAATCATAAATTTGATTCAAATTTATCATAAAAAATATTTTTTTTTTAAAAAGAAATTGGTCGTTGGTTGTCTTGTCGTTTTGTGTGTCAACATCCTCTATAGTTGTTGAGTGCCTTATCAACGACACGCATTTTACCTTGTCCTTGAATCGAACATAGGCATAACCCTTACAAAATCTACAAATCTCCAAGGGTATCTTCAAGTGATTATGTACTTGTTTATTTGACATGTACAATATCAAGAACCTCACCATTCAAAATCCCCTTTTATCCACTTAACCTCCTAAAATGGCAACCAATTGTTTTTTCCATACCAAATAGTAGATTCATCAATCAAGACACCAAAAACATCATCTACAATAGTTCAAATGACACCACCGAACATTCTCGTTTTTGAAAATTTTACGTTCGATCACTGTGTTTCAAGTTTGTCTATTTTCGATCATAGGCATAACCCTTATAAAGTCTACAAATCTCCAAGGGCATCTTCGAGTGATTGTGCACTTGTTTATTTGACATGTACAATATCAAGAAACCTCACCATTCAAAATCTCCTTTTATCCACTTAACCTAAAATGGCAACCAATTGTTTTTTCCTTACCAAATAGTAGATTCATCAATCATGACACCAAAAACATCATCCACAATAGTGCAAATGGCACCACCGATTATTCTCGTTTACGAAAATTCTGCATTCGATCACTGTGTTTCAAGTTTGACTATTTCGATCACTGACGTTTGATATTGTGTACAAAACGACCCACTTTCCCGATTTTTTGATAAAATGTAATTTTTTGAGTTTTATGGGGGGTAATTTAGTCATTTTGTAGTATTTTAACACTATCATTTTTGTACTATTTTAACGTTATTTACTCTAATTTTAATTAATTCCAACAACAATTATTCAATCACATTTACCCCTGTAAAAACTCAATAAAGGTATGAAAATGACTAAATTACCTCTGTAAAACTCAAAAAATCACATTTTGTCAAAAAAATGCAAGAGTGGGTCGTTTTGTACACAATAAAAAATAGTCAAAATTCGAATGCAAAATTCTCGTAAACGTGACTGATCGATGGTGTCATTTGCCCTCCCCAAAATCTTCAATTATCTTTTTAGTTGTTTCATATGCTCCGCCACCGCTATGTGCTCATCATTTTTGTCTGGGTGGAAGCTGGCAGGTAGGACTTGGAACATCAGATACACGGAATTGGGATCTTATCTGTCGCATGGTGAAATTTTTTTATTGGGAAGCCACTCTTATTCAAATCAAACGGATTATTACTTTGAACCCTTCTTTCTAGTAAGTAGACCTGCGTAGGAACGGTTGGATAATGATGAATAAATAAATAAAATGGCAAGACAAATTGAATATCGGTTGGGTGATTAAGATTTGGATTTTGGTTTGGAACCCTCTCTCTTTTTCCTTTCAAACAAATAGAAATGATTGAAGTTTCTCTATTTGGAAGCGTGATACGTGTAATTTTTATTATTGGCTTGGGTGGATTATTCGTAACTTCATATTTGCAATGCACCCATGAAAGTTAATGACTAAGAATAGCTAACCAATATTCAAAAGGTCGGTCTTATCCTACATTCCCCTAAAATGAATAGATAGAGACGATTGAAGTCGACCGATAGAACTTTGTAGATCTTGTATATTGGTAAGTCATAGATGTAGTAGTTGTACTCGGAGGAGGAGTAGGTGTTGCCATTAGAGAGTTGTTGTCCCTTCTTGAGGTAAGTAAATAATCGATACCATTCATTTCTCTGTTCTTAGTCTATCCGTCAATTCTTCTTGCTTGAGGGAGGAAGGATTATATCCTCAATCCAGATAATAGAGAGACAAGCTTGACTTATCTATTCAACAATGGCCCCTTGGATAAATTGGTAGCGAAGGTGGTCCCCCTCATTTATAGAGGAGGGGCTTTGTTAAGAGAAGAAGAGCGATATCGATCATAACTTGACGAATGAGAGGTAGGAATTTAATATGAGATATAAAATGGAAATGGATTGATGAAATTAAGGTTTTAGTAAAAATGAGAGGTAAAAACCCTTTCTTCTCAGTTTTAGGAAGACAATTCGGTTATGGAACTCTTACCATTCTCGCTTTTGTTTTCCTAGATTCAAAAATTCATCTTTTTCCAGTTTGCTTCAATCATTTACTAGTAAAGGAGTGATAGCCACTCGCTAATGGCTAAACTTGCTTGCTTCATTCATTTTCTATATAATTTATTAGTTTAAGCTGACCTTTCCTATTCTGTTCCTATCAAACTCTACTTGATTTGCTATCAACTGAAGTCACTCGCCAACGCTCTTTTTTTATGCTAAAGCAAATCAAGTAGGTAGAATTCCTTCTTAGGTATTAGTTGTAGTAGTGTCAACATAGGAGAAGACTATTCCTAGCATTTCAATTGAATTGATAGTTCCACCACCCGGCATAAATAGATTGGATTTCAGGTTGGACGGCAAAAAGCGGACGGAGAATCTATTCCTATCATGCCATTCGATTGGTTGTAAAGTGAAGTTAATATAAAGCTTTGGATGGAAATAATTTGAGAAAATAGAATATTGGATCAGGTTGAAGGGGTGAACCATCCATGACAGGAATGTTGGCTTAGACACTCTTTTTCCTCTTATAGTCTTGATCTACCGTGAAAGTAACACGCGAGAAAACGAAAGTGTTAGCGCACTCCAGCAAGAAAAAAGGACAATATATGAATGACCTGTAAGATAGAATAACAATAATAAGAATAGTTGAAGTGATTTTCCTTACAACCAAATAAAGAACTTAACCTTTAGGCGGCACCAAAATGGAAGGTATTGCCTCTTTTTTTTTTTTGGGAACTATATTCGTGAACTAAGAAAAAATGGTAGTTTTAAATTATTTCTCCATTCGCTGACTCTTTATCTTCAGCTTCAATTACGAAGCAGACTGAGAAATCATATAATTAGTTTGAGCGAATTGTGAGACAAGAGTAATATAGTGGAGCAAGCCGGAACCGGCCAACCAATCCTACCATCATTTCTTTCCAACCAACCCTGCCATCATTTTTTAGTGCCAACTCTTCTGGGGAAGGAATATCTTTCCAACTGCTATTCCACTATGCCATACTCATAATTCCACTGCTTAATTGACTGGCTACCATAATATTCTTTATTTTTCTGTTGATAGTAAAGGAAAGAGGCAAGCCTGTAGGGCTATTTTGATAGGCTCCGGAGCTTTCTTCGTTGGTCTCTTTGCTCGTCACATTACGTGTACTTCTTTATACTCTAATACGTGATGGTTGTTATACTATAGTATGCTGACTTAACAACTTTTTCACAAAAAAAGGGTATATGAGTACCTACGATTTGGAAGACTGAATCTACATGAACATTTATATTATAGGTATCTACTAGAAAAAAACTGCCACTATTACCAATGAGTCTTGTATTAGACTATTTTAGTCGAATATAAATCTAGTTAGAGAATGCACAATTGAGATAGGGCGGAAAAGTATCTGTAAAAAGGAAAAGATTCGAATATATATGCCTACATATCTGGTTCAGTGAAACCGAGTGGGACTCAAGCCGCCATGTATAATTCTTTTTGCCATGTAGTCTTTATTTGCATGGAATGAACAAAGAAGAAAAGACATTGAATAAGGTATATAAATGGTTCTTGTTTAATCCGTAGTTTACATATTCATCAATATAATTAGTATGAAAAAAATAAGATTAAAAGTGAAAAAAAAAAGAATATCTACATATATCTTTTTCTATTCATTAATATCACTACTTCACTATATTTTGAAGGCTTTCAAGTTCTTGTGTTTCCTTTTTATATAATCTTCATAACCTAAAATGACAACAATATCATCCGACGAAACCTAATTAAAGGCTATTGCTTTTAGTAGAGAGTGACTTATATGAGATGTTTTACCCTCATCCGATGGTCAAACTATATACTCTATTAGAGCGACAAGTTTGTTTTTTCTTTACAACCCCAACTAGTAAGGGAAAGGTTGGAATTCATATCTAAGTCTCGGGTAGGAAATTAGAAAGTTGGTTGAGGTAGCTTAGTTGGTTAGAGCAAAACCCTTAAGATTCTTGTGTT
Organism: Echium plantagineum; assembly: GCA_003412495.2. Classification (NCBI taxonomy): domain Eukaryota; kingdom Viridiplantae; phylum Streptophyta; class Magnoliopsida; order Boraginales; family Boraginaceae; genus Echium; species Echium plantagineum. The sequence goes on from CM016564.1 coordinate 14,898,965, forward strand.
AGTGGTTCACCTATACATCTGCTTCTTTTCTTTCAGTTTGTTTGATTTTCTTCCAAGTCCAGTGGAATCACGCATGCGTATGATAAATTGACCCGAATTTTTTTTAGGTCACGAATTTGAACTCGTTTTCTTGTGCCCTATTATATCTGACCAAGTTAATGCAACATATAACTATGAGATTGACCATCAGCTAGGAAAAATTAATAACACTGAGAGTTCTATTTTTTCGACTACCAAAGGAGAAGGAGGTCGCTCCAATTAGGGGCGGACCCAGGGGGCAGGGGGGCCATGACCCACCCTGGGTTTTCGAAAATATATATACATAATAGCTTTGTTTCTCAAACAAAAGTCTTGCTTGCTCTGTTGGCCCCTTTATATTTTCTGGCGGACTGCTTGGGTTCGATTCCCAACAGCCTTCATTACTTTTTCCTAGCAGCTTCATTCCTTTATACTATACAACACATTTTTCATCCATTTTCCTTTCTTTGTTTATCATCCATTCTTCTTAGGTTCCATAAAATTATATATAGTATAGTTTAGATCAATTAAGATACAACATATTAGGCTATTTTTAATAATTTTATACTTTATTTATATAATTGTATTTATTGTTTATAAATAATTGATCATTGAAATTTGATAATTGGTAACATGTAATGTTTTAATTATCGTTTTTAAAAATTTTTAATGATACAATAGTTTAATATAAGTGGATCAATTAACTAATAGAAATTTGTGAATAATTAGTAATTTGGTTATATATACTATACTAATATTTATCTCTCGTCGATAGATTCATTCGACTTGTTCTAACACCTCTAATATCTACGACAACGAGTCATATCAAGACATATATATGAAACAAAATGGATGATTATTTTCTTTAGATTCTTTGGTCATTTATACAGAAAAAGAAATAACTAGAAAATATTTTTATCAATAGTATTAATGATCGTTACAATAGAATTAGGGGCCGTAGACTACATAACCTAAATTTTATAATTTTTATATGTCAATTTTTTTAACTAGTTAAATCAATTTTTTTTTCAACTTGACCCCCCTATTTTTTCATCCTGGTTTTGCCCCTGGCTCCAATCGACTCGACATGAATGGGGAATAGGTGGAAGGGGAAAAAACATTCATCTTACTCTTCAGTGTCCTTCATTTGATTAAAATTTATTTCAGGAGTTCTAGTTGAGCGTATACACACAAACCCACATCTAATCAGACCTTAGATCTAATAGACAGAGAGACGATTATTGTGGTAGACGGGAGCAACGAGAAGAGAGGATTTCAAATAGAACCCTATATCCTCTGTCCACAGATAGGAATCATTGCTTTTCCTTTTCATGGACACAGATGCTTTCTCTCTTCTCTGACTACCCAATGATATGGATGTCCCTAGGCGAATCTGACTTGTCCGGTACTAGTCTTTTTTCACATGCGTCTCTTCCTCTTTCTCGAAGCTCATTAATTAGCAGCCTATTCCCTATCAGAGTCACCGAGAGTTTTGAAGTTCGACTTTTTTATCGTTTATATAGTTATAAAAGTACGAGAGACAATAGGACCGTGATAAAGAAGATATTTGATTCAACTGAGCTCGAAGATCACTAATAAAAAAAACCTAGCAACTAACTCGAAGGGAAAATTGGAAGAATGCCCCATTTCCCCACTTTTTTTTTTTTAATTTCTACTCCTCACCTTAAATTTTTGGATTTTACTACCCCTTCCCCTCCAAACTTACTAAATTACCCTTAATGAATCCTTCCATTTTTCTACCACTTCTTATTCTTATTCACTATATCCCACCACCATCATCCCTTCATCACCCTCCCACCATCACCATCCCACAACCTCCATTAATCTTCCTTTTTTTTCTTTATTCTTCACCATATCCCACCACCACCATCTCTTCACCAACATCCCACCATCATTATCCCACAACCTCCACCAACCTTCCTTTTTTTCTTTTTTTTTTCTTCACCATATCCCACCACCACCATCTCTTCACCAACATCCCACTATCACCATCCACAACCTCCATTAACCTTTCTCAATCTTCTTCTTCTTCTTCTTCTTCTTGCTCTTGGTGGTGGGGGGGGTGGGGTTTTGGTATTTGGTGGTGCTTGGTTGTGGTGTTCTTGAAGGAAGAAAGAAGGAAGAAGAATAAAGAAGAAGAAGAAGAAGAAAGAAGGAAGATGAACAAAAAAGAAGAAGAACAAAAAAAAGAGAAAGGTTAATGGAGGTTGTGGGATGATGTTGGTGGTGGTGGTAATGTTGGTGATGGTGGTGGTGTTGGGAAGAAGAAGAAGAAGAAGACGAAGAAGGATGTTAGTGATGGTGGATTGGTGGTGATGATGGGAAGAAGAAGAAGAGGAAAAAAAAAAATTAAGGAGGGGATATTTTTGGCAAACATTTTCGTTAAGGGTAAATTAAGAATATTAAGGAGATGGAGGTATTCAAATAAAAAAATTAGTGAGGAGGGCAAAAGTTAAAAAAAAACTGAAGGATGGGATATTCATCCAATTTTCTCCTAATTCTAATGTGAAAGTTTTCGTGATCTTCTATTAATTTCATGGATGCATTTGAAAGCCTCCTGAATAGGCAAAAGCCCACCCCACCGCACTAAACCCTATTTTTCTCTATATAACCACTCCACCTCCTCCCTTCCAAAATCATCAGCCCAACTGCGATCTCCCCCACCATCCCCCTCCTTCCACTCCTCCACACCCCATCTTTTTATTTTTCAATAATTTACTAACTTTTCAGATTTTCTCTAAGTTTTTTTCGATTTCAATTAGTAATAGTTATACAGGGGAAATCGATGAAGAATTGTGATTTGGTCTCGTTCGTCGTAATGGCATATAATATGTGCCTTGCCGACCATACTGATATATCACCACCCATAAACTGAGTCTTCCCCAATATCCACACCAATTATTGTTATTATAATTTTTTTCTAAATATTTTTGATCTTTAAGTAAAAATAAGTGGCCAATGATTAATCTAAATAATAGACAAGCATATGTCTGAATTATACCATGTTGCTAATCTAATCTTCTCTATGAGGCCAACAATTTTTACATTTTTAATTTTAATTTATGATTTGATTTGGTAGAAAGGGGTCAAGTGATGATTATAATGCATAGTTCATATGATAAAATGTATGATTAATATGTTTATTTAGTCTTTCGCTCCTATCTGATGGCTCCTTTTGTTTTGAATTAATCTAAATTTGTTTAGTTTTAATTTGATTTAATTGAATTAGAAGAAATGTCGATGATGATAAAAAGAAGGCTTGTTTCTCAAACATTCGCAGTGGCCGACTAAGAGCTTTCGCCTTTCGCCGGGCTTGAGAGCTAGTGCTGCTTTTATCCTTCCTTGGATGTCTGAGACATTTCTTCATTCTTTATTTTAACCAAAATGAATTATCTTCTCTAAATAAATAGTTCTATACTTCTATTCAGTATGTAAATGTGTGGTAGTAATGTTAGCTTGCTAAGTTTTGGGAGGCGATTAAAGTGAACACCAAGTCTTGGAATCAGTGTACTTCTTTTGAAGCGGATTTCATGGATGTCATTAGAGTCAAGGTTTGATGCTTAAACTAAACTATTTTTTTTCAATGTGATTATAAACGTCTATAGTTTGAAACAATTAGTTGAGGAGAACCATTGAACTGATGATAAATTATTCGGAATCATTAGATATGTCGATCGGAAATTTTTCCAGACTACAATTATCTGATCAATGGTTTTTTTGATAATAGTCTATGTTTTTCCACTCTACAACCAATTGGCAATAGAGGGAGTAGGCCAACCAATTGGCTTGGCAATAGAGGAGTAGCCGAGGACATATATTCGATATGGGTGTGCATCTTAACACTATCCCTCACGTGTAATCCAATCATGGTATCCGATGTGGTTGTGCAGCTTGGGAGGACACCAATATCCGATGTGGGTTGCATCTTAACATTTTCGTTACATCGTATTAGCAATTCAATCTATACTTACACTTAACGCTCAAATTTTGATAGATGAAAAAAAAATAGAGCTTAACTTTGATTGATTATAGTTTCTATCGTTGGTAGGTTAGGTGATGTTGGGGTTAGGGTGCAGTGTTTAAAAGTAATTTTAATGACGAAAATGAGTTGCAAGGCATTGCAAACAATATTAGTGATTCAATGGCACATATAAAAGAAATTGGGGCAATTGTCAAAAAGCCAACTAAAGACATGCCCGCTACTGCTCTTCTCAAAATGTGTGACTTGTGGCTCCGGGGCATAGGCCAAGTCGTGAAGAGTTTGAGGTGAATAGCATAATGCCTCCTATTAGGCAGAATCTGGTGTGAAAATGGTTAACACATATCATCAAATCTCTTGATCGTGTGATGCACACTGCGCGATTTACTTCCTGGCAACTCACTTGGGCAGGATGATGGGGCTGTTAGGCTTGCTGTTCAACCTTTCAAAATATGTGACCTGTGAGTGCCTTCATCTCCCTTTTTAAGCTTTCCTTCATTTTGTATAAGGATTCTTGCTCAATCAATTTATGATTATTTTCATCATCTTCAAAATGTTATAGTACGAAATGTAAATATATTTCAAAACTTAATCATAGATCACACACAAAGGGAAAGTCGATGAGGAATTGTGATAATGGTCTCGTTCGTCGTAATGGCATTTATGTAGTATGTGCCTTGCCGACCACCCATAAACTGAGTTTTCCCAATTTCCCCTTCAATTTATTTTGTCCCATTTATTTTTTGATTTTCTAAGTAGTAAAAATAATTGGCCAATGGTTAATCTAAATTATAGACAAGCATGTCTGAATAATACCATGTTGCTAATCTAATCTTCTCTATGAGGCCAACAATTTTTAATTTGTTTGTTTTTAATTTGATTTAATGGAATTAGAAGAAATGTCGATGATGATAAAATGAAGGCTTGTTTCTCAAACATTCGCAGTGGCCGACTAAGAGCTTTCGCCTTTCGCCGGGCTTGAGAGCTAATGCTGCTTTTATCCTTCCTTGGATGTCTGAGACATTTCTTAATTCTTTATTTTAACCAAAAACCATTTTCTCTTCTTTTTATAAATTAATAGTTTTATTCAAGTCAGACGAAATTATTGTTGTGCAAATGTGTAGTAGTAATGTTAGCTCACTAAGTTTTGGGAGGCGATTAAAGGGAGCGACCTAAGTCTTGGAATTAATTTAGGTCAATTGCGGCGGCTTCCATGGATGCGTTTAAAGTGTTGTTAATGATCTGAATCGGTGATATGTTGTGAGTGCCTTCTTCTCCCCTTTTAAACTTTCCTTCATTTTGTGTAAGGCTTTTTGTTCAATCAATTTATGATCATTTTCCTCATCTTCAAACCGTTACAGTACGAAATTTAAATATATTTTAACATTTAATCATAGAACACTTACAAAGGGGAAGTCGATGAAGAATTGTGATTTGGTCTCGTTCGTCGTAATGGCATATAATATGTGCCTTGCCGACCATACTGATATATCACCACCCATAAACTGAGTCTTCCCCAATATCCACACCAATTATTATTATTATTATTATTTACTTTTTCTAAATATTTTTGATCTTTGAAGTAAAAATAATTGGCCAATGATTAATCTAAATTATAGACAAGCATATGTCTGAATAATACCATGTTGCAAATCTAATCTTCTCTATGAGGCCAACAATTTTTTGATATGATTTTTTGATTTGATTAGGTAGGAATGGGTCAAGTGATGATTATAATGCATAGTTCATATGATAAAATGTATGATTAATATGTTTATTTAGTCTTTCGCTCCTATCTGATGGCTCCTTTGATTTCAATTAACTTGAATTTGTTTGCCTTTAATTTGATATAATTGAATTAGAAGAAATATCGATGATGATAAAAAGAAGGCTTGTTTCTCAAACATTCGCAGTGGCCGACTAAGAGCTTTCGCCTTTCGCCGGGCTTGAGAGCTAATGCTGCTCTTATCCTTCCTTGGATGTCTGAGACATTTTCCAATTTTTAATTTCAACCAAAAATGAATTATCTTCTCTAAATAAATAGTTCTATACTTCTATTCAACTACAATGAAATGATCAGTATGTAAATGTGTAGTAGTAATGTTAGCTCGCTAAGTTTTGGGAGGCGATTAAAGGGAACGACCCAAGTCTTGGAATCAGTGTACTTCTTTTGAAGCGGATTTCATGGATGTCATTAGAGTCACTGTTTGATGTTTAAACTCCAATGTGATTATACACGTCTATAGTTTGAAACAATTAGTTGAGGAGAACCATTGAACTGATGATAAATTATTCGGAATCAGTAGATATGTCGATCGGAAATTTTTCCAGACTACAATTATCTGATCAATGGTTTTTCTCATAAGAGTCTATGCCTTTCCACTCTAAAACCAATTGGCAATAACCAATTGGCAATAGAGGGAGTAGCCCAACCAATTGGCTTGGCAATAGAGGGAGTAACCCAAGATTTTATAAATCGACCCGGGAGGACATAGATTCCCGATATGGGTGTGCATCTTAATACTCTCCCTCACGTGTAACCCAATCATGAGCGGAATTTTTTCAGGCTATGTCCGATGTGGGCGTGGATTTTGGGAGGACACCGATATCCGATGTGGGTGTGCATCTTAACATCAATATATAAGATATATAAGATCTTGGGAGGACACCGATATCCTATGTGGGTTGCATCTTAACATTTTCGCTACATCTTATTTGCTATTGAATCTATAATTACACTTAACGCTCAAATTTTGAGAGATGAAAAAAATAGAGCTTAACTTCGATTGATTATAGTTTCTATCGTTGGTAGGTTAGGGGATTTTGGGGTTTGGGTGCAGTGTTTTATAAGTAATTTGCAAGGCATTGCAAACAATATTAGTGATTCAATGGCACATAGAAAAGAAATTGGGGCAATTGTCAAAAAGCCAGCTAAAGACATTCCCGCTACTCCTCTTCTCAAAATGTGTGACTTGTGGCTCCGGGGCATAGACCAAGGCGTGAAGAGTTCGAGGTGAGTAGCATAATGCCTCCTATGAGGCAGAATCTGGTGACAAATCTCTTGATCATTTGATGCACAATATGCGATTTACTTCCTGGCAACTCACTTGGGCAGGATGATGGGCTGTTAGGCTTGCAGTTCAACCTTTCAAAATATGTGACTTGTGAGTGCCTTCGTCTCCCTTTTTAAGCTTTCCTTCATTTTGTATAAGGATTATTGCTCAATCAATTTATGATCATTTTCATCATCTTCAAAATGGTATGGTACGAAATTTTAATATATTTCAAAACTTAATCATAGAACACACACAAAGGGAAAGTCGATGAGGAATTGTGATAATGGTCTCGTTCGTCGTAATGGCATTTACATAGTATGTGCCTTGCCGACCACCCATAAAGTGAGAATTCCCAATTTCCACTCCAATTTATCTTCTCCCATTTATTTTTCGATTTTCCAAGTAAAAATAATTGTCCAATGTTGCTAATACCATGTTGCTAATCTAATCTTCTCTATGAGGCCAGTAGTGTTTTAATTTTTTTTTCGATTTCAATTAGTAATAGCGGAAACCGATGAAGAATTGTGATTTGGTCTCGTTCGTCGTAATGGCATATACATAATATGTGCCTTGCCGACCATACTGATATATCACCACCCATAAACTGAGTCTTCCCAAATATTCATTCCAATTATTATTACTGCCTCCGTTTCCAAATGATTAATACATTTTGACTTTTATGGTCAAATTTTAAAAGTTCTGATAAAAAATTCTTATTAAACTATAAGAAATAAAGTAGTCATGTGAGATCTTGTTTGATTCGTCTCAACATATCTTGTTTGATTTGTCATTTATTTTTTAAATCATATTTTGTTGACCATGAAAATTATTTTTTTTAAAATTATTTTTGATTTTTCAATAAAAGTATTTGGCCAATGATTAATATAAATATAGACAAGCATATGTCTGAATAATACCATGTTGCTAATCTAATCTTCTCTATGAGGCCAACAATATTTATAATTCTAATTTTTTATTTGATTTCATAGAAAGGGGTCAAGTGATGTATAATGCATAGTTCATATGATAAAATGTATGATTAATATGTTTATTTAGTCTTTCGCTCCTATCTGATGGCTCCTTTGATTTCAATTATTTGAATTTGTTTGCTTTTGATTTGATTTAATTGAATTAGAAGAAATGTCGATGATGATAAAAAGAAGGCTTGTTTCTCAAACATTCGCAGTGGCCGACTAAGAGCTTTCGCCTTTCGCCGGGCTTGAGAGCTAATGCTGCTCTTATCCTTCCTTGGATGTCTGAGACATTTCTTAATTCTTTATTTTAACCAAAAACCATTTTCTCTTCTTTTTATAAATTAATAGTTTTATTCAAGTCAGATGAAAATATTGTTATGCAAATGTGTAGTAGTAATGTTAGCTCACTAAGTTTTGGGAGGCGATTAAAGGGAGCGACCTAAGTCTTGGAATTAATTTAGGTCAATTGCGGCGGCTTCCATGGATGCGTTTAAAGTGTTGTTAATGATCTGAATCGGTGATACGTTGTGAGTGCCTTCTTCTCCCCTTTTAAACTTTCCTTCATTTTGTGTAAGGCTTTTTGCTCAATCAATTTATGATCATTTTCCTCATCTTCAAAACGTTATAGTACGAAATTTAAATATATTTTAACATTTAATCATAGAACACTTACAAAGGGGAAGTCGATGAAGAATTGTGATAATGGTCTCGTTCGTCGTAATGGCATAATATATGCCTTGCCGACCATACAGATATATCACCACCCATAAACGGAGTTTTCCCAATTTCCACCCCAATTTATTTTCTCCCAATTATTTTTTGATTCTCCAAGTATAAATAATTGGCCAATGATTAATCTAAATTATAGACAAGCATATGTCTGAATAATACCATGTTGCTAATCTAATCTTCTCTATGAGGCCAATTGTATTTTAATTTTTGATTTGATAGAAAGGGATCAAGTGATGATTATAATGCATAGTTCATATGATAAAATGTATGATTAATATGTTTATTTAGTCTTTCGCTCCTATCTGATGGCTCCTTTGATTTCAATTAATGTGAATTTATTTGTTTTTAATTTGATTTAATTGAATTAGAAGAAATGTCGATGATGATAAAATGAAGGCTTGTTTCTCAAACATTCGCAGTGGCCGACTAAGAGCTTTCGCCTTTCGCCGGGCTTGAGAGCTAATGCTGCTTTTATCCTTCCTTGGATGTCTGAGACATTTCTTAATTCTTGATTTTAACCAAAACCAATTTTCTCTTCTTTTTATAACTTTAATCATGTCAGTTGAAATTATTGTTATGTAAATGTGTAGTGTTAATGTTAGCTCAGTAAGTTTCTGGAGGCGATTAAAGGGAATGACCCAAGTCTTGGAATCAATTTACTTCAATTGCAGCGGCTTCCATGGATGCAATTGAAGTGTTGTTAACGATCTGAATCTGTGATATGTTGTTTACCAGGTTAGATTGAAATAACTCGATACATTTGGTTATTATTGTGTATATCATAGTTTCTACAGCTCTGATTTTGTTTTCTTAAATCTGATCTATGTGGTTATTTCAATTGTTAAGTTATCTCATTTTTGAATTGGGTAAAAGTATTGGAATTGTTGTGTTTCATTGATTTAGTGAAGGTGTGATGGTTAAAACTGATCTATTTTTTCCGAAGTGATTATAACCTTTAGATTCTTCATTATGTCTTTCAATTTTGTCTTCTTTCGGTTTTGTAGTTTTATGATAATTTGAAACTATTAGTTGAGGAGAACCATTGAAGTGATGATAAAATATTCGGAATCAAAAGATATGTCGTTCGGAAATTATTTCCAGACTACAATTATCTGATCAATGCTGTTTCATTACATTTTATTAACTATTCAATCTAGGATTACACTAATGCTCAAATTTTGCGGAGAAGAAAAAAGAAATATAGCTTAACATTGTAGTATGAAACTTGAATATATTTCAACACTTAATCTTAGATCTCATACGAAGGGAAGTCGATGAAGAATTGTGATAATGGTCTCGTTCGTCGTAATGGCATATACATAGTATGTGCCTTGCCGACCATACTGATATATCACCACCCATAAACTGAGTTTTCCCAATTTCCACTTCAGTTTATTTTCTCCCAATTATTTTTTTGATTTTCTAAGTAAAAACAATTGGCCAATGATTAATCTAAATTATAGACAAGCATATGTCTGAATACTACCATGTTGCTAATCTAATCTTCTCTATGAGGCCAACAATTTATTTGGTTTTATTATTTAATATGATTTGATGAAAGGGGTCAGGTGATGATTATAATGCATAGTTCATATGATAAAATGTATGATTAATATGTTTATTTAGTCTTTCGTTCCTATCTGATGGCTCCATTTGATTTTTTATTTAATTGAATTAGAAGAAATGTCGATGATGATAAAGAGAAGGCTTGTTTCTCAAACATTCGCAGTGGCCGACTAAGAGCTTTCGCCTTCGCCAGGCTTGAGAGCTAATGCTGCTCTTATCCTTCCTTGGATGTCTGAGACATTTCTTCATTTTCATTTGCCTTCATGGTTTCTCACATTAATGTTTGGAAAAGAATTTAGTTATATTACTAACCTTTCGGACCTATGTGATATGATCATTAACATTATTACCACTTTCCCCTATTTGTCACTCTGTTTACTTTTTCCGTTAAATTAAAGATTTTATTTGTTTTTAGATGTGTATTTTGGTTTCTTCATATTTAATATTGATTCAAGCCTCAAAACCATGGTTTTAGACAACGAAGCACTGGTTCATATCTCTTTAAAACTTTAAAACTAGCAACTCCTACATACTGTATACATTGTGTGTTTATTGTAATTTGGTTTGTGTTGTTCTATCTCTTACTGTAAGTCTGCATGTTTTATATTTTCTTATGCACCGGTCTCCACTAAGAATTTTAATGGATCAACTTCAACGAAACATTACAAGAACAACATTAGTATGCACATAGAAATTATGCATATGATATTGTAATTTTTACTTCTAGAACAACAAATAATAGGGATATAGCCAGAAGGATTCTTTTAAAGATTAGCATATAGTTCATATCTTGGAACAGTTCGACTTGAGCTTTTCTTATTATTGGAACCAGCATTAGGAAAGCTCAGCAAATACCTTGATGAAGTTTCTTTGGCGCGAGTAGGATCTGTTCAATTATGGCATGAGACCGTGATGAAGTTTCGTTGGCATGAGTGGGTTCTGTTGCTCAATTATGGCATGAGACCGTGATGAAGTTTCGTTGGCACAAGTAGGTTATGTTGTTCAATTATGGCATGAGACCGTGATGAAGTTTCATTGGCATGAGTGGGTTCTGTTGCTCAATTATGGCATGAGACCATGATGAAGTTCATTGGCACGAGTAGGTTCTGTTGTTCAATTATGGCATGAGACCGCGATGAAGTTTCATTGGCACGAGTAGGTTGTATTGTTTAATTATGTGACATTACCTTTTTACTTAAATGATTTGTATAATTATGGTTTTATTAAATCCTACGAAGCTCATATAAGCTTACTTCATCAGTGGAGTATGCTTCGTATTGAGATGAAACAATGCCCTGAAAGCATATGAACGCAAGTTGTCTCAGTTATGTCATTTCATTTTCTAAGCGGTAGAATTAAACACGGTACTCCTCTAGATAAGAAAGATGAACATGGCCTCCATCGAAGCTCCTCTGCCGTATCTTGTTAAACAGGTCCTAATTCTCCTATATGAGAGTTGGATTCAGGTTATGTAAAGAGGCAAGAATATTGATATATGGGCAAATGGCAACATCGATCACTCACGTTTGCTAAAATTCTGCGATTGTTCTAGTTCAAGTTTGAATGTTTTCGATCACCAACGTTGATATTTTGTACAAAACGACCCATTCTCGCGTTTTTTTTAATAAAATGTGATTTTTTGAGTTTTCACAGGGGTAATTTAGTCATTTCAATCAAATTTTACTTCCATTCATAACACCATCATCTTCCTCCTCCTTTCTCAACTCCTCCCTGCAATCTTCTCCCTCCCCCGCAATCGTCCCCAACCTCCACCATTCCCACCTCCATCTGCCTCTATCGCTGGAGACCAAAAGAAACCAATCAAAAAGGCTTTAGCTTGAAGGGTTCAGCTCCTTCAGAATCTCATGGAGTTCAACCACTTGGAACTTTACTTCATCTCATCTCATTTTCACATAATTCAAGAAATTCGAGATTAGGTAACAAATATTATCTTATGGGCTTGTTCTAGAAATTTTAGGCCTTTTAGAAGGTACGATTTTTGGAGTTTTGTCAATTGTTAGCAAATCTTTGTATGTTTTTTGCAAGCATGAACCCCTTTGGACGAATCTTGTACTGGAAATGTGTAAAGATGGGATTTTTTATACCAAATCTTTGAAAAAAAATACTTATGTAAGATGGAGGCGGGAGGTGAGAGTAGGGGGCGGCAATTTATGTTGTTATTACTCCTGCTGGCATGCCTCATTGCCTCTATTGCTGTGAGTGCACGAAATTTTGAAGTTTTTGGGGGTCGTGATCACTGTTAATTTGAAACTCTAGTGTGCAAGCCTATTGAAGAAGTCAGGATATCAGGATTCTCGAGGAGATGGATCGGTTGGTTGCTCTCTCGACTGGGACTTGATGAACTTTGCCATAAGCTTTTTGCACATTGAAGCAAGTTTTTCTCTTTTTGATTGGTTTCTTTTGGTCTCCAGCGATGGAGGCAGATGGAGGCGGGAGGTGGGGATAGGAGAGGTCGGGGACGATTGTAGGGGAGGGGGAGGATTGTAGGGAGGAGTTGGGAAAAGAGGAAGATGATGGTGTTATGAATGGTACTAAAATTCGATTGAAATGACTAAATTACCCCTGTAAAAACTCAAAAAATTACATTTTATTAAAAAAACGCGAGAGTGGGTCGTTTTGTACAAAATATCCAATGTTGGTGATCGAAAACATTCAAACTTGAACTCTAGAGTGATCGAACGCAGAATTTTAGCAAACGTGAGTGATCGATGAAGCCGTTTGCCCTTGATATATTGATACTCCCTCCAATTTAGAAAAAATGTCTTACTATATATTTTACACAAATTAAGAAACATTTAATGAATTCAAAATTTCTTTCTGTACCTGTATAAAGTAATCATTAATACTCTATATATTAGGGGTACGATTTGGACCGATTTTTGCGGTTTTTTGCCTTAAAAAAAACCGGTCCGATTTTTCGGTTTTTTTAAAAACCAAAACCGAAACCGGTCCGAAAATCGAAAAAACCGAGTTCGGTAAAAACCGCCGGTTTCGGACCGGTTCGGTTTTTTGGGCCGGTTATGGGCTTCAAATACTGGACCGCTTCTGGATCAAGTTTTGGCACTTTTTGGGCCAATTTTTTTATAGATTGATGGACTTTTTAACTACAAATTCATATTTAGATTCATATTTTATGCTTTCTACTTGGTTTTTTTTTTGTCTAAATTTACCATCAACACAAAAGACAATACTCACAAGTCACAACCTCAATATAAATTAATGACAATATCATTCAAATGTTTGGAATATAAAAGATAAAAATATTGTTCAAAGTCCAAATACATAATAACAATATCAATCGGATCGGTTTTTATCCGCCGGTTATTTTTTGTAAGACCGATCCGATCCGATCGATTTTTTTAATCCAAATAACCGAAACCGATCCGATCGGTTTTAAAACCGAAAAAAACCGTCGGTCTTGGATCGGTTCGGTCCCGGTTCGGTTTAAGTCCATATCCAATCGTACCCCTACTATCAATTTAAGTATGAGATAATCATTATTTATTTTAAGTCGTTTTATGCAAATAGGGTACTAAGGGGAAAAATATTGTATTATGCATTAATCTACACTATATGTAATTGGGGAAGGGGGGAATTAGTTTTTTTTTAGTGAAGCCCTATGTTCTAAAAATCCCATAATTATAGGAGAAGTTATAAATAAAATTTAAATTCAAAATCAATACTTTATAAATTACTTTAAATATAAATTTGAATAAATATTTTTACATGACAAATTATCAACGATTGTTTCCATAATTATTAATTTTATATTTTTATTTAATGATTATTTTATTAAGATGCACAAGCATGGATTGTGCCCAAAAGACTAGTTTATGTAAAAAGACATACTTTTTAGATATTCTTGAAATTTTTAGAAATACATTTTTTTTGGATGGGACAGGTACCTTTTACACTTAAATTATTACCATTGAATTATGACTGGGATACCATTGTTGAAATTATGTTAGGTGAACCACGATTGAATAATTAATTATCGATAGATTAGCAATTACTCTTTAGTCTCAATGAATATGTTCTCCCTTAATTTTCTTTTTACCTTTTCTTAATTTTTGTTTTCAAAAATATTTATTTTTCTAAGATAGAAAATTGTACTTTTATACTATGTATATCCTGTCTATTTTTTCTTCTCGTAATATTTTTATTTCAAAATATTTATATTTGTAGCATATAAAATTGTATTTCTCTGTATTTAATGTAAGTTTACCTATTTTTTCTTATTACATTATCAACCAACTCATTATATGATTTCAATTAATTATCATTCTAAATTTTGAATGTATTTTCCTATTAATGCATGAACAAATAATTAGAAGAGAAGTAAAGCTTAAGAGTTCTTTGCCCTAAACAAATGGAGCCATATTTTGACCACCTCAATGTAACATGATTTTGCTCCACTAAGAAGATTACTCTCTTTTTTGGTCATTTTTTTTTCTAAACAAAGAAGAGATTTAGCCGATTTGAATTTCCTGAAATACTAATATTATCTCCCACCATATGAAGGATTGTGACAACTTTTTTTTACTATTATTCGTAGTAATTCTCTCATTTCGATAAAATATTACTATATTAGTGAATTTATATTTTTAATCCTTGTAAATTACAAGATTTCAGTCTGATTAGATCTGTGGAATTGAGCATTTTGTGAAGGAAAATGGAGGAACCCCTTTCGCCGATTCACGTAGATGACAATGTTGTTCATGCAAAAGATCAAGAAAGTTCATATGAGTATAATTCAGGAGGACCAAGATTCAACAAATATGCTTTAAGTTGTGCTATTTTGGCTTCAACAAATTCCATTCTCTTGGGTTATGGTAGGTAATCTTCCAAAAAATTTCTTAAATTTCCGAGTACTGTAAGGATTCCAGAATTTAAGAAATTTCCAATTTTCGAAATCTAATGGTCATCATTGAGTTAAAAACATGCATGATCCCATGATTAAGCTCATAATTCGGACTCGAAATTGTTGTATTAAGGGACAAGAAGTGAAAAACTCAACTTTTGTTAAATGTATATAGTATAATTTAAAATTGAAGTCTTGATTTTTGTGTAGATATTGGAGTAATGAGTGGAGCTATAGTGTTCATAAGGGATAATATGAAGATTTCATCAACTCAGATGGAAGTACTGGTAGGATCACTAAATGTGTCTTCTTTAATTGGTTCATTAGCCTCAGGGAAGACATCAGATATGATTGGTAGGCGTTACACGATAATTTTGGCAGCTGCGACGTTTTTCATAGGTGCAATACTAATGGGACTAGCACCATCATACCCCTTTCTCATGGCTGGAAGGGTTGTGGCCGGAATTGGTGTAGGTTATGCGCTAATGATAGCTCCGGTTTATACTGCAGAGGTATCGCCCCGGATGACTCGAGGGTTCTTAACATCTCTCCCTGAAGTGTTTATTAATGTTGGTATTTTACTTGGTTATGTTGTCAACTATAGTTTGGCTGGTCTTCCAGTTGACATAAACTGGAGGATAATGTTGGGCTTTGCTGCGGTCCCAGCTATCGGTATTGCATTCGGGGTTCTTGTTATGCCAGAATCGCCTCGGTGGCTAGTCATGAAAGGGAGGATTAGTGAAGCTAAAATTGTATTGCTCAAAACATCTGAAAGTGAAGATGAAGCCAATTTTAGGCTAGAGGAAATAGCTAAAGCAGCTTCAGTTGTTGTACCTGGATCAAGTGGTTGTCCTGAATCAGCCTGGAGACAACTACTAAGGCCAACAAAGCCCATCAGGCGAATGCTCGTCGCAGCCATTGGGATTAACTTCTTTATGCAAGCATCGGGTAATGACGCGGTGGTATATTACACACCACTGGTGTTCAAAGCTGCTGGAATTAAGAAGCATAGATCCCTTTTCGGTGTGACAGTAATCATGGGGATAGCCAAGACATTTTTTGTGTTGGTGTCGGCACTTTTCTTGGACCACTATGGTAGAAGGCCTTTACTACTGCTGGGAACAATGGGAATGGTCGTTTCATTAGCTGGGTTAGGTTTGGCAACCAATTATCTTGAGCACTCCTTTAACAAGCCAAGATGGGCCATTGCATTGGGTGTAATCGCTCTTTGCGCAGATGTTTCCTTCTTTTCAATCGGACTCGGGCCTATTACGTGGGTGTACTCATCGGAGATATTCCCGACGAGATTAAGAGCTCAGGGTTCGAGTCTGGCGGTATCAGTGAACCGCCTTGTTAGTGGGGCGGTATCGATGTCATTTCTAACGGTAGCAAAGAAACTGACTTTTGGAGGAGTGTTTTTTGTGCTCTCTGGAGTAATGCTTTTAGCTACTATTTTCTTTTATTTCTTCTTACCTGAGACAACAGGTAAAAGCCTTGAAGAGATGGGAGAACTATTTGAGGATAAGGATCCAAGTAAAAAATAGAGTAAAGATATGAGTGAAAGGTCACTAGTCAAAATGCTTTGTAACCTTTCTGTGGGAAAGAACTGTATCAATGCTATTTAATAGTACTTGCTTATCCAATGGTACAATTTCCATGCACCAATGTACATAGCTCACGTTCGTTCATGGGACCGACACTGAAAACACTGAACACCCGGAACGTGCGCTTCCGTTTTTCAATCCATGTAACTGTCCAAGCAACAGTAAAACCAGCAACTTAGGTGCAAAGTAAAAAATATGTTTCCTTTGAAGCAAAAGCAGAGACTATTCAGGAAATACAAATTTCAGCAGCAACTAGTATGCTAAAATCTTTGGTCATATATCACATCTAAAGTAGTATGCTAAAGTGTGTATATGGCTATTATACTGGAGCATGATTCAGAGGTACTTTTGAGTGATTTACACAAGCAATTTGGGTCGGGGGGTGCCACGGTTAAAGCTCGCCTCGATCAATATTGAGTGGAAGTGCGAACTTGTATTTTGGCTTAATAACTTGCCAAACTATCATAATAGTAAGACCACCTATCACCATTATTTTCAGTACCACTGTTGTATTAGTCTGAGGTCTATTTAGTACACACTTTACGAGTAGCGGATGCGGGTCCTCCATTACAGAAGTACTTAATTGTTTAGAACAAAATATTGCTTTTGAACTTGATAATCATATTATAGGACATTGATGATACGTTTTAACCATCGTTAGAATTTTTATCCTCACAAAATTTTCACTAATATGGAATAAGCCAGTAAACTTGTACAATTCTTTTATAAATTATCTATATTTAGAGCCAAAGAGAGCATATGTTAAGGCTCACAATCATTGAGGCTTGCTACGAAGAAATTCAAAGTTAATAGCTACGATAGGGATGACAATGAATAAGGTCGAAAAAAGTTTTGGCTATACCCAACATATAAATCATTAGTTGTGTAATTAAATTCGGAATCTTTTACCAAGTCTCCGACTAGGTCTTTGTCTTGATTAGATATGGCCCGAGTTCGGCGTCTTAGCAATCTTGATTCTTTGTGGCTAATTGGACTTGATCTTGATGGGCGGATCTAGGGAGGGGGTAGGGGCACGCCTTCGCCTAGGACTTTTGGTATCACTATATATTGTATGTGATTTTTGGGTTTTTGTGATAGAACAAATAAAAAGTGTAATTCAATCAAGTGAAGGTTTAGGTCAGGTTAGTTGGTTGTAACATTGTTTTAATAGGTGGAGGTCAAAGATTCAAGCCCCTCAATAGATATTTGTGTTTTATTTTTAACATGATTTCAATTTTTTTGATATTTTAACTATTTTTTTTAGATTTTGGCCCACCTTAATTAATTTTATTCAAAGTCCCCTGCCTTTATTTTCATCTTACTTTCGTCCCTATAACTTGGTGCGACACTTATTTGATCTGGAGGGGCGTAGCCTGGATATAGTGGAGTACATAACTTGGATATCAACGTGGAAACGGATTATGTTCAAAACGATTAGCGACCTGAGTGAACTATTTTTATTTCAAACAGATTAACAATCGGTCAACGAACTGATTTTACACAATTTTATTTTGAATCAATTACGATTTGAACATTCAAATCGGTTTATTAACGAATCGATTTGCGAGTGGAGCCGGTTTGATTAACAGTCCGAACTAGCTTAGGCCAAACCGTATTGGAGCGGCTCTTTAACAGCTCCACCTGCTCTACACTTGGTTATGCATATAGCTAAAACCTAATATAATTGTGCTAGACTTATATTAAACGTAACCTAATATTATTTATTTCTCGATAGAATAGTCTTTATATCGTCTTGATCTATCTGAATAGATCCACATATGATTATATAGCTTTGGAAAAATCCAATAAAGTGAAATGTCCCTTCTTTTCAATGAACCAAATCTGACTTGAACAATCCAAAATCACCTCATCAAGAACTATAATATGTGTTTCTATTTCTAGTGGCAATTAATTAAAAGAGAAAATAAATACCCCCTAGAGCTAGTGCACCCTTGAAGCTAAGTTTGTTTGTTACCTCTTGGAAATTTGTTTGGAATGAAGATTCTTTCTTGGTTTTGCATACTTGAAGTGACTATTTGTACCTCATATGATCCATAAGGTGACTATATGGGAAATTGGCCATCCTTCTTCTTTCGTTTTTTCCACTCAACCATTAAACAAAACGTTATAAAATTAATTTAATAATTAAATCCCATCCATATTAATAATATACAATTTTTCCAACCTAGTAACTCAAACATAATCTATCACATGACTCAATATTCAATAATCCTATTTTATGTGTTATGTCAATCGGATGTTCTTTTATATGATGAGAACTATAATTGCAAGTTTTATTTATAGTTTTGGCCCATGATTTTTTTATACAATTTTGTAGGACACTTTTTATTATAATTCTATTATTTATGTATTTTTCATTTTCTTTCAAGCACCACATCTGATGCAATCGTGTTTTATTAACATATTACTATATCTAGTTCGACCGCCATGTTAAAAGGGCATTCAACTTACCAATTTGTTGATCACTTTTTTTGAATGTGACTCCAATCCACGTAATGCTGAAGTTCACTGCCTGGATGTGAGTTCAATCCCCGAAATTATTTTGAAACTCCTGGAAATTTCATAGAGTGGGTGCTGGATATCATCGAAACATCTGAAATCCCACAGAGTGGGTGTTGAAATGCTGCACATGCAGCCCCGAAAACACTGCAAAGGCAGCCACGAAAGCAAAAGAAGTATGTTTAAATACTCCCTCCATCCCATAATGTTTGTCCACTTTCCCTTTTTTGGAAATCCCAAAATTGGATATCTTTTAGTTCAAAATTGTGGAGGGAAAGTTGATAATGTGAGATGAATTTAAAATTTTCTAAAAGTTTGTGCAAAAGGGAATGGAACAAACAAATTGGGATGGAGGTAGTATAATCTTCTGCGATATTCGAACCCAGACCCCTTGGAAAGATGCTCGAACCCGTCGACATCATTAGGCTAAAAGCTTAATTTAACTTGTTGTTCTCATACACAATTACACAAAGTCGTCTTCTTGATTTTCATGAGAGTGACATTTGTAGACAACTGTTGAAAGAAATGGAAAAAGTAGCTAGCTTGCACAGCAAGAGACCACGCCCCTATGAACAGATTTAGATAAAATTTCCGAGGTACAACGTACACTTGTGTGACTTTGAGTGACAAGATTTGAGGTAAACGTACACTATTATTCCAGAATCAACCTACTCAAATATTCCAAACTCTACTAGCTAGTAGATCATTGTAGGCAATAATCAATCAATTGATGAATTATTATGGTAAATCATTTTAATGGTATTTTTAGATTGGGGTGAACTAAAAGGAGGATTTTTTTAAAAAATTATGAGAGAAAGAAAATTAATGGGAATAAGAAAGAATATATTTTATTATTGTTTGAGTACCATAATTATAAATAGGAGAACCAGGGGAAGGAAGGAAAATATAATTAAAAATGTGATTCTCCTCCGACTTGAAGGGGAGAAAATTTGAGGGGAATCAGTGGTAATGAGGGTGAATTAATGGTATTAAATTCTCCTACTTAGAAACCAATTTAGTTCTCAAAAACAAAAAATTATTAAATTTCCCTCGATTTCCCCTGATTCTCCCTAATACAATCACACCATAAAGTCGAATGTAAATTTAAGGACAAAAGGCACAGGACATCACTAACGTTTGATTTACTTTCAACATTTACCACTGACCTTCACTTTCAACACAAATACATGTACATCACTCATGTTCTTATAGTACAACCCGTCTACTTTTGGTAGATTTTGCTGAATTCAACTTTGTGGGATTTCATGCACTAATTCCATGGGATTTCCATGCACCTACTCATTTCCAGGTTTCAAACATTCACTTTGTGGGATTTCATGTCGGTTACGTGGACTTGGAGTCGTATTTAAGATAAAATGTTTCATGCACGAGGCAAAGTGAAGATGAAACTGTGTTATTAGGTCATGTCCCCATTCTTATACTCCCTCCGTTTCTTTTTATTTGATTGTTTGGGGAAAAAGTACTTTATTAAGAGATTGTGAAAAATTACATTGGGATTGTAAAAAGGTGTATTGGAATTGTAAAAAGGTGCATTGAAATTGTAAAAAGTGCATTGAAATTGTAAACAATCAAATAAAAAGAAACATTGAAAAAATGCTCAAACAATTAAATAAAAAGAAACGGAGGGAGTATTAAGTAGAAACTTTTTATCTCTATAATTTGTAAATCCCGTCGTCCGAAAAAAAATGTCTTATTTATAGACACAAGAACAAAAAGTAATGCTTATAAATTGACATGCTCGTTACTAGATAACATCATCATACTCTGAACTCCCGAGCTCCAGAGATTGTACACTTAGTTTTCAAATTGTCCCAAAAACAATGTCCACTATCCATAAATCTCCTTAATAAACTCTTCCAATTTCTCCCCATCTCCAACATGGAGAAAAATAAATTCAAATTTAGGATCCCTAACATATTCAGATCATCATATGCTTCATGCAACTCCAGGAAAATAAACCATGATATTGTCCGAAAACCTCAAAAACCACTTCATAAACCATTTTCATTTCTCTATAATACCAAAAAATACCCTCAAGTTTCCCATAATCAAGAAAGCTACCTAAAATGCTCACCAAGAAGAAAAATCTCAGAGCGCCAACACCTTCTTCATATAGCTGAAAATTATGTGGATCCCCTAAAACGCCCCCCTGTTTCTCCCCTTGATTATTCATTCGAATGTGGAGAAAAGGGCAAAATGAAGAGAAACAAAAGGACTAAAACACGAAAGCCGCGTTGCAGGAGCAAACTTTGCGACTTTCTTGATTTTCAAGGTTTCGAATACGATGGTTTGTTTAGTAGCGATGAAGAAAGTGAAGAAGAAAACACAACATATTTCTTTTCTTCGAGGTCTCTTTCCTCTGTTTCTTCTGAATCAACCAGAAGAAACAATCCTCGGAGAACCCGAAAATCTGGGAGGACATGTAAGAGAAACAGAGGAGGTAAGAAAGAATGTGAAAGAAAGGAGACATTGAATTTGGGAGGAAGTTTTGCAGTGGTGAAAAATTCAAGTAATCCATACAATGATTTTAGGGCATCAATGGTGGAAATGATTCTGGAGAAGAATATATCATCAGGTGAAGAGCTTGAGAAGATGTTGCAGTGTTTTTTGTCTCTAAATTCATATCATCATCATTTGATCATCATTGAAGTTTTCACTGAAATTTGGGAAGCTTTGTTTTCCTAGCTAGTAGTTTTCTATATTATGTAATTAATCTTAGTTTGCACCATAAAACTGATGTAGCGTTGATTGGAAAAATCGAACGTGTAATTTAGGTAAATGATGTTTGTTTACTTTATCTAGTGTTAACGAATATTTGATATTGAATTTTCTTCAAGCATATTATTGTTCTACTTGTAAGAACGATCACTAGAAGTTTAATTTTTCTTACATTTATTTAGTTAAAAAAAATGAAAAATTATATATATTAAAATCACAAAATAGATGTACACTATAATAGTGGTACACACTCATAAGAGTACTACATACTCAACAACCTTAAGTCATTTGATCAATTATTGGAGACAAAAGGAATTTAGTACCTCATTCAAATATTGAATTTTTTGGAGTATTTATTATTCTACTATGAGATGAATTATTAGATTTCTTGTTCAGTACTATGAGATAAATTATTGGATTTCTTGTTCAGTACTACTGAGATGAATTATTGAATTATTCTACTATGATTTACATTTCTTCATGCATAAATTAATATTACAGTATTAGTAATAAATATGGTAACAATTGAGTTAAACTTTTATTATACTACTATAAAAAGTGTAGCAAAAGGTAGCGTTTGTTATATTATCTCGTGCACAACAAACGTTAAATAACAAATCTTGTAGTGATAACACTTAATTGAGACTCATTAACATTTAACCATAATGGGAAGGGAGAACCCTTTGAGACTTTTCAAAATGAGAATAACACTAGCTATTAGAATAAGTAAATAAGGATAATGTTTTTCACCAACAGATCATTTGTCGTTACTCGTAAAGGGCGCATTGGATAGATATCGGGTTAATGCAATAACTTGCAAACCTCGTCAGCCAGGTGAATCACACCCAAGAAAGTATTAATAGGTGAATCGAACTCATGACCATGCGATCACAAACTCAACTATTACATAAACTTGTCCAACTTAATAAATTATCTTGAAAAGAGACTACAGCCTAGATTCTAGTAAAACTTCTAACAACAATTGGAGTATCATGGTACCTTGACTTTCTATCATCTGAAATCATGAATGTCAATTTCTTAGATGTTGATAGACACAAGTCTATAGTAGTTTTCTCTCAAATTTGTTTTGTTTGTTGTCTGATTGCTTAGCTTACATTGCTTCTTACAAGCTAAAAGGATGTAAATTGTCTTGTTGATTTGGTTATAAGTTTATCAGAAAATCCATGATTGAGATATGAAAAAGAAAGTGCATATTTGAAAACAGACTGCCCAGAAATTGAATTCTTTTGAAAAAAGTGAATGCCAAAAGATATGACAAAAGTCCATAGATAGTTCTAAAAAATGTTTTACTTTTTCCATAATGTATGACTTTTTACCTCATTGATTGACGATAGGGATAGATTGATGAGATGATCTAGGAGGTTGGAGCTAAAGACATGATTTAATAGAAATTGTGATTTTCTTTTGAGTAAATAAAGGCTTTTAATTCTTGAAATATGTAAAAGTAACTTTCAACAAATAACCCAGGTTGTTTGAATTTATTGCAAATTTCCAAATAACTCGGGCTCGTTAGTAAGCTAAGTAATGAGCTAAGCAGGCAACTCACGTCTTTTAAAGCCCTTTAAAAAGGTCAAACTGTGGATTGTTTTCATAATTATTTTTGAGTTTGTGATCATAAGGTCAATGATTCGATTCTCCTATCAATATATTCTTGGTCGAACTATCAGGTGTTTGAATGAATTTACCATTGTACACTAGTCTAATAATTAAAAAGAGTAGCTCGTAAGATTGGCATTTTACCATTTATACTTGTGCATAATATATCTATAGCTAATCAACAGCTCATCATTTCTTTGTCCCACTCAAACTTGATTGGACCACTGATTCCACAAGATAGAATTTATTGGAAGACATGTCTACATTCTGTATCTAGTTAGCTCCATCTCTATTTTTATTATAATAAATTATTTCAGGGTTTCTAATTTGCAAATAAAATAGTAATTTTAAGAGTTTAGGTTATTGAGTTAATCGAATAGTCTAGTAGAAAAGCTCTTGTTAGTGATCAGAAGGTTCTGGGTTCGAAACTCACTTCATCGCTAATTTACAAAAAAGAAAAAAAGAAGCTTAGATTATTAATGGCAGGTGAAGAAGAGGAGTAGGGTGATGAAGATGAATTAGGTTTAAGTTATTAAACACATATATAATAGGAAAACACGAAATTCACCCTCATAAAAAAAATTTAAAATGCTCAGCCGAGCCGAGCCTTGAATTCTAAACCGATCGAGTCGAATCGAACCTTCAAATATTTATTCGGCTCGTTCACAGGCCTAAATTCATACATGTACTCCCTCCATTTTTTTAGTTGTCGTTTTAGCATACATTTTTTCTATTTTCACATTCCCAATATGCTTTTTGTTTAATTTTCTATTGAAATTATCAATCATGCAATGATATATATATGATGACAATCAATTGTCAATTTACATTTTCAATATACTTTTGATTAATCTTACTTTTTTATAATCTATGTGTACATGACTAATAAAACGACAACCAAAGAAAAATGAAGGGAGTAATAAATTTCGCCCATATATATTTGTTGGGAAATTATATTAAATATCATAAAAACTAGTAGAACAATAGGGTATCAATTGTTTTACCCCAGTTCGGAAAAATCTATTCTAACAGCTAATTATACCTGATATGCGTTTGTTAATAATGTGGTTGAAAACATGTTATATACGTTCAATAACGTTTTAAATTTATAAAAAACAAAAGTTATCGTTGTAAAAATAGCGCCGAACAAATAAATTTTACCCGTTTTGTACCTAACAAATTATTGAATATAAAGTACAACAACACACCACAGTTGCACTAAAAAATTCAAACTTAAAACACAAAGTGCCAATAAATACTCATACAGAACATATCCACCAATTAAACCACATTTCTATAATTTGTTTAAAGGAAAGAAATATTGGCAGGCGGAGAAAGAGTAAAGCTTCTTGCCCATTTGTAGAAAGGGGTTGAAAATGATGGATCATATGCTTTTGTAATAATTCAAAAGAGAAAAAGAAATGACAATAGAATTGGAAATATGTTGAGAGTCTAGTAATTTGAGCAATGTGTTTATATTTCTCAATTGATGATAACTTCACATATTTAGTTTATTTGCTTAGGTCTATTATAAGTGATGTGGAGGCTAAAGGGTGGTTGCTTTTGTCTGAGTGTTGATGGAGATGTTACAACAAAAAATGTTCAAATATGAAAAACGAATTTAGAGCTATATTCCAAAGTTCCTCAAGGTTGTGGATAAAGTTGAAGGTTGCAGACTTGCAGGATTGCTGTGATGACATTCCATATTTCCATTCTATTGTGTATTTAATGAATGGGATGCAATAACTTGAAGTACGTGCGATAGCGTTGGCTCTAACTATTATTAGTGTCGGAAACAAGTCGAGTCGGGCCGGGTACTGGACTACTCTACCTACTTTTTAAGATAACGAGTCGGATCGTAACGAGTCGGGTAATTTAGTGAGCATAACTTTAATACTCTACTCGACTCCTTGTGATAACGAGTCGGGTAGTGTAATTATCCGGCTCTACTCCTTTATTACCCGGCTTCTTAAAGAAAAACGGAAAAAATTCTTATTTAAAAAAAAAGAAGGAATACATTGATATATTTGAAACATTAATAAATTACATAAAACTTAATTATTTGAAATATTGATAATAAAGTTCACAAAACTTAATTATAAATAATACTACCCCCGTTCTTTGAACACATATATTAAATTAACTAATTTATTTGGTAGTTTGTTAAGGGACCGGATAATTACCGAGCGAGCCGGGTATCTCAATCGAGCACCACCTTCAGCTCCTACCTTACTCCTTAACTATTGAACGACCTATCGAATCGAGTAGTCGAGTCGGTGCTCGACCAGGCAACGGATACCCGACTCATTTCCAACACTATCAACTACAGATCTAGAAACACTATACACACCTAATAAGTAGTATTTTTAAGATTAAAATTATAACTTTGTGAGATACTAAATTTACAAATAAGGTGACAAGATAAATATTTCATTACTAAAAACAAATATTATTTGGACACTATTTAGGTGTGTTAGTGTGTATAACAATTTAGCTTAAGCTATTTATTGTAACAAAGTCTTAATTTAAACAAAACACAATAACTTTGTTTTCCTAAGGGATGTTGATTCTCTCCTATTTATATCAAAGACCGTTTGACCAGATAGATTGTGAATTGAAGGTGTGTTTTAGTAGCAGTTATGCAAGGGAGAGAACTATACTAAACTAGAAGCAACGCTTGAAAAGTTGAAATTATTTCAGCAAAGTATTACATCGATACAGATTCCAACCGGCAATATCGCCTATCGGGGTGTTTTAAGGCAGTGGGGAACCACCCAAAATTGTGAAGGGTGGCTGTCCAGAGCTATATTGACGTTGCGTAGAAACACATTTCCTTGAAAATGATATTACTTGAAACAGGAAGGAAATGTACTTCTGAGATTATGACAATGGACCTCCATCAAAAAATTATATGCAATCAAGAGTCAAATTCGGACATGGACTATGAGATGTAATAACTATAATTTGACAAAGCGATGATACATATGCTATTTCTTCTCTGGTTGAATTTTGGCATAATTACTATCATTCTGCTAACATCAGCATATGAGATATGTAACAAGTTAGTGTAACATTTGACTACATGCTTACTTTGTGCTGTTCTCTGTTCCCATGTTGTACTTACTTGATCGTTGTTTGAGGAATCTGCAGTTGATGGATTTGTCAAGTGCTCAAAATGGAATCGTGATAACGACAATCGCTTGGAGTTACCAGAGTCAAACTTATGGTTAAATCGGCTGGTTGGTCGAACAAAGAAGATGGAGATAGATTGGCCATATCCATTTGTAGAAGAGAAGTTGTTCAGCTTAACCCTTAGAGCTGGCCTAGAAGGATATCATATTGACGTCGATGGGAGACATGTCACCTCTTAGAGCTGGCCTAGAAGTTGTTCACCTCATCAGACATTGCAATATTCATCGTCTCTGAATTTCAGAAGCATAAGTTAAGGGTATGTCAAAATCCCTCTTTAGCCTCGTATTTCGTCTCCCCTCTCCCTTTTTGTGTGAGCAGATAAGTGCCAAGAGCTATATGTCCTTACCGATCCCTCTTGTACATGCAGTTAATCAAGATGGAGGACGTGAGTATCGGAACGTGGGTCCAGAAGTTCAATAGTAGTACTCATGTTATATACGTACACAGCTTGAAGTTCTGACAGTTCGGCTGCATTGAAGGTTACTTCACAGCTCACCAGTCGCCTCGACAAATGCTCTGTATGTGGAACAAACTGAAACAACTCACCGTTCCACAATGTTGTAACATGAGATAACGCAACCTGGTTATTTGTGTAATCAGTAGAAAAGCACAAGAACCACTATCCAATAAATTAACATAATAATAAGAACGTTTCAGTCTGAAATCAGATCTTATAGGCATCAAATAAATTGCTGGTCCAACAATGTAAGACCTCCGACTAATCCACCGATACTTTCATGCGAGCGGACTTACATTCCACCATACAGAAATGAATCTGCACTACTTACTAACCTATAGCAATAAGACCTCCAAGTGTTCTCACGAGATACAGTATGTCATACGTCAGATCATACAAATTTCAAATGTTGACCTACCTGGAAGACAGCTATAATGCTATACACAACTTTTTATCAACATCAATGCTCATTTTTTACACCAGAAATGCTAATAATCGACTAACTTAAGCATCACGACAAAATGCAAGTAATAACCTCAACCCCCCTGATCGACAAATACAAATCAACAAAAGGAAGTAATAATTGCACCAAAGCAAGAATATATATGGAAACAGATCAGAATCAAGAAAAGATAGTCACTTCCAGTTAACAATCAAGCAACAAAATTAATTACTTTGATTAAAGAAAAGACAAGGTCATTGATTTATCAGTTCAACCAACCTTCATAATACCAACAACAGTTTCCCTATATGACTATGGCTATTAAACTAATTTCATTTCAGAAACAGAAATTAAGACAAATCAGAAACACTAAAAAGCTGTTACTTAAGGCAATAGATTAAGCCGGCATTTCAAAACTTTGAAGTGTAGCCAAATACAACCTACTTTTTGCTCTTGGGTTTGGAGGGGGCTTTACCATAAGCCCCAAGCCTGCTGTCTGATAGTTTAAATTCTGCATTACGCTCTTTTCTCTTTCTTTTGCGAGATAAACTTCCTTCGGCAGTGGACTCTTCGATTTTCTGCACTTCATTATCAGTATCTCTCTTCGACTTTTTATCTGCAACTACTTTGACACCTGATGATTCTCCATGACGAAGTTCTCTGTTCTTCTTTTTCAGTTCTTGAACCTTTGCGTATGGCACCTCCCAATCTTTTTCTCTGTATGGAGCCAACTTACTCAAAGGGACAAATTGATTTAGTTCCTTGTCATCTATCATCAAAACTTCCTTCGCCTTTAGACCGAACCTGTTCGCTTTAACAGGTTTATACTTAAATCTTGTCTTTAGGTCTCCAATAGTATCCTCATAGTCTAACTTATAGTACTCCTCCATCAATTGCTCTCGAATTGCCTTCTCCACCTCGCTTGTCTTTTTCTTTCTCTTTCTCTTCCCTGCTACTTCAACCGCATTATTTTCATCTACTGCATTCTCATTATTGCCTTCAAGTTCTGCTTTTTGTTTCAATATTTTCTCCCTCACAGATAAGACCGAATCACCAGCCGCATTCTCGTCATCCCAACCTTTGGGAAGTCCAAGCAGTTCATCTTCTTTATCAAAATCAGGCTTGATAAGATAATCCTCATGTTCTTCATCCTCACTACCGAACTCCGGATCCACATCATCTGCCTCGTAATAATTCTCACCAAATGCCTGTTTCATCTTCCTATCATGCTCCTCAGGATCAAACTCCTCCTCCAAATCATCCAAATCCAAGGGACACGCCCCATCACCATCAATTCCTGCGGTCTCTCTAATCTTTTGCAGCTTCTCATTAATCTCCTTCTTCTTTAAGTTCTTCAACCGTTTCAACTCCTCCTTTCTCTCCATCTCAGCTTGCTCCATTCTCTCCTTCTTCCTATCCCTCTGAACCTTATTAGTATTCGTCTTCTTCCTCACCGACCCATCCACGTTCCTCGCGTGCCCCAATATCCTATCGCCTGTATTCTCCTCATACCTAAAATTAAAATCCCTCTCATACTCCTCCTGCCTCTCAATCTCCTCTTCATCCTCCGAAATCTCAACCCCATCATCATCTACACAACCCCTCTCCTCCTTCCTCTCCCACAACCTCTTCTTAAAATAGTCCTTCAGAAACATCTCATTCTCGTCCAACTTCTCATCCTCACTAAAATACTCATTTAACTTCCCAGCAATCACCTCCTCAAACTCATCCTCCTCTTCACCCCCCTCCACCTCCTTCAACTTAAACAAATCCCCATCTTTCCCACTTTCCTCCTCCTCGACACTCCGCAAAAACTCCTTCCTCAACTCCTCTTGCTCCTCGAAATGACTCTTCACTCTAACACCCTCTCCCCCTTCTAACTCATCAACAAAATCAGCCCCCTTCGTTAGCAAAATCTCCGCGTTAATATCCTTCATATACACCCCCTTCTTTTTCTTACCGCCCTTCTCATCCCTACCTCTATTACCCTCATACCCATCTTCATTTTCATCATCGTCAGACTCCGAATCGAATAATTTAGTTTCCTTATCCATCAAAATAGGGTCTTGCTTCTTAATCTTAGTTAAAGCATCAATAAATTTCTCCAAGTCCTTTTTCTTGCTCTTTTTGGACACATTTTCATCAATGTCCATGTCTTCTTCAGATGATTCATCGGAATCGGACTCACTGATGATACCCTTTTTCTTGAACTCCTCAAGGCGCTGCAAATCTTCGCGTTTTTTGTTGTGCTCATAACGCCGAGCAAATTCTTGGTTTATTTTGATTTCCGATATCTTCGAGTCATCTGCTTCATCTGTGAATAGGTGTAGCTTTGAAGACATGTTTGTGGACAAGGGTTTTGTCATATATATCCTATTCAAAATCATCCAAAATATCACAATTAACAAACAGCAGAATATAATTATATATACATACAGTGCACATATATTATAACTAATACATTATAAATATATCCCAAGCAACATACAAAGATTATAACTACTAATATATATACTATTAACAATTATCAGTGACATAAATAATTCTAAATTAATCTCAATTTATTGAGGAACCATTTTAATCTAAGTAAACAAATTTCATTGACAACAAAGAAAAGAAGTAATAAAATTAAAGAAAAAAACAGAGCTTAAATAAATTGAAAATAAATGAACCTGTCGCCGAGATGAGAAGAAGACTGAGCAATTCACGAAGGGAGATTAGGAAGAGGATGAGGTCAGAAAGAAGGCTAGGGTTTATGATTTTAGTTGTATATACAAGAGAATGTGGGTATTAAAGTACCATTTTATCCCTCCCATTTTTTTGAATTGTGTCGATTCTTGAAGTGTTAGTTAGGGATATTAGTGTCATCTTAAATTAACTTTTAGTTATATTTTGGTGATGGATCTAACATACTACTAATGCACTGTATACAAGTAATATGTATGCTTAATTTCAATTATCTTTTCAAATAGGCATTTGTAGTCTTTCTTTTTACCATCTAGACACCTAAGATCATTTTTAACACTTGAACTTTCGAGTTTTCACAATTCTCTTGTCAAACCTACCCACATTCCACTACATGTTGTATCCTTTTGTTTCAATAAAAGTTGAGGAATCATTATTTTTTACATTCACTTTATCTCTATTGAATTTTAATTTGATTTATTCAATGACTATTAATAAATATTTCGTATAAATAAAATATCTATATCATTAACTAATTTTGACTCAATAATTCTTTATTGGGTTATAGTTTTACTTACTTTATTTCATTCTAAATGAACACTATCAACCGCTCTTGACATAGGATTCTTATTATTAGGATTCTTATTGCTCTTGCTCTTTGCACTAATGAGTTTAAATTTAAAATTTAAGACATCAAAGAGCTGTAAAAAAATCTCAAATGTTCGGCTCAAATTATATACATTTTATTTTTTTTATTTTTATTTTATCAATAATATTCAAATTTTTGTTTGACCTTCAAACCGTTCGGATCAAACCTTGAACCTTCGAATTTTTCCTACCAAATCCAACCTTCAAATTTCTATTTACACGTCGAATCGAATTTTGGCCAAATCAATAGAGCTCGGCCCATTTACATGCCTAGACCTCACACTCGTCAAATAATCCAAGAACTAATTTCGATCACAGAATGTGTTTACATGGAAACCATGATGAATGCTCATTTTGAATTACGTTTGGTGTCAATACGAAAGAGAACATAGTTTCATGGCACCATATTTTACGATATTGCATATTTTTTGTGGTTGTTATTTTAATGTAAGAATATAATTAAGGACAAATGACACCAGACATCACTAATGTTGGTTTTATTTATCATATATATTACTGACGTTCACTTTCGTGTCAAAGATATCAGTCATATCACTCATGTTCTAATAATATTCAACCCGTCTACTTTTCGCCAATTTTGCTGAAATCATAATTTTAAGCACAAAAGTTAGAAGAGCAATTTAGTTACGACACTTAAAATTATACATGTTTCATTTTCAAAATTGTATCTTTTCAAGATTGTACTTGTTAATTTTGGGACTTTTCAAAAATTGAACATGTGCTGTTTCTCGAAAGCTTCAATTGATGGCCAATTAGGGGGGAATGTAATATCTAGAAGTAGTTACTAATAATTTTAAGTGTTGTGACTAAATTGCCCTTCTAATTTTTGTGCTTAAAAATGTAATTTCAGCAAAATTGGCAAAAAGTAAACGGGTTGAGTAATATTAGAACATGAGTGATGTCTTTGCACGAAAGTTAACATCAGTGGTATATGTGCTAAATAAATCAAACGTTAGTGATGTCCGGTGCCATTTACCCTATAATTAAATGCTCGTAACACATAGTCAAATTCTTGAAAAAACATTAGCCGTATACATTAAAGTCGTGAAAATAGGTTCACCCTACACGAAGAATCGAAGATGCACTAAATACAAGAAAATGCCAAAAATGGTATGAAGAACCATCCGACTGAATTGACATCAACTCACACAAACAACATAACCAACTTCATCTCATTATTAATCAATATTCCATAAATATAACTACATAGTTGAAAGATCCATTTAAACAACCAAATTCTCTAAAGAAACAGCAACCAACTCCCACCTTAATTTATGGAGCCAATAAAGTGGTCTTTCTTAGACTTCATCCAAACTTCAAACCAAACGGTCACATACACCCACAATTTTAGGCATCTTTGAAAGATAGAAAAGGGAAAAAAAAAAGTGAAGTATCAACTAAGCAACAAGAAACTAAAAAAATTAAACAAAAGAGTGTTTAGGGGACAAGCAAATAAAGTGAAATTTTATTGAAAAGGCCAAATTAGGCCTTTATGTAAATTGAAATTTTCCATTTGATGGTCTTTTATAGTATGCAATTTTATCTATTCCATGAAGAAGACTTCATCCATTCACCAATCAAGACTCTTTTGAGCTTCCCAAAATGGTTTTAAGAATCTCCATTTATTCAAACACTAAGAAATTCTTCCAGAAAACTATAGACAATGTTAAGTCTTTTCTTTCATTAGGGGGAGGAGGCTACCAAAAGCTTGCCAAGACTTCCCCTCTATGCAACCCCCTCTCGTGTGGGCGAGGGGGCGATCAAATTAAGAACGAACTACAAGCAAAACAGGACGAACCCGAAAATCTATATCCAAAGGGAAGCGAAAAGGGAATGATCAAATCCTCAACAATGGCAAGGCATGACGACAGGATTCTTGAAAATTCGATGAAACATGTTGAGGAAAACAGAACGACCCCGAATGATCGAATTCGGGGAAACAAGAAAGGAAAAACAGCTCAAAATCAACAGGTTTGTGATCAAAGAAGTTATGTAGTTGCTCAAAAGCTGAAGGAATTGGCAGTGATTGACAAGAGCAATGACGAACACGCCTCGGATATTGAAGAAGTTCTTCATTATTATTCTCGCTTAACATGTCCTGCATATCGTGACATTGTTGACAAATTCTTTGTTGATATGTACTCTGAGTTCTTCAGATCATCAATTCAAAGATCATCAACTTGAAGCTTATTGTTACTTTTCGATATTATGGATTCTTAGTTGTTGTTGTATTTGCTAAGGATTTTTAATCATGTGGTTTGTAATAAAGTTCTTGCACTGTTTGTACATTTGTGTAATTCATCTTTGTTCACAATTGGTAAATCATGGTTTGATTATTGACGTAATAAGAATTTTTTTTTGTAGATGATTATAAATATGAGGCCGATTTTTTTTTTATTGAAAATCGAATCCAAAACCTTAAATCTAATTGATTTTTATTTTAATCACTATATGAGTTGATGTATTCAATAAGTTATATTTAGTGCTTTGGCGTTAAAGTGAATGGAGAGTGTACTTCAATTGCTTATTTAGTGTGTATAATTGAGACAGATTGTCAAAAGTCATTATTATATATTAAAATGACATATATTCCTCTAAATTATGTTAGTTGACATTAGATAATTGTATTACAACATATTACAAAATAAAATTTTCTTCCGTTTCATCGATTTTCTCCGGATCCTCCCTTTCTTCCGAAAAAAGGGAAGGAGAAGAATCTTCTTCGGTGTATCCCTCTTGTTCCTGTTTCATCCCCTCATTTTGGAAGTTGTTTCTATTTCTATCTCTTTCTTCCTCACTTTTCACCCTTTCTTCAGTTTTTGAGGTTTCTTTCGGTTTCTTAGTAAGAATGGTTAACGGTATTCTGTCTAAATAGTAGACACGGGTAATAAATAAGAAAATACTAAAGATCCGGGCCATAGAGTTTGTCAATTCTGACACAAGGTACTTATTGGAGTTCACTTTTCATAACTTTATAAGATTAAATTTTGTGAAAAAAGCATGTTTTTTCATTAAATAAAGTCATATTTATAAATATAGGTAGTATAGATAGATACAACATCTCATGTTTTTTTAATAAGTCAAGTGTATTGCGATTTGCGACTTGCGAGATAGGTACCGATTTAGGTTCCTTAGATTAGATTGAAGAGGTGTAGTGAAATATAGGGGATTTCAAAATGGGTAACACTAACATTAGATTAAACATTTGGTCCAATCACAATAAAAATAATTCATGTAATAGTCCTACTTTGGTTTGGATAATTCTTTTGTCTACCTCTATTTGAGACCATTTTAGTTTTATACCTTATTGTAATAGTGCTATTGCATCTTTTGCTTATGACTATAATTCTTGTAGGTTTTGACAAAAATATGGGAGGGAGATATAATTGTTAGTGTGAAATTGTCATACTAAAGACTCTCACGTACCTCTTATCTGGAATACAAGTAAAAAGTAAATTGTGGAATATATTTCACCTGATTAGGGAACTAGAACTTTGTTTTTAACCAATCCAACACAAGGTTTGCTCCTTAATCGAACCCACACCTCATAAAAATATAAAGTTGCTGATACTTAACACTCTAATCTTTACTAGTTATTTACGAGTTGAGTTTTGCACTAGAGGGCTTAACATAAATAATTACTTGTATATATTATATTGATAGAAGGAGCTAGTTTTTATTTCTACATTTTCCTACGTAACCTTTAATAAAATGAACAGGCCCTCCACAAATAATTGATTGACCATTTTACCTAAATGAATAACTTAAGAAATGAGACATCATGAAACACAAATTGTATATATACACAAGGCAAACAATATCTCACAAGCAAAGATGAACGATTTACATACTTTACATACACAAATTGTGCATTGTCATACACCAGAAAGCAAATTCACCACAACATATATGCATTCTTCACAAGTCTGCTAATATTGATAAACTAATTATCAAGTATCAGAAGAAGATACCAAAATGTTAGTATCTTTTAGGCGTTCCTGAAATTGAGTTAAACGACTTTGAAGATCAAGGATTCCTGCGGCCTTTTGAGCCAAAATTTTGTGCAGTTTCGACATGTAATCATCTATCTGATTACCAGGTTGATCAATGTTGGCCAACATGTTCATCTCCTGAAAAAAAAATATGACAACCCTGAAAACTGATATGTTTTGAACTAGAATGCAGCGAAAAAAAATGAATCTTAAGACGATCCGGTAGCACAGACCTCCTTAACAATATCCATGGTCTCCTCTACTTGTTTCCGATGAGCATTTACAAGGTCATCCTCTTCCTATCGGCAAGCAAAACATGGTGGAAAAATAATTGTTTATCAGCACGTTATAACTTATGAATGTTTAGAAACTATATTTTGGTTAATTACCTTCAATAATGTTAATAGATCACTGTCAGCCTCCATTTGTGATGGATCACTTCGTTTTGCTTGTCTGGTAATTTGACGAGCACTGTTCACTAAATTTGAGGTTTGGGGACGGTCTGACCTTTTATCTGGCATCCATGGGGACTTACCTCTTCCATAATCTTCTTCAAAATACTTAACATTGATGTCCAAATTTGTCTGCATTCTCCCACTTGGGACACGATCAAGGCTGATAGATGGTGGAGATTCTTTTTTTGGTTTAGACCAGCCGAACTTATTACTTTCTTGCATAACAATGTCCTCACTGCTAGACACAGCTGGCCCAACAGAAGCTAAGGGAACTGCAACAGAACTCCTGAAGTTTGATATTGAGGATGATGGCTCCTTGCGGGAGCTAGTTCCTTTAGATAGACTCTTTACCCTATGGTGCAAAGTTCAATTAATATATAATCAGGATTAAAGCAGAGATTTTCAAGGCAAGGAATATATGTAGTACTAATATGAGTATTCATCAAAGAACACATAACCTGTCAGCATATCTTAATGTGTTGAGGGTGTGTTCACATGATCCGGAATTTGGTGAAATGCAAGATATCATAACAGTGCGCGAATCACCAACAAAAGAATCTCTAAGTACTTCTGTCAGCTTACTCCCTCTGAAGGGAATATGACCTTGGTCATTATCAAGAGCTCTAATGCATTCTTTTAAAGCAAGTAAACTTTTGTTTATTTCAGCTCCTTCCATTCTGCAAAGAGAATTTGGAACTCAACCAAGTCACAATAAATATAAGAATAGTAATTTGATAACGGAAGAACATATAGGCATATTAAAAACAACGATATTATACCTGGTCTGTTTATCGTTATCAGTTGTATCAGCCCCACGTTCACTTCCAGCAAGATCAATAAAAGAAAGCTTTCCAACCATCCGAGGAGGTTTTGATTCGTTACCATCAACTGATCGTTTGATTGCAAGCTGCAGAATAGCATGTGAACGAGATGATTCTTCATTTGCTCCTGTGGTGCCAGTACTTCTGGTGGAATTTCCTTTCTCAATGAGATCTTTGATAGTTTCGACGTTGTAGACCCTGTATTCTTGCAAACCAACGATGCAGACTTGCTGTTTCCCATCCTCCCTCATAAAAAGCTTACTACAAAATCATGCCCTCAGATTAAAAATATCTAGTTAAATAGAATCTAGGTTTCCAGTTAACAAACTTACTTCCTATCATTTAGGAGGTCAAAGACCTTCCCCCCATATATCTCAAAAAAACTGACAAATAACTGAAACCCTTGGTTTCTGTAGGTTCGCTGCATCAGACTGAATATATCTTGAGATGCTCTAAGGGGCAATGGTTGCATGGTGTACGTCTTCCCACTTCCTGCAGGAAATTAGAAATTACAACACTTTATATATGTATCCCACCAAAAGATTACAAGAACAAAGAATAGGAATATTTTATATATTGGCAATATAGAAAAAACTTCAATTCCTCGTTTCATCGAATATACAGATTTTAGGGAGAAACTTGCAAGTAAACGTCTTACCTGTTTGCCCATATGCAAAGCACGTTGCTTTAGTCCGCTGAAATATTATAGGGACAATTGGCTCAACCGTCTCTGAGTAGATCTATAATGAAAAGGAGAAAGTCAATACTTTTTCGTAGGTGGCAAAATTCTTCAATATACTCACCTCATCATTAGCTACATTCTCATCCATGACAGCATCAAAAGTAAATCCATGTCTTTCTACATACTCAGTCAAGTCGACCTGAAAAGTAGAAGAAAAATGACGTTTGAGAGGAAGAGGTTATGCCTCGCTAACAAATGCTGGAAAAGATATAGCCATGATGAGAATTGGTAAAGAAACTAATGCCAAGAATCCATCAATACGAGTAAGTCATTAGTATGTCCATTGAAATCCTATTTAGAAATCTAATCAGGTTTACCAACTTCTAGCCTTCCATTTTCTATCTACTATTGTTGGTCAAGTTTGATTCCAGAATTTATAATAATTTGTGCAAACAAATTGTGGTATGTGGACCAGGTGCTGCAAACCTTTGAATCAGCAGGTTACAATTATGTTTTGGTGCCAATGGACGAATCTTAACAGGTATGGCTGGATTTCAAACAAACAAGAATTGGTATATGAACTGGAGAATCCAAACTTCACCTTGAGTTTTGTCTCATAAACAGTGAGAGAATTTGTTGGAGGATCAATACTTATGATGTCGTCCTCTTTCCTTCCTAGCTCCTTCTTATTAAGAGGCCTCTTTCTCACCTGCATTCAGAATTATTGCTACCTCTTTAGCGATAATAGTTTTAATAATTTTCAGATGCATTCTGTAACTATATTCTTTTATAACTAGAAGCAGACACATAAACTATTCATCATGGATGCACAAAAACAACAGGGAAGTTGGCATACCACAACTTTGATCCTAGCAACGTTAGTAGCCCGTTCTTTATCAGATGGGACACTATTAAGAAGATTGTTTTCATGCAAACCACGAGCATCATTGGTAGGTCTGCTTGATGAGCTAAGTGGATCAGACTCGGCAGGACTTATGGATTGAAAAAGTAAACTTTGTGAGGATCCACTCCTCTGTGAAGAAACCTGTAACAATAAGGCAT
Source organism: Echium plantagineum (assembly GCA_003412495.2). Lineage (NCBI taxonomy): Eukaryota > Viridiplantae > Streptophyta > Magnoliopsida > Boraginales > Boraginaceae > Echium > Echium plantagineum. Next base: position 14,937,130 of record CM016564.1, read on the forward strand.
CAGTTGCAGAAAAACTGATAGAACAACCACATGCAATGACAAACCCCGTTCTCTTTCTACTATCAACACCACAAAATTCTCTGAAAACAAACACAAGAATTCAGGAGAATATAAGCAGTGAAACAGGAACATGTTGCTATACAACCTCTCCTAATTTATCATAAACCAAGAATTGCATCTGAGGTTGCTGCTATTTAGTCTTAAAACACCCATTTTACTTCACAAAACCCATCATTACAAAAAGTAGCATTTTTTCTGTTTTCTTCATATAAGGGAAAGATAAAATATTCACTAAGAGAATCATGAGAGTAATTGCAAATATGAACAATGTCTACTGATTAGATGAAAAGATCAGAAATACTCAACAGTAACTTTATAATGAAAAGATCAGACCTCTGTTATAAGGTCAGTATCAAATGAATGTAAATCAAGCAATCCAGGACTAAGCTCATTGGCTGACAACCCTTCCACATTTCCTGTCTTCATCATACTTGATGACTGAGAGGAAGCTGGAGGAGTCCCGGGTTCTTTATTTCCTTCTCCACTTCCAGCCCTCTGTGAATTCCATCCTATTCTTGAACTTTGACCTCCCACATTGTTACCATAAAATCCAAATTCCTATAATCAAAACAATTGTTCATTTTTCCAAAAAAGTTCAACAATATAAAAGTTAGACCATCAACATCAAGGTATAATCAGAAACACCAGAACTATTTATATAATCAAATCATTTCTTATTCTTAACAGAAACACCATAACAATATAATCAAAATCTTCATGAGTTATAAGCAATGAACAATTAAAGCTATACCCTAAAAACAACATCAATTCGATAAGTAATACTACTTCCATTTCAAAAAGATTGTCCTGTTGAGTTTTCTATATTCAGAATGAACCAACTTGTCAATTTTAATTGACAAACATAATTTTATTTGATGTTAATTAGCATGTAAATTGTACTATCACTCCATATTTTTTTCACCAAAACATTATCAAGCATATACAAATTTAGACCATCAACATACAGAAAAACTATATCATTTCTAGAAATGGAGGGAGTAGACGAAAACTGAAAAGGATCTCCGTGCCTCTTTATATGTCTTACCTATTTACAATATCGTACACCATGTATTAAGTAACTATTGATATTTATGGTGTAACCCCCCAATGCACAATGTACAAATTTTAAGGAAGCGAGATATGAAATAAGGCATCAAAAGGCGATAGAGGACCTCTCTAGACGAAAAGGATCACGAAAATTCCAACAAATGGTTACCTGAAGAGGAGGGACAGAGGAGTTTGATGACTGGAGATGATGAAGGCCGGCTGATTGAAGCCATTTGTTATTGAAAGTATTTTCAAGAAAATTATCAGAAAACTGCCTATTAAGTTGACCATTTGAACCAGATTTTTTCATCTGCCTCCCACCAAAATTCATCCTCTTTTACCAACAAAATATACACTTTCCAATTTTTGAGTTCAAACCAAGTCAAATACCTCCAAAAAAATCAAGCCAAGTACTAAGCAAACTGCAATATTTGTTTCAAGAAAATGAAAATTAAGTCAAACGAATCTTTGTTTCAAGAAAATGCATAACACTCATGTATCTGAATTTTGTAATAAAAACCAAGTCAAATACTTCAAAAGATGAAATCTTTTTTTCGAAACAACATATACTAATATTTCAATTTGGGGGGTTTTCTTTTAATTGAAAATCAAGTCACATTCTTGGAAATACGAAGTCTTCGTTAAAGCCCAACAACATATAATTGAAAATCAAGTAAAATACTTGGAAAATGAAAAATAACAAACATATACAATTTCAATTTGGGGTTTTTGGTTTGAATTGAAAATGAAGTAAGAAAGTTGGAAAGTTGAAATATTTGATTCAAGAAAATGCAAAGGAGTGATGAATGCAAAGTTGTTGAGAGTAGTGTTGGATGGGGCCTTTCAATGGCGTTGAAGCTTTCTTGCAAATGAAATGATGCTTAATGTTTGAATTCTTTCCAAAACAAATTCCCGGGACTAAGTAATACTATCCTCATTTGTTTGGGTAATTTGCTCGTTACTCGATTTGAAAAATTCGGATTCATTACTCGCTCGTATCCTTATCGATAATACTGATTAAACTTTTTAACCCGATATCCTATCGGGTAAATCCAGATCCACATGATTAACCGCTAGTTTATTTTTATATTATATATTTATGTACAGGGTTGAAGGCATATTTTCATGATCACACATGTTTCGTTTTGTTCCCTTAATCACACATATTTGTATGAGTTCAGTTGCAGAAATTCCAAAAAAAATTAGGTTGTTTCTTTTCAACTATACTTTCATACGGTCGCTGAGGGCAAAAATCTTTGTCTTGAAAATTTCCGCCTTCGAAATAGTTTTCACCTTAACCAACTCTTCCGCAAGTTCCATAGTTTTTTCTTTGAGCAAATGGCTTCATTGATCACTGACGTTTGTTAGAAAACACTAGTCGATCACCCTAGTATGACTTCGTATACTTTCAATCACTCATGTTGGGTATTATGTATATTTTGGGTCACTCACACGTTTTTTTGGTACAACTCGCAATTTTTCGATATTTTTAATATTTTGGTAAAGGTATTTTAGTCATTCTCACATCATTTTGTCATGGAAGTGTAGAGCGTAATGAATGTGGGGTGCGATCTGGTGCCAACTTGTTTACGTGCCAACTGTGCCAATTGAGTATATATGTACTCAAATATAGTTATCTAGAGTACCTTTGTACTCTAAATAAATATATATTCTTATCAATTTTATAGTTTATTTATACTCAAATAAATATATTTATCGAGAGTATATATGTATTCAAATTTGTTTATCAAGATTCAAGAGTATCTGTGTACTCAAATATGTTTATCGAGAGTATATACGTACTCAAATATAGTTGGCATAGTTGACACGTAAGGAAGTTAGCATCATATGCGTGCCCGAGTGATCGAAAGTATATGTAATCATGCTAGGGTGACCGATTAGTATTTTTTAACAAACGTGAATGATGAATCATTTGCTCTTTTTGTTTTGAAACTATATTATATATGAGACACTCGTTTGGTCGTCCGTACAGTCTTTCTTAATAACAGAAGAGTTGGAACTATTGCATGTACATAAGTTACTGAACCTAGTGCATCTGACTTCTTTAATCAAGTTTGTCCACCTACTCTAGGGAATCTTTCTGAATCTTATAATACAAACACCTAAAAATCGAACATAAATAAAAACAGAGTTGGAATAATAGATATAAACTAATGGGTCCTCAAGAGGAAGAAAGAACTCTACTTGAAGATGGACTTCTTTCTCAGGTTCCATTTTCTTGTTTTCCTTTTCTGTCAACTTTATTGTTCTTGTTTTGATCGTTGTTTATTCTTATGTATATTTTATAGTACTTGCTTTTATAATCACTTTTTAGTGTTTGTTTCATTGTTGTTGTCCTATTCTTTCCAATATTGTTCTAAATGATCTATTATTAGGTGACAGAATCACTCCCTCTGTAGTCTTCTGACTTTGGAGGGCCGATTTTCTAAATTTTGAAATTAAATGTTTCTATATATGATTGGATTGTTGTTATTACTATGGACAGTTTAGCATATTAATTAATTCAAATCAAATATAGATGTGTGTCAAACAAAGGGCCGGTCCTGAAATTTACGTGTGTATAACTTGTCCTCTTTTCAGAATGAGAGCAATGGATCATATACAGGAGATGGATCAGTTGATTTAAAGGGAAACCGTGTTCTCAAAAGTGAGACTGGGAACTGGAAAGCGTGCCCCTTCATACTTGGTGACCCTCTTACATTTTCTTACATTCTCCATATTCCTTAGGGCTCTGCCTTGTTTATATTTGTATTCTAGTCTTTTGATATTTTGAGTTGTTTATAGGCAATGAGTGCTGTGAGCGACTGGCCTATTATGGAATTGCTGCAAACCTTGTTAATTATCTTACAAGAAAGTTACATGAAGGGAATGTTTCAGCTGCTACAAGTGTTACCACTTGGGCTGGAACTTGCTACTTAACTCCTGTTGTTGGAGCTATTTTAGCCGATTCATACTGGGGAAAATATTGGACAATTGCAGTCTTCTCCACTATTTACTTTATCGTGAGTAGTTACGCCATTTTGGTTGGTGTATGGTGTTTCCTGATTTTTATATAGATTTGCATTTAGTGCCTTACTTTATTTCATTTGTGATTTAAGCATACTTGAACAAAATAGGGAGTTTCAACACAGTAGATGCTCAAATTCTCTTTGATGGATTTGAGCAGCATCCTTCTGAACTCCCTCCCTATGATGGTGACCTTTCTTAGTACATTGTTATATCAGTAAGAAGTTTTTAGAGCAAAAGTTTCCTGCAAAGTTAAAAAGTTCTTTTGCGTCACAGAAATTGTTACCGCTTTTTTGTGCTAAGTCCTAACAGTTTAATTAGTGAAGCAGAGAGGTGGTTGATTGGCTTTTATGTTGTTCTAAGAAGTGAAAGGCGTTATTCTGACGTAGAGTACTGTCCTGTTTCCTTCATCAGCCCAAAAGACTTTATTTTCACACAGTGTTCGTATTCCTATCCAGGGACATCATCTGTTTTTAATCTATATATTAACTGATGGATGCATGTGGCCTGCCTGTCACATTTCTCTTAGAGGATTTCTTAGTAACCAAAGACTGGAAAGAGTAATGTAAGATAGAGGTGCACAATAATGGAAACACTGTTTCTGATTACAATACTCCGCTATAATGAATCTTGTGCACTCCTTTTGTCGTTAGATTAAGTTGAGCATCAATGTATATATCTCCTCATGAAAAACTGTCCAGTTTTTTTGCTGAAGCCTTAATGTTCAACGTTCCAGGGTATGTGCATACTGACCCTTTCAGCCTCAATTCCTGCTTTTGTACCAGCAGAATGTGTTGGGTCGGTATGCCCATCAGCATCTCCGGCTCAATATGCAATATTCTTTCTGGGCTTATATCTGATTGCACTTGGAACTGGTGGGATAAAACCTTGTGTTTCGTCCTTTGGTGCTGATCAGTTTGATGATACAGATCCGAATGAGAGGGTGAAGAAAGGATCCTTCTTTAATTGGTTCTATTTTGTAATCAACATTGGGGCACTAGTATCTGGTAGTTTCCTTGTATGGATTCAAGAAAATATCGGATGGGGCATTGGCTTTGCCGTTCCAACTGTTGCCATGGGTATTGCTATAGTAAGTTTCTTTTCAGGAACGACTCGTTATAGATTTCAGAAACCTGGAGGAAGCCCTCTTACAAGAATATGCCAGGTTTTGATTGCATGCTGCCGCAAGTGGAATCTTTCTGTGCCTGATGACAGTAGTCTCCTATTCGAAACACATGAAAAATTCTCAGCAATTGAAGGAAGTAGGAAACTATTACACTCTAATGAGCTTAGGTGAGATTCCTGTTACTGTCTCATATTCTTAATATTTATGTATTTGAATCACACAACCGACTCATTTTTCGTGTTCACTATGACATTTTCAATATAGGTGTCTCGATAAAGCTGCAGTAATCTCTATTGCTGAAAGAGAAAAAGGTGAATATTCCAATCCCTGGCAGCTCTGCACCATTACACAGGTTGAGGAGTTGAAGATCTTACTTCGTATGTTTCCCATTTGGGTTACTGGGATAGTCTTCTCTTCTGTTTTTGCTCAGATGTCCACGGTCTTCATAGAGCAAGGCACAATGATGGACACATCCATTGGTTCCTTCAACATTCCTGCTGCTTCCCTCTCAACGTTTGATACCATCAGTGTCATCATTTGTGTCCCCTTGTATGACACAATCCTCATACCAATCGCAAGGAAGCTCACTGGCCAAGAGAGAGGATTATCTGAATTACAACGTATTGGATTTGGACTCTTCATTTCAATCCTAAGCATGTGTGCGGCTGCTTTAGTTGAGATCAAACGTCTACAACTTGCAAGAGACTTCGATATTGTTGATAAAGCTGTTCCTGTGCCTCTCAGTATACTCTGGCAAATACCACAATATTTCTTAATTGGTGTTGCAGAGGTGTTTACCTTCATCGGGCAACTCCAGTTCTTCTACGAGGAATCTCCTGATGCAATGCGCAGTTTATCTAGCGCTCTGAATCTAGTAATAACTGCACTCGGGAACTACTTGAGCTCTCTCATCCTGATCGTAATAAAAGCAATAACAACTCAGAGAGGCTCAACTGGGTGGATTCCTGATGATAATTTAAATGAAGGTCATCTTGATTATTACTTTTGGCTAATGGCAGGACTCAGTTTGGCAAATATGGTGATCTATATATTTTGTGCTAAACAGTATAAGTCAAAGAGATCAGCCTGACATCAACCTCATAGCATGGTTGTGATACAACCCTTGTAGATATAAACCACCTCGTATGCTTTGACATATTCAATGCGGGTCTGTCATCCTTCAATAACAACGGCCAATGTTTGATTCATTTAAAGGTTGTACATTATGCTCTTGTTGGTGGTGATGGTCGACTTTTAAGAGGGGTCATGTAAATCAAAATTGTGATTCACGACAACTATGTCATGGATGCCCGGAGCTTAGAAGAGATCAAGAAGGGTGACGGTCAGAAATTTTTGCAAAATATGTTATCGCATTTTATGTAACTATGCACTTGTGGTGAAAAATCGACTATTCCCATAATTATTGTATAAAGTAATAAAAATATAGAAAGAAAAACAAGTAAATATGTTAAAATGAAAAGTATTATGTTTACTTTTTCATGCAAGTTCGAAATTCTTTGTTGTTTTCCCCTAAAAGTTTATTTATATTGAATATTTATAGAAACATAATAAATATAGAAAAATAGTCCAAGTGTTCACTCGATAATTAGCGATTACGAGTCCATGATATAAAAAAATAGTTACAAAGTAACAAATGATATAATTGTTGGATGTTTTAGTGGTGACACATTTGCTTGTGAAATACACCTTACAACCAAGCAAGAGTATTGATTTTTTGACTATAAACAACGTATAGGATTGAACATAACCACTTCTTTCCCAAGCATTCCGCCTATCTAACCACTTGCTAACTTTACATTGTCTGATAACTAACATGCAAAATCTTCATATGAATCAATTCATCCTTTTAGTTTTTGTCCAAATTTTATGTTGTCTTGATGCCATAAATCATTGTTTTGATATATTTGATGAGAAGGGTAATAAGAAACAAAGAAATCACACCACTTTGAAATTTGAAAGAAGCCATGGCTAGACCAGATGAACCATGCTTGACAAAATATAGAAGAAGACAGCTAGCTATCTCGTGTATGTTAAACACAGAGGTCGGATCTGTTCTTGCGGTGATTCGTCGCGCCCCGGATATTAATTCACAATTCTATCCTTATGCAGATGATTATTGTGATCCCAACATATTACAATCGTTGAAATCATTGAGGGCAGTCATTTTTAATCCACAACAAGAATGGAGAACTATTGATCCATCAATGTATATTACTCCCTTTCTTGATGTTATTCAGAGTGATGATGTTCCAGCTGCTGCAACGGGAGTGGCTCTCGCAGCTTTCCAGAAAATCATGAAGTTTAATGTGTTTGATGATAAGAGCCCTGGAGCTCGAGAAATTATTAATTTATCTGTGTCTGCGATCACCGGTTGTCGATTAGAAAAAACTGATCATATTTCTGAGGATGCTGTGATGATGAAGATATTAATGTCGTTGGCAGCTATTATGAGACACAAAGCTTCTTATTTGCTCACTGATGAGTCTGTATGCACTCTTGTCAATGTATGTTTTCAAGTTGTTCAGCAATCAGCGGGTCGAGGTGATTTGCTTCAACGTACTGGGAGGTTTATAATGCATGACATGATACAAATGATATATTCTCGGCTTCCGGAGATTGAGGTTCATGAGTGGGAGAATGAAGAGTCTGATACAGAGGAATGTGACTCAGATTCGCGGTTTGGAATCCGATCAGCAGTGGATATATTTCATTTCTTGTGCTCTTTGTTGAATGTGGTTGAAGTTGTTAATGTAGAAGGGTTGATATCTCAAACATCTGATGACAATGTCCAGCTTTTTGCACTTGTTTTAATTAGTTCTGCAATTGAATTGAGTGGTGACAGTATAGGTAAGCATCCAAAGCTTTTGAGGATGGTCCAAGATGACCTTTTTCATCACTTAATCCATTATGGGACATGTTCGAGTCCTCTCATTCTTTCGATGATTTGTAGCACTGTCTTGAACATTTATCATTTCCTCCGGAGGTTAGTAGTTTTTCGAGTTACACTACTACAGATTTCAGCTTGCATAGCACTCGTTTTTTACCTTAAACAGCACTTGTAGTTATGCTGTTATGAGTGTAATAAAATATCGTATGAAAATTTGTTTTTATTTTCCGCAGATCTGTCCGTCTCCAACTGGAATCATTCTTCTCTTTTGTGTTGTTGAAAGTAGCAAGTTTAAGTACAACCCAATTGCAAGAAGTTGCTCTAGAGGGGATTACGAATTTTTGCAGACAGCCAAAATTCATAATAGAAGTTTATGTGAATTATGATTGTGATCCTACTTTACATAGTGTTTTTGAGGAGATGGGGAAAATTTTATGCAAGAATGCATTTCCAGGAGGCGGAGCTCTCACAAGTTTACAAGTTCAAGCCTTCGAGGGCCTCGTTTCTATAATTCACAACATTGCTGATAACATTGACAAAGACGATGATACAAGCACTTCTGAACCTTACCCTGTAGAGATTACTGAGTACAGACCATATTGGGAAGAGAAATCGCTTGATGATTTTGACTTCGAGACTTGGGTGGATTGGGTAAGAGTAAAAATGGTTCAGAAGAGAAAACTATTAATTGCAGGAAATCATTATAATAGGGATCAAAAGAAAGGACTGGACTATTTGAAATTTTCCAAACTGATATCAGATCCGCCAGATCCGAAAGCTTATGCTATGTTCTTCAGATATGCACCCAAGCTAGATAAAACTACCATTGGTGAATATCTTGGAGATCCTGAACCTTTCCACCTTGAAGTATTGAGAGAATTCACAAACACCTTTGAGTTTAACGGGATGGTTCTTGACTCGGCTTTAAGGACCTACTTGGAGAGCTTCAGGCTACCGGGAGAATCTCAAAAGATTTCGAGGATACTTGAGGCATTCTCGGAGAGATTCTTTGATCAACAAGCTTCCGAGACTTTTGTTAGCAAAGATGCAGTGATGGTTCTTTGTTATTCGGTCATTATGTTGAACACTGATCAGCACAATCCACAGGTGAAGAAAAAGATGACAGAAGAGGAGTTCCTAAAAAATAATAGGGGAATAAATGATGGGGAGGATCTCCCAAGAGAATACCTTTCTGAGCTGTTCCGATCTATTGCTACCTGCGCTATCAAACTTAAGGACGAGTCTAATGCTGCACCAGTGGAAATGAATCCTAACAGATGGATCCAGCTTATTAACCGATCAAAGATAATTAAACCGTTTTCCCTTTGTAACTTTGAGCGTAGGTTGGGAAGGGATATGTTTGCATCCATAGCTGGCCCTTCTGTTGCCACACTATCCGCAATATTTGAACAAAGCGATGATGAGGAAATACTTCACGAGTGTATTGAAGCATCATTTTCAGTTGCAAGAATTGCTCAGTATGGACTAGAAGATACTCTTGATGAAATTATTTGTTCATTCTGCAAATTCACCACATTACTAAATCCATATGCATCTCCAGAAGAAACATTGTACGCCTTTAGCCATGACATGAAGCCAAGAATGGCCACACTTTCTGTGTTCACAATTGTCAACACTTTCAAGAGTTCCATTAGAGGCGGTTGGAAAACCATTATCGAATGCTTGTTGAAACTCAAAAGGCTTAAACTACTTCCTCAATCTCTTATCGAATTTGATCCCACTTCGGAGGAATCAGCTACACATGGCGAGGACAACGAAGATGGTGGAGGATTTGCACCTCATGATTCGAAATTTCCTAAACAACGACGCAGTTCTGGCATAATTGGCAGGTTTTCAAATTTTCTATCAATGGACAATGTCGAAGATTCCTTAAGCCTTGGAATGACTGAGTTTGAACAGAACTTTAAGATCATACAACAATGTCACATAGGAAGCATATTCAGTGGCAGTTCAGGTTTATCTGATGAGACAATCTTAAATCTCGGACGCTCTCTTATATCTGCTGCAGCCGGAAAAGGGCAAAAATTCAGCACCGCGATCGAGGAAGAAGAAACTGTTGCATTCTGTTGGGATTTGATCTATATACTTGCTTCATCCAACATTCATCGATTTGTGAATTTCTGGCCTCAATACCATGACTTTATTATCGATGCAGCACAATTTCCTATGTTTTCACCCATTCCATTTGCTGAAAAGGCAATTATGGCCCTCATGAAGATTTGTGTTAGACATCTTTCTTTAGACCAACCTGACAAAATAACAGAAGAACTCATCTTCAAATCAATAAACCTCATGTGGAAGCTAGATAAAGAAATTCTTGATTCGTGTTGCGAGTTTCTTATGCAATCGATTAGCAAGATTTTGACAGACTATCCCTCAAAGCTACAGACACATTTAGGATGGAAGACTATAATGCATTTATTATCAGTCACGGGGCGTGCCCCGGAGAATTATGATCAGGGAGTTAATAGCCTCATTAGCCTTATGAGTGAAGGAACTCACATTATGAAGACCAACTACGCCTACTGTATAGATTGCGCGTTTGGATTTGTTGCGTTGAAGAATAGTCCTCTCGATAAGAATTTGAAGTTAATGGATTTAATGGCTGAATCAGTGAATTTATTGGTTCAGTGGTGTAAAGCTGCATATTCTGATCCAGGAAGCTCTGTAAGCATGTCAAGCAACGCTAGTAATTCGTCTCAAGACGAGCAATTCAAAGCTATCAATTATGCTAACTTCACGATGAACTTATTCATCAAGCTAGGTGAAGCACTGAGGAAGACTAGCTTAGCTAGAAGAGAGGAAATAAGAAACCATGCAATCACATCCCTTCACAAAAGCTTTACATTAGCAGAGGAACTTTGTTTCACACCTTCAAATTGTATAAACTGTTTTAATCTGGTGATATTCGCTATGGTGGATGATTTGCATGAGAAGATGCTAGAGTACTCGAGAAGAGAAAACGCGGAGAGGGAGACGCGGAGCATGGAAGGGACGTTGAAGTTGGCGATGGAGGCGCTAACCGAGGTGTACTTGCAGTTTCTGAGGCCTATTGCAGAAAGTCCAAACTATAGGCAGTTTTGGTTGGGAATATTGAGGAGAATGGATACATGCATGAAGGCAGATTTGGGGGAGTATGGTGAGTCAAAAATGAAAACAGTAATCCCAGAGTTGCTCAAGAAGATCATCTTGACAATGAAGGAAAAGGAGATTTTGGTTCCAAGAGAAGGTGATGATTTGTGGGAAATTACCTACATTCAGATTCAATGGATTGCTCCATCAGTCAAGGAAGAATTATTCCCAGATGTATAATAATGACTACTAAGTTGTTTTAATATGTTACTATTACTTATTAGGATGTTCATAATGTTCTTATTTGATATTCTTTTAAGAAACTTAGATAAGAGTAATGTTGTTAGCGGTTCAGTCCGGTCTGTTCGGGTATTCGTTCTCTTGGGAACCGGACGGATAGGTTACCGGTTCTACCCGGTCCGGACCGATAACCATATCGGTAAATTTTTTGGACCGTTACTTATCCGATAACTTATCGGATGGATATCGGGATGAACCGGTTTCGAGTATATCTGACACAAAAATAAATTCAATAGAAAAAACCTTTAAAAAAAATTAAAATCGATAATATAAAATCTAAAAGTTAATATACGATTTGTTATCCGATACTCTATCGGGTACTTTACCGGGTAACTTATGGATACCGGCCAATTTTTTTACCCGTTTGCGGATTGTTATCTTTCCGGGTGGATAAACGGACATGGAATTTCGGACCAGGTATCGGGTGGATGTCGGTTTTCCCGACCAATAACAATCATAGATAAGAGATTTACTTTTCTATATATTGTTCCATTCGATCTTTTAGGTCCCGCCTTCACCCCGACGATTATCTTCCTATATCAAAGAAAGGTCTAATTAAGATATTTATTTGTTTTTAGTCAAATCAATTAAGTAAGTGAAAATTCGAAAAAAGATAAATTTGGAAACTCTATAAACAAAAGCCTACACGCGTAAGCTGTTTTTATACTACCTAGGATATTATGGAAGAAGAAAATAAAAAAGGAAACCAAGTATCACAAAATATCGGCCCCAAAGGCCATAAGGTAACTTAGTCACAATCACATACAAATCCGCCATTAAAATTGCATAATTGAAACCAAACCTCATAATTTATTACGCTTCCCACTCTAATTTAAAGAAAACCTAGAATGATTAAAAATCACAACATCCAACACCGACAAAATTGTCTGAAGAAGCATATGAAGTGTATGTAAATGTACATTTTCAGAATTAAATGGCTGTTTTCAAGATTATTTATATGTTTTTATTTTTAGTTGAACATGTTTATGTTTTGAATGATATTTTTATTATAATCACATATAATTTGCAAATAAAATCAATTTAAACGGGATGGTTTATGCAAAGATAAGGCGAAGAGTAAAAGTGTCAACTCAATCGTTTATAATTTAGAATGACAATATTCAAGTTTTAGTTATATTATTTCACCTAGTGATAGGGACGAAACCGTCGGGGGTAGTTTTCTACAATTGGTATATTACCATATAAATTATGCGGAAATTACGAAGACTAAAGCTACAGTAGTTGGCATAATTTACTAGTTTTCACAAGGTAGAGTAGGGATGGAACACTTTGGACAATAACTTTTTGTATTATCTTCTTCTTTTATCATTTTGTCTTCTCATTTTTCAATTGTGCCCCCTACTTAATTATTCTAAATTTTGTCCCCTCTAAATTTCGTGAAAAGATTGAATACATCAATACTTCCATGCATCAGGTTCATCAAGGGGGTCTGGACATGATATCTCATAAATTAAGGGCCACGCTATAATTATTTATATATTTGTGGGTCAATTTGCAAATCACATATATATTTACTACTTTTATTTTGGGTTCAAGTTATTGGATAGAAGCTTGTGGTACTGTACCATTGTTATAGTACAATTTGGATACAAGTTATGTTGATATTGTGTTTTGTACCAATGATGAAGTTTCAGGTGGGTACAGTACCCACCTGAAGGCTTTAAGTGGGTACATCGATGAACGTTCATCAAAAATACCTTGATGCACCGAAACCAGGCTGCTAAATTTGATCCTGGTTTCGTCCTTGCATAGTAAGGAAAAATAGTATCCAAACGTGCATTATAATAGTTTCGTCTATATTCACTTACATTCTCCCAACCTAAGTTAACTTTAAATATTTACCTCATCTAGATTCACTCCAATATAATAAGGTGCACACCCACATCTAATATCGGTGTCCTCCCGGGTTATTATATAAGATCTTGGGTTACTCCCTCTATTGCCAATTAGTTTTAGAGTGGAACCCCACAAACTCATAACATGGTATCATGAGACAGACCCGCCTTAATGAGGCACGTGTAAACCCGTCGATGTTGTTTCATTAATTAATAGCAGCGAGGAAAATTTCGCTGACGATTGGTTACACGTGAGGAGGAGTGTTAATGTGCACACCCACATCTGATATCGGTGTCCTCCCAAATTAATATACAAGATCTTAGACTATTGTCAATTGATTTTAGAGTAAAACCCACATACTTTTAACACGCACCATAAAGAATCTAAATACCAAAGATAAAGAGCCTCATGATTTACTTGTGAAGAAGAATGAAAAAATTGTGAAAAGGTTCGCTGCTTTCAATTCATAGCACCACATGAAAATGCAAGCAATTAAATACCAACATCAACTATATTAATGATATTGAGCATCAAGATCCCGTTAAACTACCTACATTTATTTGATTTTCAACAGCTACCTATTGAGCTAGATTGACCAAAAGATAATGGTCTTAGCTTATGAGTTATGAGTGCAACTTTCTTCATTGCAGTTTAAGAGGTAACTTTGACTTCTTCCTTCGAATTTTGATTGAACTAATAGATTTTCTTATCACTTAAAAAGTTGATCATGACTTTAACCTAATCTTATTCAAATTAACTTTTCAATGTTCATTTCAAGTTTGACATATAAGTAATAATGAAACTTTATTTGTATTCATCCACTTGAGATTAAAAAAAAGGTTGGTTGAACTTGGGTAAAATAGCACCCATTAATGATATAAATTAACTTAGAGCATACATTTAGAATTTTTAGCAGAATAGTATAAAAGGGGATGAAATGACTAATTTACCCCCTTATAAACTAGAGATATTTTAAAGATTTTTTTCCCAGAATTTTGTTTTCTATTTTTTCATTTCTTCTTTTTTCGATTTTTTCTGTTTTCTTTTTCGATTTTTTTTCTACTTTTTATCGATTTTAGGTTTCGATTTTTTTTAATTTGTTTTTTCATAGTAAAAAGTTTTTATTTTGGTAGTTGTTTCGCAAAAAAGTCCGAGTTTGATAATTGTTTTGGCAAAAAGATTCGATTATGGTAGTTATTTTATCTAAAAGTTTCAGTTTTGTTAGTTGTCTTGGCTAAAAGTTTCAATTTTGGCAAAAAAAAATCGATCTTGATAGGAAAAAAGTTTGATTTTGCCAAACCTTTTTGTTAAAACCGAAACTTTTAGCTAAAACAACTATTAAAATCAAACCTTTTTTATTATGAAAAGAAATCGAAAAAAAGGAAAAGAAAAAGCGAAAAGAAAAGAAAATATTAAAAATTGAAATAAAAAAATGTAAAATATATCAAAAAAAATCTGTAAAAAAATCTAAAAGAAATCGATTTTTTTAAAAAAAAAATTGATAACAAATCTTTAAAAAATTCTCTAAGTTTATAGGGGAGGGTAAATTAGTAATTTTAATCCCCTATTTATGCTATTCTACTAAAAATTCTAAATGTGCGCTCTAAGTTAATTTGCACTATTGATGGGTGCTATTTAACCCAATTTCTCATTGATCATGAATTGTTTGAATTTTGATATATAAATTAAATTAGAATATCAAGTTATTATGACTTAATATAAATATCTTAATTTTTTTTATTACTAAGTTCGGCCCTTAGTTTGTTATTGAAAGGACTCGAACACGACTCATAGTCATCCCTAAGCTTATCGGCATATGCTGGAAATATAGACAAAAACGACAAGACGATTTGTCATATCTTGTGGTTTTTGCCTAACATAAGACAAAAAAGCGAGGTCGTGTATACTTCGTGTCGTAATAGTCTTATTCGTCATATTATTTAATTTTGTCGTATGAGTTAAGACCCGAATAAGAATGAGAACGAGCCATAACACTTAGTTAACCAAAAACAAAGTATTGTATCGATAAAGATTGATTACTTTGTTATAAAAATAATACTAAAACATAGATTTCAAGTTTATCTGTGATGTCTATAAAAACTTGACTTTACGTGAGATGTAGTTGAATAAAATGAAGGAACCATAAGTATGGAACGAGCAAGACGACCGCTTAATAATCAACACAATCCAACCTCCAAGCATCATGTATACATTATTTATAACGAAACATATGCATGTGACAGTTAGTTGTTGACAAGTGAGAATTGTTTGAATATTACATGTGGTTGTCTTAAATGAAAGATTGAAGTAATTGCATGCATGAGCCTATTTATTCTGAAGATCAAGAGTTGTATGTTATTATACATGCACTTTGAGAACTTAATCTAATAGTGAATGAAAAGAAATGGAGAGGTCCTCAAAGCTTTTGATGATGATTCTTTTTGTGCTTCTTGTGGGGTTGGGAGCCGAGGGTCGAGAAATCAAGAAAAAACATGGGCAATTCAAGAATGTTGAGGGTAGTGTTCTGAAGCCTGATTGCTTGGGCAAAGGTGGTGGAGGGGTTGTTGGTAAAGGATTTGGCGGAGGTGGTGGAATTGGAAAGGGCATTGGGAAGGGATTTGGAGGTGGAATTGGCAAAGGTTATGGTGGTGGCGTAGGCAAAGGAGGTAGCATTGGGAAAGGCGTTGGTGGAGGTTTCGGAGGTGGCATTGGAAAAGGTATTAGTGGTGGCATTGGGAAAGGTGTTGGTGGTGGTTCAGGAGGTGGCATTGGGAAAGGTGGTGGGGGTTTCGGAGGTGGCATTGGTAAAGGTGGGGGTTTCGGAGGTGGCATTGGAAAAGGTGGTGGGGGTTTCGGGGTTGGCATTGGTAAAGGTGGTGGGGGTTTCGGAGTTGGCATTGGTAAAGGTATTGGTGGTGGCATTGGGAAAGGTGGGGGTTTCGGAGGTGGCATTGGTAAAGGTGGTGGGGGTTTCGGAGGTGGGATCGGAAAAGGTATTGGTGGTGGCATTGAGAAAGGCAAAGAAATCGGCTTTGGAGGTGACACTGGGAAAGGTATTGGTGGTGGCTTTGGAAGTGGCATAAGGAAAGGATTCGGAGGTGGAATTGGTGGTGACATTGGGAAAGGATTTGGAGGTGGCATTGGAGGTGGAATTTGGAAAGGCATTGGTGGCGGTATGGGAAGTTTTGGTGGTGGCATCTGGAAGGGTAAAGGTGGTAGCGTCGGTATTGGCATCGGCAAAGGTATCACTGGTGGGTTTGGAGAAGGAGGTGGTAGCGAATTTGGCATTGGCAAAGGTATTGGTGAAGGGGATGGTTATTTTGGAAAAGGTTTAAGAGGAACTGGAGTGTAGGGATGGTTGTGGTTATAGGTCATCATGGAGTTACTCCCAAATTAATTATAGATGAGCATTACAAAAATTGCATTCTATACTTGATATAGTGGCTATTTCGGTAACTTGTTTTATGAAATAACTTGAAGTTTCAAACATATATCTACATTTATTCTTTTTTATTCAATAACTTAGGAAAAAATTGTTTATTTTCAATTTCCATATACATTCTGACCAATATAGATAAGTTTATTGAATTTGATTCTCATTAGATTGGTCCTTTTAAAGGGCCGGGTAACTCGTAACCCGCTCGTCACTCGACTTGCTCGGAAAACTCGGGTCCGTTACCCGCTCGTATCCTTATCGAGCGATACTCGAGTAATTTTCTTTACTCGATACCCGAATCGAAAACCCGGGTCCGCTCGATTACCCGCTCGTTTATTTTTTATATTGTATATTTATATGTAATATATGTTATACTTTAATCATATTGAACTTTAAATGACCAATATAAAATTAGTATTGAAAAGAATTTTCAGATTTGCATTTCAACAATGAAATATTGTTGAAGAGATCCCAAAAAATAAAAAATTTAAATAGAAATTTGGGGATAACCTGGAACCTGCTCGTCACCCGGCTCAAAAAACCCGGCTCGGTACCTGCTCGTGTCCGTATCGAGCGATACGAGGGTAATACATTTGCTACCCGGCTCGTTAGAACCGGGTAATTACCCGACTCGGTAAAATAAAACCCGGCTGGGTAACCCGTTACTCGCTCGAACCCGGCTCGTTAACAACACTACATTACATACAACTGAGAGGGAATATACAATGAGAAAGAATTGAGAATGAGCTTTGAGCAGATGTGATCTTTGATGAGAATGAAATTACTGTTGATACTACACAAGGAGTATAAGCTTAGCAAACTATGGATGTTTTTTATTCAATTGAGTGGTTTTTTTTTTTGTGTGTGTCTGTCAAACCAGGTTAAAGGATGTTTGTTTTATTTCTAAGTCGGTTTATCCGATTTTAGTTTTATCTTGACTAAAGATGGTGAGATCAATAAATTTACATGTGATGGTTGAATGACAAATGAGAGTAGTGGAATTCAAAGAAGCTTGAATTGATTATTCCCGCTCGACAAAGGTGTTAGATAGTTTGTCGGTCTAGCTGCTTTGATAAATCTTAAAAATAGAAGTTTGAAGTCTAAAAACCGATTGTAAGTGATTGAATGTTGAAACTGAATTATAGGTGAATCTGAATTACCATATTAAGTAATAAGATGGTGAAAGACAAAATTATTTGTAGTGAACTCAAACACGTATCTATATTGGACTAATGACACATTTGATCATACATGTTTCACACCATTCATCGTTTGATCACATATGTTTCGAAATGTCCCATTTCATCATGCATGTTTAAAAAAATGACCCATCAGATCACTCCGTCCATTATGATGTTAATTCAGCCGTTAACGGTATCACGTGAGGCAAAATAGTCATTTCACGTCAATTTCCCAAGATTTAAATTGGACTAATGGCTCATTCGGTCATACATGTTTCAGACCATTCTCCATTTGGTCCTACATGTTTCAGAATGACTAATTTGGTCATACATGTTTCAAAAATTGACTCATTTGATCATACATGTTTCAAAAAGTACTAATTCGTAAACAATATATATGTATATTATAAACATCCAAATCTTTGTGTAATTTTGAATTAGGTGGGAATGATGGTGGTGGTTAAGTGTGGAGGGTCAACTAGAGAAACAAGGTCGCGGTCCAAGTTAATTAATGATAGTGGTTGAGTGGGGTAAGGATGAAGATCGTGGTTGAGTGAATGAGGTAGGGATGACGATGGTGGTTAAGACATGAGGAATCAATCAGAGGAACAAATCACATCTAGATTCGATTTACCATAAGCACAAATTATTTACACACACTGGTATATTTTGAAACATGTATGATTATATGAGTTGATTTTTGAAACATGAATGATCAAATGAGTCATTCTGAAACATGTATATTTATGATCAAATGCAGAATGGTCCGAAACATGTATGACCGAATTAGCCATTAGTCAAATTTAAATTCCAGAAACTGATGTGAAATGACTATTTTACATCTCACGTAATACCGTTAACGGGTGAATTAACAATATAATGGACAGAGTGTGAGCGGATAGAACACTTTTGTAAACATGTATGATCAAACGGAACATTTCGAAATGCATATAATTAAGCAGTAAATAATTTTAAATATATATGAACAAACGTGTCACTAATCCTTCCACGCTCAGTAACTCACATTTCAGATAACATGCATTTTCAGCTCGAAGGCCATGCCGACAAAATTAATGGGCTGACTGAAGAAATAGGATTAATGCCTAATGGTATGAATTTTGGTCTCTGATCCTCGTGGTGAGCTACTCACGTGCAGGTGAGGACCTACTCATAACATCCACCACCACCTAACGGAAACAAATAGGCTTACTTATAGTTAGTTACGTACTACTAGTATAATGTTTGTATGATGTGGCACAACTTCCATTTAATGAATAAATTTGTACTTAAAATAAACGATAGCTTGTCAATAGTTCAATAGTTTAATACTCCCTCCGTTCCTATTTACTTGATCATTTGGAAGTTTTTTACTTTTTCAAAATACTTGATCGTTTGTATTCCCAATGCAACTTTAAGCTTATTTTCTTCTTTTTACCCTTCAATAAAGTAATAGTACTTCAACATATTTTTTACTTTTTGAGAATATATTAGTAAACTCTTCTCATTCCTTAATAAAGTGTTTTTTCTCCAAATGATCAAGTAAATAGGAACAGAGGGAGTAATATTTAATCCAAATTTTTAACGAGAAGGGTTTTGAGTATCTCTACTCTAATTGTTAGATAAAAAATTTGTATTCATATTTGTAATATCATTATATTCTCATCATCCCTAATTTACAAAAAATAAAAAGTATCCTATCTTAATATTTACTCCATTTCTTTGTATTATTGATAGTACTACTTAAAAGATAAAAAAATTAGGGGTAATCTAAAAATATATAAATAGTTTAGGAGGTAATATAGAAAAGAAGCCTTTTAACCTTCTTGACTTCCCGAACTTGCGTCAAGATTTTGAATGAAAGATGAAAGTTTTTTTAGTTTTTTAACTTCTTCCCCCCAATGCAAGTTATACATTGACTCGACAATAGGCTTGATTTCCGATTTAATAGCAAAAAATTTAAGAGGAAATAACGTTTCCATGTATTTTATATCTTCCACCCTTAGATTAGATTTCCCACATAAAATTTCTTCTAGAGCAAACCGTCGAAATAAGTACGTATATTTATAAATTGTTTCTAGTATATTATCTATATTTTAAAATGTTTTTTGTCAATCATTTATGATTTAAAATATTTCAGTCTATCATCAATTTTGACAATTTGTCTTTAATAATACCATCTGAATATGACACATAACTTGTTATTAAGATTATTTCAATCATGTCATCTAAATTATTTTGGGGTAAAAAATTAATAAAAGAAATTGAAATGACTCATCCCAATTTCGAATTTCAAATAATTCACCCTAACACGCAGTTAAAAAAAAAATTTAACATGTAAAACCAAGTAATGTATATTTTGAAATATAATTAATTGACTAATATTTAAAAATTTATAAATAGTCATCATAATTAGTGTACGCGTTCCTTGCTATATACGGCTGCATGTCAACTCCATTGTGCCGCGGCGTCTCCACCAACTGTTCTATAATCTATACCTACTTTGTTTAATTAAGTTAATAGTACTAAATTGATACAACTTTTTATTTTATTTTATTACTATTAGGCTATTTCATCAATAATTGGTGGCAATAATTTATTTGGGTTGTTAATTCTAACTTTAGCTTGAAAGGAGCTGAATGCTAATAACATACATTTGAAAAACATTTAAATATTAGCTAACACCAATAGTCTTATTATGCCTTTACTTGGAATTAGTGTATCAATTGCTCAAAAAAAAATTAACTAACGGTTTTAATTGGCCACCATCAGTATCAATTGTTCATTACAGCAAGTTCCACCTTATGCTGATCAATTATATGTATTGAGTTCGGTTCGAGTCACAACGTGAAGCGTATGTTTTGTAATTATTTTTAACATCGCTATCTATACTTAAACTTTTTTTACAAATGATTAATTTTAACCAATAACGCGTGTTATTTACATTCATTGATATATTCGAACTTGTATCTTGTACATGAATATTTATGTGAGAATGTGGTGGGCTTTGAGCTGTAGTTTAGTTGTCTCATTTACAGTTTTACACCCACCCAAAATCCCTAGAAAACCCTCACACCCCACCCCCACCCCCACCCCACCCCCACCCCACCCCACCCCCCATCCTCACCCTCTCTCCTAATCCACCCCTTTTTTCTGTCTTTCCCCCTCTTAAAATCACCCCTCCACCACTATAACCAAAAATATTAAAAACTCAAAACCAATTTCTCTTTGTCTTCTCCTCCACATTGATATTCACATTTTATTGTCCAAATACATTTAACCAAGCAACATAAAGCTACAAAACCAACCCAAATTTTGCCTCCTTTTTTGCTTCAGATGTCTCATGTGAGATGAAGAAGCAAAAATCTTGTACACATTGTTTCAGTTTCAACTTTTTGGTACTATTCTTGGTCTCATTCTTGAGCCTCACATGTTTTGCTGAGGTTAAACTTTCAGACTATAGTCCTCTGTCTGAATCAGAAGCACACTATATCAGACAAAGGCAGCTATTATACTACAGGGATGAATTTGGAGATAGGGGTGAAAAAGTCACAGTTGACCCATCACTTGTCTTTGAAAATCCAAGAATCAGGAATGCATACATAGCTTTACAAGCTTGGAAACAAGCCATTCTTTCAGATCCCCTTAATCTTACATCAAATTGGGTTGGATCCAATGTGTGCAACTACACTGGAGTCTTCTGTGCACCCGCAATCGACGACGCCAAGGTTAGGACAGTCGCTGGTATTGACCTTAACCATGGGGACATTGCTGGATACTTGCCTGAAGAACTTGGTTTACTTTCGGATCTTGGAATATTCCATATTAATTCCAATAGGTTTTGTGGGACTGTACCAAAGAAGTTCAAGAATTTGAAGACCTTGTTCGAATTGGACTTGAGTAACAACAGATTTGCAGGAAAGTTTCCTTATGTTGTCTTGAGGTTACCCAAATTGATTTTCTTGGATATAAGGTTCAATGAGTTTGAAGGGACTGTCCCAAAGGAGCTTTTTGATAAACCCTTGGATGCCATTTTCATTAACCACAACAGATTCCAATTCGAATTGCCGGACAATTTCGGAAACTCCCCTGTTTCGGTTATTGTTCTGGCGAACAACAAATTCCATGGTTGTCTTCCGGCTAGTATTGGAAACATGAGTAATCTTAACGAGGTTATTATGATGAATAACGGGTTGAGATCATGTGTGC
This sequence comes from Echium plantagineum, assembly GCA_003412495.2. NCBI lineage: Eukaryota > Viridiplantae > Streptophyta > Magnoliopsida > Boraginales > Boraginaceae > Echium > Echium plantagineum. Next base: position 14,959,371 of record CM016564.1, read on the forward strand.
CCGAAGAGTTAGGCTTGTTAAAGAACTTGACTGTTCTTGATGTTAGCTTCAACGAATTGATGGGTCCTTTGCCTGAGAGTATAGGAGGAATGGTGAGTTTGGAACAATTGAATGTGGCACATAATTTGTTGTCTGGAAAGATTCCTGAGAGCATTTGTGAACTACCAAGTTTGCAGAATTTTACATATTCTTATAATTTCTTTACTGGGGAGGCTCCTGTGTGTTTGAGGTTGCCTGATTTTGATGATAGGAGGAATTGTTTGGCGAATAGGCCGAAACAGAGGTCTAGTGCACAATGTAGGGCGTTATTGTCTAAGAGGGTTCATTGTAGTGCTTTCAAATGTACTCCTTTTAGGCCTTCACCGGGGCCGGGACCGGTCCCCGTTCCTTCGCCACCATTTGTTTCGCCTCCCGTTCCCATATTTTCGCCTCCACCATCACCAATTTACTCACCTCCATCTCCCCCGCCACCGGTTTATTCCCCGCCACCTCCTCCCCCACCAGTTTACTCCCCACCACCACCACCACCACCATCTCCACCTCCACCTTCCCCACCACCACCACCGCCTCCATCACCACCTCCACCATCGCCTCCTCCCCCACCACCTCCATCACCACCTCCACCATCGCCTCCTCCCCCACCACCTCCATCGCCTCCTCCCCCACCACCTCCACCACCCCCACCACCTCCAGCGTCTCCTCCCCCGCCACCACCATCACCACCTCCACCCTCACCGCCACCTCCACCAGTAACTCCCCCATATTGTGTACGCACGCCACCACCTCCACCTCCAAATTCGCCACCTCCGCCACCTATGTATTCTCCTCCACCCGTGGCTTACTATAATTCACCACCACAGCCAAATTCCCCACCTCCACCACCTCATTCGCCTCCTCCGCCACCCAGTTACGTGTACTCATCACCCCCTCCACCTCTTGTTTACTCTTCCCCACCTCCACCATCACATTCTCCTCCACCACCATCCCCAGTTCCTTGTATAGAGCCTCCTCCACCTCCTCCTCCTTGTATAGAACCACCACCACCACCACCTTCTCCTCCACCCCCTCCCCCGCCGTGTGAAGAACACCAACCTCCGCCACCCTCACCTCCCCCGCCATTCATATACAAACCACCACCATCACCATCACCTCCCCCACCATACATTTACAGTTCACCCCCTCCACCAATCCATCACCATTCCCCACCCTCTCCACCTCCAGCTCCAGTATACGAAGGCCCCTTGCCTCCAATAACTGGCGTGTCATATGCTTCTCCCCCTCCACCTCCCTTCTATTGATTCTTTAATAATTTTCCGTAACAAAATAAGATGTAAAACCAGCATAAGCTGTGTTCTGTCCTCAACGTTACTTCTCTAGCACGACATTGTTAATTTCCAATGTTCTCAGTCCCGGGATGATAATGGTGTGAGGAAGGGCTGTGTCATCAATAAACTGCGCCAGATTTCTCGTTGCCAGTACTGATACATCAAAATGCTCGATGAGGAGGTAGAACGTTGTCTCGGAAATATTTACTTGAATTGTTATGGATGGATAAATTGGGTTGTCAAAATAAAATGTTGGCAGATAGAAACCGGGATAGTTATCTTTTTTTGTCTTATTTATTTTAATGTATAGAGGAGATCATCATTATAATCAGAGCTAAAACCCTGTTTTACAGCCATCTTGCTGATGCTTGTTCTTGTTTCTGAGTTTTTATTGTTTTCATCTCATTTTTCTTACTCTTTTGGTTTCTTGAATCATAAACATTTCACATGTATTGATATATTTTCAGAATTCTGTTCATTTATTGCGATTCCTGCATAAATCCCTTATGCTTCTCTAGCACTTCTTTATGCTAATTTCGCCGCCTGACATGCATATAGTCAGTGCCTTTCGTGTGTGAAAACAGAGGGGGCTTCCTCTGTTTTCACAGCGAAACTTTGTATACTATATATCACAGATGCTGCATCAATGGCCGACGAAAGCGGGGCAATTCGAGTGACAACTAAGAAAGAAAATGACAGATTATGATGTTGATACATGGATGTAATTACACTTTTCTTGGCGACTTGGTTTGATTATTATGTTGATGTTGAAATATGGTTGTAAAAATACTTGTCTAATTGATTTAGTCCGCTTGTTGATTTGTTGTATGATGCAACGTGAGTAAGTATTGGGGAAATTGAAACATACATCTTTGATAGAATCATAGTAGTATGGAGTCAACTATCGAAACCTACGCAATAGTCGAGGTAATCATAGTAATATCCCTCAACTATTGCGTGAGCTCAATATCTCTAGACTATTGCGTCAGCTCAAATCTACTCTGCACACATTAAGCGAGTATCATAGTAGTATATGCGAGTTAGACTTCACTGTTTTTCTGAAAAACCAAATTGCGAAATGTCAAAACTGTTGATTTCAACCTTTAATTGAATCATAAACCATAGATTCCCATAAAATATGTGATCGTTTTGGTACAATCACCTTCAAAACTTTAAAATTTCAAACATGTTTACTTCAAATATACACTTTCTGGTTGGTGGGCTTGATGGCTATGAATTTGGAATATTTTTTTCCTATCAAATTCCTCTTAGTGGGGCACAACTTTCATAATCACATGATGTCTCGGCTTTTTCAATGGTTGTTTTAGACTACATTTCAACATGATTCATTATACTTGTATATTTTTAATATTTTAAACTAACGGTTTATATATAAGTTATTAATAAATTAATAATATAATTTCAATTAATTATCATTTTAACTTTTAATTTTATCTATTATTTTCTTTTTCTTAATTTATATACAAATAACATAAAATAATAACTCAAGAAACGAAAAGACATCAAAAGGCAACGTAAAAGCTACCCTGAAATTTATAATCTAAAGAAGATATGAGCAAAAACTAACATACTTTTTGTAACCAGTTCTTAGCAAAATGCCTATCAAATCCAAAGCATCACTGACTTGGTCACAGATACTATCAGCATCGACCATTTATACTGTCTCTTTATTTAGACTTTAGTACAAGTCTTGTTCATTACTTCAATTTATTTAATATAATGGAAAGGTTGCACTTATCATATACCTTTTAGGTTGGAATTCAGTTCATCACTCACCTTTCAAAATGTATCACTTTATCACTCACCTTACGAAATGTGATAGAATTATTACTTTCGTGACTGAGACCGTTAACTTTGTCACGTGGATGGCATATGCCTCATTTGAAGGGATTATTTAGTAGTTTTAGATTTTTAAACACATCAACTTTGCCCCATTCCGAAAGGTGAGTGATGAAATAGGACGTTTTGAAAGGTGGGTGATGAACTAAAACCTAAGCTGAAAAGTGCACGATGAGTACAACCTTTTGCCCTTTTTTTAATTGACGTTGTACAATTCTAAAGCAATATTTTAGTATTGTTTCCTGATTCTAAGTGCACGATGACTATATTCTTTTTTGTTAATCTAAGCATGATAACAATATCTTCACCATCATACACACATAGTAAATAGTAATTAGACAAGAATTTGAATTAGAAATTAGAAAAGAACTCGCTTGTTAACATTTTCAATGTTCTTATTGTCTATTTATGGTGGTGACATGAAGTTTAAAAGGTGACCAAGTGGGCGAGGTTGCTTTAGAAAGTTAATGTGGGGCGAGATGATAAAGACATGTATATATGTTGTAATTAGAGGATTTAACAAGTAAACGATATGTGTGGGATTTGAACTTGTAAGCTTTTTTGAGCTATGTAAGCTCCCGCTATGGTAGTTAACATAGCTTCAAAAAAGGCGTTATCTAAGAGCATATATTTAAATAGTGCTTAGTACTTAATAACTCTCCAAAAAAAGCGCTATCTAAGAGCATATATTTAAATAGCGCTTAGTACTTATTTAATAAATTTTTTTTTTCTTTACAATAATTACATAATAAATATTATATAGAGTTATAAGTAGATTTAATTAAGAATTAGAGTTTTAATTTTATCAACCACTTCATTAATATGAAGCTTGTTTTTTATTAAAAAGGCGGTTGTTGTTAGCTATTTAACACTACAATTATTTACCAATTTTGCAATACCCAAAGAACTTTTTAATGCAGGGACACATGGACATGATAAAAATTTCACAAGACACATAAAAAAGATCAACATAATTTAAAGAATCATCGGCCAAAATGCCTAAAACTATGAACTCCTTAAATTTTACAACAATATCCAAAAAGAAATATTCTCTCAAACATCTTTTAAAATTGATGTGTGTGAGATAAACTTAGAAGTTACATCAAGAATTATGGAACAATATTTTGTGTGAATGTGTGAATAAAACAAAGGATGGAACAAGTTCTTCTTAGTTGTCAATTTGCTCTACTAGCTAGCATTATGCTCTATAGATAGTGATAAGGGGGCAATGGTCCCAAATTAAACAATATGCCCACATGGAATATAGTTTGATAAAAAAAAACATAGACCATAAATATTTTAATTACATTATTTGTTATATATATCAAAATAGTAGCTTTTTGAGTATGAAATAATTATTGTACCCTCTATGTAGAAATGTAGATGTGAAACTTTCGTTGAAGACAAAATAATCATTGAAAATATTATTTTGATGTGTGTAGTGGATCCTTCAATAACTAACGTAGTTGACTAACTTCATTAATAAAGTTTTAAGTGGGAGATATAAGTATATCTTTGTTTGTGACTTAATGTGGAGTAATGGTCCATTATAAATCCGATGCGCATTAGAGTGACCCATTGGCTCTCGGAAAAAGAAGAGATCAAATGATTCATTACCAAATCACCATGAATTCAACTTCCACCAAACGATATATGATTCTATTCATATTTAGCTATTTCGTACTAGTGTTCTCTTGTCAATTCTTGTATGGCTCGGCTTGATATTTGTACATACCGCTGAGGGTTAGAGAGGTTTGGTTTGTCCTGGGCTCGAGCATGTATTATAAGTTTTAGTTAATAGTATTATTTTTTATTAAATAGGAATATATAATTATGTTATCGAAAAATCTTATTCAAATCCAATCAACCGTTGCCGGTTGGTTTCCTCGAGCGTGGATCACCATAAAAACGTAAGTGGAGTGGGACAATGAGACTAAGGGTCCGGTTCATACAATTTCATGATATAGAAATTAATTTTAATCAAAGGATAAAGCTCAAAGAATCCAAAATAAGAATATATTTTTTTTCCAAAATTATTAACATTTTAAGAAAATAAATAGCATAATATTTGGGGGGTGGATAGGTCATAGGGGGAAGAGGGGGGCGTTCGGGAATAGTTCAAAGTTTGTTAGATTAGTATACATATAGTATTTAATTAATTTTTTTAGAAAATAATAATCGGTTCGATTCAGTTCTGAACTGATGGGTTTTCCTTGTCGAACTGAAAAAACTTGAAAGTTGTTTTAGTTTAACATATCAATCAATTTGGTTTCAATCAATTTAATTTTTTCGATCGATTCCTATTTTCGTACACCCTCGTAGTTAGAACTTAGAACTAAGTGTCATTGTGTGTGGTTTCTTCCCGTGCCTCATTGTTTAAATGGCATGCCACAAGTGTCCTCGTCTTGGGCTCTTGGCCATCAAACGTCACTCATCAGTTTAAGTTTATGTTCAGGCCCCATTTGAATTAATAATTCTCTTTATTAGTTGGGCTGAGGATGCTTAGGTATTGACATAAGAATAAGTAATGAGGCCAATGAACCGGCCTGACGACCCCAGCCCCTTAAGATGCAAACTAGCCCGGGCCGTCTTGGCAATCTTTGGTGTTAATGACTCGAAAGGAAAACGGGCCTTTGGGTGTTAATGACTCGAACTGGTCCGGCCCACTAAGTGAATAGTAGGCCCCTATTCGTTCGAGGACCTATCTCGGGGGCCGCGATGTACCGCCTAACTCAAATGGTAGACGTTGTGCTGGTATAACGGTACATCTTGTGATTCGAGCGGTGTACCGTTATGTGCAAATTTTGCCTTTCTTTATAATTATAAAGAAACTTATTTTGTAAGTACAGTAAATGGATGTTTAAGAATAAATTAAAACATTAAAACAATTTATTTAATAAGCTATTCATAGTTTATACTAGTGCAGGTTACAAGTTTACATGGATAAATTTTAAATTCTAACTTCTAAGAATTCTCATAAACCGGTTGTTTCTCGCAAGCAGTTTTGCCATGAGTACGGATGGAGAATACAAGATACCCTTTACGGTGATTCTCTGATCTTTTGGTATCATATTCGGAAGTCAAAAAGTCGTTTGGCTTGATGTCGAATGTAACTTGAAATTCGTGCCACCCTTTTGAGAAGAATAATTTATTTGGACACACAAAAAAAACAAGTTATTTTACACCTTTCATTTGGACACAAAAAAATGAGTTTTTTTTTACTATACTATATAAATTAATTATTATAAAGATTGTAATTTTAATAATAACATATGTATAAATAATGAGATAAGTAAAAATATGGAGGATATAGGATACTAGGATAAAGTGATGTGGAAGGGAGAGAAAGTAAATAAAATCGTGAATAAAACTCTGCTCTGGAAAGTGAGTTCAAATGAGGATGTAAGTAGTTTTAAGCTGATGTGGCACTAAGAGCATTCGCAGCAGGTTACTTAATTTTTTATCCCTAAAATCAACTCTTTATACTACTTTATCAAATTTAAGAAGTACTATGTTTTCACTTTTACATAAATTCAGATTCCTTATTTATTACTTACAACACCTAATATGAAGAATAAAAGTAATTTGGGGAAGGTGTAGATATAAGACACTCCCTATAATATTTTGGGAAATTTTTAGAGATAGAAAATCTACTATTTGGTTCCTTTTTGCTTTTTTCACATTTTCCTATTCTAAATATGAAATAAAAAATATTTTATGACATCTGTTGCGAATAGTGTAAATGGGTTTAACTAAACTTCTATTGTGGATGGACTAAAAGACAAATAAATAAATGTACCTCTATTATATTAAAAGGAGTAAAATATAATTTAGAACTCTTTTTCCTTCTTTGTTTGATTATTTTAGAACTATTGAGTAGGACTTATGAGTGAAGCAAGGTACCAAGTTGCAATCTTCCTGAAACCTGGTTGAAAAGGTAAATTAACTATGATTAGCAAAGTTGACCAACGACTGCACCGGAATTATTGAAAATTATTGTCCAAGGTCTTATTATGCCTTTAAGGTCTCACATAAAAACTTTGCTTACGAATGGTAAAAGAGAATACATGTAAGATTTATTTAAGTATTGTATGTGTCACCTCCATGGGCCATGTGACCAACCAAAACTTGTCTTTGATCATTCCAGGCCAATTCCATAATCACCAATTTGATTATTATCAATTCATCATCATACATATTGGAGGAAATATATACTGAATCGATTTACTTATCATCCTAACATATATTTTTTGTTAAAAGTATTGTACTTATTATTTTACCATAAACAATATACTTTTATATTTTCAATAAATTTTTTATGTACCTTTTCTTATGAAATTATCAATCACCTAATGATATAGCTTCAAATAATTGTCAATATACATTTTCAGTGTGATTTTGATATGATCATTCTTGGAGGCATTCTATTTTTACACATAGAAATCGTTGTACTAATCGTTCTAGTAAAATGTATGGAAGGATTCGAGGATCTTTGGTATGGATCATTCTTTGAGGCATTCTATTTTTGGATGCTAAAAGTCTCCTCCCATTCCGCTGCCAGATTCCCAAGAAAAAAGGTATACACACTTTCTAGTATTTTAATTACTTATGTTTTTACACATATCATAGAAATCCTGAATTTACATATATGAATATTATGAATATTTTGATATATAAAACCCAACAACTTTGGAATATCTAGTGGCTTCGAAAATATTATATACATTTTTTTTTATAAATTTGTTATTAAATAAAAGGATATTAACAGAGTCCATATGACACATTCAACATGTGAAATTGTCGTACATTCTTATTGTATACATGTGTAATTACCTAATTGACACTCTTTATGGCATAGTGTGATGATTTCACCCATTTGGCTCGATTTTAATCAATATAGGTTTAAATCTAAACGTGGGGAGTCATAATTCATTTATACTCCCACCAATACTTTCATAGGGTAAACGGATAAAATCTTGTGCACTGAAAATAACTATCGGGGAGATAGTTTTCACAAAATAAATTAAAGCTACACTTTTTCATATCTTTACGTCATTGTTTTATCATACTCTTCATGGGTGTCATCTAATCAATGAGTTTTATTTTCATTTCTCAATTATAAACTCATGGGTCGTTTGATGAGACCAAGGAGATGGTTAGGGACGCTTGGAATAAACTTCAAAAATCAGATATTGGAGAACAAATGATGGAAAACATTCGAAACACAAGGTTGAGTTTCTTGAAGTGAAAACGTGAAGAGTTGGGGAGTGTTCAAAAAGCTATTCAGGCTAAAGAACAACAGTTTGATGCACTCCAGCAAGGGGTTATCACACTTAACTCTAAGGGTCAGTCGTGTGTCCTAGCTAAGGACATTGATAGGTTACGGGAGGCTGATGAGCTTTATTGGTGCCAAAGACCTCGTAATCTTTGGAGGGTTAAAGGTGATAAAAATATAGCTTATTTCCATGCCTTTTCCTCGCATAAAGGAAAGGTTAATCATGTGACTAAGTTAAAAGATGAGGAGGGGGTTTGGCGTATGGGTGGGGATGACATTAAAACCTTGGCTATTGACTTTTATACTAAGCTATTTTCTTATTAATGGGTTGATGTGTCTATGCTCTAAAGTTTGGTGGTTCATAATTCTCTAAGTACTATGGATAAGGAGTGGCTGGGCATGCAGTTTATGGAAGAGGAGATCAAGGACAGTCTATTCTCTATGGTGGGGTCTAAGTCTCCAGGCCGGATGATATGTCATCGGTATTTTTTAGGTATTATTGGGAAATGGTGGGGGTTGATGCGCTCAAGCTGGGGCTGGAAGCTCTTAACAGGGGGAATTTCTGTTCTAAATTGAATTTTACCTTCATTACATTGGTTCCTAAGGTGGTGAAGCATATATCCAGTTTCGTCCGATAGCTTTATGTAACACTTCCGTCAAAATTGTTGCAAAAGCTCTGACTAACAGACTGAAGAAAGTTCTCCCATCTATTATATCCGAGTCTGAGAGTGCTTTTATCCATAAGCCTATGAGCTCCACCATACTATTAAAAACAAAAAGAGTGGGCAAGAGGGGTTTATGTCTATTAAGTCTCTTGAATAATCTTTGTTGACCTTTATATATGAGAGATATTTTTCAAATTATTTTTGACAAAAAGACGATATGTGATTCAACGTTTTTATTTATGTTTTGTCAAAAGAAATGTTTTGAAAATCTTAATGTTGATAAAACTGCTGTTTGAACTCATATTATTAAAGAGGATGAAAATAACTTTCCAACGCTTTTATTTTATTTATTATTTTCTATAAATTAGCGATGAGGTGAGTATCAAACCCAGGACCTTTGGGTCACTGGCAGGAGCCTTTTCCACTAGGCTATTCGATTAACTCCTTTCCAACGCATTTTTAATTGTCAAAATCGGAGTTTCAATAAAGAGGGCAATGAAGCCTTACGCAAACTCTTAAAAATTACATTTTGGCCCAATTTTAGCATTTATTTACGTAAAACCACAAATACACACTTTCAGGGACCATTTGCGCATCGATCCCACTTTTAGGGACCAAACTGCAACGGTCACCTACTTAGTGAGACTATTTCAGCAATTATTTCTAGACGTAAGTGCCTACTTACTGATTTCGACTTCTTAGCTTCTAGGATACATGTCTAGATATATTATCCTATAAATTCCTGGTTTCTTGTGTTCAAGCATGTCATCCACCACAGGAGAGAAGGTCAGAGGCGAGAGCAGATAGGACAAACGGCAGAAAAGAAGAGGGTAAAATAGGATATGCATTAGCCTAAAACGGTATAACCAATCGAAAAGAATATTAGATTAGTATATTTCTTTGTACCTTTTCTGAAGGATAAGTTAGAAATTTGAAACACTAATATATACATTCTAAACATTAATATGCACTGTAGATGAAATGGCATCTCCATGCCACATTTCCTATAGACGGCACGCGAAATCTTTGAGGCCTTGAGGGTAAACCACTCGAAACATTATTTGATGAACCTTGTACGCATGATAAACATAAAGCCTACAAATATTATCATCAATGTTCCTTATTATGCCCCTCATTTCATAATATATCATATATATTTGATCATTCACATAAAGTCATCAATCGGCGCAAATAAGTAAAGGAAAAGAAAACCTCCTCCCAAGGCTCCAACATAATAATTTGAAAAGCCATCTCTCTCCATTCTCCTTTTTCCTCTCTCTCTTACTCTTTTTTTCCCTTTTTGGTTGATTAGATATTTCTATCAATAATATATATAACGAAGATCGAAATTTATTCAGTGCACACTTAACAAGCCGTGATCGTTGCTTCCTTTATAAAAGCGACATACAAAAGTGAAAGAAGACAGGAGCTAGTCTTGGGTTATTTGAGATTGAACGTCTCTTGGATGCTCTCTAGAGAGAGTACCATACTACCATCAAGATCTCATCATGTTTTCTTGATATGAAAATAGAGAAAGAAGTTAGAATGATTAGTAGCTTGCTTATTATTCAGGTATGTATTCTCAATCAATTTCACTTCAATTGTCACAAAAGTAAACTTAGATTATACTCTTGTAGTATTAATATTATATACTCATTATTGAAGCAATGTAGGTGATTCTTGGTAATAACACATATTTTTTGGTAATAACAAATATGAATATTTATGATATATCTATATATTTATCCAACATTATGGTACAAGAATGTTTCTGAATCTTTAAGATTGTTTCTTGGGTTTCATTTTATTCATGCTTTTTATGTGCTTAGTATATGTATAACAGTGTATGTTTAAAATTGATGAAGATTTGTTGTCCAAAATGTTAGTTTTACGAAGATGGTTAGCGATTATAATAAGCTGGCATTTGTTTAGATTCATATATAGATATGATGAAATGATCTACTTAGCTTCACGTACAGAAAATCGTAATCTAGTTTTTGCGAAATTTCATCCAGGTATCGATTTGAACGTATTTTTTGCTTTTTCGTAAAAATCGATTGAATGTATCTAAAATCAATTGGTGATAGAAAGATCAGTTTAGTAATTTACTAATTTATTCCAAATTTTTAAAGTTATATATTATTGTGAAACAGAATTCCTTGATAATTTTTTCATTGATATGAACTCTGCAACCTGCATACATATTTTAGGCAATGCTTAAGTCAACTTATTCCATATTTGTTTTACTATTATCGTAGTAGTATTATGTGAAATAAGTTTATGTTCAAGGTGAGACAAAATTACCAAAATGAGATAGCATTATCAAAGTAGCTTAAATAGTATGTGGAAGTTGTACCTGATCACGAGAATGGATGTTGTATGTTATTCACTTCGAAACATAAATTTGTTTTCAGTGAGAATCGAATTCAGATTGCATGAAAATGCGAGATTGCTAGTATTTTGCAATCTAATCTAATTCTTTATTAATTGAGCTTTGTTGCAAGGACAAGTTCTTTTAATAATGAGTTACTAAAAATTTAAATCTGTTATATGTGATTATTAAATACCTCATTTTTAATTTTTGAGCTATACTCCGAAAATGTTTAGACCGACCGTGATATGAGCTAGCTCCCTACATTCATCTTTTAGCTAATGTTTAAGCCAATCATTCAATATTTGCTTTTGGCGGAGGTGGAGATAGAATTTTAATACATATCTAAGTATTTTTATTTGGCTCCTTTATGAAAGGTACATGGTCAGCTGCTTTATAGGAAATTAAGAAGTACATATATATACAAAATTTATTTATATGGCTCATCAAGTGGTATAAATGCTTTTTTCCAATTGAATGGCCATGCTTCAAGAAGAATTTGAATAAATGATATACTAGGAGTACAATTGATATGCTAATTAGTACATTTTTATATCCATATAAAATGGTTTGTGGCACCTAGTGGAAGATATTGAGAAATTTATGTGGTTCATTTGGAGTTGAGTGGTGAGTAAATTCTTGCAAGAAATACTCTTTTTTTTTTCAAAATTTAGCGGTGAGAGTATTATCAAATAGTATTATACTATTACAAATATCAGATACTTTAAATTTTAACTAATAAATTGTTAGAGTAGTGTTAACTAATAGACAGTTAAAAATAACAGTATAACTAAAATTGGCTTTAATATATTTGAAAGTTTAAGTAAGATACCACCAGAGCGAACCATCGACGCTTTGAGAAAGGACTTATCAATTTGTGTTGCTCATACTTCAGTACTTCACCATTGAGCAGCCTATTATCTGCATAGTTATTTTTATGTGGCCACCCACATATGTGTGTGTCTCGGTTGTGTAGCACGTACCACTAAAACAAAAACAAAAAATGATGTTCAGAAATATAAGTTTTGTCTGATTTGAATCAGATTTTAAGTTGTGTCTATATATTCATGTCTTGAGAGCCTAGTGAAACTAGAAACACTTAGAATTATATATAGTTCAAAGTTCCCCTACATTTTCTTGGACTCTTGGAATCTATTCAAGATTTTCAGGTAAAATCATGACCAATACTCTGTTATCATTTTCTCGTTTTTCATATCTTAAAATACAAGAGACGAGATATCCATAAGGCAGAGCTAATTAATACTATTTCCGTTCTTTTTTATTTACTATCTTTTTAGCAATTTGCACATAGTTAAGAGAAATAAAGAATAGTAAAAGAGTACATTGAAAATATCAAATGATAATTAATTGAAATCATATAATTGATTAGTTGATAACTTCATAAAAAAAAATAATCAAAAAATACATTGATCATATAAATTTATAATTAATTATGCTAAAAACAAAAAATTAAATTTAAAAAGACATATAAAAAATAACGACTACTATTATGGTCTTGTATAGGTTTTAGTAATATAAAGTAGTATGAAATGGACAATCCGCCAAATGTACTTTAATAGTTCGATTTGCTTAATTCATATGAAGGAGTTAAAAGTTACAGAATATATGAACCAAAAGTAATACTCTCTCCATCCCCTTTTTTAAAACATAAATATTTCTAATTCGATTAACGTATAAAATATTAAAAATATATATTTAAATGGATTTAATAAGACTTCAAATAATTATTTCATTTCTTATCACTTAATAAAAATTATATAATCAAATTTCTTAAAATTTGATTCTAAAAATAGAAATTAACCTTAGAGAAACGGGGGAACATAGCTTCCCTTGTTTGGTCCATTCTAAAGTTGAAAAACAAGTTCAAGTATGCAACTATTTGATATCGTACCCCATCCCCATGTCTAAGGCTCCATTTTCAATGGGACTCGAGACTTTTATCACTGTGGCCATACCTCTCTCTGCGCCATTATTTGTAAACATGTCCTACTGTAAGTACCACTCAACCACTCAACAATTTGTTACTCCACTTATCAAGTAACGAATTCAAATCTCCATGAATATAATTTTGAAGTTTTGAAGTGATTGGAAAGAGTTTTAGTTAAATCGAATATCTTATTTTCACTTTTTTATACCAGTTAAAAATTTAATTCGATATCTTAAAATCTATTCACTGACAATCCAAGCCAATTCTATCTCAAAAACACAGTCAATACTAGCCTATTTATGGGTTAATAACTTATTAATATTGCAGTTTTATGAAAATTAATGTTCACAATTACATGTATATATTAGTATAATAGCAATATAGCATAACATGTAAATATCAATATTTAATATCATTAAATTAAATATTTAATAATATTTCATGTTGGAGTGTCTACTATAGTCAATATACGTAGATCCATCGCATGCCACATTTGCCACGAAAGTCAAAGATCTAGTCTATCGATGTAGTTCCTATATGTGTATTCACATGCCAAATCATGTACCACCCAGTATTTGTCGAGTAGACTACTTACATAAATTAATTAGGAACCCAACTAGATCCATCATTAACATATTATATTCGAGCTTCTATATCGAATATATCGTGTTTTATATCTGTAGTATCATCGTAAACGAAGATGTTACAAATAACAAGTTTTCTAACTCAAATAATTTTTTAACAACATGACTAGTTGAGGGGAAACACTTTACACACCAGAATAGTGTCTTTTTAATGAAGGAAATTACAATTTTGCCCCAACTCAAACTTATCCAAACACTATCTTTCCAAATTGAGGGGGCAGAATTGTCTTTTCACTCATAAATTCTACTGTGTTGGTGTGTGAAGAACAGGTCAGCTAGTTGACCTTTTAGAAAGTTATATTATAGGAGGTTTTATGACATATGAGATCACAATAAAAATCTGTATCATGGAGATACTATTCTTTTGCATGTAATAGTAATACTAATTGACATCCTTTTTGGAAACTCAGAGAATCTCCGTGAACATTATTGTCCCACTAGGTTGGGATAATGCATATGCTGTCTTCGTAATCGTCCAACATGTTCTGTCTTTTGCAGATGGAGAAGTTGTACTGAAAGCTTTTAGTGGGGATAATGAGTTTTCCATCTTCTTCATATTCTTCCATTTACACCCTTTGGTATGACAAATTCTTCCCCAACAAGGGGGAAATGGAGGGAGACACAGCAACAGCGACGACTAGTACTTCGAGTAACAATAGGTACAACATTGCCAAGCTCAAAGAGGGATCATGGTTCAATCAATTTCGATATGGATCCAATCCGTGGATGGCTAGATATGTTTATAGTTTGATGTTTCTTATCGCGAATATGCTTGCGTGGGCTGTTCGGGATTATGGAAGTACTGCCTTGACTGAGATGGAAAGTAAGTGTTCTTGATCAAGTATGATAATTAGTTCGTTTTTTATCAGAATCTTGAGATATATATTTTGATGCAGAGTTAAAAGGATGCAAAGGCGGGAAGGATTGTTTAGGCGCTGAAGGAGCTCTACGAGTGAGCTTAGGATGCTTTGTATCCTTTCATTTATGGAATAATGATAGTCAATAGTTTTGAAGTGGATAAATATTTGAAAAGGGCTATTTTCGAGTTGCATATTCTTCTTCATTAAGTGTTCTGCAGTTTTGTTAAGAGTGGTTAAAATTAGCCTTAACATTATTGCATCAGATATTCTATTTTGTGATGTTTCTTTCCACTCTTGGAACGTCGAAGTTACATCAAGGGAGAGAAGACTGGCATTCTAGATGGTGGTTGGCAAAGTTTATCATGATAATCGCGCTAATTTTGGTCACTTTGTATGTGCCTTCCGAGGTCATTTCATTGTATGGTTAGTACATATTCATCATATTACCAAAATGAACTTTTGGGCTCTTTTTTGTTGCTCAATTCTTAGAATGGTCTCTGTTTCATTTCAGGGGAAGTTGCACATTTTGGTGCCGGGTACATTTCCTTCAATGGTCATTGTATTTCACGTTCGATCACATCCAAAATAAGCTCAAAAAAATGAGTAATGCAAACTTCTGTTACTTATAAATTTCCATTTATATTTCAGGGTTTTTCTATTGATTCAGCTTGTTAGCATAATCAGTTTTATTACATGGCTGAACGATTGTTGTCAGTCCGAAGAGTATGCTGATAGATGGTAAGTTTCTTGCTTAACTTGTTGTACAAATACTAAAGTCTATAGTTTATTATTAATGCCAGTGGATATGATGCAGCCATATTCATGTGATGACGGTTGCAACAGCCTCGTATGTTATATGTATACTCGGGATAATTTTGATGTATATTTGGTATACACCAGACGCATCATGTGTTCTCAACATTTTCTTCATAACATGGACACTGGTACTTATCCAATTGATGACCAGCGTGTCACGCCATCCAAAAGTATGTTTTCTTTTTGTTATACATTTGGGTGTTAGCTCTCTATCTAGTCTGCGACGTTGCATTAATACTCATTGTAACAATAATAGGTAAATTCTGGATTTCTGACTCCTGGTTTGATGGGATTGTATATTGTGTTCCTCTGCTGGTCGGCCATCAGGAGGTTAGCTTCTTCGTCAATAATGTGTTTTTTTAGCTTGTTTATTGTGATTACTTCACGTTTCTTGATGTTCTTGATCTATTTTTCCCTAAAGTGTTGCTGTACCTTTTCTATAGTGAACCACCAGAGGCCAAATGCATTCGGAAAACAGAAACAACATCAAATCGAGATTGGCTCACAATCATTGTACATTCTCACCCCTTCACCATATTTTCTTCTAGGAATAAAAATACTTCCATTTTCTATGCTCGTTGGTTTAGAATGCATAGGTCTTAGCCTCTCGAAGGCATTCTGACATGTTGATGTTGATTGATGTGTTGTGTCAAGAATTCTGATCACTTGAAAAAATTCCATCAAAGGATATACATGTTCTCTAAACTGGACTATTTCATGATTTTCACAGAGTTTTGTTGTCGCGGTTGTTGCAATGGTTATTGCAACATTTTCGACTGGTATTGATTCAAAATGCTTCCAGGTTAGCTTCGGTTATTTCTTTCAGCTCAACTTAAACACCTTTCACACAAGAAATTGCCTGACATTATTGACTACAGTTTAGGAAGGGTGAGAAACAACAAGAAGAAGAAGATGATGATGTTCCATATGGTTTTGGATTCTTTCATTTTGTTTTCGCCACTGGAGCAATGTACTTCGCCATGCTCCTTATCGGTTGGAATTCTCATCATTCCATGAAAAAGTAAGTTTGGGTATCTACGTTCGTTTCATGTAATGTTTTTAACAAGTAATAATTGACTCTTGCCAACATCTCAAGACTCAATCTGAGCGACCTAACATTATCATATTTGCAGGTTTACAATTGATGTAGGTTGGACAAGCACTTGGGTGAGGGTCGTGAACGAGTGGTTAGCCGTGTGTGTTTACAGTAAGTATCTCAAACAACAAATTTGTTAGGACATCTAGACATCTAGTGGTTGCAGTTCATCGATGGAAACTGATATTGTTCGTTTGCAGTATGGATGCTTGTGGCTCCCCTGATTTGGAAAAGCAGACAAACAGCTGATTCACAAGTATGATCTTTTCACTGCAAATCTTTGGCCAAGAACCCCTCTCATCAACAAAATGGAAGATTCAAGAACAGCACGAGGCAAAGTGTAACGACATCCAAGTCGTTTTCAAGCACATACGCTTGATTTTGATGATGCAGGCCATCAAGATTGAAGAAAATAACCAAGAACTAACATGATTGATTCATTCAAAATGGTTACACAAACTTACATTAAAAAACCCATAAAATGCATACATATTACTTTTACAAAGCTCAAATATAGATGTATATGGTTTACATAAGAGAATTTCTTTTAATTGCATTCTAACATTACTTTGTTTAATGATTATCAAGTTACGACATCAAACTTAAGCACTGTGGCTTAGTCACATGATCCAATCCTGGACAAATATGCTAAGGACAGTGCATAACAATAAAAGGGAAAGGAACATGAATCATTTGCCAAAATCTTAACCATTTGAGCTATTTTATTTTTATGTAGGGTATTCATGTGAATACCTTACCTACAATGTAGGTCCGCCCATGCCTACAAGTAAACACATAACATTCTATCAGTGTCTAGGTTTTTTTGTCTATTTTTTATTTGTGCATTTTAACCTCTCTCATAAAAATCTTCAATCAAATAGTTGACACGATGATACAATTTTGTTTCCCTTTTTTCGATTTTGATTTTACTTGCATCATAATTTCCTCATTTTCATTGTTTTGCCCCATTAATGCCATGATATTATCTGAAAGTGTACACCTGGTTTTTATTTTTATTTTTTGATAATAATATTCTTCAAAATAATTTTTACACAAATATAAAATTATTATTTATCACAAACTTAATTTATACACCTAGGTGAACGATTTGTGGGATGTGAAAAAGTAGGCTGATAATATATTCTCAGATTTTTTAGTGTGGGGGTAAAATAGTTATTTTGTCCTCAAGATATGGTAAATTTACAATAAAATAAAATGTGTGGATAAGTAATTTCTCTAACACAAAACGTGGCATTTCGTCTTATTTTTTCCTTTAGGGTTTTAAGGTTCTAATCGTAAAAATGCAACGCCGGGTGCCCGGTGCGCAATAATCAACTTTACCTTTGTGGGATCCTCAATTTGGATCCGTAGGCTTCATTGGATCCATTATAATTTAGCCCGTTTAAAACAGGGCTCACTAGCGTATATACAAAAAGACCCAAGGCCCAAGGGGAAAACCCGAAATCAGTTGGTTTTTCCACAATTCACTCTTTTTAAAGGCTCAACGGGTCAAGATTCACAAGGTTCTACTCAAAATCAATTGAATTATAGTTCGATTCATATTAATGTTATTTTTTATTTGGTAATCTGTCTTTTTTTTGTCAAATCTGAAAGAATTATAGTTCGACTCATATTAATGTTATTACCATTGCAGTTATGCAAACTCCGGATCGAGTATCGATCTTTGTCAAATGGTTATGGCCTTAAGGAGTCCGGTTTCGGTGCATCAATAATTCAATGCATCAGGTTCATCAATGTACCAATTTAAAGGTTTCACGTGGGTACTGTACTCACTTGAAACTTCATCATTGTTACAAGAAACAATATCAACATAACTTGTACCCAAATTATACTATAACAATGGTACAGTACCACATATTTATCAATCCAAAATAAAAGTAGTAAATATATATGTGATTTGTAAATTGACCCACAAATATATAGATAATTGTAGCGTAACCCTTAATTATATAGGTAATTGTATCGTGACCCTTAATTTATAAGATATTATATCCGAACCCCTTTGATGAACCTGATCCATGAAAATATGATGCACCCAATTTTTTTATGAAGGGTCTATGTGAACGATGATCATGATATAGACCAGCTTTAAAAGCTAGTTGACAGCCCTATAAATGAGCGAACCTGTTCACATACTACATTAAATCCTGGTAAATGTGGCATGGAAAGAAGTCAACATCTTCAACTGTAATCTTGTCCTTTAATTTTTTCCACATTTCCATGGGCTTCATTCAAGATTTTGGATAACTTTCCCTTTATGATTTTAATGCAAAAACCAACTTTTCGTCCTTTCCTTGAGATGGTTCCTTTTCGGCCAATTGAAAAATATATGGTATCCTTTATGTTCGCATTCAGAAAAGGAAAAGTTATTTTTAAACGAAAGTATGAAATATGTGTTAGTGCGGTGAAAATATATGTTTCCGCAAAGAATGCTGATTTCATCTAAATTCAAGATTATTCTAACAATTAATCGGGAATTCCGGATGGAGAATTGTATTCTATCACTATGTCAGTCGTCACTTAAGCTTCGTGATGGACTTGAAGGTTATCAAATTGCTTTCTATATGATTATATATATAATTTGATTCACATGGCTAAGCATGTTGTAACTTGAGTCAGGAGGTCACTACAAGTCGTCTACGACTTTTTATATTAAAATTATTATCCAAAAAGTTTTGGAATTAATTTAATTGTAATATAGATAATGTTGTAAGTTGTAACAGTATTTTTATAACAAATCAACTTATAACAACTTTATACATAACATTATCGTCATTTCTTTTAAGTGGTCACAGGTCCTTCTAGCAAAAAAAAATATTTCTTGACATTTTGATATTCTACTCCAAATATGTGATTGTGTTTGCTTTCAAGTCCTTATTTAGTGAGTAATGATAATAGACGTTTTCAAAATCTATACATTTATAAATTATTATTTTGTTCATTAATTAAGGATGTGTTAATATTTAATTTACATAAAAATAATTAGGATGACAATTTAAAAAATTCGAAAACAGTATTATACGAAGTTCAGGTAATTCATTAGATAAGATTTCATTTCTAAACCATTAATATATCAATTATATATTGTGAATTAGATGAAGTTATAATCATCCTCAACTTCTTTGATGAATGTTTATCAAACCTGTTTCAAAGTTGTTGATGTGATATGATTCAAATATTTAAACAATACTCTCATCGTCCCTTTCTAGTAGACGTTCTAGTTCTCTTTTTGTCTTTAAATAGTTATTATTCTAACATTAAAAATTATAATTTTACATGGTTAATTAATTTTTTATTACTTTTTCTCTTGAAATTAGCAATCAATAAATAATATAGTGCCAAACAATTGTATTTTTGCATTTTCAATATAATTATTAACTACTTTTAATTTTTTCTAATTTATGTACAAATAAGTAGAACGATAACTAAAAAGAGACGAAGGGAATGTGACTTATGCTCTCAAGATGCATTTACTTTTCCAAAGTCCAACTCATAACAATTTCAAGGTTATGGGTCATCGACTTAGAGCAACTATAAAATGGCGTTCTATTGGGAAATTTTCAAGGGAGAATAGACTGATGTTATTATCGGATTAGTTTATCAAATTTAATAACGTATCGATGCTAATGTCTTTGAACGTCTCTCCACATATAATTCTAATTACGCGGCTGCAATAGTATGTGGCTTGTTGGAGTTGCTTGGCGTGCTATTGATTAGGTATGAGTGGATGACTTGTTTTGTATATATTCAGTATAATTTTTTCGTATGGCTTTATTGCATAATAAACACCAACATGTTGATATCACTATCTTGCAATGAACAAAATGCTAGGGCCACCCAGAGAAGTGGAGAGTTTGATATTTTCCCACTCAAAATTATTCTTTTGCCAAATTATATAAGACATTTGAAATATCCTATTTTTTGTTATAAACATTACATTAACTTATTTCTTATGTATATATAATGCTGGAAGCCTGGCAGTTTAGTTCATACATTTTCAGGGCCTAGTGTGAAAATAAGAAATGAGACCTTCAATATATAGATAGAATATAATTTAAATTTTTGATTACTCATTTTTATGTATACAAGAATTACAAGATTGTACAAAGTGATATTTGAATACTTTTTGATGCAAAAATTCATTAGGAATAGAATCGACATCTATGTTGTATAACATCTCCTTCTCGACACATAAAATTATCAAGTTATTAGGAAAAGGTTGTTGCTAGTGACCAAGAAGGTCCCGGGTTCGAAACTCATATACATCGCTAATTTACAAAAAAGAAAATTATCAAGTTATTCAACCTTTTACGTGGTGATGTTAATCTCAAGTAGGTTTTAATGAATTTCAGTTTCGGAAAACTGTACTCCTTGAATTTAATGGTACTAACATAAAAATTGTTAACAAGATTTGATATGTAATCAAAACATTTGAAAAACAATCAACATGTTTAATAAATTTCAAATTTTGTTATGCCATTATTTGACAATGCTTGACGAGTTCAAATGTTGAAATATGTAATCAAAACATTTGAATAACAATCAGCATGCTTAACAAATTTCAAATTTTATTATGTCATTATTTGATAATGCTTGACGAGCTCAAATGTTGAAATTGAATTAGTTCATTTATTACTCGAATGACTTTTACTTTTTATGTGATAACAATGTAATATTTCTATATTAGTAGTTCAGTTGTTCCTGTAGTCTGATGACTCTTCAGTTCCTATAGTTCTAAAGTTATGAATTTATTATAATATTATCAACTCAATTATGTTATAAATCACCATATTGAATGCGATGATAATTTAAAAAATCTTAGTCGATCACCCTAGTATAACTTTGTATATTGTCGATCACTAATGTTGATGGTTATGTATAATTTGCGTCACTCACACGTCTTTTATGTACAACTCGCGAAATTTTGACATTTTAAACATTTTTACTAGGCGTATTTTTGTCTGTCTCCAATAAATTTGTCATTAGACTCAACTAAAACTCATCTCTTTCAACTGTGTGCTTATTATCACTTTCAACAGAAATCATGAATTTAGTTGAAGATAATAAGCACACAGTTGAAAAGGATTTATACAGAATATAAATCCATTGCTCATAACACTCAACATACGCCTAAATTTTAGCAAACATTAGTGATCAATAAATCCATTTGCTCTACAGAATATATAAATTCGTTTGTAAAATTTTAGGGCCCATAAAAATGGGGCCTAGTGTAACGGCCACCCCAGCCTGGGCTAAGGGCCGACCCTGATTGTTGGATTAATGGTAGATTCGATTATACATGTTTCTAGACATCTATCGTATGACCACACATGTTTCAAAAGGTGTACCACTTGGTGTTTCCTTTATCATTTATTTGATTGTATATTATTTTAAAATATGTCCAAAAGTAAATATTTGCCTCAAATTTTTGTTAAAACTGAAAAATTTCCTAAAAGATAAGCTTTGGACAAATTTACCCCTACCAGTTTGTTCAAAAAAGTCAAACTTCATTGTCATTATGATGGAAGTACCAAGTTATGCACTTTTTGAAACATGTATGTAGTCATATTTTCGAACATGTCCGCTCGCAAATCGATTTGTTAAAATCTGCTAAATCGTTTGCTCTCGCTCATTAAAATCGTTATATAATTCATTTTATTAAAATATAGTTTCAATTCAAACAACTAACGATTGATTCGTAATTCATTACAAATCGCTCTTTAATCGTTCGCCCGCTCGTTAATGTTCGTTAAAACCTTTTATAATATTCATATTATGTAAAAAAAATACCAAACATAGCCTAACTATCCGTTTTGCGAGCTAACAATTTTTATTCCGAACCGGTTAATTAGTTAATTTTTTGTGAATTTATACGATTTGATTAACAAACTAGTTTTACACGATTTTATTTTGTACCAATTACGAATTGAATATTCAAACCGGTTAATAACGAACCGATTTGTGAGTGAAACCAGTTCGATTAACAGTGCAGACCAGTTTAACATACAACACTACATGTGTGATCGAAAATGTTATTTTGGTACATGTGATTGGATGATGAACGTTCTGAAATATTATGAATTGAACATGCAATTAACCATATAATTTTAAAATATGTTTGATCGAACTACGGACGTTCTGAAATATGTATGATAGTGGAACATGCCGCTAACCTATAGTTTTAATTTATCATATACACCATGAAAAAATTCACAAAAAAACATTATCATAATTCTTTTAAAAAAAAGTTAATTATATTAAAATAATAAATGTAACTAATTTAAAAAGCCTATTCTTAAATTTTCAAAAACGTGATAAATTTTAATAATATTACTTATTTTAGTTGGACAAGTAGTCCAACACGACCATTTTAAAATGCAATTAATCGAATAATAATGAAACACCAATCATCCATATAATCTATTTTACGATTTGTTAGAACTTAACGTAGTTGTCTAGTAGAAATAAAATAATAATAGGACAAAAGGTGCCTTTTGGGATGTCTTTGTAACAATTTAAATATATTAATTATTTTTTGTTCAACGTTTATGTGCCATGCATTGTGGGACCGTGCCGGCATTTGAATGTGGCTTTCTTTGGCCGGCAACAAATGGTTGAGTTATATAATTGGTCAAATGTCGCTTTAAGTAATCAATTCAATACTCCAAACACTCGAATGAAACGAAAAATATAAATAAGTGAGAGCAATTTGAATTCTAATATCCCCAAACATTTTGATAACATATATATACATACTGACATAGACTCGGTTTTCATTCTACAAATAATTACACGATAGAAAATACATTGTACTTTTATATCAAGCAATAGAAGTCTAAGCTCCAAATAAATTCAATAACTTCATCTTCTTTGACTGCTGATGATTCGTGCACGTAACACTTAAACTTCGCTTCCTGAATGTGAGTTCGATCCCCTATGTTATTTTGAAACGTCCGGAAAATCTCATAGAATGGATGTTGAAAATCGGGAAAACGCCTAAAATCCCACAAAATGAGTACTAAATTTCTGCAAAGCCAATCCCAAAAACACTGCAAAAACAACCACAAACATGATTGAACTTCGGACATACACTCGTTAGGTGAACTACTTAGGGGTATTTTCACATACATGATTGAACTTCAGCTAGATTTGCTCCTCTTCTTGATCACAAGACGTGCAAATCGTGCCATGTAGGTAATTAGCGATTGCGGATTGGAGATTATTGTACCCCAATCGGCGGATTAATCATGCCCCGAGAGCTTCGGATTGATTCTCTCATCAAGGACGTAGTTAATTTGTTAATAAACGTTTTTAAGAAGCTTCACATCAGCTTTCCCAAATTTTTCATAAAATATATTCTCGATTGTTATTTTTTTATTTTCTGGATTTACTTTTTATATGAATACTTTAACATCTTTTTTATTATTATTATTATTCACTTTAAACTTAAAAAATAAATATTTCACATATCGTATAAAGTATTCAAGATAAAACTAAATTTTAAAAAAACATAAAATGATATATTATATATGGATGTCGAATGAAAGATATAATCAATTTACATTTATATATAATAAAAAATATTCAATTATTTTCTATTTATTTTTTATATAAATGAAAAAAGAAAAAAAGCGGGAGGAGAAAACAAAATAACTTCTGAATAGGGAGAGTATAAATTTGAAGAGTGAACAACATGTGTGAATAATTTTTGAGAGATCAGGTAAACTCAAAAAGTAATATTGTAACCATTTTTAGTTATTCTATAGAAAATTGCCAAAGTGGTCCCAGTAAATATGTGCAAGTTGCACTTTGGTCCCCGATTATATTGGGGCTGCGAAAATGATCCCTGATATTGGTAAAAAGGTAGCGTTTTGGTCCCTAACCGTTACTTTTAAACGGAAAAGAGTTTGGTTGGGGCAGAAATGTAAGATCAGCAGAGTTAAGCCCTAAAAATGTGATTATAACTAATTAATTATGGGGCAAAAATAGAAAGTTAACAAGTAATTTATGTCTACTCCCATCCCAATTCCCTCCAAAATTGTTCCCTCCAATTATTATAAATTAGTTGTTAACTTTCTATTTTTGCCCCCATTATTAGTTATAATTGCATTTTTAGGGCTTAACTGTGTTGATCTTACATTTTTGCCCCAAACTAACTCTTTTCCGTTTAAAAGTAACGGTTAGGGACCAAAATGCTACTTTTTTACCAATATTAGGGACCATTTCCGCAGCCCCAATATAATCGGGGACCAAAGTGCAACTTGCACATATTTACTGGGACCATTTTGACAATTTTCTCTCTATCCCTACTTTAACTTTTAGCGGTGCTAATGTGAATGCTCTAACAACCCCTATTATAAGCGAAGTTTCAAAATTAGAAAATGAGCACGGAACATCCCAATGCATTACTAGAAAAATGATCAATAACGACAGAGGTATTCCGACGCCAACCTACCTCCAAAGACCTTTAGATCCGTTGCGCATCTGACGTCTGTAATATCATCTCGTTATCAAATCGATTTGCAGGTCAACGAATGATAGTAAATATTGTCCGATTCCATCGTGTCTCTAATATTAATTATAATTTTCTTTTTCTTTTAGTTTTATCCAGGCGTCATCCTGTGGCCAACATTAATTGTAACTTATTTGTCATTTAGTTTACCCGACGCCAAACAGTCTCTGTACCTTTCAATTGAAATATAAAATTCGACGTCATCCCGACGCTAAATTGAACGATTTACACAAAAAAAGTGGCCAGATCACTACATTACACTAATTAGCAACCAGGCCACGTTAATACAAACTATTGATACAAACATTGTTAGGTTAGTAGTTCAATAGCCCACAACTATGAGCCTGAATTAAGGTTATGTTTGTTATTTACCTACAAAATATAAATTTTTATATTGTATTTAAACAACAACAATGATCATCAACAAAATATTTTCCTTTATATTTCTACAAATATCAATCAAATGTTTAATGTCCCTTGTCAATCAATTGAAAATTAGATATTAAACTCAAGTGGTCAATCAAAAGGAAACAATTCTTACAACTGTGTTTCTTTTGTCGAAAACGGACTCAAACGAGATTGACTTGTGAGATAACACACTAGTGTTATCTCACAGATAACAAAGGGCATTATAGTCAATCTACGCTAATATTTTGCAACTTCATAGCATTCCACTCAAGCCAAAAAATCACACGCACCCACACCCAATTCATCTCTCCCTTCCATCTCGCCCACCCCATCCACCATTTTCGCTAGCCGATTTTCAAAAATCCCAACAATTTCGGCTAAAATCTTTCAAAACCAAAACAATACAATCCCAACCATAATTAGCAAATAACCACCAAAACAAATCCTATTCGGCCAAAAACCGAAGAAAACCTTATCAAAAACGAAATTCTGCAAAATTCCACTCTTTTGATTTGCAATAAAAGCGATGGAATCAAGCTCGAGAGAGATAATGGAAGGTATAATACAATTGTTGTGCTCACTCAGTTTTATTTGTTTGCATGCAATTGATTAGACTATTTTACAATTATTGAAAATTGTTAATTGGTTTGTGCATTCCATATATTTAATCGAAATATTACCTCAATATTGTTCACAATGTGTCGAAAATTGAAAAAATTAAGCTTTGTAGATTTAATCATTGTTCCAGGGAATTTCATTTGTTTTGAAATTTGAAGACAATGAAATAATTGGAATTTGTAGAGACTTTGGATTAAAAAAAAAATCAAACTTGGGAATATTTGAAATTTACAGTGTAGTACAACTCAATATGAATGTTGCAAAAAATACAGTGAACTATGTGATTACTTATGAATTGAATTGGTTTCATTTAGTACGATTTCAATAATGTCATATGATTGTGCATACTGTACTCAACCCCTTTTGTGATTCTTGATGTTTTGTGGAACTTTGCTTTTGTGGTTGTGGTTGTCTGTGTTGTTGACTACTGTTAGAGAGAAACCACTAACCCCTTTAAGTCCATGGATTGTTGTGTATGTTTTTCAATGTATATTGAATGTGGGGTTTATCTTTGCCGAGTTCCAAAAGGCGTCTGTCGATGCACAATCATATGGCATGCTCCCTGTTAGATTAAGAGTATGATATTATCCTGTTTGATCAAAGTTATGATATGGTAGAATGATATGCTCCTGGTTTAATATGGAATGGATAATTGAAATGTTTGTTCATTTGTAAGCTCATGATTATTGATATGTGCTCCTATCTTAAGTATGTTTTCTTTTTAAGTATGAAAATGATATGTGATTCATCACCACCATACTGACTTGTTCCTATGCGACAAAATCGGAAAATGATATGAAAGCATGGCGTGGAGCAAAAAGATGGAAGCAGAATTAAAGATGAAGAATCGCTAACTAGGCACAACGCTAATGTTGTTTATTTGCTTTTAGATTACTTAGAAACAAATCTATTCGCTAAACTGGTTTTTGTCTAGACATTGACTAAGGTTACCTTGAACACTATTTGGCTCTTGTTTTTGGCACACTTGTAGGTGGGATGAAGTAATTTATTATCATTCTTATTATAAATCTCATCTCATTGTCCTGATGTAGCAAATTATGACATTGTAAGTGGTTTAATGTAATATATCATCATGCCATTATTCTGAATGGATCAAATGTCTTGATTATGTATTACAATGACATCGTCCCTGGGTTCTAAATTTTCATGAGTATGAAGTAATAATAAGAATGGACGTATCAAAATGTTTTATAACAATAGAAAAATTAAATACAATGCATTACCATGACATAGTTTCTAATGAATAAACATGTAATGATAAGTATTTAGAATTTCATTACATCTAGTTAATAAAATCCAATGCACTGACAATTTATTACGATTTCATCCTAGATAGGTAATAAAATGAAATGACAATTAGTTAGCATTACATCTTCACATATATAATATGGGAATGGATTAATTATCTATGAAAGCAATATTAAGTCCCATTTTCTTAATTCTCCATAAAATCATAACAACTATTATTTAACGGCACCAAATAAGCATTTCATTCAGTCAGCATTTCACTATTCAGCATGACATCCTCACAAATGAATAAAAATGTAATGATCATAACTTAGAATTTCATTCAATCCAGGTTAAAAAATGAAATACACTGATAATCAATCACCATTTCATCCTGTCACTCCAATAAAATGTAACTGCAATACATTAGCATTCCATTCCATATAAAAACCAAAATTGTGGTGACAAACAGTTAGCATTTCATAAGTAAGAATTAGAATGGAATTGCTCGACAGTAAGAAAATGCAATACATTAGCATGACATCCTGTCAGATGAATAAATATGTAATGACATCTATGGCATTTTGTCTAACAAGTATAATCCAATTGTACTGTTGTTTAATTGCATTGTAGTTCTATGTCATTATGTGTAGCATGTATAATCCAATTTCACTGTTGATTAATTGCATTTGAGATCTATGACATTCCGTGTGACATGTATAATCCAATTTCACTATTGTTTAATTGCATTGTAGTTCTATGGCATTCTGTGTAGCATGTATAATCCAATTTCACTGTTGATTAATTGCATTTGAGATTTATGACATTCCGTGTGACATGTATAATCTAATTTCAATATTGTTTAATTGCATTGTAGTTCTATGGCATTCTGACAAATAACAAATAAAAGATAATAATTATCCTGGCTACATCTTTGGCAAATTGATTAAAGTCATTTATTGAAATTAGGATTCTCGTCCTAACAATAAGTCATGAACATAATGTTTTATACAATGGAATTCTATAACAACCCTGCCATTCCACTATTACAATACTTATGGAATCTATGTTACTATAGAAATCTTTAAAAATATCCGTATTATTAATTAACTACCGTAAATTATCTAAATATCGAGAAAATAGGAAGGAATATTTATACTTTATTCTGACAAATAACAAAATAAAGGATAAAAACTATCTTGGCTAAATCTTTGGCAAATTCATTAAAGTGATTTATTGAAATTAGGATTCTCGTCCTAACAATAAGTAATGAACATAATGTTTAATGTAATGGAATTCTATAACAATCCTGACATTCCCCTATTATCATACTTATGGAATCTATGTTATTATAGAAATCTTTAAAAAAAATCCGTATTCATAATTACATATCGTCATTTGACACGCTTTAATTTAAGAACGACAATCAATGTGGAGAAAAAATTACATAACGTCACTAAATTGTTGGAGCAAAAGAAGGAAACAAACAATCCATTCGAATACAATCAACAATCAATGTGGAGAAAAAATAGGAGTTACTTGCATATTAAATTAAATAACCGCTAATTAACACAAATAATAACCGCCCATTGCCATATTTTAAAATTGGAGAGTGTACTTCACACACTATCAGGAGAGAGTGAAGCAACAATTTCGGTTAATTTATTCAAAATATTAATGACAAAAACGCCCTCATTAGATATCAACCACAAGATCAAAAAAATTCATAACCACCCTGATCCAACGGCCAGAATTTGTGTTATCTCCCTGATAACACCATTAGTGTTATCTTGTAAGAAAAATCTCGACTCAAACGTGTCAAGTCGTCGCTAACTCGTTGACATGTCCGTTGTAATAAACTACTTGTTACTCTATCAATTATTCCGTCGTTAAGAACTTCTGTGCTAACCTATTGCAATAATCATGTGAGAATATTTGAACTTTCGTTGGAAGTGGTTGTTATGTATTGGAGAAAATTGCTGAAATGGTTTCTGATAGTATGATCGAGTTGTATTTTGGTCTCCAATAGGCAATAGTTACACACGACGGTTGCACGTTAATCCCTGAAAGTGGCCAAAAAGTTGCACTTTAGTCCCTACGTCTTCCGCTAACATTTCAGGTTTAGACGTTAAAATTGGGGTAAAAATATAATTTTTAAGAAGTAAAATTGATTTTTTGCTCCAATTGGTGCTAAAATGAAACTCCACGACCCTAATTGGAGTGAAGAAAAAAAGGGAATTTTGGCAGGAGAAGGTTGTGGAGTTTCATTTTGGGACCAATTGGGCTAAAAAAAATCAACTTTAAATCTTTAAAATTATATATTTTCCCCCAATTTTAACTCCTAAAGCTGAAATGTTAACGTAAAAGTTGACGTGTGATTAAAGTGCAATTTTTTTGCCACTTTCGGGGACTAACGAGCAACAGTATAATTATTGGGGACCAAAATACAATTTGATCATACTACCGAAGACCATTTCAGCATTGCTATTATGTATTGCAAAATGTTGTTGCGAAAATTCTCTAAAGATGGTAGCAAACTATTTAAAGCCCCTCAAAAATTACTTGAAATCCATTACAAAGTGGTTGTTAAACTGGAAGTGAAATCCATATATAGACTCCACGTCCCTTAATTTATTAAAGAGCATTTTCCTAAAAATAGAAATCAATAATTAGGTCTCGTTTTCTTAAATTTTGGTAAGAAAAATAATTTAAATTTTTCGACTTTGTGAAAAAACAAATAGTCCTCGTAGACGAAAGGATTATTACGAAAGTAAAGGAAGGGATTATGTATTAAGAAAATATTTTTTTGTTCAAAAATATACTTGTCATTATTTTGAGAAAATTGTCGAAATAGTCTTCGATAGTGGGACCGAATTGTACTTTAGCACCCAATAGTTATACGGTTGCATTTTAATCCTAGCAAGTGACCAAAAGGTTGCACTTTAGCCCCCAGGTCATGTTTTTCAATAAAGTTGGGGTCAAAATATGATTTTTTATAATTATGGGGTCAAAACACGATTTTTAACAATTCGGTCCCACTATCGGGGAACTATTTCGGCAACCATTTTATTATAGTTTGTCAATTAGCTAACCCATAATTGTAGACTTTATTAGAAAACAACCATAAAAATCGTAAAATCGTGTTTTGACCCCATAATTGTTAAAAATTGTGTTTTGATCCCAACTTTATTGGAAAACATGACCTGGGGACTAAAGTGCAACCTTTTGGCCACTTTCGGGGACTAAAATACAACTGTGTAACTATTGGGGTTTAAAGTGAAATTCAATCCCATTATCAGAGACTACTTCGGCAACTTTTTCTCATTATTTTAGCATAAGAAATTTTACTTTTACACTGTTAATGAACCTTTCATTACTTTTTCCCATGAATCATTCAGCCAATGATATATTTTTTAATAATTTGTTTTCCAAATTTTTAAAAAACTTTTATTTATTTATTAATTTTTAGTTTTGTTAATTTATGTATAAATAACTAAAATGATAAGTAAACATCAACGGAAAACTATGTATTATCCTACAAACTAAATATTCTATTATCCTTATCAGTACACTAAAATCTTGTGAACTCAATATTATAGAGAGAGAGAAACTTATTTATTTTATCATAAACTTGTATTTATTAATTATGAAGATGAAAACTTGAATTACCACAAGTTTGAAACAGCCTTACGGCGGACCTTAGAAGATATTCATTATTAATTGAAGTTTCAACATTCAACAATAATCACATAGTAGTATATAATAAAATAAATAAACAAAACATATTTAATGTCTACATACATGTGTTCATCCTTCATGTTAAAAAAAACACATAATAATAATAATAATAATAATAATAACAATAATAATAATAATAATACGAACTTGAACCGACATCAACTGAATCGATTCATATAATTCAATAATCGAGAGGTCTATTTTACATAAAAAAATTCAGAATAAACGAATTTAACTGAACCGAAAACATCTGGAGCGGTAGCCGTTGAGGGATCCTTAAGACCTTAACAATATCAATTAATTTTTTTAAGGAAACACTAAATATAGTAGTTGTTTTAACCTAGCCATCATTATATGTTCTATTATAAAAAAATCGTTGTATATGAGAAAGAAAACAAGTGGTCAAGTGTATGAAAAAGTTGATTTTTGTTGGGGGGAAATCTTAACCATTGATTGATTGGCAACTTGGCAAGCGAGCACACAATTTGTTTGTAAGTATTAGTTCTTAGATTCTCATTAAATATCTCCATTTCGTGTATGGAAATGGGATGGATAGGAACAGGACGCAGCTAGCCTACTAAAAAATAAATACAAATAGTTGAGTGGGACAAAGACCTTATCCTACGGGGCCATAACTCCCCAAGGGTAGGCGCATTCAGTGATGCCTAACCGGCTAATAAATACATCTTCCTAAAATTTGTATAAATTGGCAATATCGTCTAATATATGAGTAATTGCCAATTTTGTTCTATTGTCTTTAATAGTTATTAGTCTTTAATAATTACATTATTTTATAGACTGTATTAGTCTTCAAAAATGATATAAATATAGTAATATAGTTTCCGAACATAACAAATATTACAATTTCTTTCCTCAGTTTTTACAGTTCATATTACAAGTTTACAATATTGACTTATATGACCATACTCGTACACTTTATGCGACTTTGGAGACTATCAGGTGCATCTTCGAATATATTAGTATACTTTCTCCCATTAATATTTGGGAATAAAATACAACTTCATCTACTATCTATCTACTATTTAGGACCAAACAACGATTAACTCTCAACAATCATTAGGTGATTTTAGAATAATTATGATTTATTAGCCAAATAATATGCACTACCTTGTCAAGACTGCATGTATCTTCCTTCAATTAAATATTGTCCATTCTTTTCTGTTTAATTGAACGATAATTATTGACTAATCATTTTTCTTCACTTGGTAATTTTTAATCAATTTAACAACTTAATTTTTAATTCTAAATTGATTTTGTACAAAGTAGAACTTTAATAATAATCGAAATCCTTTCTTCTTTGTATATAATTTGTTTATCTACATCTATATAACTTTTTTTATTTAAAAAAAAATTGAAGTTACTCGAATGGTTTTATCATTTCCTAAAAAATATATACATGATATTGTTTCACTATAAACATCTTAATGACATACATATAAATTATGGTGGAGAAAATATATTTCTACGACCCCAACGCACGACACATTCGGTCCGTTCGTGTCTTAGTGAAGAAAAGTATACATACGTTCGATTTCATGATGAAGAAGCTAAGCACATGCCGTGTATACCTTGAACCGGATATAATTTTGCGGTTATAGTACTATTCACATTATATATATCATCAAGATCTTAATGTATGATCTGATAAGATTCATGTTGCTCTCAAGACCTGGCCATTCTAAAACTACTACTCATTTAATAATGTTAAACAAATTAAAGCTGCCTTTTGATAAAATAAACTTAGAATATATATACATTATTTATCATCACTAACCAGTTCACTAAATTCTTTCCTATATAATCCACACCACCTAGCAACAAAAAACAGCAATATCACCATTATCACACAAAAACTCCCTTCTCTTATCATCTCAAAACCAAGAAAATACCAATCATGGTTATGCAAAAAAACCTCTCCACATCCATGAATGCCAAAATCATTGGATCTCAAGCAAAGGAGACATTAGTTTTGGCACATGGTTATGGTTTGGACCAATCTGTGTGGGAAAAAGTGTTGCCAAATTTGGTTCAAAATTATCAAGTTTTAGTGTTTGATTGGAGTTTTTCAGGTGCAATAAAAGATCCAAATCTATTTGATTATGGAAAGTACACTTCATATGATGCTTTTGCTGATGATTTGATCACTATTATGGATGAGATGAAGTTAAGTTCAACTGTTTATGTTGGACACTCCATGTCTGGCATGATTGGATGCATTGCTTCCATTAAAAGACCTGATTTATTCAAGAAACTTGTCTTGGTTTCATCCTCTCCTAGGTACTCAATACAATTTTTTTTTAATTTACTGTTCTTGATTATACATACTTCCATAGTATTCCTTCTCTCTCTATATATATTAATTTACTCGCCATAAAAAGATCGTCATATTAAACTGATATACGAAAGTAAATTCTTCCCTTACCGTGTAAACACCGCTCGTTACACTATGGGTGTTCGCCATGCCCAAAATTGTTATCCTAACCACAGGGGTGATGGACTGGTGGTGGTGGGGAGGGGTCGAGATCGAAGATAGGGCGAGAGAGTAGAGTGAGACCATGCCATAACATTCAAGATAGCCATACTAATAAAAGGTGCGGCGGGATCATTAGCTCTGTTAAAATGTACATCCCACATCGGGAGTCGATGTCCTCTCGGATTAATATAGAAAATCTTGGGCTACTCCCTCTATTTAAATTAAGTCAATTGTATATGTAATAAGTACAATTTTTTATGAATAATCGATCAAATAATTTAAATTTTAATTAACATATTTTACTATTAACTTAAAGTTTCACCAGACTCGTGCTAATACAAATTGTTCTCCTTCAAGAAGTCCTCGCAATAATTAGGTCGATATATAATATTTTCTATAGCCAAATAATGTATGTAAATTCTTAAATTTAAAAACAATTAATGTGTACCATGTGAATGGAATCAATGAAAAGCTACATTTTGTCTTGTTCCTAGTAACCACTAAATTCATGTCCTTCCGAAATTAATTATTTCCCCCAATCATTAATTGGATTTATTTTCTTTTCACATTTTCTTGTCACCACCAATTTGTTATTAGATTCAAGAACTCAGAAGAATATGAAGGTGGTTTTGAAGAATCAGATCTAGAGCAACTATTCTTAAACATTGAACACGACTACGATACCTGGAGCACGAACTTCCCGACCGCAGTCGGTGATGCTAATGATCCTCCTTCCACCAAGAAGTTTGAGGAATGCTTGAAGAGAATGAAGCCAAAAGTTGCATTAGATATAGCAAAGGTTGTGTTTTTGAGTGATGAAAGAAGTATTCTTGAAAAAGTTATTACACCATGTACAATTATTCAGACCAAAAAGGACTTGGCTGTCCCAAATTGTGTCCCAAAATTCATGCAAAGCAAGATAAATGGAAAATCGAGCATTGAGATTATTGATACAGAAGGCCATTTTCCACAACTTAGTGCACATGTTCAGTTTCTTGATGTTCTTGAGAAAGCTATCAATCAACCAATTGAAGAGGTGAAAAGGTAGGAAGAATTATTGTATTATTGATGATGTATGTCTTAGTAAAATATCCTGGTAATAAGTAGAAATGTTATTGTGTGATATTATTGGATTTTCTTTTAATTTATTTTAAGTTATGATTGTACATGTACAAGTGATGAGATTGATCAAGTTTCATATGATGTGGCGTGAAAATTGCATGTTATGCATGTTCTTTTAATGGCACAAATTAATGCTAATATGTGTTCACCATCTTTAAAGAGACTTCATCCTACTATAGTATAGTTGGTGCACCGGGTGAACCGGAAACCGACCGGGTGAGATCGAACAAGTTTTTTTTTTTTTTTTTTTTTTTCATTTTTTTCGTACGGATCTAGGTTTGAGTTTCGCATAATGGTTTCGATTTTAGATCTCACCAGACGAAAGTTTTAGACAAATCTGTAATGCTTTAGTTTTTATCGGTTCCAGCCATGTCCAATTTTTTCTACCCAAAATATATTTTGAATCAATTTCAGATGGACTATAACTGGGACGAGTCTAATTCAGGTTTGGCAGAACACCAGTCCAAACAGGATAACAGCGTTACTTTATGCTAACAATGAATTAATCTGATTTGAATTATTGACTCAAAAATAAATGTTAGTAGTTAATAAATTTGTGTAGTGTAATGGACGAACAGTTTTGAATTCGATTATACAAGAGCTGTTTGAGGAATATAAATTTTTTTACTCATAAAACACAAACATTTTTCTTATAGCATGTATAACATTTTTTATAAAATATTATTGAAAATGATTAATTTTGCAATAGAGTATTATATATTATATTTGCAATCAAAATGCAACTTGGAACTTGTATCTCACCGAATTGACAATTACTTCTCATATGTATGTAGTTACCTTTTTTATAATCAATAAATTACGAGAAATAGATAAAAACTAGGTAACTAAATGTTCAGAGTCCATTGGGGTTTCATTTTAAATTGATGATGGAATAAGTTGCTCAATATCTTATATATATTCATCCGACATGTATTAATTTAATAATGTGGGACTGAGTCCTCAATACGGTCTCTTGTACAAGTAATCTGGTCCACTTGAACATTTTTGATGGAGTTTTCACATGATCTTAATAATTGAATTGACTCATTATACCATGCTAAGAGATTAACGAGATTCAATATCAAAACAAATTGGGATAGGAGGAGTATAATATATTGATTGGACAGATCTTAATGTAATAGTGGGGTTGGGGTTCCTCAATAATGTCGTACACAAATATTTACAATTAAATTAAGAAAGAAAAGTAGGCATGCCTGATGGATGAAACTTGGCAAGCATGAAGAGACGTGATAAACAAACCAAAATGATCCGACCGGTTCCATATCTCAGCGACTCTGCCAAATAGAAAAGCGACAATTGCTAAAATACGATCCATCCAAAACCATAAAACGATAGAAACCAAGAAGGGACCAAGAATCTTGTGTACCACATGCTCATGCATTGCGAATTCAATAGGCAACCACTCCATCTTTATTACTACTAACTACTCCATACATCATTTAGATCTAGTGTACACCATCAATATATATATACAATTTATAGGCCTAGATAGATCTTAGTCTTTAAATATTAATGGTGGTTAATTGAATGCTTTATTTTATTTATACAAAAAGATATTCTAATTGGTTTTACAAAAGTGAGATAAATATTGTCAATTTGTCCATATGATGAAAAATGATACACATATTGTTGAAATTTGGTTTGAAAGATCTCAAAAGATATAAAATAATAATATATTCTCGTAGTTATATTGACATTCAAACTAGCGATGAATATGGACAACATCTATCAATTTCGAGAACATACTATTAACATATATGTTTGTACTTCGTATTAATCTACATAAAAAGAAAAATTAAAGTAACTGTATATATATGCTACAATCTGATCATATTATTCGAGAAGAAATTGGAAGAATAGTCTCTCCTCTTTTTATTTAAAAAAAAGCCATGAAGGACAAAATTGACCATTAAAATATCCTCCATCTTCTTCTACTTCTTCTTATTCACTATCTCATACCGACCACCACCACTATCACCATAACCAACTACAATATACGACCACCACTAAACACCAAATCCACCACCACCATCATCACCATATACCACACCATGCCAAATCATATCCCCATCACCAAACACTGCCTCATCCACCCCACCTCAAAATCGCGTCCTCATACCCTGTCCCCACCTTAAATGGCGACTCCTTACACGACCATAACTCAAAACGCGACCCCCAACCCCACCATATCCCAAAATCGTGATTGTTGAGGGGGTTTTGTAATTAATGTAAATGTAGTACTATATAAGTATATATCATATAATAATATAAGGTAGACCGGCCCCTTGGCATCCCAATATGTGGTGCAGTCATCTAGTCACTAGGTCAGCTTTTAATCTTTATCTTTAATTATCTTATTATATATTAAATTATAATATAAATATATTTATTTAATGTCTGTTCGGTTCGGTTATTGCAATTTATTTAAAATTAAAAACAAAACCAAACCGGGTAATGTATTATTTGAAAAGTCAAAATCAAAGCCGAAGCGGAAAAAGTTAAAACCTATCTTATCGGCCGGTTTGAATCGGCTTGGCAGGTTCCGCGGTTTGATTGTACAACCCTAGAGACCTAATCATAAATTCGAAATCATATAAAAAGGCTTATTTTCTTGTTGCCCCATCTACTATCACGAAAAGATCAAACTGCCCCATAATACTTTGCTAAGCTTCAATTTACCCCCTAAACTGCATTTGTTTCATTTTCCCCTATAAGGTCCCGAAGCACCGACGAGGGAGAAGCCGAATGTGTTCGTTTGTAAAATATTGTTATTTAGTTTCGTTTCCCCTTCTAAGTTCCTAACATAACTCTTTCCCACCTCTCGAATTTAACTCATATAATTCTACATACGATTGAATTTATTCAATAAAAATATGAATTCGATAATACAAAACAAGAATCGTCTTCTTCGTAAATTAGGGATGAGAGTGTAACACAATAGTAGAGAAAAATTCCTAACCTTTTTGTAAAGTAGCGATGAGAATGTAACGCAATAATAGACAAAAATTCCTAACCTTTTTGTAAATTAGCGATGAGAGTGTGATACAATTAATAGACATAAATTCCTAACTGATGGACAGTTAGTGTAACTTTGAGATGAATGGTCTCTAATAAGGGTTGAACCAAATTAATTAAAGATTTGGATCAGATGCCACTAGAGTATTGATCCATTGCAAGAATCGTAATATTTTAATAAATTATTCATATAAAGATGCAAAATGGAGACGAGAGAGTATTAGTTTAATTTTTATACTTCCTTCATTCATTTTTTACTTCTTGTTCTAGCGATCTGTACATAAATTAATGAAAATAAATAATAGTCAAAATATATTGAAAATGTAGAAAGACAATTATTTAAAATTATGTCATTGGTTGATTATTATTTAATTTTCACAAGTAAAAATAGTCAAAAAGTTTATTGATAATAATGTAAAAGTATAATTTTTTATGTTAGAATGACAAGTATTTTTAAACAAAAAAAAATGTATTAGAACGACAAGTAAAACTCAACATAGAAAGTATAAAATGACAACAATAGATCAGAGCAAGGTCTAACTGGTTTACCTAACTAGTTAGCCGAGATGTTGATACTACAGGCAAGCTCGATCCTATGTTCATCCGAATCAAATTGTGAAGGAGGTGTTTGCTAGCTAGGTTCATGTATATGAACTTTACTTATGAAAAAATTTAGTGATTGAAATGACTTGTATCTTAAAATTGTGGGACCCACATGTTTGTGTTGCAGTCTATAAAATCTATACCTCTGGCTAAAAGAAGTCCTAAGTCCCATCTCAAAACTCAATCAAACAACAAAAAATTATAAGCCATTATGAACTTGGCTCATTTAATGCCTATAGCCTCAGATTCTTGCAGTCGAAAATGTGGGCAGAGGAACAGTTTCAAGAAGCGGTGTTCATCCATGGTGAAGCAGCAGAGAACAAGAATGTACATCCTCAAACGATGTGTTGTTATGCTCTTATGTGATCATTCTTGAAAATGGTCTAGGGAGTATGAACCAGCCGTCCCCGTGTATTTTGTGGGACTGTTTGTGTTATATTCCGTTAAGATTGTGTCATTTTCAGTTTGAGTCCAGAGGTGGACGTCGTGTTTAGAGATTGCCGTCCTCGTGCATTTTGTAGGACTGTTTATGTTATATTCCGTTAAGATTATGACATTTTCAGTTTGAGGCCAAAGATGAAAGTCATCTTTACTGATTGAATACCAAATATGTGGGAGAGATTCAAGACCCATGAGAAAATGTCAAGATGAATTTCAGAGAGTTAGGTGATCAATAATGGTGCTATAAAATGCTCTTATTAATAATGACCAAAAGTCCTGATTCGAAACTCACATCTATTGCTAGTTTATTAAAAAGAATAAAAGAAATAATGGTGCTATAAAAACGAATTGTAATTATTTAAGATGAAATTTTGTTGCTCGAAATAAATTAGAAAAATGAATTTTTAGCCTAGAAGTTACGTGTTGCATGTTGCTAGCTAGTTCAAAGCAAAAAAATAGACTAGTTTAAAGCAAAAAAAAAAAGACTTGTTACGTCATTACGTGACACGTGTTGCATGTTGATGACTCCTTCTCCTTCTCAATTTCACATTTTCAATAAATTAACTCGTAAGAATTCTTATATGCTTCACTCTATACATTTCCATGTAATTACATTAAGGTTATACTCCCTCCATCCCTAAATAATAGTCCCATTTTACTTTTTCACGGTCTCCGAGACACAATTTAAAACGTAAATATTTTTAATTTTATATGTCTAAAAATTATAAGAACTTGATATTTCAAAAATATGTATCGAGACGAATCTAACAAGATCTCATATGACTATTTTATCTTTTATCGATTAATAACAATTTACGGTCAAAACTTTCGAAGTTTGACCCAAAAAGTCAAAACGGGTCTATTAAATAGGGATGGAGGTAGTAAATGATGAGGAATGTATGTCGGTGATATAAAGAAAAGATAAAATTAAATTATTTTGTGATATGTTTTTTACAGTGAAACGTAAAAATATTTGATGATATATTGAATGAATAATATTACATGGCAGAAGATATTTACTCTTTGAAATACAGGGTGATGTAGATAGTCACACATGAAACAATTCAAGTATCTCCAACTGCTTTTGACATAACATTATCATTATGACAAAATCTGATGACAATATCCCCAATTAATCATTATTATAGATAGTCTCATTAACTTTCTTTTAAAAGTTACTTATGAATTTGAACTTACTTCATCATATCCGTTTCAATATTTTCAATTTTTCATGCCAAATTATTTACATTTTACAATCTTAATTTAATGCCAGAGATCACAAATTATCACCTTCAAACAACATGAAATTTCTATTACTAACACGTATTAGAAAGCTGTCAAAAATGTTTGAACTACAAATGTAGGGGCGATTCGGGACAAACTATACCCGATGCCCATTGGACATTGTCCTAGAATCCGGACGGCCCAGGTGTTAGGATACCGTTGGGCCCTGTGGCCCTGTCCTAGGACGGTGACGGACCATAAGTCCATAACACGAGCAAATCTGGACCACGATAGTCTCGATAGATTTGATCCCCTTAATATTCTGTTTTGTACTCATGGGAGTCTGTCTGCCAGCCCCAACCCAAGTTGGATCTCATCCTACACTTGAATGTAGAAAATTGGCTAGATATTTTTACTTTGACCCACTTATTAACTTACGCTACCATATTATTATTCTTAGCCACAATACTAATTTTTGTGAAAAAGTCAAAATTACCCTTCTCAATTTACCACAACTTTTCATCTTCTTCCCCACCTTTCTTCTCCAATTTAAAAAACCACCACCACAAAATAGCCAATATTCAAAACTATATCCCACCCATATCCTTTATTCAAAATCTTACCTTACCTAACACCATTCCACTAACCACCACAATCTCCAACACTAACAACCGCCACCACCTATGCCGATATAGATTTGCCCCTTGCTCAAATTCAGTACCCCAACCATTTCCCCTTCACAGCCCCCGACCTTCGTCCCTTCATAGATCGATAGCCCCCTTACGCATATCAAACAAGATTTTGAAGTAGGAAAGAGATGGGGGTGATTTTGCAAGTGGTTCTATGGGGGTGGGCAATTTTTTTTGTGGTTGGTGGGGGGTTTGGTAGATGGGAGAATGGCTTGAAGTAGGTATGGGTTAGGGTGTCTTTGATATGTGGTGATGGTTGAAGGTTGATGGTTATGGTGGAGAGTGGGTGGTGGTGGTGGTTGTTTTGTCAGTTAAAGAAGAAAGGTGGGGCAAAAAGATGAGAGGTTGTGGCAGATTAGGAGAGGTAAGTTTAACTTTTCATACGGGTATTGTCGCTAAAAATAATAATATGATGGAGCAACTTTTCTACCGGTAATGTTGACTTTTCACGCCAAAATACTTTTGTCTGTTGAGAGAAAATTGCCGAAATAGTCCATGATAGTGAGGTCGAATTGCACTTTAGCCCAGTTATACGGTTGCATTTTAGTCCCCAAAAGTGGTCAAAGGGTTGCACTTTAGTCTTCATGTCATGTTTTCCAATAAAGTTGGGGTCAAAACACAATTTTTAACAATTATGGGGTCAAAACACAATTTTTTATGGTTGTTTTTCAATAAAGTCTACAATTATGGGTTAGCTAATGGACAAACTATAATATAATGGTTGCCGAAATAGTCCCCGCTAGTGGGACCGAATTGTTAAAAATCGTGTTATGACCCCATAATTACTAAAAATCATGTTTTGACCCCAAATTTATTGAAAAACATGACCTGGGGACTAAAGTGAAACCTTTTGGCCACTTTCGAGGATAAAAATGTAATCGTGTAACCATTGAGGGTTAAAGTGCAATTCAGTTTCATTATCGAAAACTATTGGACAATTTTCACGGTCCGTTGACACCAGTAGACATTGTCTGCTTCTCTTAATTTATCAATATGTTTTGCACTTTTGCGAAAACGCTTTGCTTGACATATTTATTGTGTCTTGTTGCAAGTTGTCCAGTTACTCATATTTGGACCTGATAGAAGTTTAGAATATGAATCAATTTATTCCTTTTCCACTCCAACAGCCCCAATGATTATGAATCTATGATGAATATATTCCATTAGTTTGATACCTAGATCAAGTGCTCGACCTTTGTCCTACGTCATTTAAACAACCAATTTTACTTTTCTCATACAGACATCAACCCCCTTCAATCTCAAACGATTATTTTAATTCATATATCCAAATGTTTGCTGTCCTAATTTGAGAAGTAAAGACAAATGATCGTATGTGCTAATCGTGAAACAAATATAAATTAAAAAGGATTTATCAC
Source organism: Echium plantagineum (assembly GCA_003412495.2). NCBI lineage: Eukaryota > Viridiplantae > Streptophyta > Magnoliopsida > Boraginales > Boraginaceae > Echium > Echium plantagineum. The sequence goes on from CM016564.1 coordinate 15,001,761, forward strand.
AATATAAATGAAAAATAAAGAATATTTATAATTTTAATTAAATTTTTGACAGAGTCAATTTGAAAAGTAGTCATTAGTTAGTGCAATCAATGAGTGAAATAAATTTTTGAACTAATGATAATAATTGGGTCATGCAATCAATGAGTGAAATAAATTAGTACAATCAATAAGCAAAATATACTAAAACTTAAAAGGACGAATTTGCCCTTAGCTTAAGTTAGCGTTCCATAAGCACATAAACAATATGCTTAGAAAATTGTTTAGCAAACTCTCATTTTTCAATGCACAAATTTTACAGCTACTAATCTCCAATTTAATTTTTTCTTTTTTATATTATGAATGATTATATTAAACTCCATCTTGAAAAATATCTTTTTATTACATAGACATATTTATAAAATATATAAATCGTTATCTTTCGTGTAATGACTTGGATAAAAAAAAAATGGCTGGTCAATAAAAGGTGTTGAAAATGAGGTGGGCAAGGACCATAGATTAGCTGTACAGTTGTGAAGTTTAAGCTAAATCTGGACCACCCAAAAATAAACAAACCCACAAAAAAACTCATCCTTTCTCTTTCTCAAGAATCTAGATTCTCCCAATTATTTTCTCGCTCTTATTTTTCCAACAAAATAAAATCATCTCACCCCCCAAAAGAGGACCAATTTTTCTTAAAATTCCTACACAAAAAGCAATTCAGACAACATTAACACAACCGAAACCAACGATCGCAAACCCTAGGAAATTCATCATTTCGAACTTGTTGGTTTGCTGATCAGGTTTCACGAAGCTTGTCCATTTCTTCATCAAAGAAATTCCCATTTCAAGAATATATTTATTATCTAATCTGCTGCAGAAGGTATATATAATATATCTTATTGAGGTTTCTTTTTGTTTTCGGGATTGAATTGGTGAAAATGTATGTGGGTAGAAGTTGGAATGGCCTGTTTGTTTTTAATTCTCAATTAAGGTTCGGTTCGGCTCGAACTTAATCAAGTTGAATCGAGTTTTCAGGTTCTTACCTTAGAAAAATGTTTAAGTATGTGGGTAAAAGTTAGAATTTCCTTTTTGTTTGTTATTGAGAATGAACGTTTTGTTCGGCTCGAATTATATTGCATCGAGCTGATTCGAATTTTCAGGCTCTTTTTGCCCAAATATTTGTTACTTCTACAAATGGCAATGTATGTGGGTAAAAGTTGGATACTCCTTTATTTGTAATTCAGAATTAAGGTTCGGTTTGGCTGGAACTATTATACCGAGCTTAATCGATTTTCAGGCTCTTACATTGGAATGATAAGTTACCTTAACAAATGTCAATGGATGTTGTTAAGATTTGAAATACTTTTTTGTTTGCAGTTCAGAATTAAGGTTCGGGCTTGAACTATATTGAATCGAGCTATATTACAGGAACAATTGTTACGTTAACAAATTTCAATGTATGTGGGTAAAATTTGGAATTCCCTCTTTCGTTTGTAACAGATCATTAAGGTTCCGTTTGGCTCGAACTATATTAAATAGATCGAGCTGAATTGAGCTTTATGGTAATAATCTTTATGGGAATTTGTGTTGTATGGGTTTTCTGAAATGTTGATATTGCTTCTCATTTTATTGAAATATTTGCAATTCAAGGCACTGGGTAGAGATCAAGTTATTGACTCTTATGGCGTATTAGTTTTCGTGTCCCCCAGGTAAAAGTGTGCATTTTTTTTTGGAAAGTTGCGTTAGTTGAAATGATAAAGAATTGTTTTTTCTTCCACTGTTTGCAATTATCTTTTATTGGGCTTTCACTTGAAAGGCTTGCAAGTTCTGTTATTATCAATAGAAAGAAGAAAGGGAATTCCATGGTGAGTATAGATAATAAGTTCTTATCATCTCATTCTCAAATATATTGAAAGTCTGTGCTTGTTTTCCTACTTTAATTCTTTCGTTTTTGTATGTTCTTGGGATTGTGGATTTTAGCTTCTCTTGGGGGCAAGAGGTGTTGCTATTTTGTGGTTTAATGGCGTCTGAATGTTTTTAACTTAAGAAAAGAAGATGGTATTAGCAGTTTCAATTTGTTTGTATTTGAATACGTGGATGATTTAATTGAAGGTGGCTGGATCGTACTACTTCAAAATCTTATAATGGTGGCAAGCGCTGCTACATCTGCATTCTCTCCAATTGCTTCTGCAACCCCTGATTCTGGTAAAACTCCTGGAAAACTAGGAGGAACTGTTCCTGCCAGCGTAGATGTACGTGGGGTGAAGTCTAAGTCCCTATCATCAGGGGGTGTAAAGGTGAAAGCCACTGCTCAAGCACCTCCAAAGGTTAATGGAACCAAGGTTGGTGTAATGGATGGATTTAAAATTGACGATGAAGTGACTTATTCTCCTCCTCCTAGAACTTTTATCAACCAGTTGCCAGACTGGAGCATGCTTCTTGCTGCCATCACAACTATCTTCTTAGCGGCCGAAAAGCAATGGATGTTGCTTGATTCTAAGCCGAAGCGAGCTGATGAGCTTACTGATCCCTTTGGTATCGGTAAGATGGTCCAGAATGGTATGGTTTTTCGTCAGAACTTTGCTATCAGATCCTACGAGATAGGAGCTGACCGAACTGCTTCTATAGAAACACTCATGAATCATCTACAGGTATTGTTTGTTTGTCTGTACATTCAAGCTTGTTGATTCAGGGCTTTTAAGAGGGACTTGAGCAGTAAATGTACAGTGGTATCTCTTTCTTCTCTGAAACCTGAAGAACTCTGTATTGTAGGAAACAGCTCTTAACCATGTGAAAACTGTTGGTCTCCTGGGCGATGGCTTTGGTTCAACTCCGGAAATGTCTAAAAGAAACTTAATTTGGGTGGTCACAAAGATGCAGATTTTGGTAGATCGCTATCCTACCTGGTGAGTTGCTGCTCTTTTCCTTCTTCCTGATGTTGGGTTTATGAGGTTCTCAAGGATAGCATTGTTACTTCACCCATGCAATACTTTGGCATTGCCAAAGAGGTCACTTGTTTGATTATGTTTTTGGGATTTTGTTATGGCTATTTGTAAAATATAAAATTTCTGTAAGATCAATGCTCCCATAGTCTTGAATCTTGATCAACTAATTTGCATCACAGATGATAGAACAGGAATTAGATGCACTTTCATGTTTGCGAAGGAAGTTTCTCATTTTTTTTAGCTTTGGTATTTTCCAGTTTCTTTGCCGTACATTCTTATGATACATACAAATATGTTCTGGGCATTGATGTATGTAACTCTTTTGCTGATGTATGTGACTCACTTACCGATTCTTTAAATTATGAAGATAAATAAAATTGCCTGTCTATAGTCTATAGAATGGAAGTGTCATTCCGCAGTACTCCAACCCGTATAAAATATTGTGCAGGGGTGAAGTTATGCAGGTAGACACTTGGGTTGCAGCATCTGGTAAAAACGGTATGCGACGGGATTGGATTCTGCGAGATAGTACTACTGGGGAAATATTAACAAGAGCTTCCGGGTAAAAATATTAATTTATAAATATTTTTTAAGCATACACAAGTATATTCTCCAAGACATCTGCCTCCCCTGAGGGTTAGTAGCATGATGATGGTGAGAAAAAGCAATAGAACTAAAAATAATTTTAAATTGTCCGTAGTCATTTTTCCAGAATTTCCCTGCTAGTGATGTTGAAGAATAACTCGTAGGTCTGCTTCAAAATAAATCGCTCGTATATTTACTTATTTGACCTTCTGCAGATATTTTTTTTTGTTTTTAGCTTATTAACTTCATCAATTTTTGTTGGGCTGCTTTCTGGAAAACTATTTAGTGTGTCAGTGATGATGAATAAGGAGACACGGAGATTAGCCAAAATACCAGATGAGGTACGAGGAGAAATAGGACATTACTTCATGGACACTCCTCCTGTTGTGGAAGATTGCGACACAAAGTTACCAAAACTCGATGAAAATACTGCAGATTTTGTTAGCAGTGGTCTAACTGTAAGTCAAAACTCTTGATAGTGGTGTATTGAATTATCTCTACCATCTTTTGTTATGATCTGAATTATCTCTACCATCTTTTGTGCAGCCAAGGTGGAGCGATCTAGATGTGAACCAGCATGTTAATAATGTGAAGTACATTAACTGGATTCTGGAGGTAAATATTTTCTATGCATATATGCAAGTTGTTAAACTTACTTAACTATGACTTTTTTTTGTGAAACATTGAAACTTGAACCTTGGGCTGATAAGTAATAAGAACAAGATTAGGGAAAGGTAACTTTTTATATAAATCTTTTCCTTTATCTTCTCTATAATACTGTCTTAGTAGTTCGGCCTCCAGTTTCACCTTTTGGGGAACGAACAAGGAGCTCTCAATTTCACTGACCATCTGTGGAATCTGCTTAATATAGGGCACATTCTGCTAAGGTCCAAAATACAAATATAGGTAAAAGGGTTTAATGACTTCAAATTTGAATTTGAATTTTGCTGGAGTTTAACCTCAATATTAGTATCTCTATTTCTGGAAAATATAAAAAATCTGATACCCTTTAGGCCTTTACATCTCTTTGTATTTTCTTTTCTTTTCTATTCCATTTTATTATTTTAGGTTCTTTCTATAACCCCTCCAAGTAATGCTATCTCATGTAGTTTTCTAGAAAAATAATGAACTATGTAGGAGACCAGAGGTGTTGCACCGCTAATTGCTTGTTTCTTTTTCCTAAAATATGAAGCTAGAATACCTTGTTCTAACTTCACATGCATTTTAATTACTATCTTATTTTAGAGTGCTCCATCTCCCATACTGGAGACCCATGAGCTTTCTAGCATGACGTTAGAGTATAGGAGGGAATGTAGGAGGGACAGTGTGGTGCAGTCACTTACTTCTGTGACCAACAATGGTGTTGACGATTTGGCTAGTTCTGGAAACGTTGAATGCCAGCATTTGGTTCGACTAGAGAGTGGTGCCGAAATTGTTAAGGGGAGGACTGAATGGAGACCTAAAAATGCCAATAGATTCGGAAGTGTAGGCCACCTTCCAACAGAAACTCTCTAGATGAGCGTCTTAACAACAGTTTTGTTACCGGCCGTGGGTGAAATCTTATCTTGTCCATGGTAATGCACATGTAAAATTCCATCTGGGTATAGTTTGATCTTTATATGGTCACCTGCATTATTTCTTGATTTGTTTACATAATTTTTGTTGTTCGGATTAATAGGAAATACGCCATGCCATTGTAAATTTGCCTTCGTTGGTGCACTTCCTATCTCTTTCCCTCTCTTCCCATGTTGACGTTCGGGCGCGATCGTATCTGTCGAGAAGACTATCAGTGCAAATTTTGATGATGAAACATTCATTGGCATTCAAGCTGTTAGGCTATTAGCATGTGGTCCATCTCATTGTTGTATTGACTGCTCTATATATAATTATAATTATATACTTGGCATCCAAGAATGTTGGTAATTAACCTGCCCTCTTGTAGCAACAAACTTTTGGTGACTTTGTACCAAAATTAATTTATGCATTCAAGTTTTGGCCTTGTTTGTTTCTACTTAACTTAGATGCTTAATTTAGGCCACAAATCCTTCACATGGGTTTGCAATAATATTGCAGTATTAAAACATTGCAGAACCTTTACAACGAATTCTCAATAATTTGCTAATCAATCTGCACTTTCAATTATCAAGATTCCTTATCGCATCAAAATGAGACTCTTTAAAGGTATTGAGACATGTTAAGATTAATGTATGCGCCTATTGTTTGATTATTGTATAATACTCCCTCCGTTCCTATTTACTTGATCATTTAGAAATTTTTTACTTTTTCAAAATATTCGATCGTTTGTATTTTCAATGCAACTTTAAGGTTATTTTGTTCTTTTTAACCTTCAATAAAGTAATAGTACTTCAACATATTTTTTACTTTTTGAGGATATATTAGTAAACTCTCTTCATTTCTTAATAAAGTGTTTTTTCTCCAAATGACCAAATAAATAGGAACGGAGGGAGTATTATCTATGTTAGTTATACTTTGTGATTAAGATTGATATGTTTGCTAATCAATCTGCAGTTTCAATAATCAAGAAGTGTGTTTCACTGTTTCTATGAATTTTATGGCTATAGAGTGATGAGAATAATAAGACGTGAATGCGCCTCCAAGCCCCTTTCAAAGAGGGCGTGAGCCAGAGGGGCCCAATAACTCCATTGTGTTCCGTGGCGTGGGCTTGTCGAACTCGAGACGAGGGGCCTGCTCGTAAAAGTTTATTTTAAAATTATTACGAGAGTAAACTTCAAATAAACAACTTCATTTTTTATGAAGTCTGCAAAGCAAAAAATAAGCCTTCGAGCTCCGGCAACCAGATATCCATAATAAATATCTTTGGTTGTTCATTCATGTTGACCCTCAATTTTCTTATTGGAATTACCCAAATTAGCTAAGTAAGATTCTCTTTGAAAATAAAGGAACACGAAACCTACTAATATCTTGTATATTGCAACAAAAACGTTCACCTGCTCAACCATTTCAATTGAAAAACATGGTCAGACAAACACCATTTTCCTACTCACTTGTGTCCAACCCTCACCCCCTCTTTACCAACAAAGAGACCATCAATTTATGGTATGAGTTGAGATAGGAATATAAAAGCCACCCATTACATTTAATATATCATTATTGTCCTTATTTACTATCATGACAAGATGATTGGGTGAGATATTTTGATATAGCGGGTTTGAATTCGTATGGAGACAATACTTTGTTGAAATATTGTACATGTTGCTTTTGGCTTTGCATTTCATTGTTTCTCTCCCTCTTAAAACTGTTACTAGTGTTAGGAGTTAGACACATTTCTCGATTTACATCCACTCATAATGGACGTGTCTAACAAACGATTAAAATTGGTATGAGTGTTGATAAGTCATAAGTTACCCACCCTCCATTATTACCTTTTATCCCTGTTTGGTGGTGCATTTATTTCCCCTCCCCCACATCTTCACATGTTCACGGATCTGCTGTTTTAGTACATAGGGCAAATAGGACACACATTTCAATTTCATAACTAAAACATCCTTTTTTCTTACAACCTGCACCAAACAGTAGGGATAGATTAAATGTACGTGTTCCATATGTTCATCATCTTTTGGAAGTTTTCTACTTCTAATACTATGTACCGTAATAGTCTTTCTTCTTTTCAACTTAAATTAATCACATTTATTAGTTTCTCCTTAATAAAGAAATGTTTTAGTATTCTAGAACTTGGAAATTTATATTGCAACCAAATTAAATACGGAGTACTAGAAATAAGTAGAGTGCCAATTTCACATTTTAGAATGTGACCTAAATTGGATGCTTGGAAGGAAAGATCATAATTGCTACCTTCGTCCCTAAAAGATTGTCACATTTTTACTTTTGTTTATTACATAATACAAAATTTGACTATGAATTATTATTAAACGATAAAAAATAATATAGTCTTGTGGGACCTTGTTAGATTCTCTCAATATATATTTTTGAAATATCAACATTTTATAATTTTTTCGCATGTACAATAATAGATATTTACCTTCTAAATCGTGTTTTATTGACCACCAAAAGTCAAAATGTGACAATCATTTAGGGATTGAGGGAGTACTAGTTTGAACACTTTTCTAAGAAATTTCAAAACTTATAATTACAAAAAAAATATTGGTTAACAATATATCATATAAAACTATTTATCGAGTAACTAATTTCAAATTAATTTTTATAAACTTTTGTTCTACGGTTAAGGAAATTCGAGAATATGAACTTCAATAAAAAAAAATTTAATTTTCCTCTTGCCCAATTAATATAGTATAGTATGATTGTAACAAATTTTGAATTGTATAAATAAAACTTTCTAAAATTCGCTCAAAATATTTAGATCTGCCTTACCATGACTTGAGCTTGAGCAATTTTTACTCAATTTTTTTTTTTAATCCAGTTGATTACAAATGTTCATTAAAAGAATAGGACAAATGTCACCGGGTATCACTAACGTTTGATTTATTTGCCACATTTACCATTGACGTTCAATTTCGTGCCAAAGACATCACTCATGTTTCAATACTACTCAACCCGTCTACTTTTCGTCAATTTTGATGAAATTGCATTTTAAGCACAAAAGTTAGAAGGGTAATTTAGTTATAACACTTAAAATTATTATTAACTACTTCTAAATATTACATTTCCCCCCTAATTGACCATCAATTGAAGCTTTCGAGATACGACACATGTTCAATTTTCGAAAAGCCCCAAAATTTAACAAATACAATCTTGAAAAGATGCAATTTTGAAAATGAAACCGGTATAATTTTAAGTGTCGTTTTAACTTTTGTCTTTAAAATTGCGATTTTAGCAAAATTGGCAAAAAGTAGACGGTTAAGTAATTTTGGAACATGAGTGATGGCTTTGGCACGAAAGTGAACGTCAGTGATAAATATGTTAAATAAATCAAACGTTAGTGATGTCCGGTGCCATTTGCCGTAAAGAATAAAATATTATAAACTATATAAGGAAAGGTGAGCACTGAGCACAGTTATGACGACTGACTGCATACACGTAATTACAAGTGTAATAATATAAAAAGATACATTTTCATAATATTAGTATTAATCCAAAAATAACAACTTTCACTTAGTACTTTCCAACAGAAAAAATGACTTTATATATTAGACACGTAATTTCTCATGGTAGCATAACGAAACACATTTTTACAATTATCTTACTACAGTAATCACGGAGTTTTAAAGTAGATATAATGACCCAAATTATTTCTCAAGTTTGTTAAAAGTCGAATTATTTCCCTAAAGTTCAGTAAATACATTTCGAAATCGAGTATTGTTATTACAACTGTTGGTAACGATCAAAGCTCATAATTCCATCGCTCCATGCCATTGTGCATATATCAATAAAAAATTTGGGACTAAAGCTTAATTTTTGACAAAGTTAAAGGATCATCCCAACAATTAAATCTAGTAAAGTAAAACTTATCCCATAAAAGAACCGTTTTTTCATATTATGTGATCACATTGTCACACCCTCCCCTACCCACTGCCCATCTTCTTCCTACTAGCAATTAATATTCATGATGATGAATTGATGATAAACACATAACTACATAAACCATTAATTATTTACATTATAAAGTTAAAATAAGTATATACTCCCTCCGTCCCTAAAAGATTGTCATATTTTGACTTTTGGTGGTCAACAAAACACGATTTAAAATATAAATATCTATTATTCTACATGCGAAAAAATTATAAAAAGTTAATATTTCAAAAATATATATTGAGACGAATCTAACAAGGCCCCACAAGACTATATTATTTCTTATCGTTTAATGGGAATTTATGATCAAATTTTGTAATGTTTAACTAACAAAAGTCAAAATGTGACAATCTTTTAGGGACGGAGGGAGTAATATATACTATAGAAAATTAGAAAGTCAAGAAAAACGCATGAAAAAGCAGCTAGCTAGTTATAAATGCAGAGTTTCTTCATAATTATACTGCTCAACTACTTCTTCAATCAACACTAACTCCCCCACATGCACTTCTTGATTCAGATAAAGACCATTGTTTATTGCATGCAATGATGCAATTCAATTCTTGAAAAGATGGGTTTTTTATGCAAAGAAAATTAGTGTTACTCATATTAATGCATTTGGTCCCAGCTTGAGTTAAACACCGCCTTTTTTGCTAACCAAATTCTTTAAAAAATGGGGTTTTTATTCAATGGAATTAATGATCATATTAATGCATACTAAAGAACACTTTTTTTCTTGTTGGTAGTACTAAAAGTCCAATTTAGTTAGATATTGTAGGTATTGGGGGAGGTTGGTTTGTTGTGAGTGGTGTTGGTGTGGTGGAAAATGTGGATTGCTGGGGAGAATTTGACGGGTAGGGCGGCGTCGTTTAGGGAGGGAGGGGATGATGAGGAGGCTCTGACATGGGCTGCATTGGAGAGGTTGCCTACATATGGAAGAGTAAGGAGAGGGATATTTAGGAATATTGTTGGAGATGTTAGGGAGATTGATGTGGAGAGGATGGAGGTGGATGAGCAAAAGGTGGTGTTGGATAGGCTTATGAGCTCTGTTGATGGTGATTGGGAGAAGTTTTTTGGCAGAATTCGACATCGATTTGATAGGTTTGTGAATCATTTCTGTATCTACTTTCAAGTTCTTGATTTCTGCCATTCAGATTATATGGTGAACTTGTTTGTGTAGAATTTAACGTTTGTGTAATGGACTCTGAGTCGTCCCAAAATGATTGTCATGTTGAGGGTTTAGAAAAATGCTTGTTGCTCTGATACATTGTTTATATTTCGATCTTGCAGAGTTGAAATAGAGTTTCCCAAGATTGAAGTTAGGTTTGAACATTTGACGGTAGAGTCTTTTGTTCATGTTGGTAGCAGAGCACTGCCTACTCTTCCAAATTTTATCTGCAACATGAGCGAGGTATCGTCGACATCTCTGCATATTGTTTTTGTTATTAAACTTGATTGATGTCTCATGTGATGCTAGTCTTCTCTTAATATTTCTGCTTCCATCGCTTTAACTAGGCTCTCCTGAGGAAGCTAAGATTATACTCCGGTAAAAGAACAAAACTGACAATTCTAAGTGACATTAGTGGAATCATTCGACCTTCCAGGTAAGCAAGACTTTTGACAGTTACTCCGTATATGTCTGAAGTTCAATGTGGCATTTGATTGAATATGTAATGAATATCAGCGTCATTTATCAGATTAACACTTCTGTTGGGTCCTCCAAGTTCTGGAAAGACAACTCTTCTATTGGCCCTTGCCGGACGTCTTAACTCTGATTTGCAGGTAATGCAATCAGATGATTTTTAAATTTGTTACTTAGGAATCCAGAGTTGTAATTGGATACTACCAGTGCTTGGGATTTTGTCTCTAAATTAAGAGATAAACTGAAACATTTATTCATTTGAAGATCTCAGGAAAAGTTTCATATAATGGTCATTCTCTGAATGAGTTCGTTCCACAAAGGACTTCTGCTTATGTAAGTCAAGAAGACTGGCATATAGCTGAGATGACTGTAAGAGAGACTCTTGATTTTGCAGCTCAATGTCAGGGTGTTGGATTTAATTATGGTAATTCCTGAAAACAAATTGATTACAAAATGCTTAGTGCACAAGGTTCTGAATTACTTTCGAACATTGAACAGATATGCTTACGGAACTAACAAGAAGGGAAAAGATGGCTGGCTTGAAACCCGACGAAGATCTTGATATTTTTATGAAGGTACATATGCAAATATCATTATTGTGGTTATAATTACTTTTTGTTATTTGGGATTGTTCCATGACTTTGCTACTTTGTAGGCGTTGGCATTAAGAGGGAAGCATACAAATCTTGTAGTTGAATACATCTTAAAGGTACTTGTACTTCCAGGAACTACCAAAATAGATTGCTTAGCATACATCTGACGTTATGATTAATTTTTCGAAGTTGCATTCTTAAGAGTCTGTTTTCTTTATTTTCCTTTTTGGCTTTCTTCCTTCATTAATTTTAATTGATCTTCCAAGATATCACCTAAGTTCTAACCTTTACTCACGAAGATTTTAGGATTGGATATCTGCGCGGACACTCTCGCAGGAGATGAAATGTTGAAGGGTATATCTGGAGGCCAAAAGAAACGGCTTACAACTGGTACCAATGCATCTGTTTGTCCCTTGTTAAATGGAAGCTGCTTTATGTATTCTTCTAACAGTCTAATCTAATTTCCTTAATAGGTGAGATATTGGTGGGACCATCGAGAGTTCTATTGATGGATGAAATTTCAAATGGGCTGGACAGTTCAACTACCTTCAATATCATCAATTATCTCAAGCATTCGACCCTTGCATTGGGAGGGACAACAATGATTTCACTACTTCAGCCAGCTCCTGAAACTTATGAGTTGTTTGATGATGTAATTCTCTTAGCTGAAGGTCACATTGTGTACCAGGGGCCTCGTGAAGATGCTCTTAGCTTCTTTGCTCACATGGGGTTTTATTGTCCCGAGAGGAAGAATGTCGCAGATTTCCTTCAGGAAGTAAGTTTATCATCATTTCTTCCTGATCATGTCCTTCAATTTTAATGCAAATTTCTCAAAGTATGTTTCTCACAGGTCGTTTCAAAGAAGGATCAGGAGCAGTACTGGGCTGCTGCTTCTGGACGCCCTTACCGTTACATCTCTGTAGTGAAATTTGCTGAAGCTCTTCGGTTACACCGCACGGGTATACATTTGTCCCAGGAACTTGGTGTTCCATTTGACAAACGCTATAATCATCCAGCAGCTTTGACAACTTCTCCATATGGGGTCAAAAGGGCTGAACTTCTTAAAACCAGCTTTGACTGGCAGTTGCTCCTTATGAAAAGGAATTCGTTCATCTACGTCTTCAAATTTGTTCAGGTAGTCTGACCTTGTTATATATGTTCCCCAAGTGAAAACCAAGATTAGTTTCATGGCTTTGTAACCTTCTAAACTGCTATTCATATGTGAAGTTTATTTAAGTGGATGTATTATGACATGTTCTCCAGCTCCTCATTGTTGCTGCCATCACCATGAGTGTATTCTTCCGAACAAAGTTGCACCATAACACAGTTGATGATGGAGGGCTCTACCTTGGGGTGCTCTACTTTGCAATGGTGATTATTTTATTTAATGGCTTTACAGAGGTGTCTATGTTGGTTGCAAAGCTTCCAATGCTTTACAAGCATCGAGACTTGCAGTTCTACCCCTGCTGGGTCTACACACTACCTTCCTGGGTCCTGAGTTTACCAACCTCCTTAATGGAGTCCGGTTTCTGGGTGATAATCACATACTATGTGATCGGGTTCGATCCAAATATAGTTAGGTAAATTACTGATTAGATTGTCAAGAACTACTTTTCTATAATCATTCGCATCACTCAACCTAAAAAGTCAATATGCAGATTCTTCCGGCAGTTTCTCCTATATTTTTTTCTTCATCAAATGTCTATAGCTCTGTTCCGTTTGATGGGTTCTCTTGGTCGAAATATGATTGTTGCCAATACTTTTGGATCCTTTGCTATGTTGATTGTCATGCTTCTTGGCGGATATGTTATTTCAAGAGGTTAGCTGAATCTTGATTCCGTTTATCATAAACTTTTAATGGAGTCCTAATGAGTTTCCACTTTTATTCTGTATACTGGAGGTCAACAGATAGCATTCCAAGTTGGTGGATATGGGGCTATTGGATTTCTCCTTTGATGTATGCTCAAGAAGCAGCTTCAGTGAATGAATTCCTTGGACATGCATGGGATAAGGTAACAAAAAGCTGTTCAACTAATTGCCGTCAGTTATTGCTTACAGTTCTAATTACTCGTAATTTTTAGGGCAAATGGCACCATCGATCACTCAAACTTGAACTAGAGTGATCGAACACAGAATTTTAGCAAACGTGAGTGATCGATGGTGCCATTTACCCTAATTTTTATGTTCGAAAGGACAAGCATACTGATACTGTACATAAATAAATTTTGCATTATGGTTTTCATTTCATAAGTAGATCATTTTTTTTTTGTAAATCAGCGATGAGGTGACTTTCGAACCCAGGACCTTCTGGTCTCTAGCAAGAGCCTTTTCCACTAGACTATTCGATTAACTCATTTCATAAGTAGATCATTGTGTTGTGAAACAATATACTGCAAAAAAGAAAAAGAAATTTTCAGTAGCACGTTACAATTTCTAGGAATTCCTTCTGGAAATTGTGTTTTAATTGGTGTGCCCTTCTCTGGATTTCCTGCAACAATTTCAGCATACCGCTCATATTTACGAAGAGGAGTAACTTAAAGTTTACCGTGTGGCAGCGTCTTGTCAAATTTTCAGTTCTATTAGTGGACACTAGGCACAATCAAATTCTGATATTCATTCTGATATGTATGTAAACATGCACACTTACTTTCTTTCATGCACTCATGCAGAGAGCTAGAAGCAACTCTAGTTTGCCTTTAGGAGAAGCATTACTAAAGGCCCGCAGTTTGTTCCCTCAAAGTTATTGGTATTGGATTGGTCTTGGTGCTTTGCTTGGATATACAATTTTGTTCAATGTTCTTTTCACATTTGCTTTGACTTACCTTAACCGTAAGTCACTTTTATTTTAAGAAGACGTCTTTGTTTCCCTTCTTGTTGAAGGAAACGTTAGAATTGTATCTTAATTTGATGTTTTACATTCAGCATTGGGCAAGCGACAAGCTGTTGTTTCTAAAGAAGAACTTCAAGAAAGAGAGAGCACTAGGAAAGGTGAAACTGCTGTCATTCCACTAAGAGAATATTTGCAGAATTCAGGCTCTCGAGCTCGTGAGTATTACTTGTTTAGTATTAAAAACCTTACCAAACTGCCACACAAGATTAACACGGTTGTTGCTAATTGCAAATGACTATGATTTCCAGAACCCTTCTAATTGAATTTTAATTTTCATTCATGTCCAATCCTGGTTAGGAAGAAGTTTCAAGCACAAAGGAATGGTTCTTCCTTTTCAACCACTGTCGATGACTTTTAGCCATATTAATTACTATGTGGACATGCCACTGGTGAGTGGATCATTATTTATCTTCTCAACGGATGTTATCTTTATTTCTCAAATGTAATTTCTCTCCACTTCCTGTTTCAGGAAATGAAGCAGCAAGGTGTATCAGATGATCGTTTGCAACTGTTGACCAATATCACTGGAATTTTTAAACCTGGTGTACTTACTGCATTAGTTGGAGTAAGTGGTGCTGGGAAAACCACTCTTATGGATGTATTGGCTGGTAGAAAAACTGGAGGGCTTATAGAAGGAAACATCAATATATCTGGCTATCCCAAGAAGCAAGATACTTTTGCTCGGATAGCAGGTTATTGTGAGCAGAATGACATTCATTCACCTTGCCTGACTGTTCTTGAGTCACTCCTCTTTTCAGCTTATCTACGTCTTCCTGCAGATATTGATATGGAAACTCAGAAGGTAATCCATTAAAACTAATGCCTTTCACATGAGACTTGTAATTTGATGATTAACAGTGGATTTTGGCAGGCATTTGTGGAGGAAGTGATGGAACTTGTGGAACTCACCCCCTTGAAAGGAGCTTTAGTTGGACTGCCTGGAGTTGACGGATTGTCAACAGAGCAGAGGAAACGCCTTACTATTGCAGTTGAGCTTGTAGCCAACCCCTCGATTGTATTTATGGATGAGCCAACGTCTGGATTAGATGCAAGGGCTGCAGCGATAGTAATGCGGACAGTGAGGAACATAGTCAATACTGGTCGGACAATAGTTTGCACAATCCACCAACCAAGCATCGACATTTTTGAGTCATTTGATGAGGTCATATCTCTATACCTTTTTCCTAATCATCTCATTTACATGTTATTGTTAAACATCGTTTTGTGCAATATATCCTTTTTTATATGTTTGTGGATAGGCCATTCCTCTGATTGAAGATCAAATATAGTGGTCATACGAATGGACAAATAGAACTTCAGAATAGTACTTGACATTGATGAGAACATGTAATCATGTCGACAGCTTCCTGACCTAATTTCTTTGTCACCAACTATATGATGTTACTTTCTACCTTTCTTGCACATAAAATGTCTCAATGTGTGGCATGTCGAAAGGTGAATAGTTTATTAACCTTATCTTATAATCTAAATTAGAAAAAAAAAATTAACAATTCGGACCCTATCATTTCAATTAAATGTGGTTCACTTGCTCTAATAATTCTGTTTACCTTATCTATCACTGCAGCTTTTATTAATGAAACGGGGAGGCGAACTTATTTATGCTGGTGTTCTTGGTGAAAAGTCATGTTCATTGATCAAGTATTTTGAGGTAGTATATCTTAATGTTCTCTTGTTTGCGTTATTGTCTCAATCTGTTTCAAGTTATCCTTCATAACTGCTAGCTATATTTAGGCAATAGAAGGAGTTCAGAAAATCAAACCTGGTTACAACCCCGCCACATGGATGTTGGAAGCCACTTCAATAGCTGAAGAAAATCGCCTTGGTGTTGATTTTGCAGAAATCTATAGAAGATCTGACCTCTTTCAGTATGAGTCTTTTTCTTGACAATATATACAACTAAGTTTTCTTCGCATTTGGCATCGCTTTGTATTGTTAAACACCTTTTTTAATGAGTTTTGTAATTACTTCATTCCCATTTTAGGCGTAACAGAGAGTTGGTTGAAAGATTGAGCAAACCAGCACGGGATTCAAAGGAACTAAACTTCCCAAGCAAGTATTCTCAATCTTCTACCAATCAGTTTCTAACTTGTTTGTGGAAGCAAAATTTGTCTTACTGGAGGAACCCACAATATACTGCTGTTCGCTTTTTCTACACTCTTACAATATCCCTGATGCTGGGAACAATCTGTTGGCGTTTTGGATCCAAAAGGTTTGTATTCTACATAATTGTTCCCCGTTGCCTTCTGCTATAACTTTCGGATGACCGGTCCACTGTTTAAGCTATGAAAATTACTTATGCGTTGTTAGTATTCGGAATTCTTGCATGGAACAAAATCTGAATGGATTCTGTGAGATATTCACAAAAGATGGGTTATCTAATGATAACAGAAGCATCGATTGTCTGGTCTTATTAACCAAATATTAGTCCATGCTGTGCTGATTCTGTGAAGCTTTGTATAAAAAGTGTGTAGAAAAAAGTTGATAACGTTAAGAAGCAGCATTTGATCATATGTGTGCATTTTACAGGGACACACAACAGGATATATTTAATGCAATGGGATCTATGTATGTGGCTGTGCTTTTCATTGGAGTCACAAATGGCACAGCTGTTCAGCCTGTTGTTTCTGTTGAAAGATTCGTTTCATATAGGGAAAGAGCTGCTGGGATGTATTCTGCTCTCCCGTTTGGTTTTGCACAGGTGATGCCTCTAGTTCCATTTGTCATCTTCGTTATTAACAAAGATTATTGAGTTGCTAATATAACCATCTACTCTTCGTCTTCAGGTTGCTATAGAGTTTCCTTACGTCTTCGCCCAAGCACTAATTTACTGCACTATATTCTATAGCTTGGCTGCCTTTGAGTGGACTGCTTCAAAATTTATTTGGTACATATACTACATGTACTTCACGATGTTGTACTTCACCTTCTATGGCATGATGACAACGGCTGTCACTCCAAATCACAATGTGGCTGCGATTATTGGTGCTCCGTTCTATATGCTCTGGAACCTATTTAGTGGATTCATGATCCCTCACAAGGTAATGGACCCTACATGTTACTCTTCAGAATTTATCCTCTTTATGTATCAAAAGTGACTTGAATTAGAGTAAGGTCGAAAAAATAGTTAAACTATAAGTTCATTCTATAGTTATATTGATTACGAATCACAACAAGTAGCGTAAGTCGAAAGTTCGATTTGTTTTTCCTTGTTTCACCATCTTGACAATTTGTACAACCTCTGTATTCAGAGAATTCCTATATGGTGGAGATGGTATTACTGGGCCAACCCTGTCGCCTGGACTCTCTATGGCCTCGTCGCCTCACAATATGCTGATAGTGATAGGCTGGTGAAACTGTCAGATGGGATCCAGTCAGTGTCAACAAAGCTTCTTGTGAAGGATGTGTTCGGATACAGGCATGATTTCATAGGCATTGCAGGCTTTATGGTGCTTGCATTTTGTGTATTATTCACTTTGATTTTTGCTTACGCGATCAAAGCGTTCAATTTCCAGAAGAGATAGTACCAGATTCTCAACTTGCAAAACTATATTTCGTTGGAGATCAACATAGCGATTATTGTGACAGTGTGTATACAACAGCTTATAAAACTTTGTATAGGTAAAAGTGTGCAAATATTTATACATTGGAGTGTGGAGATGGGATCAACATACAGTTCTCTCTTTAGCATCTTGTTAAGTAACAAAACTGAAGCTTAGTCTTTTGGTCAATTCTCCTCTTATCTCATGAGGAATGAGTTATAAATGTTGTACAAATGCAAAACAGTGATACAAAACTATCAAGTTCTTACAATTTTGGTCTTCAAAGGCTATTCTAAATATAATGTAGGGAATGGATGAAATATACTTGTGGTAAAATATACAATTAATTGAAGCATGTTAAAATATTAAAATATCAAAATATCAGGCCAAGTCTTGTGCCAACGGCAAATTCGTCTTTACTATGTTCGGTGCTTAAGATTATGTAAGACGTTTGCCTCCCAGAATAAAATGATTCAAGTGTGACCTTAGGAACACTCTAAGCCTCCCTTCAAACAACTCAAGAGATTATACTACCTCAAAATAAAATAGACTACTACGTTCGGTACTTAAGATTATGTCAGACGTTTGCCTCCCAGAATAAAATGATTCAAATGTAGCCTTAGAAGCACTCTAAACCTCCCTTCAAATAACTCAAGAGATTATATTACCTTAAACTAGACTCACAATAAAAATGAAAATTTAAAAATTATTCATCATTTTACCTTAAAAATTATTCATCATTTTACCTTTTTTTTGGCACCTCAAATAATTGAAGGATGAGATTATGATAATCATTTTACTTTTTTTGGCATCTCAATTAGTGTGCTGTAGGTGAATTACGATTGTTTTACTTTATTACATAGTATAATGAAAGAGTTATATGAATATGTGATTCAATATTTGTCATATTTATTTTTGAGCTTAAATTTCATTATAATATTTACAAATTACTTTTTTATATAAATATTCAAATTCAAATAAAATATTCGATTTGAATTCTAAATGAGTAATTAAACATATTAAAAAAAAATTCTTATCTAACTATATAGAATTCGTATTTGTTTACTATTCGAAGAATAAAATCGTATTTTAAGTGTGATTTCTATTTGAAAACAACCGACTTCATATAGAGCGCTTCTGAGATGCAATTGATTATTACATTATTTTTAGTAATTGCGTTGTACCAAGCGTTATTTAACATATTTACCTAAATAGGTTTGTGTAATATACCTGTTTATACCTTTCATTTTAGCAATAGAGATTTATTAAGCTTTATTTAATATATTTACAGAAATAGCGCATGTGAGATGCACTATATATGCTATTTACTTAAGCGACGCTTTTATTTTAAGTGTTATCTAACACTCTTTTTCTTTTTAGTTTTTTAGTTCTTATGCATTATACAAGAAACTTACTTAAATAGTGCATACAAAAAGTGATATTTAAGCACTACTGCCTAAGCTCAAATATGTAGTAGTGACTTTTGTCGATAATTATTTTTATTTATATTTTAAGTTGTTAAAGGACCACCTTGAATTCATTCCTGCATTTGTCCCTAACGGAGGATTATGCTTCTAACAAGAATTAAAGTAGAAACTTGTTCCAGCTCTCATCATAATCAGGGCGGGTTCATAGATTTTCGGGCTTAGTGCGGAAATTGAAACTAGGGCCCACGATATATATAATGTAATTTAGATTTTCGAGAAATCATTTTAATTAATTGAAATGGAACATACAAATTACAAGATTACGTACAAAACGTTATTTCCGAGCACTATTTGATGCTAAATCTTTAATAATAGAATCAACATCTATATTATAAATAAACAATTATTAATAAATAACAACTATAAATTAATGAAATTTTAAAATGAATGAATGGACATCAATAAAGTATGAAATGAACTAACAAAATAGATTGACAAACGAAAAAAGATCCGATTAAGGAAAGTTATTTTGATGGTAATTGACAAAGTTATTTGAATAGTTTTACTTTTTATGTGAAGAGAAACGGAATGAACTATTAAATTTGCCCGTATTGTTGCCCTAGATTATACGGGAGAGGTAAATAGCAGGATGTGTCTCACCTAATCGAGGGACTACTAGTGCACAACTTTATCAGAACAAGATTTGTTTCTTACTAGAGTCGAACACCCGGTTACATCAAGAGCTGATACTTTTCACTCTACTTCTTTACCAATTGAGTTATATACGAACATTAAATTTTCCATATTATAGTTATATAGGAAGAAGGGTAGTTATGTTCTCCATTGTAGTAAACATTATAGTAATAATGGTTGAGTTCGTGTACCATTCCTATGTTTCTATGTTAGTACTAATTTCTATAGTCTGATAACTCTTCAATTTTTATGGTGTTAAAATTATAAATTTTAAATGTAATGTTTTTTGATAGATTATTATTATTAATGAATAATTTTTAACAATATTACTGGAGTATTAATTATATAAACATATTTTTGAAAAAAGAGGAGGCCTAGAAGGATCACGCTCCTAGTCTAGGGTAAGGGCCAGCCGTGACTTAAATGTCTTTGATCATTTGAGCGTGTGCAGTTGATGTTCAGTTTAACATGCAAAAGATGTGTATGCCAACTTTAAAATGGTCAACGTGTTGATAGTCCACATGATAATGCAATTAATTAACCCAGTAACATCTACCTTTGACTTATGAGTATTATAGCAGATTCACAAATTATTAGTTGTATACTCATATTAATTTGTATAACGTCAATGTCACTTATCTAGAAGGGAAATTAGTAACCAACGAGTATGACTCTTGTTACTTATAAGTTATAACTAACGAGCTCGTTGCTTGTTACCCTCTAGAAAGATAAAAGAGTAATGATACATCATCTTTTAAATATTATTGTTTCGAGTCAAGTACGACTTATATTTTTTATGATAACTTCAGTATGTTTTGGAGTTATTGCAAAGGAGAGAACTCTTTACTTCCTTTGTGTTTGAACTCTTATTAGTATGTAATTGCTTTTATTTATTAGAAAAAAAAATCTTTTATGATTGGTTTAGATTAGAGCGAATGTAAATAAATAAGTTCACTCTATTTGAAAACCAATTTTTGTATTCACCTAAATTTAACTTTTTTTATTAACTCCCAAAATTTATGTGTAAGTTTGGTATAATATAGGTGAATAATCATTGTAATTATATTTTATCTCGAAATTTTTACGGGTTTATTATATTTATCTTGTACTAAAAAAATATTGTATTTCGGCTCTTTGACTAACGGGAAGCCCCTTGTTGGTTTAATATATGAAAAAGAAGTAGTTTGTCCCTCACCTACATTTGGCCGGTCCAAAGTGTATAGTGTTGTTGCCCATTAATCATTACAACAGTAAACAATTTGAGTTCAAGCGCCACCAACAAAGGTCCGATGAGGGTAGAGAAAATCCAGATCAGAGAGTGATTTAAAGGTGGTAAACTTACCAAAGTTTGAAGCTTTTTCATATATTTCTTCAACCCAACTGCTTTAATTCAAAGGTGCTCCTGTTTTATTACTATGAATTCTCAGTTTGGTGTTCTTTCTTCAATTCCTCGTTTAATTTGCACCCCTTTATGCTTCAACTCATTGCCCACCAATTTATTTCCTCCAAGTTGGTATATTTTTGCACCTAGAGCATTTTTATGTACTGCAGCATTAGCTTGTTCTCAAGAATTGAGTAAATTAGATATTGATAATGTACCTAAGGATTCAGCTGATGTTTTAAGGAAATGGGGTTGTAGTGAAAATGATATATTCAAGATTTTTACCCGTCGTAAATCGATTCAAGCAATGGGTGTAACCAATCTCCAATCTAAGTTGGATACTTTGAGTGACATTGGCATTAATCCGTCTGAACTTGTGAAGATTATAAATTGTCGTCCTCGGTTTCTAAGTAATCGGATTAAGAACTTGGACGAACGTCTTGAGTTTCTTCGGCAGTTGTTTGGATCGAGGGACCAACTCCCGAATGCTATAGTGAGGAACCCATCTTTACTCACTTATGACTTGCAGGGTAAAATGAGGCCAATTGTTGAGATGTATGAGAGGATAGGTGTTAGCAAAAAGGATTTGAGTAGTATGCTTGTAACTCGCCCAACTGTGATTCCAAGAAGTATGCTGGATGAGAAGAAGATGAGTTTGATTAGAAGAACAGGGGTGACTCCGGATTCTAAGATGTTCAAACATGTGACTGCTATTTTTGCGATTTCACGTATTGAGACGATTCATAAAAAGATAGCACATTTGGAGAAATTTGGGTTTTCAGAAAATGAGGTTTTGCATCTGTTTGGACACTCTCCTCTTCTTTTGACCATGTCTACAGACAAAGTTCAGCGAAACATGACTTTTATATTGGGCACGATGAAGCTTCCTGCCAGTATGGTACTTGCTAACGCACGCCTTCTGCTCTATAATCTGGAGAATGTGTTAAAACCACGCTTTCTTCTTGCTGTAAAGATAGAGGATATGGGTCTTGAGCCTTCAGTCAAGGGTTCTTCAATGATGAGAGCATTGAGAATGACAGAGGATCGATTTATCAAGGCTTTTATCAGTTGTCACCCAGAAAGTGTTTCTATTGAATTGTTAGAATTCTACAGAAATGCAAAAGACATTAAACGGTTGGCAGAGTCTTCTAAAAAGAATTTCAGAAAGGGATTTCCTTTTTGAGTGTTTAGCTACCAGTTAAATACTGAGTTTCGCTAATATTGTATTAGTACAAACTTTTCTTTCCTTTGAGAGTTGTTTCTTCTCTAATTTCGTTTAAATTGCAAGCCTTCATATTTTCTTTGCTTTAGGGTGTCCTTTATAAGCAATGTAATTCACCCTTTGGACCCAATAGGATATAATGATAATGCTCTTAATCTTATGAAATACAGTATATACATCCCCATTCTTTTCGTACTTGGTGTCTGATCTGGTATAAAGATGTCTAAATCAAATGTTTTGTGTAGTAAAAATATGTATTTACACCTATTATGAATATTACATCACCTTTGGCTGTTGCAGAGATATGAGTTCTTTGCTTCTGGGTTTCCTTCTGGGTGTCCTTTGTACACAATGTAGTTTCCCTTTGGACCCGATTGGATATAAAGGTAATGCTCTTAATCTTATGATATACACTATGTACATCCCATTATTTTCGTACTTGGTGTCTGATCTTGTATAAAGATGTCTATATCAAATGTTTTGAGCAGTAAAAATATGTCTCTACACCTATAATGAATATTATATCACCTTTGGATGTTGCAGAGATATGAATTCTTTGCTTCTGTATGCAATGTAGTTTACCCTTTGGACCCGATTGGATATAATGGTAATGCTCTTAATCTTATGAAATATATTATATACATCCCATTCTTTTCGTACATGGTGTCTGATCTTGTATAAATATATCTATATCAAATGTCTTGTGTAGTAAAAATATGAGCAACATGGGCAGGGGCAGAGAGTAGTAGATTTGTGCCTGAGCTATCGCCGTCCCTACATTTTTGGAATTCCTGCTTTCTTCCTATCATTTCTTTCAAAATCTATATCGTTTGGCTCCCTACGATTTTAGCATTTTCTTGATAACCAGCAAATATTACTATTTAGCCCCATTGAAAAATATTATTTCTCTCCCTTGAATAACCAATATAAAGATTATAAATGATGTTGACAATGCTTTTTGCTTCATCTTATAAGAGCTCAAAGTCCAAATTTCTTTCAGGAAGTTTGCTGATTAGTTATTTTCTTCCTCAAAAGGGCTGTTTCCGTACAATTTAATAGTCTCCTACAGATCTAGTCAATTTTTTTCTATTTGAGTATAAGTATTTAACTACATAGAAGAGACTTCAGGAAGACGAATTCCATTTTATCAGTGTATGATATCCCACCAGTTAATTGATGAATACCAATTAACATGTGTCATTTCTCACATCAGTAAGTAGAGCCTTGTGTTACAACTGACTATAAGAAATCTATCGATGTTAAAATACTACATGAAAAAATTACTTTATTCCCACCTTCATGAATGTGAAATTGCATACAATAGAAATCTCATACAGTCATCCTCTTATTGCAGTGAGAAGAAATTTATAAGGTTTTAGTACTCAAACATACAGAGAGTTTCTCTTATTGCAGTGAGAAGAAATTCTTAAAGTTTTGGTACTCAAACACACAAAATATAGACTGGTAATAGTTTGTTGACATCATATTATACTTATGCAAGAAAGTTTCCCTTGAGCTTCTTGTGTTTTCATCTGATCTCTTTACTTGATGTCATAAGCATGCCCGGCCCGCAATGTAAATATATACTCTATGTATCTCAGGAGTCTGTTTGCTTTGACTCGTCCATATAATGCTATATGGAAGAATCCTTGAAACTTTCCTTGTCGTCACCTAATCTCTTTACAAGATGTCATAAGCATGCCTGTTATGTAAATATGTATGTATCTCAGGATTCAGTTCACTTTGTCTTGTGCGCTCATGTTGTGTTCTTGTTTCAACTACTTCCCCAACTTCAAGGATAATTTTGAGTCGCCAAACAGAAGTGTCATATGATGCTATAAAACTGTGGTTTGCCTTGGCAGTGGGAAGGATTACTATGACAAATTTGCACTGTAATGATGAGTGCAGTTAACTTAAATTGTGCTAGAGAATCTTGATCCTATAATTCCATCGGTTGCGTGATCTTTCTTTGTGTTAACCAAAAACCTCCGGTTAGTTTTCTCTTTTCTGATATGTCTACGTTTTTCACCTAGGAGTATATAATAATAATTCATGTGTCTTTTCCTTGATAGCAGAATATGGACTCGGCCTCCCTTCAACTACATATATAGCTCACACAATGTGGACCGATGCATTTCAGATTCATGTACAAGACTTATCCGTGTTTGGTTGTGCGAGTTCTATTATACTTTTTTAATTTCCATATGCCTGATTGTTCTTCCTTCACTCAACAATGGATATAGTTGAATGCAACTTTTCTTAACTTTTTCAGAAAATCGAAAGAGATGGCTGTCAGAAACCAGTAAAACAAGTTATGCCAATTGAAGGACTTTCCAGTATTTTGATGCAGTTTCTCCGTCCCCTGTCCTTCCTCTTCGTACATCTTTGGTAACAGAAATGAAACCAAACGATGTGTGAGAAAGCAAAGCACTCTTCAACACTCGTGGTTGTGCGACTAGCAAAAACGATCATCTTATCTTGGGCAGAAAAGGTGACATTTTCGATTATGTCATTGACACTCCTTATCTGAGCCTTCTGCTGATAATGGTGTTTCAGTTATTTTACTGGTACTTTTTTTTGTTGTTGTTGTAAATTAGCGATAAGGTGAGTATCGAATCCATGACCTTTTTGTCACTGGTAGGAGCCTTTTCCACTAGGCTATTCGATTAACTCATTTTACTGGTACTTTTGGGCAGTAATTACTTAGGCGAAGGCAAAGAGGCAATTGGAGCTTTAGTGAGTGAATAAGTCATTCTCATATAAGTGAGCGAATAAGAATTTCGTCAAAACATAAATAATAGCTCATGCTTTTGCCAACAAAAACCCATCAAGTTATAATTTTAGGCAATCAATACTCCACTTGGAACTTTAGTACTTTAACTACATCCCAATTGGACTCAATGTTTGCGAAGATTATAAAAGTATTCAATTTGACATTACTATCATCCAAGTAGTATAATAATTTTTATAAAATATTTTTGCCTTTGTCGTATGAATTCAAATTCAAATCTCGTTAACGTGAGTAATATATACTGACCACTAAACTATCTCTAGTGAAATATTAGAACATGTAATTGTTTAGGTGCAGTATATCCATTTCTGCAATGAACTAATGTTAAGAGCATGAACAAACTAGAAATAGATACGGTAGTCCGAGATATATATATTAATTTAGGAAAACACCAACTTTTAATATATGGAAGATAACATTTGAACACTCTTCTTTACGTGTGACTCTACTATTATCAGAATTAGTTGCAGTAACAATATGAGCCAGGTTACACATGCGTACCAAGTGACAATATAGTGAATAGAGCAAGATTTTATATATTGATACGACTTTCGGTGTGTGAGGTGAAATTTCGATCACTTAAAATTTTTATATAATCATTAAGGTGAACACGTAAAATATTATTATCAAAACCAATTAAATTAGTTATTGAATTTGTTAATTTAAATAGGAATATAGCAAGCATGAGGCATCAAGACCTTATATTTAAAGTTCAACTGATGAAAGTGAACTTTTTATGATAATTATTGGAATTTTGGAGACTCGTCTTCAACAACACTCTAAACATAAGCTTTTTATTAGTAGCAATTTCTTTAGCAAAAGGCCGACACCAAAGGATTCCCAATTCCGGGTCTCCACTTTTCTCATTCTTCGGATTCCATTTTTTGTCTTTTATAAATGCTTCAGTAGTACTTACCACAAACATTCTACGTTATATATATATGAAACATATATAATATAAAATTATTCTAAAGTCTTGAAATATATGATTGTCATATTATGTAAAACGAAAATGAATTTATATAAATCTAAGTATTTAGACGCAGATAATATGAATTGAAATGAACTGGAAGTGTAATTAATCCCGAGAGCCTGCAACAAAGTATGAAGATGATTTCTTTCCCGAGAGTTTGCCTCAAACTATGAAGATGATTTCTTTCACTTAATCAATGAACTTTACTAGATGTATTATTGATCTAGTTTATGATGATCCTTTTGATAAAAGAACACTTTCATTTCTCTAATTTAACAATTTAGATAAAAATAACCAACCCTTTGAAGAGAACATGCCAAAAACTTCATCTAGGATTATCAAGCGTCCTAGATGTCTACTTCATAGATCTTTGGCCACAATAGAGCAAATTGTTGAAATGGTCCCCGATAGTATGATCGAGTTGCACTTTGGTCCCTAATAGTTATACGGTTGCACGTTAGTCCCCGAAAGTGGCCAAAACGTTGCACTTTAGTCCCCACGTCAAGTTTTCTGTTAACATTTCAGGTTTGAGCGTTAAAATTGAGGTAAAAATAAATTTTTAAGATCTAAAGTCGATTTTTTGCCCCAATTGGTGCCAAAATGAAACTCCACAACCCCTTCCCGCTAAAACTCCATTTCTTCCTCACCTCAATTAGGGTTGTGGAGTTTCATTTTGAACCATAGGGGCAAAAAATCAACTTTAAGTCTTAAAAATTATATTTTTACCCCAATTTTAACGTCTAAACGTGAAATGTTAACGGAAAACTTGACGTGGGGACTAAAGTGCAACTTTTTTGTTACTTTCGGGGACTAATGTGCAACCATGTAACTATTGGGGACCAAAATGCAACTCGATCATACTATTGGGGACCATTTCAGCAATTTGCTCGCCACAATACTTACAGAATATAGCTCCTTCCATACATGCATATTGATATTATGCTCAATTTCGAATTTAGGATATTTAGAAAGTGTTTAATTAGAATTCATAATTGAAGAAGGGTTTAATTTCATATTTAATCTCGAGATGTGGTCAAATAGGAAATTTGTAAGTTGTTTTGGGATCAAATACCTGATTAACGGAAAAATTTGGGTTAATTTCTTAAGGAAAAGACATAAATATGGTTACTTAAATGGTACATGGGCATCGCGTGCGTTTACAGGTCGTTGACGACCTGAAAAAGTGGCCGACAGACCAAATTAAGTGAGTAACAACTAGTACCCTTTAAAAAATAAGTGATCAAATAGTGATATTGGTGAAAAGTAAGTGATGTCTCCTGCTATTGACCCTTAATTATACTGCTGTTGATAATCAATTAATATTTGTATTCATTACTTTTTTTCTTATTTTAGTAAATGTAAACTTAGTGAAATTATAATTACAGTAATATTATTAAATATAAGTATATACTCACTTCAAAAATGACAATCGTTGCACATTATTAATCTAATTTTTTTGGGCATCATACTGCAATATATTTGTCATTTAAAAGATTGTACGGCAACATATATATCCATTTAATGGATTAATATACAACATTATAATTATTGAGACCAAAGTGCAATCACATATATCTCTAACCTGGGACCAAAACGACAATTAACGGTTCATATTTCGAAGTAATCCTTAATTCATCAAGTAGCTTAAATCGTATATGTTCTATAGCAGACAAGAAAGCTTTGAATAACAATAACCTAACATGATATTCACAGAGGATAAGTATCTAAAAATTCAAATAATCCATAGACCTAACTATTGACGCAATGAAGCACAATCTTATATATTCTTATAAACGATTATTTGACGAATCTATAAGTAAATGAATTATTAGAGAATATCTTTGAATAGAACAATTAGTGTCTCATCATTTATTTGTTACTTTTGTGCCAGTTAATAAAATGATTCTTGTACATGGCCTTACAACCCGTAAGTGTACCTTTTATTATGCCTTCCGCAAATCCTCAAAGAATATTTCATGTATAATGCATCCATAAAAGTTTTATAAATCACACTTTTTCATCTTCTTTATTTACCAACTTTTTTGCCCTTTAAAAATTCAACCAATTTGATATATGAGAATTCCAAAGAGATATTATCTTATTGGATAAGGACTGTTAGGATATTGTTAGTACACCTAATTTAAACAACAATGAAATTGTCAATTTTGACATTTAATGATTAAGCTTTCTAATTCTTATAAACTAAGAAAAATAAGAATCTTTAACTTGAATAGATATAAAGATAGACTCTTTATCATCAAGAATTCTTTCTTGAAATAAGTTTTCTTTGTTGCATATTGTTTATCGATTTGATTCTTCTAGATCATGGATGGAATCACGACAAAAATTGACGAGATAAAATTTGAAATATAAATATATGGTGGCAAAATTTAAAGAGAAAGTAAAAGATAAAATCATTTTTAGTGAAAAAATCAATCATATCGATGTCCTTTAGACAACATATCTTTTATATTTATTTAATTAATATAATTAAGTCGTAAAACGACACCCACCAACTCCAAGATTCGACACCAAATAGACGCCGTATTGACACCATCCTATACGTTTTTTTTTAATTATACGTCGAAACTAAATATAAGCCATATAGAGGCTAACTATCTATTATACATAAAGTGGGAAGGAATCTATACTATAATGTGGGAAGGGTATTCTTTGGTGAAGCCTAAATGCTCAAAAAAGCAGGCCACGTGGCAGTCACAAATTTGAAGGCACACAATCACGATGCATAAACTGAAACTTTAAACTAACCTTTCAAATGTTACATTATTATAGTTGAAACTATAATTCAAATGATACATTATTATAACAGGAGAAAATAAAAAGATGATTGCATATTATTATTATTTTTTTAAAATATTGGGAAATTATTATTATATAAAATAAATATTTATTTTCAAAAATATGACTAAACATATGTCTAAATTTCCATACAAGAAACATTAAAGATAAAATTAGACACAATTGATAACAATATACAAAAGTATATCAAAAACGAAATCAATTATGAAACATTATCCCTTTGAATTTTCTTACAAAAATAAAAAATATGATATTAGTATACATTAGAATGAAAAAGTTAAATTAAACAATGTTTATTGAGAGGAATGTTAGAGAGAATTATATGTGAAGAAGGAATTGTGAAAGCTATTGGGAAGGCTAGGGTTTAACAAAAATAAACAAAAACAATTTTAGTATACATTAGAATGAAAAAGTTAAATTAAACAATATTTATATTGAGAGGAATGTTAGAGAGAAATATATGTGAAGAAGGAATTGTGAAGGCTAGGGTTTAATAATGAGATGTCAATAGTGGTGTTTGTATAGAGGATGAGTTGTGAAATTTGTGAAGTGCTTTTACCGACACCAAATAGTTGAATTTGTTTGAATTTTCCACATTTTATTTAATTAGCGGGAAATTCGAAAGATTTTTTAGAACCGACGTTATACCCATACATTTCGACGCCGACAGATAGTAGGTTCCCGACGCCAGCCGAAGCCAAACCGACACCATTTTGGTTTATCAAAATTTGAACAGACAATCTTTTTAAATGCAGCGGTGTCCAGGGGCGGGAGTGGGGTGGGCACCGGCCCCCCTAGGTTTTTTGGTATCGTTATATCTATATACGATTTTTTTGAATTTTTGTGATATATAAACTAAAAAGTGTAAGTAAACTAAGTAAAAGTCTAGCTTAGTTGGTTAGAACCTTCATTTAATGGGTAGAGGTCATGAGTTCAAGCTTAACACTTTTTGATACTTTAACTATTTTTTATTTCATCTGGCCCCCCTCCTATTTTATTTTTTTCGAAGTTGGCCCCCCTTTATTTTCATCCTGGTTTCGCCCCTGGTGGTGTCCATATTACTTCGTACATGGTTTTTTTTTTAAGGCTAAGGAGTTTTATTGAATAGCAAAAACGAGAGTACATAAGTGGAAATTAGCTCGTAAATATTACCTACCGAAGATAGATGAACTAATTCCCCAATTTAAACAAAGGTCTAAGTTCGACTTGGAGGCCTTAACATGCCTCCAACAACCCACTTTCAATGAGACGTCTCGACAAATAATAAGGCTAATAATATGATCTCGACTCTTGTATTCTTGAGAGAAGGTTTTTTCGTTGCGCTCTCTCCAAATATAATACACCATGCAACACAACGCCACCCTTCCAATCATGCTTCGTAGACTTTTACTCCGAAACTCTACACTACACTAATGCCCCTCGAACTCCCATCCTTGCACATCTCGATACCCCTTCAGGCGCTGCAAAATATTCCGCCAAACATATGCTGAGAACTCACACTTGAAGAACAGGTGATCTGTTTAATGGAGTTGGGGAGCCTTCCCCGTCCTGGCAAGCCTCTTTCACAGTGACTCCTAAATTGGTCGGAGACAAGAGCGTGCAGCTCTCGGAGACGTTTCCCCCGCCGCCCCTCTTGCTCAGGGGCGAAACCAGGATGAAAATCAAGGGGGGGCGAATTTTGGGGAAAAAATTAAGGGGGGGCGAAAATAAACAAAAAATAGTTAAAAGTATCGAAAAATTGTTAAAAATGAAGCTAACAAGGCTTGAACCCATGACCTCTACCTTTTGGAGGAAGGAACTAACCAACTAAGCTACACTTACACTTGGTTTGTTAACATATTTTATTATATATATCACAAAAATTCAAAAAAATCGTATATAAAATAAACGATACCGAAAAACTTAGGGGGGACGAGCGCCCCCCCTCGTCCCCCCCTAGTTTCGCCCCTGCTCTTGCTGAAGGAGGTCGGTGTAGGGAATTTCAGGTGGAGCCGGGGGGGCTTAGTTTGAACGATGAACCAGATCTTTTCTTGTGGAAATTGAGTGGCGATGGGGAGTTCTCTATGGGGAGTTTGTACATGGTTACGAAACCATATTTTATGAAAATTAATCGTTTCATTTCATTGTTGGTCGTTGTCCTCAAGCTCAATGGACCAATTTGTTTATCATATTATTTTGAGTAAATTGCTGAAATGGTCCACGAAAGTGGGTTCAGGTTGCCTTTTGGTCCCCGAAAGTACAAAAGTTGCAAATCAGTCCATGATGTTGGCCAACGGTTGCAAATTGGTCCAATATTTAACGGCGTTGTTAAATATTAACGGCTCACGTACCTCGTGAGTTACACGCGTTGTTAATAAGTTAGAACGGTAATAACAGAATTAGCTTAGTAGTGAACTACAATCGCTATCGGGCGTTAAAAATTACGCGTTAACTAAATTTTTGACCAATCTGCAATAATTGGCCAATATCTTGGACTAAGTTGCAACTTTTGTATTTTCCGATGACCAAAAGGTAACCTAAACCCACTTTCGGGGACCATTTCATCAATTTGCTCTATTATTTTCAAAGTAAGGAAATAACTTATTAGCTTAAATAATGTAATTCATGATATACATAAATATATGAAAATAGTAATTTTTGTCTATCAACATTTGCGCACACGATATGCACTTACGTGGACCATGATCGCTCATTTTTAAAGAACTTCAATATAAATATTTGTATCAAGTTTAGGGACCATTTATGCACATGATAGACATTTACGGTGACCATGGTTTATACATCGTTGCCACTCTTGAGGACTAAAATTTAACGATTATACACTTAGTGAGACCATTTCGACAATCACCTTAGATCCCGATTTCCGCCGTCTATTTTTTTGCCACAAACAAGCTGCATATGATTTCTTTTCCACTATAAATCTAATGGTGTATTGTGCATACTTCTCGAATAAATACCAATTACTAACGAGTGTTGCTTGCAATTATCATGGGATTACTACTTTAAAAATTTGGTTAACTAAACAATTTGTATCTATTTCAAAATGTATTACAGTGTTGATAAGTTCTAGAAAGGAAACCTCCGAGAAGCTAATGTCTAAATAAAGTAGTTAGCTTTACCCTACACTACTCGACTTTGAAAACCATTGGCATCCAAGGGCATACACGTTCTATGCATATATAACTAAATATAGTAGATGAATAAATAACTTTCCAACCTTAAACCAAAGCTTCTAAACTATGAGCGTGGGAAGAATATTTGAGGGCATCAATAGTCTTTTTCATGGGCTTTGAGTTGTTGGACACGTGATGGGCTGCTTTGAGAAAAAGGATATATATAGACTTCATATATTTGCTTTACTTTTCTCTAAGAATCATTTATTTTTATATAAAGTTTAAGTAAAATTTGAATTTATCTCACAAATATAATTTTCTTAGGTGCAGAATCCATCGCCATTGTTCGCATTAGCCGGTTTTTCTTGGTCGTTTTTTTTTTGCCATGGGGGAGGCTAAGGTGAAAGAGGATACATGTTAAGGGTGGGTGGTGGGTTATGGGGTAGGATAGGTGAGGTGGGGGTAGGGGAGGGTAGGTATGTTATTGAAAGTCTAGGGGGTAAGAGTAGGACTAGGGGTGGGAATTTTATTTTAATTATGTGAAATATGTCTACTATAATTTAGATTAGTATGAAGATATAATAGTCATTTTGTATTTTTAAAATTGAAAAAAGAAAAAAGAATATTATTTTAGAGGACACCTCAGAAAAGAATTGATAGTTTAGGGACCACAAAAATAATTAATCGAGAATAAAGGGAGCAAGCGACTAAAAAGCTTAAATATATATATATACTCTCACCGTTTTTTTAACATATTGTATAGATTAAAAATAGGAAGGAAGTATATCAAATCTTCAAGTAAATGAGTCGATGTAGCCTAGTGGTATCTGACCCAACTTTCATATAGGAATTCTGGGTTCAAGTCTTGTTAGAGACAATTATCTAATATTCATTCTAACTCTTTATTGTTAATAATTTTTATATTTGTAATTTGTAATTATATTGTATTATTATAGTTATACTTTCTTCGCTAATTTACAAAAAAAAAAAAAAAAACTTCAAGTGAATGATATATAATAAGCAAAAGTCATTTGTTAATTAGTAGTTACTACTAGTCGAGAAAGTAAGACATGAAGAAAAGTCGCCTCATGTAAAGGCATTTGAACAAATGAATTTTAACTTTAAAAAGCAGATTTTTAACATTTGTTTTAACTAATTTTATATATTACATTTTCCCTTCTAATTAGCCATCAATTAAAATTTTCGAGAAACGGAACATGTTTAATTTTTGAAAAGTCCCAAAATTTAACAAATACAATCTTAAAAAGATGCAATTTTGAAAACAAAACAGGTATAATTTTAAGTGTCATGACTAAATTGCCCTTCTAACTTTTGTGCTTAAAATTGCGATTTTAGTAAAATTGGCGAAAAGTAGAAGGGTTGAGTAGTATTGGAACATTAGTGATTCTTTGGCACGAAAGTGAACGTCAGTGGTAAATAAATCAAACGTTAGTGATGTCCGGTGCCGTTTGCCCTTTATTTAAAGTAAACTTGTTCGTTTCACTCTAAAGCTGGAGAAGGTTTCATTAATGATATTGTTTATCAATTTTTATTGATCAATATGTAAAATTATATATTTACAATATAAAAATGGCATACATCATTACTAAATACTATAACATTTTAAGATGGTATAAATTAAAATATTCAAATAGACATTTATTAAAATTATTCTATGAACCGATTTAGTTTGTATATTAAAATGAGTTAAATAAACTGGTACACATCATCTAAAATGCAAAAATAAGCTTAAGTAATTGATATCAATAAATTTTTTTGACAAAATAATACATACTACTTAAATTGAACAAAAGAAAAGAAAATATAATTTAAATTGGTAAAATATACATCTTTAATGATTAATAAATCAAAATCCATATATTTTTATGTATAATATACTGACTTATTTTCTTATTTTCTTCATCCCTATTTCGTTAGAGTTGCCTCATTTTGCACACATAGTTATTAAAATTCATATTAGATCATCTCACAATTTAAATAGTTAAAACGATAATTAAAAAATGAGAGAGTATGATTTATATTTAAATATTGGGGACATATCACTCAAGTGGACAACATTGGATTTTGTATAAGACACCATTATATTCATTTTGTGACAGCATTGACCAGTAACCAAGAATGGATTATTCATATATGAATTCCAAGAATTTAAACCCCTAAACTACTGAATATTAAGTGAGCACAGTATATTATGTTTGGAAATGGAGATTTTTAATAGTAGCCAGTTGATGATAGCTAGAAGAGAATATTCTCCATATATTTATTGCAGACAAAAGGGATATTCAAAAGGAAGATATGAGGGAATATCATTAAACGTGTCAGTTGGAGAATCTCTGCCATGCAAGGTTGTAACAGTAATTTTATGGTACAGAATTACATGAAGAGAGAAGATGAAAAAGAAAGAAAGAAACAAAGAAAGCAAAAGAAAAAAAAAAGAAGATAGAGAAGAGAATCTGCAGAAAAGGCGTGGCTTGGAGTCTTGTACCAGAAGACTCGTTATACAAAGTCACCAACCAAATAACCAATCTCATGCTTAGTGGTGGACCTCCTTAATTAGATCCCGTGGTTCAGTCGAACAATCATTTTTAAAAAATAAATAGAAAAGTTATATATAAGCAGAAAAATTGAAATTTGTGCTTACATTCAATACCTTTAAGTATTTTGCATCAGTTTTATAATCTATGTCGATTTCGAACAATCAATCCAAAATATTTAGATATTTATTCATGTGGCTAGCATGCTACTCAATATTCACATAGAATTATGTGTGTTACAAATTTTGTTAATATCGTGACAATTATTAATTGCGTAAATAATTCTATGCAACGATAGTTAATATATATGGGAACATCATAATATAATTAACGTCTAATAAGAGTGGTTCACTTGGTTGAACGACTTGGATTAAGCATAGTTGAATTAGTCTTGCTTGAGTTAGCTTTGCGGGTTCGGTTCTTGACAACGTCCTTTAATCTGGTGAAATAACGAAACATAAGGCTAAAACACCGGGACAAGCGGGATGAGCATATCATCTTGACTTAGGATGGATGATTTACCTGACTTCAGGATTTACGTGCTACTCTTGATAATTTAAGGAGGAACAAAGATCCTTGTCATTTACAAAACATCATTTTAAGTTGAGAAAGTATGACCTCTTTAAATCCATATTTACACCCGAATTAGATCCTTTAATTTATTTAACATGTATTTCTAATGCTTTATTTTTTTTTGGAACCTATTTTTCTGAACGGTATTGAAATTTTAATTAGAGCATGAAAAAAGAGAAATTTTTAGATAATTGAAAGCAAATATAACTAATGTATTATATGTACAAAGTAATTGGAGAGAATCTTTATTCGAAATAATCATCGCTAGAAAACAATTTTTACGAACAAAATTTCAACAACTTATTAAAAAAAAGTAGTAGAGCAAACTTTTTAAGGAATTCATTAAAAGATCGATTGTAAATGTGAAATGATTATTTTGCTCTTTAGAAGTCAACGGGAGACAGAAATAGTAGACTAACGGTAATCGTTGATTGACAGAAAAAATTGATGGAATAATTACTTGAAATTGTTTTTGAAAAATGAGTGAGTGAATGAGATTATATAACATATGAGTGAGTGAATGATGAAATGAGTAAAACATGAATGATGGTTGATGCCTTTTATTTAATATTAAATATTCTCTTATTCTATATTGTAATTAAAATTCTAAAACTATTTCAAAAAAAGCTCCAGAATTTCTTAAATTCTGGTATACATCCATAAAATTTTCAATATAGAAAACAAGAATCACCAATGAGGTTCGAGGGGACTTGAGCTAGTTGTAAAATGGGGTCTTTTAGCATCTTCTTTTTACATACTACACGTCTACACTAAGCTAGAAGTTTATGAAACTTTACAATAAACGTTCCACTCAGGTTTAATTATTTTTTCACCAAGCACACCTACTTGAGGATTATCCTCAAAAGCATAAAAATAATTTGGCCTTTTGCCATTTTCAAGAAAAAGGATAAAATGAAATGAAACTTTGGTCACATTAATTTATTCAATTAATTAAGCTAATGAGGTTAAAATTTGTTTACTACATTCCAGCAACAAGTGCTAATCAAAAAAAAGAAAAAAGAACTTTGCAGTTGTTTTATTATGTTTTTTTTCTATTTTGAAATTAAAGAGAGGTTGGACCATGCATGTGGATCCTGACCCAGATCCGAATTTTCATGAGGTTCAGTGAAAGTATTTTATATAATTTTGACAATTTTGATACCTTATTACCCACTTCACTAAAGTTACAGAAGAAGATTCCCATTTATTGTTAAGCTCTCTTTATTATTCTTTTGCTTGCTTTTAAACTTTGTGGGCTGTGTTTTTAATTTAGAGTCGTAGAAATTGGAACTTAGATATTCTTTCCTTGGTAGAAAAATTTTATTCTCTTGTAATTAAAATCAAACGCCCGTCTCACTCTATATTGCATATTCTCTACATTATTGAGTATAATATGTATATTACATTGTGCAACTAGGGTGAAAAATTTGTTAGCTAGTGCCAAAGTGCCTATGCAAGTATGAAGAAAATTGCTAAAATAAATCCAGATAATATGTGTAAGGTACAGTTTAATATGTATATTTATGCAAATGATCTCTGATATTGGCGTAAAAGATGAACTCGAGTCTGTCTTTTGTCGGAGATGATAAACCTTGACGGAATGATGGACTAAAGTGCATGGTTTCAACCAATATCACGGACTAAAGTGAACATTACAAGATATATATGTATAATTGTTGAAAATTCTATTTTGTCCATCCGAAGTTAACGTCTACGTAAAAAGAGAGACTTAAAAATGTACCTTTTGGACCAAAATGCCCATACCGTACATTTACATGGACTACAGTACAACATGCACATATTGTATAGGATCATTCTAGCAATTATCTTGCAAATATGCACCTTAGAATTATTTGTCAAAATGATCCTAGTAATAAACGGTCAATTGCATTGCGCAAATGCTCTCATTAAGTGTAAATTAATATATAGGTGGTTACAAATCGTGATTTGGTTTTAAACCTTCATCAGTGATCTTATGAGGACTATTCTAGTACTTGTGAAAATTATGAGTGTTGGATTTCCTCGCTTATGGGAAATTCACGTGAAGGCCATGCATGTATGTATGGGGCATAGAGCATAATCAAAGTCTAGTTCTAATCGAAGTAGGAGACACTAATATAAGATAAGATTGAAGTGTATAATTGTAGATGATTAAGGATTGTAATCATAGTACAATTAGGACATTCAAAGCATCTATAAATAGGGGGTCAAATAGTCGATTAGATTAGTGCTTTCGATATTTACTTTACAAGAGTTAACTTTGTAGTTTGAGTTTGAGTGATTGTAATCTTCAACTTAGTAATCAATAAAGTTATTCTTAGTGGTGCTTGGTGAAGCCAAAGCCACAACCAATTCGATTGTGCAATTTACTTTATTGTTATTCAATTTGCAATTAGATCTTGACAATAGTGATTTAGTCATACATACAAATTGTTTGATTGAAGTAATTAGGATAGAATCTATTGTTTATATTCAACAATTGGTATCAGAGCTTCGGTTGCCATCATGGGCAGCTCTGATAAACAAAAGATGATACTCTTAAATTCAACAAACTACCACATATGGAAGACGAAGATGATGGATCGACTATATGTGAAAGATCTAGCCAGGCCAGTAGAACAAGAAGGTGTTAGACCTGCTGGTGCTGACATTCATGACTGGAGTACACTAGATCGAAAGTGCCTTGGATTCATAAGAGATCACATAAGTGATGGATCAATTCATCATGTGGAGAGTGTTACTACTGCATATGGTTGCTGGAAGAAACTCCAAGGACTATATGAGAGAAATAACTCAACTCAAAGGGTCTCACTAATTAGACAATTGGGGAAACTAAGGTATGTAGATGGTTCATCACTAACAGAACATCTAAATAAACTAGAACATATATTCAACCAATTAAACACAATGGGATTCGAATTCAATGATGA
This sequence comes from Echium plantagineum, assembly GCA_003412495.2. NCBI lineage: Eukaryota > Viridiplantae > Streptophyta > Magnoliopsida > Boraginales > Boraginaceae > Echium > Echium plantagineum. The sequence goes on from CM016564.1 coordinate 15,039,959, forward strand.
ATCACAAGCAATATGGACTCTGGGATCTCTGCCGGAATCATGGGACACACTCTCTGTGTCACTAAGTTCATCTGTAACAGATGGAAATTTATCCAAGGAAGTGGTCTTCAATGCAATTCTCAATGAAGATGAGAGAAGATGCAGTGGTGAAGAACATAAGGGAGGTTCTTTGGGAGGAGATGCACTAACCTATGAGAAGAAGAAGTGGATGAAAAAGAAAGGGAAGCCAGCCTTATCTAAATTCAAAAGCAAAGACAGAAAAGAAGATAAGTGCCACTACTGTGACAAAGTTGGACATTGGAAATCTGAATGTCACTCATTCAGAAGAGATTTGGCTAATGGAACAGTCAAAAAGAAATCAGAAAACAATGTGGCAGTTGTCAATCAAGAAAGTGATTTAATTGTAGTAGCTGGTGATATCTGTTGTGCAAGCTGTGATGATGAATGGATTGTAGACTCAGGAGCTTCTTTTCATGTCACACCACACAAGAAACTGTTTCATACATACGAACCAGGTGAACATGGTGAAGCCAGAATGGGAAATCAAGGCACCTCCAAGATTATGGGAATAGGGGATGTTCATCTAAAATCAACTAATGGAAAAAGGTTAGTTTTACATAATGTAAGGCATATTCCAGACTTTAGGATGAGTTTAATATCCTCTGGTAAGCTTGATGATGAAGGATACATGAATTCCTTTGGCAATGGACAATGGATACTCAAGAAGGATGACACTGTGATTGCTAAAGGAAAGAAAAGTGGATCACTTTACAGAATCTGTTTCTCAAGAGAAGGAACTATTCTTAACACTGAAATTGTATCTCCCAATATATGGCATAACAGATTAGCTCACATGAGCATAAAAGGGCTAAAGGTGTTAGCCAAGAAGGGATCAATCCCAGAATCTGATTACACTAGTGTAGATAGTTGCACCCATTGTATAATGGGAAAACAACACAGAAGTAGTTTTAATAAAATAGGTAGTAGGAAATCTGGAATACTAGACTTAGTATATTCAGATGTTTGTGGACCTATGAGAACTATGACACTAGGAGGAAGCTCATACTTTGTAACTTTCATAGATGATCACTCTAGGAAGTTATGGACATATGCAATAAGATCAAAAGACCAAGTGTTTGAATGTTTTAAGAACTTTCATGTAGCAACAGAAAGACAAACAGGGAGAGCACTAAAATGTATTAGGACTGATAATGGAGGAGAATACATTGGGGTGTTTGATCAGTATTGTAAAGAAAAAGGGATAAGGCATGAGCAGAGTGTTCCTAAAACTCCACAGCATAATGGAGTTGCAGAAAGAATGAACAGAACACTGGTAGAAAAAATCAGATGTATGCTATCTTTAGCAAAGCTATCTCCCACTTTCTGGGGGGAAGCAATGGTGGCTGCTACCCAGGTGATCAACCTATCTCCTACTCACATCCTGGAAGGAAAAGTACCAGATGAGGTGTGGTCAGGAAACAAAGCTTCCTACAAACACTTGAAGGTGTTTGGTTGCAAGGCATTCATGCATATTCCAAAAGATGAGAGAGGCAAACTGGACAAGAAATCAAAAGAATGCATCTGTTTAAATTATGGAGATGAGAAGTTTGGTTATAAATTGTATGATCCAGCTACCAAGAAGATCCACAGGAGTAGGGATGTCAAATTCTTGGAAGATCAAAACATCACAGACATTGTGAAAGACAACAACTCAGAAGTTGATCAGAGTAGTCTGATTGAATGGGAATCAGATGATGAAATCACTGATGAACAGCCAAATCAGAAAAGAAATCAAAACACTTCTGCTGATGTTGATATAGATCAAGAAAGCCACTCTCAGGCTGAGGATAACACTGCTGAGACAACATCAAATAACACTGGTAATACTGAATTAGTGCAACCTATAAGGACTTCTACAAGGACAAGATTACCATCATCTAGATATCCTACAAGTGAATATATTTTGCTATCAGATGGAGGGGAGCCTATGTACTACAAGGAGGCAATTGAATGCAGTGATAGTAATGCATGGAAAGCTGCAATGGATGAAGAGATGAAGTCTCTTTATAAGAACAATACTTTCATACTGGTAAAAAGGATTCCAGGGAAGAAAGTATTACAAAATAAGTGGATCTATAAGTTAAAATATGAACAAGGCAGTATCAAACCTAGATATAAAGCTAGGTTAGTTGTAAAAGGTTTTGAACAAAAGTATGGAGTGGATTATGATGAAATCTTCTCTCCAGTAGTGAAGATGACATCAATTAGACTTATACTTGCCTATACTGCTAGTATGGATCTTGAATTACATCAGCTTGATGTCAAAACAGCATTCCTTCATGGTGAATTAGAGGAAGTTATCTTAATGAATCAACCAGAAGGATATGTAGTAAAAGGAAAGGAGGAGCTGGTGTGCAGATTGAAAAGGAGCTTGTATGGATTAAAACAAGCTCCCAGACAATGGTACAAAAGGTTTCACACATTCATGATGGAGCAAGGATACAAGAAGACATCAGTTGATCATTGTGTATATCAAAGGAAATTCAATGATGGAAGCTTCTTAATCTTGCTACTATATGTGGATGACATGCTGCTTGTAGGGGCTGATATAAAGAGGATAAAACAACTAAAAGAAAGTCTAAGCAACACCTTTGAGATGAAAGATTTAGGGGAAGCTACACATATATTAGGAATGCAAATTAAGAGGGACAGGGCAAGAAGATGCTTATGGTTATCTCAGGAAACTTATATCCTAAAAGTACTGGAAAGATTTTACATGGGAGAATCAAAGCCAGTAAGCTGTCCTCTTAACTCACAGGTGAAATTAAGCTTAGAAGATTGTCCTACAACAGATGAGGAGAAGGAATACATGGAGAAGGTGCCATATGCATCTGCAATTGGCAGTCTTATGTATGCAATGATCTGCACAAGGGCAGATATTGCTTATGCCCTAGGAGTTGTAAGTAGGTTCTTAGCTAATCCAGGCAGAGAACACTGGGAGAGTGTTAAATGGATTCTGAAATACTTGAAAGGCACCAGTGATTACGGCATATGTTATCATGGAAAGAACCCTACACTAGAGGCATACACTGATGCAGATTTAGCTGGGGATCAAGACACAAAGAGGTCCACATCAGGTTATGTATTTACCTATGCCAATGGAGCTGTGTCCTGGCAGTCTAAATTGCAGAAATGTGTAGCTCTGTCCACAACTGAGGCAGAGTACATAGCAATTACTGAATGTGGAAAGGAATTGTTATGGATAAAAAGGATTTTCAAGGAGCTGAGCTTGAGTCAAAAGAGGTTTGTGATGCAGAGTGATTCTCAGAGTGCTATTCACCTGAGTAAGAACCTCACCTTGCATTCAAAGTCTAAACATATAGACATGAGGTACCACTGGATCAGAGATGTGCTGGAAAAGAAGCTGATTTACATCATTAAAGTGCATACAAGTGAGAACACAGCTGACATGCTGACCAAGGTGCTTCAAAGATCTAAACATGAGGCATGTTGTGCCAAGGCTGGCCGTGGCAAACCTGATCATAATTAGTCACTCAGCAGTTATATCTTCCTGTTTCAAAGCTCGGAAAGGGGAAGATTGTTGGATTTCCTCGCTTATGGGAAATTCACGTGAAGGCCATGCATGTATGTATGGGGCATAGAGCATAATCAAAGTCTAGTTCTAATCGAAGTAGGAGACACTAATATAAGATAAGATTGAAGTGTATAATTGTAGATGATTAAGGATTGTAATCATAGTACAATTAGGACATTCAAAGCATCTATAAATAGGGGGTCAAATAGTCGATTAGATTAGTGCTTTCGATATTTACTTTACAAGAGTTAACTTTGTAGTTTGAGTTTGAGTGATTGTAATCTTCAACTTAGTAATCAATAAAGTTATTCTTAGTGGTGCTTGGTGAAGCCAAAGCCACAACCAATTCGATTGTGCAATTTACTTTATTGTTATTCAATTTGCAATTAGATCTTGACAATAGTGATTTAGTCATACATACAAATTGTTTGATTGAAGTAATTAGGATAGAATCTATTGTTTATATTCAACAATGAGAATCAAAGTGCAATTGACTCTCAATTACCGGGAACTGTTTCACCAATTACCTTTGTCAACATACATTAAACTTAATTTCTCATTGCTTGTTGATGTTAAAAATAACAGAATAGTTAACTTTGGGACTAATATGCAACTTTTTTGCCACTTTAAGGGGCTAAACTGCAACGGTGCCACTATTGCTTTTGGGGATGCCTTTGCAGCGTTTAAACACCCATATATGGGATTTCCAACTGTTTTCCAGCTGGGCGTTTCAAGATAACTCTAGGTATAGGAGTCACATTCATCATGAAGCGAAATTCAGACATTACGTGGACTGGAGTCACATCTAGAAAGCGAAAGTTCATTGGAGTAGCAGTCAGAGAAGACAAATTTGTCTATTTTGAACTTATTAGACTCACATTTGCACAGTTTAATGTATTTCCTATCGCATGACTATTTGTAACTTTGTAGTTTGGGTTAAAAATTAAGAATGAAGACTTTTACAACATGAATGAGAAAATGAGAATATTTAAAACATTAATGAACAAAAGACGATTAAGATGAAACATAGGTGAGGATCAGTGTTTTTGTCCTAAGATTTTTAAGTACAACATAATTGTACTATGTACTATAATATCGAAATTATATTTGATTTCTAATTTTGGTTAACACTTGCTAGTAATTAGTAGTGTTTAATAGATACAATTATGCTATTTTCAGGGTGAGTGAAAAAAATGTTCAAAATATATGTTTGGGAAGACACACCAATAATAGAAATAGAACAATGTAAGGATAAGAAAACTAGAAAATGATTAACTATTCTATCACCATTATGGAAAAAGTATTGCAATTATGTTAAAACTGAAGATAAAGTTGCTTGGTATCGATTAGGTATTAAACCAAGCTTATTATTAGCTTTTTAAATTCTGTTAGTTTGGTGCATAAAATATGGTAAGATATGGTGAATGTTAGTATATGCCATTGCATAAAAGTATTGATCAAATATTAGTAACAAACAAGAACAATTAATTTTCATTGTTTGATTATAATGCAAACGATTAAATAATGTTTTACATGGATGGCCTCCAAATACCATAGCAACCGTATAATTCTGTAAAATTCTTCCACTTGTCGGCTAACTTCTTTTCTTCATAATAAACTTCACAGGCTAATAAGTCAATCGTGACCATTGATTCGAAAAAACAAAAACTAATTTTTTAAGTTTATTTATTGGGAGTAAAATAATGATTTTTTCACTATTCTATTTGTGTGCCATCTAAAGGCAGACTATGGATTATGCTGCATCCTTAGTGCGTATACATTGTGCATATATTCCTTCGTTCTATAATTATTATAATGCATTAGAGACCCTTCAAGTATAGCTCATCAATTGATAAAGAGGTGACAAAATATTGACAGCCTAATCAGTTCGAATTTTATAAGGGTAAAAATTTCGTATTAAAGTGATAGAAACACAAATTCAAGTTTCGTGATCCTCCGAGACATATTCCGCTAGTTAATATTTATCTCCTTGTAATGATATAAAGCATCGTACTTCGGAATTTCTACGATGAGAGTATTATCGTTTTTGTAATGCATTAAAGAAACCAATTGATGCATGCCAACTAATTAAACATATGGATAAATTACTTAATGACATAGAAACTTATATTGTACTCTCCATTCCAAGAGAAATTTTTCAAAAAGTACAGAATCACAACATTTTAGAGATACCCATTAAGGCCATTAATCATCTTTATGGTGAAAGTTCAAGAATCATATTAGTGGTCTAAATATAAGATTAATAGAAAATGTAATACAGTAATATAGAATAAACATTGGAAAAAAGAAAAGAAAGTAGTAAAAGAATTTGAGAAAAAGTAGAGAAGAAGAAGAATCAACATCTTTGTTTTACATATTTAGTTGATTTGAAAGTGGTACAAACACCAAAACAGACTAATAACAGACTGAACCAAAATGTCCTAAAATCACCCTCTTTCTCTTACCACATGACCCCTCACTTGTCAGAAAACCAACTGATTCTTTCACCCAAAGCTTCCCTTCACACATTTAACCCCAACCTTTTTTCCCCTTTGCACTTTGCAACAAATTACCATTTTTTTCTCTTTTTCTTTCTTTTTTATCTTCTAATTCTACTTTGCTTTTCTTTTTTACTTTTTTTTCCTCTCTCCAAAACCCTCCTTTATCCCCCCCCCCCCCTTCAACTCAACCCTAAAAGGGAGCCTCTCCCCCCTCCTTTGATCCTCCTTGTATTCACAACCATTTTATTAGCCCTTTCTTCTCCCCCTCCTTTGATCCTCCTTGTGTTCACAACCATTTTATTAGCCCCTCTCCCTCTCTCTGAAGATACTACTCCCAAAATATAGGGAAGATAAGAAAGATGATGGCATCGCCTTCGGAACTAAGTCTTGATTGCAAACAACACCAGAGCTACTCCATGCTTTTGAAGTCCTTTGGAGAACACATCAATACTAATGATCATCATCACCAGTCACACAAACTCGAAGAATTTCTTGCTCAACTCGAAGAAGAGAGGCTCAAGATTGATGCTTTCAAACGCGAACTTCCTCTTTGCATGCAACTCCTTACCAATGGTAATAAAAAGATATAATCATATACTTTCATATAACATAATGTCTTTATACATAGAGAAAATCAGAATATGCATGAAAGCTTTGAGAAATCATACAAACATATACAAACAGAAAATGAATATTCAACTTATTGCATTGCTTTGATGAATTTTTACTAAGCTTTAGGTGGCTTTAGTCTTTATCTTTTGACACATAGAAGCAAGAGCACATAGCTTTTATCTGCACATCTTTCATTGCAAAAACTAAAGATTGCATTTTTTTTTCCTTTTCTTTTTTTAACAATAAATTATGGGTTTGAACTCAAAAAAGTTTTGATTTTTTTATCAGCTGTGGAAACCTACAAGCAACAGCTTCAATCCTTTAGAACACCTACTACTACACCAGCAAATCATCAATTAATTACAAAACCGGTTCTTGAAGAATTCATCCCGCTCAAAAATGGAAACTTTGAAGATGGATTATCTGAAAAGGTGACAATCAATATGAATATGCCTGATAACAAGGAAAACTGGATGACTTCTGCTCAACTATGGGTTCAAACCGATCACGAAAAGGGAACACATCAACAACCAACAAAACCATCATCACCAAAAGAGGAAACACACCCGAAAACAAATAATATAGGAGGAGGTGTTTCTCTTCCATTTCGTCACGAAAGAACCCTTCCAGACCTTGGTCTTGCTTCATCAGATGATCAAGAAAAGGGAGGCAAAATGATGATCATACCTAGTGTTCATCATCATCAAGCAGAACTAGGGAAAGCAGAGTCGCAAGGTACAATACTGAGCAGCCAAAGTACACCTACAAATACTACTCAAACTACTCAAAGAAAAGCAAGAAGATGTTGGTCCCCTGATTTGCATAGAAGATTTGTAAATGCCCTTCAAATGCTTGGAGGTTCTCAAGGTAATTTGTTAACTACCCATTAATTTATTTTTAGAAGATAGTAAAAATATTACTGTTTTCTTGAAACTTTTGAGGTGATGATGATGTTGATGGTCTATGGTCAAAAGAAGATCTGGCAGACAAATGATGAGTGTTGTGATATGTTTGCAGTTGTTATTATTACAGTAGTATAGTTAGACTAATTATTGATACTATGATTGGTGATTTTGTCATACAAACGTTAACACTTTTGGCATATTTGGATGTATAATCATTGCAGTGGCCACACCAAAACAAATCCGAGAACTCATGAAGGTTGATGGTCTCACTAATGATGAAGTTAAAAGCCATCTCCAGGTATAGTCGTATAGATAAATAATCTTTTTCTTTTCTCTCTCTTCCCAATTCCCATAACATGATACTATAAGTTGGTGAAGTAGTTGAACTCGGACCGTAAGATTATTAGTTCACTTTTTACTATCAATACTTTCTTGGTCAAATCTGTATGAAAGTGTCTGGCATGATTTAAAGGCTATTCTTCAACCCCAGTTCATTTATCAAGTGCACGTTCAACGAATAACGCATGTATATCATAGTTACAAAAAAAGGATCGGGATAATATACGCCGTAGGAACTAAGAAGCGGTCGTTCTCTTAAAATTTTGAAAATTGTACTCCCTCCGTCCCTAAAAGATTGTCACATTTTGACTTTTGGTGGTCAATTAAACACGATTTAAAATATAAATATCTATTATTCTACATGCAAAAAAATTATAAAAAGTTAATATTTCAAAAATATATATTGAGACGAATCTAACAAGGTCCCACAAGACTATATTATTTCTTATCATTTAATGGGAATTCATGATCAAATTTTGTAATATTTGACTTACAAAAGTCAAAATGTGACAATCTTTTAGGGACGGAGGGAGTACTAGAAAAAATTGTGTTATTCATTTTTTCGGTAATTTTTATTTATTTTCATTTATTTAATTTTCCTGATTCTACTATTAGAAAATTGCATGAAGTGGTCCAAGATTTTTTTTTTTTAATCTTTATTGATTGAATATATTATAATTTGTAGCTAGATTGTACAAAGCTGCAGGGGATTCTCTGCTATTTATTATGTACTATTATTACTAACACATCTTGCATGTTGTTTGTCTTTTTTTGGTGTAAGCAGAAATATAGACTGCACACAAGGAGACCAATTAGTCCAAACCCTCAAGCTTCAGTATCAGCTGGTACACCTCAACTGGTGGTCTTGGGTGGCATATGGGTGCCACCCGAATACGCTACTGCGGCTGCCCATGGCGGTGCACCACCAACGCTCTATGGTGGACACCCTTCTGCTCATCATCATGCAACATCCCACTATTGTGCAACACCCCAAATGATGCCTCAAGATTTTTATTCCTCCCAGCATCACCATCAAATGCAAATGTTTAGGCCAATGCCGACGACTCAGGTCCTCGGCTCACCCGAATCTGGAGGGCATGGCCGTAGGTCGGAGAGTATTGAAGATGGGAAGTCGGAGAGTAGCAGCTGGAAGGCGGATAGTGGTGGCGAAAACGGAGAGATGAAGGCTTTGGTGTTGAGAGATGGAGAGGAGAGTAATGAGAGTCATGACATTACACTAAAGTTTTAACTGAATATTACTTTGAAGGATTATTTATGTTTCTCCTTTAGGATTAATAACATAATTCAAGCTAGAATGTTAGCAACCTTGTTAAACTCAATTAACCCACTTGAATCTTGATGATGTTTATTATGAAACGAGGATTATTATTTAATTAAGAAATGGAGAAATTAAAAGTGAGTGTTTGTTTTCTTACTTTAATTTATTATATCCTTCAGAAAAATTCTAGATAGTAGCTCTTCATTTGCAGTATGCATGGTATCAATGTCACTATTCATGAAATTTGGTCACTTTTTACTTATGGTAATTTAATTTGCGGCAGATAGTCAATGCATGTTCAAACAAATATTTTACTTTATCAAATACTTTTTACTTCAAATTTATAAACATAAATTTTTTTGTCAAAGATTTAATTTAAAAAACAAACAAAAAAACTAAATAGTTAAATAAATTTAATTGATACATTTGCTAAAAGAGTAAAAAATAAAATATAAGAAAAGATTTAAACATAACTCCCCTATTTAAGGAGATTTCGTTAAAAAATTTATTTAAGTAACTATTAACTAAAATAAATTATTAAAGGCCATTATTAAATATAAAACATTATAAAATAAATTTATAGTAATCCAAAGGCAAGGTGTTACCACGTACAATGTGTGGCTTCAAAGAAATATCGAATAATACTCCGGTTGTAAGAGTTGAACTCGAAACCACTAAATATATAATCGGTTCAGATACCTGACTACTAAGTCATTCGTCGAGTGGGCCAAAAATACGTGCTCATTGTGGGCCAAAAATACGTGCCACGTATAACTTTTAATGGTAGTGACTTTGCACCTATATGCCTTCCACACCAATTGTTGTGGAATTCTGTCAATATTTTAGGTGCATTTTCTACTGAAACGCACAGTACAATGGTCCGTCCCAAGATTCTTTATACACTCTCTTTTAACCATGTGAAATCTGTAGCTTCTCACTTCGATTTTGTGTGCCTCAGCCTTGTCATTTGGTAACACACCATTCGTCAAATACTGAGCGATGGGGTCCATCCCTCTAATGTAACCAACTTATCTTTTTGTAAAAATGTAGAGTATATATACACATGAATACCCATATATAACTCTATCTAGGTCGGTCGTTATTGTATGTAGTTGGTGATGGTTCTGTATATACAGGGTTGGCGAAACTTGGACGTTGCGTAACCATTGGAATGGAACCAACCTCCGTTTCAAGTCTCGCAGGTACCTTAACTCGTCTAGTTGATATAGTCCTTGCTAATGACTCTTTCGAGTTCCGTAAACTTTAATTTCTTTAGGAGCCAGTGCAAGTTGTAGTTACAATGGGATGGTCATACCCGAAAGTGTGGTCAAGGTTCGATCACAGGCACTCCAATACTTAAGTCACTACCGGCAGAAAGGAACTGTCAGAGCAAATATGTAAGTAGTGTCGGAAACGAGTCGGGTAACCCGTTACCCACTCGAGTACTCAACTCGGTAGAAAGCTCGATAGTTAGCGAGTAGGGTACGAGCACAAGGTAGTGCTCGTTTGAAATACCCGACTCGATCGACAAATACCCGTCCCGTTTATTAATCATTAAATAAATTAATAAGTCAATATATATGTTAAAAATAATTATCAATAATTAAGGTTTGTGCATTTTATTATAAATATTTGAAATGATTAAAATTCATTTAATTTATTAATATTCTAATATAGCAATGTATTCTTTATTTGTGCTAAAAAAATAAGTTTTTCCCTTTTTTACCTTAACAAGTCGAGTAATTATCGAGTCCGGTCGGATAATTAACTTAACATGTCGGGTTGGGTACTAGAGTCGAGCTCGATACCTTATCGAGTCAGGTACTACCCGAGTCGTTATCTTATCGGGTCAGGTAGTGGAATACCCAACCTTACTCGTTGCGAACACTATGCGTCAGATAAAAAGTAGGAATAAGTTACCTCAAGTGATGTAGTGTAAGGATAATTTTTGCAAAATACCATTGTCAACGCATGGTATTTGTAAAAATAACCAAAAACTTTTTTTATTGGAGAAAACCACAATTTTGAGAAAAAAATGACTATTTTACCCTTAATGAAATTGATGGCATTAAACAAGATTTTTGGGCTCAAATAATGACTATTATAATTATTATAATCTATTATATTACGTAGTAATCGTTTTAAATCCTCAACGAATTGGATACAAATTGAATACAACCATAATATATTAAAATTAGTACAAAGCACAATGCATTATCTTCATTATACTTCAAAATGATGTTACAAAGTTCCACCCAACAACTATTAATTTGATATATACTACAAATAAATTTTACTAATACATTTGAAGATTAAAATAATCATGAAAAGGGAAAAAAAATCAAGTTTATATTGTACAAGGATCTGCGACTCGAGTTTCAGTTCTTCGTGTCTCCGATCCAAGGCCAAAGTATTGTACAAGGCCTCCACAAATTCCAGAGTTTCCAATAACAATGAAATTAGACTGCAGGTATCCAGCAGCATTGATGTCTAACTTAGACACTTGGACACCTTTCAGTCCATAATATTTTACAACAAGCCAATAATGAAGATAAGTCTCATAAACAGGAACAGATTTACCAAATTCATCAACCACTCCAGCATAGAAGTCCTTAGCCGCTATATGTCCTCGTGGAAACTCAATATCATAATAGTAGTACTTATTAGACACACACAACTCTTGGTTTAAGCGCGATTCAGGTGATAGAAAAACATCCGATTTTATCCCATTTTGATTTTTCTGATGATACACTATAATGAACATCATTATGGAAAAGAGAAATAAATAAAAAAAAAAAAATTTAGTACAAATTACCCATATATTCATATAAATCTTAGAAAAGATTCAAACTTTTGTTGAAAAGATTCAAACTTTGGTTCAAAAACCTTCAAATAACATAACACAATACATATAATGTATAAATTTAATTAAGAACATGAGTTTAACTCAACTAAATTGAAAAACCTCATTTGACTCTATTAAATTGAAAAAGATTGAAATTTTTATTAACAAACCTTCAAATAACAAAAGACAATACACATAAAATATATAACTAATTGAAAACGTGATTTTAAATCAACTCTATACTTAAAAAACGGGATTTTAACTCAACTAAATTGAAAAAGATTCAAACTTTTCTAAAAAAAACAACTTTAAAGGAGCAAAAACAAACAATAAGTAGAAAGTTAAGATGATGATTCCGGTGAATGTGCTGGATGGTGGAGTGTGCGTTGAGAAGAAAGAGAAAGAGAGATGGAGTGACATGAATAGAGAGTGAGATGAAGAAAAATAGTGAGAGGAAGAAGATAAAATGATAGTATTTGTAGTAGGTTTATTGAAGGGTAATTTAGTCAATTTGCCTTGACTTTGTGGTATTTTCCAATAAAAATAACTTCTGGTTATTTTTACAAATACTATGGGTTGACCATGGTATTTTGCAAAATTTCTCGTAGTGTAAGTAGTATTTATAGACATAAGGAGATAGAAGGAGAGTACCTTTCCTTCTTGAGATGGTGATACTTGTCATCATCTCCATGCTCGTTCGTACACGAAGAGGACGTTCGGCCTATATTCTGGACATGTTCATTCCCGCGCACAAGTATGGGCTGATTGGTTTATGAGCTAGGTTCGGACTTGAACTAATTCTTTAGGGCCTCATTAGTTGGCCTACACCACAATTCTTGTTCGGTGTGGCTAGTCAATAGTCAATAGGATACCATAATTTGTCCAAATACTTTTATGTTAGTTTGCTTTTATTTTTTTAAAATTTAAATAGTAATATGAATGCTTCTGTTAAAATTTCAAGGATTGTTTGATCCATATTGATGCTATGCAGCAAGATGAAGAAGACTGACACCTACTAAAATAAGACGGTATAAAAGAAGGAGGTAATTGTGTATTTGATCCCAGATAATGGAACGTAGTTGTAATTTAGTCTCAGATAGTTATAACATTGCAAATTAGTCCTTAAATGGCACATGTGTTGCAATGTAGTCCTCAAAAGTAGCAAATGTTGCAGTATGATCTCCGAAAGAATAGAAACTAATGTGCAATAATTGTCACTATTGAGGACTATATCGCAGCACTTGAGCCACTTTCGAAGACTAATCTGCAACAGTATCACTATCTGTGACCATAGTAAAATTTCGTCTTAGTATCTGGGATTAAGTCTTCAATTTTCTCGTAAAAGAAGATTAAAAAGTAATTTAAGGTGACATTGTTCATGAAAAAATTACCCCAAAGCTAGGTTACCATTTTATTTCTCATCACTATAGATATGGGCATATGGCCCTAGCTAAGCTTGTTATTATTGTAGCTCCCCAAAGTCAGGTTACTATGAATACTTTTATTGTATCTGTTTTATTTATTTTAAATAATACTCCGTCTTTTATCTATATATCAAAATCTTTGTTCGGTGTGGCTAGTCAAGTCAATAGTCAATAACAGCATACCATATTTTGTAGTCGTCCATTAAATGTCGTCACTGTGTGAGCGTTAGAGCACTCACATCAGTCCACCTAAAAGTTATTATAGGGGCTGAAAAAATTAAAAATTTGAAAAAACTTACTTTATCAGTTCACCTATAAATGGTTGAGTCCCTAAAATAATTTACACACACTCTCAAATTGTGTAAATTTTCACAGTGTGTATATTGCGGTTACCAAATTTTTATTTCTATTTTTTCAATGTGAGTGAATAACAGGAAAGCTGCTAAAGTTTACATGTGAAAAATAAACCCCAAAAATAGAAAAATGGCGGTTAAAAGTGTATTTTAAAGGAAATTTTAAGGAAATTGATGTGAGTGCTCTTAGTGGTCAAGGAACTAATTACAGTTATACTTCATCATTCGTCCTTTACAATAATTAGAGCAAATTGCTGAGATGATTTTCGAAAGTGGGTTCAGGTTGTTGTTTGGTCCCCGAAAATATAAAAGTTGCAAATGAGTCCACAATATTGGTCAACGGTTGCAGATTGATCCAAAATTTAACGGCGTTGTTAAATGTTAACGGCCCATGCGCCTCGTGAGTTACATACGTTGTTAATAAATTAGAACGACAATAATAGAATTAGCTTAAGAGTGAGCTACAATCGCCATTGGGGCGTTAAAAATTAACGCCTCGATTAAATTTTGGATCAATCTGCAACCGTTAGCCAATATCATGGACTAATTTACAACTTTTATACTTTCGAGGACCAAAAGGCAACCTGAACCCACTTTTGAGGACTATTTCAGCAGCTCACAATAATTATGTCATAAAAAACATCATCAGCAACCCAAACTCATAATTTATTTAATATTAACTAATACGATTTTTCTACAATGTATTGTTGAGACAAGTCTATTTTCCTCTTAATAAACAACATTTAACAAGTCTACAAGTACCACCTGAGGATGGTTATTTAATTTTGCTACAAAACTTAGGAGGCATTCGTAATAGAGCATGCATTCATGCAGCAGGAGCATAGTCATATCCAGCATCATCGTCGTCGTCGCCTTCGATTGATTTTGCAGGATGAGCATAAGCATAATCACCACCATTCCCATCTGCATACCTCCAGTACCCTGATAGTGATAGGACATTCTCGAAGACGACCGACATATCGAAAACAGGGCTAACTATGATCTGATTAGAGGTTGAAGAAGCCTTGGCTGTCTAGATAATGTTTGTTTTTGAAGATGAATGGTATGGATAGCAATATGTGTGGAGTTATATAAGGAGAGTGGAGTTTGTTGAGCTTGAGTTAGCATGTGGATGAGTGTGGAGAATGTCTGGAAGTTGAGTTGATGAATTGTGGTACCATGTGTTTTATACATGGAGATCAAACTTCATAGGCCATGTCATATTTGTTGTCAAATGTTGAGAAAGTGAAAGAACAAAAAGCATCTTTAAGTGCCATGTTTGGTTCACCTGCCTACTATCCTTATAACGAGAATCGAACCCAGTACATCTATAGGCTTTCCAAAATCGTTGATCATGGTGTCTTAAGCATGGTACTAAGTGATTTATGATCATTGAATATTTAAATTGGTGTTTTTTGTTAAAATTTTAACTCCCGATAAAACATTATATAGAAAAAATAATAACGAATTAAATGAAATGATCAACATTTGCCTTTTTAATCTAGCTGCTTAAAAAAACAATTAGTCATCACGCACAACACAAAAATAAACTTAGATTTTATTTGAGGAATATATTATACACTTGTTTTTGTAAATTAGTGATGAGGTGAGTTTCGAACCAGGACTTGATCACTAGCAAGAGTCTTTTCCACTAGACTATTCGATTAACTCTCGAAATATATTATACACTTAAGATAGAAAAATCAAGACATAGGAGAACGTAGAATAATTAAACATTCCTGTAGAGTACGCAACGTTCCTATTTGGTATATATAATTATTACTTTCTCTGTTCCTAAATGATTGGTATATTTTAACTTTAAATGGTCAAACTTTAAAAGCTTTGATCAATAGTTCTCATTAACCAATAAGAAATAATATAGTCATATGATATCTTATTAGACATATATTTTTGAACTATCAATTTTTTATAATTTTTGCATATGTAAAATAAGATATATTTATATTTGAAATTGTTTTTTGTTGACTATGAAAAGTCAAAATATACCAATCATTTAGAGACGGAGGTAATAGTATATAGTATAGGTAGATATATGGCTTTGAGTTTTTAGAATTAGTTTAACATTAATATAGATTTTCTATAGGTACCACATGGAACATCAAACATGGCATAGCCAAAAGAGTTAAGTTTTCTATTACAAAAGATTTGGTTGATTGGAAAAGTTATTATTAGAATATTTGCCCCGATCTTTAAGTGCATATCAACATTATTATATGTCGTCATAATAACAGATTGAAATAGAATCCAGACACCACCTTTAATAGGAGAAAATCGCTAAAATGATCTCATTAAATGAAATCAAATGGTTAGAATTGAATGAAATTTGATTGAACTACTTGATTTGATAGTATTAAATTTTTCATTGCATTTCGATGATTCCATCGAATCGAACAATAAGATCATCCCCATCCTAGCGAACCTCCAAATATAATCTCATCGCTCATGTTTCAAATATATACAAATTGTTGCACTTTTTTCTTTCGAAAAAGGATACGAGTTTGATCCGACTTAAAACATCTACGATTAGATCTCATTACTTATAGGTTGAGTGATCAGATTACAGTACATATATCGCATATATTTTACAAATCTAAAACTTGACGAAAATAAAATCTTAAGTAGTGTCATAAATCTATCAAGAAATATCATCTAGGTATCATCGAAATCCTTTCGTTTCAAATACATCCTTTCATCCCAATTCACAATCCAAAAGAAACATAAAATTTTCCCTTGGGTTACCCATCATACATTTTTACACGACTTTAGCTGCCCCTCGGTAGGGGGGAACAACATATGGGGAAAATCATATGCAACAGCAAAATGATGAAGGGAGCAGTGAAGGATATATCAATCCCAGAGATCATCCTTGTCCCTGATCTTTCCTTCTCCACTGATATGGAAACCCTCGACTTTGCTAGTAACTTCGTCTGCACTAACCTTCAACTTCCCTGGCAATCCATTGGTTGCAACGACCTCACTGTCATCATTAGTAAGCGGTCCAGTCTGCCACATTCTGATCGTTCCATCTTCAGATCCTGAAGCATAGGATTCACCAGTTGGGGCGAAACGAACACAATGCACAGGACCATGATGCCCCTTGTTACATGCTGCATTAGTGAAATTAAGTTACCATTAATAGCTTGGTCATCAAGCATCAAATGTATGTTGTACTAAAAGCTAGTGGAGTATAATTGACGATACTATAAATTGCACGGCAGAAATAAAAAATTATGTGAAGAAGTAAAAAAGTCTCAGCAGCTAGTTGGTCTGCTCTCTGCTGCAATGTTCATTCACCAACAAACAAAACAATGCAACTTCACAATTTCCAAAGAAACTCAGCTATAAAACTGTATTTTAAATCTTCAGGCTTTAACTATTGGAATAGATGTAAATATTAGCATATTTTCATATTCAAATAATTCTAGTCTATTGCAAATGCATACCAATCTCTTCCCCGGTGTGGAAGTCAAATACTCGAACCCACATATCTTCTCCTCCAGCTACAAACTTGCAGCCATAATTAGGTTCCAGGGATACAGATTCTACAGTGCATGGCATGTTGTAGCTCTTCACTAGCCCATAACTGAAAAACAGGCAGGTATCGGTAGATGAATAGATAAAACTAATGCATCCTTAAGCTAAAACATATTGGTGTACAACTTACTGGTTAGCATCCCAGAATTTGACACTAAACCCATCAGCGGTTGTAATGTATCTTCCATCTGGACTCACTTCAGCACTAGTAACAGGTGACCTTGTTTCTAAGGTACGAACAACAGAACCTGTTCTCACATCCCACAACCTGATAAATAACAATTGTTCAGATTGCTAGTTGCAAATTAACGAATGTGGATATGATGCAAATCCCATATATGAATATCTCTGTACAATTCAAGAAGGTTCAGGATCTTGTATGGAAATAAATAGTTCTGCTACCATATAATGACTATATTTATAACAAACAAGAATCTAATGTTGCTGCAATTGAAAAGTATTAAGACCAGGAAAAGAATAAGGAAAATTAGTAGTTCCTGAGCCTGGAGTTTTTTATTTAATAGTTTTTTGAATAACCCGTCCCTTTACACCCACATAACCCCCAACCACAGCCACCAAAAGAAATTGAAATCCTAGAGGTCAAATGTTCAGCGACATGAACACAAGGATAACAGTTTCGCCACATTACAACAAATTAGGTTGGTTTAAAGAGAACACATAAAGATGTAAAAAGGTACAGTCATACCTTACCCCTCCTGTGTCAATACAGGAACTTAAGATTGTCTGATCACTGTGAAGCCATGCAACTGTCCGCACTGAGCCTGGAGATTTATCAAGTTCTCTAGGCGGTGCATCAGGACGATTCAAGTCATATATACGAAGAACTTTCTCTACTCCTCCAGTTAGAAGAAATTGAGTGTCCTACTCAGCCACGTCCAGATATCAGGTTCTGTGCAGAATTATATTACCCAAACACAGAAAAAGAAGTGCAGCCTATATGTCAAATAGTGTACCTCTGAGAAAGCACAGGCTCTGACAATGTGTTTATGCTGAAAAGAGTGTAATTCTTTACCCGCAACCGCATCCCACAGTTTCCTGCATTATGGATAGGTAACAGTGAGAATGAAGTTGTTGCATCTGCTACAACCAAACAAGATGTGCCTTCTTCTTTCATATTCTGATTTCTGATAGCATCAAACTGTTACATATAGTAGATAGTAATGACAGACGACATTCTCAATGTTTTAAGAACTTCGGCTTTCAAGTCTCAACTAATTGATATGGTTGTATCATCTTAAAAAATGCATTATATCTTAGATGAACATGCAATTCTGAACTATTTCAGGGATAACATGAACTATGAAAGCATCCAAGAAATAGTAATTTTCTAACAAAAATAGATCACCAAATGTATGCGACAGTAAAGGTGGACTTTACATGGAATACTGAGTTCACAAATGTTGCACAAGTATACAATGATCTCAGTTCAGTCTCATACTGTCCCTAACCATAAAATGTCTAGACCTTCAAGGTCACCACTATATAAGGTGGCCTTGAGTCTTTGTATTCTCATTCCAAGTTTATGCAATAAAAAAGCTTATAGCAAAACACTCTCTACTTTCTTATGCATCAAAACACTTTCTACTTTTCTTAAGTTTTAAACACTTATATTTTTTCTTAAGTTTCAAACACTTAAATCTTTTCTTATGTTTTAGATTTATGTTACCTTCATTCATAAGAGTTCCATTGTTAACCGAATCTCAAACTACTACATGCTTAATTTGGTTTGACGAGAACTATAACACTAAGTACAAATATAAAGTAACTCAATATCAACTTATTGATATACAACCAACAAATGGAGGGTACAACCACGTAGGAGGATACTAGGATCTTTGTTAAAAGTGTTTTTCTAAACTTACCTAGAGATACTAAGTCTTAAACTATGGATGATAAAAGTATTATCAATAAGTTGATATTGAGTTACTTTATATTTGTACTTAGTGTTATAGTTCTCGTCAAACCAAATTAAGCATGTAGTAGTTTGAGATTCGGTTAACAATGGAACTCTTATGAATGAAGGTAACATAAATCTAAAACATAAGAAAAGATTTAAGTGTTTGAAACTTAAGAAAAAATATAAGTGTTTAAAACTTAAGAAAAGTAGAAAGTGTTTTGATGCATAAGAAAGTAGAGAGTGTTTTGCTATAAGCTTTTTGATTGCATAAACTTGGAATGAGAATACAAAGACTCAAGGCCACCTTATATAGTGGTGACCACTTGAAAGTACTAAGACACTTGTGTTTCTTCATGCAAGCTTGACTTGGACACTTGTCAAGTCTTTGCATGTTTATTTAATACAAGACAACAAAAGTGGTTGCATGCAAATGCATGACACCTTATTAAATACATATGACATCTTAGTTGCCTACTTCAAAATATGCACTAATTAATGAAAGAAGTATGAAGTATAAAATATCAAATCCATATGTCTGCTGAATATCTGATATTCATTAAGATAAGTAAAGATGTCTACATACGCTGTGAAGTCAGCAGAACCCGATGCAGCACGTAAAGCATTTGTATCTAAGCAGCAACTCCAAACTGCACCCTTGTGTCCTTCAAATGTTCCAATCCAATCTCCACTCTCACCATTTCTGAGCATGGGACTAGAATCTGATCCAACAAAGAGTAAATAAAACTAGACATAGTTTGTTGACATGGATTTGAAAAGATTAAGAGTCAATTGTGCCACCTAAACTATCTCGTTTCTTGTTTTTAGCATCTGATTACCCAAGTTCTTGTGAGAGTAACAATATGATGAGAAACAATGGAGAAAATAGCTCCTTATAATGCAAAAGACACATGACTAGGGCTTCAGAATGATAACACCGTAGCACATATAGGCAAAATACTCAAATATCCTAAACAATCCAATATTGTCGAAGGGTTCAGTTATTATTCAACATAAACGTGTCAAGATTTTGAAGGGAATGCCTCATTGCAAAGAATTAAAACTCTCTCATGGTTCAAGCAAAAAAGGGAATATAACGACTAGAGTTATTTAATTAAAAGATAATTTTTATTTTACTTAGTCTGCAACATCCTGTAACTTATGATAGAAGATAGACTACCTAACAATCCAAGCGAAAAATTGAACATCTGGAAGCAAAAAAAAGATTGTTTTTATAATAGTAGGGGCACGTTGAAAGAAGTTGAGATCATACAGTTGATATGACTTACTTCAACCTATCAGGGTCGAAGATTATGTTTGAGTCTTACAGAAGTAGATGCAAGGGAAAAAGTTGGTAAGTTGAGAACCACAAACTCTGAGCCAAACATAACAACTCCAGGGTTTATGACCACAAGCAAGGGCTCACGTGTTATCTACCTTAGCGAAGAACTTGATTAAATCCTATATTCCTAACAATATCACTCTGTTTACAGATCACCATGACTTCCATCAGTAACAGGTTCTTATCTCAGGAAATAAATGTTAACTAGCTCATACAATTTTAGGATGATCATATCCTGCAAACAATAATTCCTTTTACAAAACGAATAAACTTAGAACTGTAAGAATGAAACCCTTCGATTTTTCTTATCGCCGTGCTTTCATAAGCCAGTCCGACAATGAAATCCAATTCTCACTCCTTCCATCTCTATTCTGAATATCAAAGCAAATGATCCAACGGGTACAAATTGTGATCCAAGTATCTCATTTTCCTAATTCATAACTGGCACAAAACCTATTCAATCAACTTCGACAGTATAATTCCTACTAAAGTTTGAAGAGAGCTATATGGATCATTCATTATTAACCAAAACAAACTACCATATAAAGTAACAAAAGAACCCAAACTCAAGAAAATTTCATCTCACATCTGAAAGCAATAAGCTTTTAGGAAACATCAAAACTGAAGCTAGATACTAACTTCATACCTTTTCACTCTTCTTGTTAGGTTTTGACCATCAATTATGTTATAAAACGGTTACAAGAAAATAATATTACGAAACTAATTTCGAAAACAAATCCAATTATACCACATTTAGATTCATTAGAATACCAATTACGGAGAAACGAAAACGTCAATTAAATAGAACCGGAGGTAGTGTGTTAACCATACCTTTGCTAGCACTAATAAGGAAAAAGCCGTCAGGGGTTACAGGACTGTAGAACAAATCAACAACTGGCCTTGAATGTCCATGGCACACCAATGGCACTGCCACTCTCTTCTTTTCCATTTTCTCAGTTCTCAAGAACCCAAATTAAAACCTTTCCTTTTTCAGAAATTTCGAAAAAAAATCCAAGAAAGCTTGAAGAAAATTCCCAACTAAAACCCTCTATAATAATTTGGTAAGTGTTTAACAAAATCAAAAGCAATATTGTCTGATTTAGCAAGCATTAGTGGAAGAAACAAAGGGGTTTAGGGTAGTTCAGAAGGGTGATTTATGAAGGATTCGATGATTGAGTGTGATGGTACTAAGATTGTGCTATATATAGAATCTGAATTAAAAGAACTGAAAGCAAGATTATCCATATTCATAAACCCTTCATAAAATGTGTTATGTGATTAAGGTATCTATGAAGAAGAAAATTCTTGATTGAAATCCAATAATCTATCTATGCTAGTATAATACACACACCAAAACAGTAAAGTGCCGATATAAAGTTCCGAAAATACCCTCAACCCATGTCAGTAGCCTTATAAACGAGTTCAGCACAAATGAGCATATCATTTATAAACGAGTTCAGCAATCATTGGTGGGTGTACTAAAATCAGAATACAAAAGTCGTTTGGGAAATATATAAATATGAGATATTTTCTATAATATTTGAGGAAAGTTTTAGAGATAGAAAATCTGATATCTAAAACTTTCTTAATTTTTTTGTTTTTACCTATTTTAAAAATGTGATATAGGAGGTGTTATAGGGCATCTGTTGCGAATGCTCTAACGGGTATAAAAGTTGTTTAGCTTCAACAAGTTCATCGCTCGTTGCTTACCTGATTTGTTATACACACACCAATACAGTAACATTTTTTAATGAAAAGACAATTCTGCCAACAAACAAGCTGCACACTCGTCCCTAATATTACAAACACGTAAGTTGATGGTTACCTTACAAACATGCTAGTTTTTTTATTTTTGTTATTCTTGCTTATTTTATTCCCAAAAGCTATTATTTTCATATTAATTACTATTAATATTATAACCAATAAATTCATTATTATTATTATTATTGTTATTATTTAGTATTCTTATTATTAGTAGTAGTAGTATTACGTTATTGTAATTATTAATTATATTATTGTTATTATTGTTAAGAGTCTATGAGTGTATTATTACGTTATTGTAATTATTAATTATATTATTGTTATTATTGTTAAGAGTCTATGAGTCTCACTATAAAACTAATTGGCAATAGAGGGAGTAGCCCAAGATCTTATATATTGACCCGGGAGGCCACCGAATTCCGATGTAGGATGTGCATCTTAACACTCCCCTCATGTGTAACGTAACCCAATATTAGTGTAATTATTAATTATATTATTATTATGGAGTAATATTAGCGTAATTTATTTTGAATTCGTACTTATATTTTTCATTTTTACTTGTTAATTAGCTTATAAATATTTTATAAAAAAAATTAATAGGATAACAATAATTAGTAATACGATGACTATTATGTATTTATATTTACCGTAAAGATATATTCGATGATATTGAGAAGTGGAGAAATTTTTTGAGATTAATTTTATGACTTATTATGTTTAGTTTATACTATATTGTTAAAATATCATATTTTTTATTCATCATGAATATTTTGGTTTGATATTGAATACCTCGGATTTTAAACGAAAGAAAAATGTTCCAAATAATGACAATACTATATTTCACTAAATATTTACTGTTCTTCCAATTTTTTGTAATTGTCATTGTAGGTAAATATCATTTCAAAATAGTTGTCATTCTAGCATAATAAATAGGGTAATATTTTTACATTTTTCAGTGTATCTTTTTTCTAAATTATTGATCAACCAACCATATAGTTTCAATCAACTGTCATAGTAACTTCAATATATTTTTAACTACTTTTCTTTTCACAATGTATGTAAAAATTATTAAAACGATTAGTAAACAAATCGCAAGGAGTATTTAGTATGTTTGTGTTTCATATAATTAATATTATTTATATATTATCTAAGATATAAATATATTAGTCTAACTGTTTCAATTGTTATCTTTTTTATTATTTGGAGGTATTTGAATATTATTTAAGTGCTAAAATTATTGATGTATGAGCAACCCCCAACCCAATCGAATATCGAATAACCGATGTAACGGGTCACATAATTATTGGGTCGGATTTGGGTCTATTTTATTTAAACTCGAAATAGGGATCCTTCTAAAATTTATTTGTGAATGAGTGACAGTTAAGAATTGAAGCAATATAAGAGCAAGAAAACAATGTGCTCTACCCAGCAAGACAAGGTCGGTGGAATAAGAAGAGCAGATAGGTTAAAATAAGCAAATCACGTGATGATGATAGAAATATGAAATATGCAGTCCACTATTAATTTCCTTACTCAGATGGAAGCTACATGCACAGATGCACTGTTTTAATTTAAAGTGGCATCCTCCTTTATTATCACTATAGGTTAGAATTTTGGCCAACCCAAAACATATCATTTTATATATAAATTATCGATGAAAGGAATATAAAAAAATAGAAGAATTGATATTCAAGATAGACCTTTATTTTAATTAAAATTTTAGGTCAGATTACTAGCGATAATCTTTTCCACTAAACTATTCGAATTAATGTATAATCTAAGAATTTTTAATCACAAATGTATAGTATCTTATAAGATATTGTAATAATAATCATCATAATTGATATTTTGAAGAATAACTATTGAGAAAGTTCAAAAATCGCGCTCTAGCCCACATTATATTGAGATTTCTTTGTCGTGAGAACACTCTTATGACTTACAGTAGTATCAATTGTTGCATATATATATATATATATTCTTGTCTTAAGAATAGGTGATATATGTTAACAAAAGTTCCTTGTTTATGGATGCCCTTATTACTAGTAGATGACAAACCGATGTATTAATTTGCTTTCCAGATCTAATCTATATATTTTATATCAGAAACCTAATTTTCCATTATCCTTTTTTGTTACATATTCATGAATAATATAATAACTATATTATTATATATTTTTAATTTAATCTATAACAAAATATGAATATTTCCTAACACTATAAGGAGTATAGTGACTATTTATCGCCATACCACGCACTTCCAAGTAATGTTTCTTGCGATAACTATTTTACCCCTAATTTTCACTTAACACGTAATTACTTCCACAAATTTCGACGAATACAATCTAGTAGCACTATTAAGATGATTGTAGTGGAAATACACTAATATCATGGATTCGAATCATATATAGATAATACCTTATAAAATATTACAAATTCATTATTTAAGATTCGTCCATCCGTCCTTTTTCTTATAGGATTGTTACTAACAGAAATTTTTTGATTTACTATAATATGTCGGAAATTTCTTATATATCGGAGTCTGTTTTTCCGGAACGGTTCCGGACAATAAAATTAAACCGTTAAATTAACATTCGACGGTTGAGATTAAAATTGAAATTAACTAACAGTTAACTATGGTTAAATCTAAAACTTTCCATCTTCCCTTCCACTTCCCTCCCATCTCTCAATTCTTATTTTACTGTTGATGGGTATATGGTAGGACCCACCTTATCATCTTTTATCCACGTTAAGCCCTATATAAACCCCTTTACTTCTCTTTTACCTCACCAACTAAGCTCCTCATTTAATTACTCATACCATACATGCCCTTAACCTCACTTTCATGCTCTCCTCTTTTCTCCTATATTCACTCAAATTAAACATCTTAACACAAAATAAATGTCAACGGCCATGTTACCTATCCGACCCGCCGGAGTCAGAGCCTGCGCCGCCACCACCGGCCAGCGGAAAGCTGAAGCCACCAAAGGGAAAGTTCACTCCTCTTCCAAATGGTGGGGCCCGGTCTTTGGGTGGTCAACGGAGCCTGACTACATTACTGACTCCGAGGACAAAAACAAGAACAATAATCCCAACCCGGATCCGAGAACCGTCAAGTTCGGATCCGGGTCGGACCTCAAAGTTTCAGGGAAGCCGAGGTTCGCCCCGGGGACGTTCACGGAGGAGAAAGCGAGGCAGCTGAGGATGATGACGACTGAAACGACTGCATTTCATGACGCCATGTATCACTCCTCCATCGCCTCTAAACTTGCTTCGGATTTCCCAAAGTATTAAGACGACGGAAATGATCATCTATCTCCTTTAATGTTGATCTCCTGCATCTAGTTATTACAAAAGTTTCGTCACATGCAAAGAAGGGAGATAGATGATCTTTATTTAATGTGATCTCTATATCTCCGCCGTTTATTTTCCTTCCTTAATTTTATTTGTAGTTGTTCGATTTTAAGCATGTAATTTTTAAATCAATGCTTATGTGGATCAGTTGATATAGTCTACAGACTAGTAGTAATAATGCGGAGTTGTGTAATATCAAGTCATGTAATGATATTTTATTGTAATGTTGGTATGAAGGATTAATTATTATGGAGTGATATGACTTTCAGATAATAAAATGCGGTTGTTGTCGTTTCATGGTATACTTTAGTGATAAATGCTAAGTAATGTACATGATAAAATGATTGAGATGGAAACATCTCGATTACAATTGATTCTGATTTCGTGTTATTTAGTCATCTCGATTACAAATTATTGTTTGTAATTCTAGATATATTTTTTGATTTACAACTCGTTTTGATACGAGGTCCGTGAGAGAAGTGTGAAGAAATTAAACTTCTTTAAAGAATGAGGTTGTCAATGTTGTGACATCGTCATTAACAAAGTTTCATTAAAAAGGACGGAGGAAAATGAAGTAGGCCTACATGATGTGATTTTAAAAAAAATTATTTACCAATGATGTCATTCAAGGTTTAGCTTTTGAAAACTTGTGAAAATGAGCATGTTAAAAGAAGAAAAATTCTTTTTTTAAAGGTGAATTATTAGCATCAAGTCCCGAATTCTCAGGAAATTGATAATATATTTGACTTAAGCAACATGTAGATAGTCCACATCTTCAAAATCATGGAGATGAAGATGAAGATGACCATGATGATGATAGCAGAGAAAGTGACGTCCATTACTGTACAAAGCGACCCCATAAAAGAGTAGATATTAGATAAACTTCAAACAATTTTCCGATAGTATTGGCACGTACATAAACCCAAATTCGTAAAATGGTTAGACCGTAACTCTAACGGCCTCCATTTCAGTAACTCTAACGACCTCTATATACCCTGTTCTGGTTAGACCACAACTCTAACAGCCTCCATATACAGTGTTCTAGACCATATAAAGGAGGTAAACAGAAAACTTAAAACTCTCGATTACCACTTCAACACAAATTTGATTTTTATAAAAGCCGGACCCACGTTGCTCGATAAGATCTTTATCAATTGAGCTATTTCCAAGATCACATGAACCCAAATCCTAAAATGCTGCATACGGTGTTTTCACATGGTATTAAAGACCTCAATTACTACTTACTAAAGAACTGGAAAAGTTAATGTAATGTACTCCTTTCAACCTTCAACTCATTTCAATTGACACTTTTGTTTTCTATGAGAATCCCTTCAAATAAGCTTGTGTAGGGGGGCAGGGCGGGGAGGGGCGTGGGTTCAAAATGGCATCGAGGATGCGAACCATCTTTGAATATCTGCTCAGTCACTCTGTATTAAAGAAATTCATGAGCAGTCCCCAGAATCACTGGAGGCTTCCCATGTAAAGACACTACATCAGTGACATACATCGTCACTCGTTACCTCGTCCAACTAAGAAGGGAAAAAATATATCCCGTAGATGCTCAATATCCATCTCTTTAAGAATATGGAACATTATGTTCTCCTGTGAAGTTGATTAACTAGAAACATACAAATAAAATAAAAGGATGTATCGGAAAATATGCTGCAATTTATTGGTCAAAAGTGGGTAGGAAGCCTTTCGAGAAATTCTTTGATAAATGATTGTTGATTTACTTGCTCTCCGCATCGTAAATATCCGATCTAAAAATGATTGTTAAGCAAAGCAATATATAACATCAATACAGAGTATTATTCAAATCTACCGTCCTGGTTACTGAATGTAATGAATGAAACAGATCAGGTCAAAACAAGTAGATACCACTACCGAATTCGCTAAAAATGGTGTGGATCAATTATAACAAGTGTGTTGAACATGATCGACTAAGGCATATTCATGTACAGTTAATTCACTAGCTTCAATATACAAAATATACAATCTATGATCATTGACGAAATTCATATTGTTACACTTCACACCACGAAGTTTTGCTTTCTGCAAAGCACCACTCACACCTTTACTATGTTATTTTTTTGTGCAAAACCATAGCATCAAGCAAATTTAAATGAATTTTTAAACCACTTTAGAAGAACCGTGGAAAAATCCAGCAATTTAGTTCCTGAATAGTACTGTACTTCCACGAAAAGTTTATAGTTTTATACACAATAGATTGTATGCAACAGATAGCCTCATTTTTCCACAATTTTATTCTACTTTATTGATTAACTTATATAGAAAACACAAAACTAGGGAGATGATGTAAGTCTCTCTTTAGCAATACATGGAATGCCATTGTAAGAAATGGGAGCTAACAAATCAATGCCCAAAACAAAGTAACAATGCATAAATCAGCTCTATCTGACCATTTGGAACATACACATACATTGCGGATGCCATGGACATGAACTTTTATAACAGATAACGCAAATCACCGAAGGAATAGGAAATATACTGCTAGTAGATAAAACCCAACCTTAATGACTACTGAGATTCTAAAAAGTTTGTCTTTGCATTCAAATTGCTGTGCATGGTGTTCAAGCATGCATATGAACATATACATTTAGGTAGAGATCACAAAAAGGTGGTTTTTACTTGAATTCATCAAGAATCAGGGATGTGGTCTATAATGCAACAATAGTTTATTTTGAACCAAGTGGTGCATTGCAAGTTTGCAACAATAGTTTAGATACACGGTTGTGTAAATATACTCGCATACCAAAGGACATTTTGCCAATATAAATGCATTAGTGTTTGTTAAGTAATGATATACTAACTAACTCCTTGTCCAAGAGAAGGAAATGAAAACTAGACATTTGGAATTAAATTTCCTGACAATATTTGGCTGGATATTTGAGCTTTGAGTGTAATAAAGTTGCTTGATGTAATAACAGATTTGAATACACAAAACAAATAAAAAGTTGAAAAAAAGCAAGATATCATAAGGGGCAAAAAATAAACTTCTGTTCCAATGAATGTAATAATCACCTAAATCAGACAGTTTTGAAAATTAGAAGGAAAAGAGAACAAGAAAGATATGGCAAAGTCCGTCCTAACTTCATTTGTTGATCAATTTATGCAGTAAGCTATGGAGTATGGATTAGAACTAGGTTCAGCATGTGGCGTTCTTATAAAAATTAAAAATTAATCAGACGAAACACTCAAATATCTCAAGTAGCTATAGACGAACTTCCTACAACTTTGCGCTAATAAATCCAGATATTTGTTCCAATGTTTTCAAACAAATGTATATCACTCTACCTTACCGGAGCTATAAACAGAACATTAACATGGCTCCTGATAACCACATTAATAAAATAATCAGAAACGCACACACACACAACCACACATATATATATCAACAAATTACATGCGGAAAAAGGATACACCAAATAGAACCCGTGGGCGAGTGCGCCGGCCAACACAGCAGTGAACATGCGATCCCGCAAAACCGGCTTGTGCCGGAGGGTCAGCCGAACTATAAATAAAGAAAAGTACAATCAGTTAGAAACTAAATAACTGAAAGAACTGCTCAAATACTCCCCTCCATCCCATGGATATTTCAAATGATGGTTTACATTTTTTTTTTTTGTAAATTAGCGATGAGGTGAGTTTCGAACCTACGACCTTCTGGTCACTAGCAAGAGCCTTTTCCACTAGGCTATTCGATTGACTCATGATGATGGTTTACATTTTAAATTGCACATTTCCATGTTACTCTGGAGTCAAAAGGTTTTATATTTTCCTACTGTTGGATATAAATAAAACATATCAAAATGGCTCATTAGCTACATACACTTCTCATATGAGAAGTACTCGATAGCGTTTGCACATCACTCTTGGATCAATTTGGAAACAGACTCCCTGACTGCGTACCATCCGGTCCCCACCTACCCTAATACCTTCCTTAGGTCGGAGCCTCTTAAGAGCCATCTGGGCATGTTGGTAGCGATATATACTACACCTCGTATAAAATTTCTCAAAAAATATATCTAATGTTGCAATAAAATTACCATTTTGATTCAAATCAAAGTGGTACACATCAATTAAGTCCCCGAAGTTTGTTAATTTCGACCATCGAAATGAAGCTAGACAATAACATTAATGGGACGAAATATAAATTGACAAAATTAATTAAAACATACTGAGAGGAAGAACCGGGGCATAGATAAGGGGCACCAAGAACTTAATGGGGGCTCCTTTCTTTTGCTTTCTCGCTAGTTGTTGCTGAATTTCCCTTGATAAATCAAACAAATGTTCGGATTAATTATCAAAAATCTGAATTCATATAAGGAAAAAGAAAATGGTGTAAAGATTGTTACTGATTGGAAGAACTGGATGATGAAGCCATTGTGAATTGCGGAGAGAAAGCGACAACCTCGTTTTGTCGAAACCTGGGATCAGAGATTGTTCTGTTATTGAATGAGATTTGAGTGCACCGAATATGACTCGGGAAACAAGGTGCTCAATTTGAGTGGGAAGGTGGTTTCATAATTAAATAGGGGTTATTATTTGGCTTTTTTTCGTCTAGACACCCGAACTAATAGAATCATTTTCTAATAAACACCTGGATTTTTGGCATCTTAAATTTTGTATTTTATCATTTACGGAGTAACTTTTTTAGAAGGATAAAATAGTCAACTAACATTTATATTTAACTCAACCTCACTATAATCTAACACAACGTCAGGATCCACTATACACACATCCAAATAGTGGATTACTATTGCACTAAATGACAATTTTGTCCTCCGATTTAATTTCCTCATTTACTATACTTCCAAATAGGGGATATAATTGTCATTTTACGCTACGATAACACACTATTTGGGTGTGTATAACAGATCAGCTCATAATTTAACTCAACTCATTAATATATATATTCGATTCAATTAAATCCTTCTCAACACCTTTCACCTTCTTCATCTTTATCACAATCACAGTTACACACCTTCATCTCCATCTCCAAATTAACAAGAAACCCTTCTAACATATGTTGAAAGCAGCTCTCTCCCCTTTCCGACTTCGTTCTTCAAGGCAGCACGCAGTCCCACCTCACATTTTGCTAAGATCTGAAAAAGTCCGATGAAAAATTGATCAATGATACTGTCTATTCTCATTTTTTTAGAGTGCAAAAATAAAATCGATGGTCTCCGTAATCAAGAGGTTTGAAATGCTACAATACGCTGATGGAGAGGGTATGATGCAGTGGGGCGGGGGTGTCGAGGGGGAGAGAGTAAGGTGCAGCGGTCGCAGAGGGTAAGGGGCGTTACGAGAGAGGGTCGGTAGGGGTTGTCGGTGTGACATGCAGATGGTGGTTTTGGTAAAGGAAATTGGTGGAAAGAGGGAAAAAAGGGGGGAGAGGGTGTTTTTGTATTTACACCTAAAAATGTGTTATATAGTCAAAAAAATGAAAGGGTGTTGGAGGTTCTTTTTTAAAGTCACTCAGGTGCTTAGTGATGTTACGAGTCGGGTCCAACTCGTTCGGGTTTTAATTTTACCGAGTCAGGTAATTATCCGGTCCTAACGAGATGAGTACTAAATAGTCTACTCGAATCCGGTCCGGTCTCAAGCCCAGATAACCCGGCTCGGTCTTACGGGGTTTTCGAGTCGGGTAAAAGCCCGACTCGATATATGTTTAGGTTTTAACAGGTAATTTTATCCGATTTAGTACACTTTCAAATTTTAAATTGTAATTTCTCCTAAACTGCATTTAAAAATAAATAAATATCAGATACATTATGTACAAATAATAATAAATATTAAATAATAAATACATTCATATTAGTTTGTATGATTTGGGTTTATATTAGTTAGTATTCAAAATATTTAATAATAAATATACTATGTACAAATATAAAATAATTATATAACAATGTTAACGAGTGGATAACCAAGCAATCCGGTTTATCGGATAAAAAATTACTCAAATATCGCTTGATGAAGACACGAACAGGTAACGAACCCGAATTCCCTAAGCCGGATAACGGACGGGTTCCACGGACCCTGTCCTTTAACAACCCTACCGTTGTTGCTATTTCCCCCAGTTTCTACAATATCTTTAAATGAAACTTATGTTTAATAAATAAAAATGGTTAATGATCAATTGACACAAAAATAAAACAATAATAATTTTTCTTGAACGTGTTTTAAGAGCACATGTTAAGAAATAAATAAGAAAACAAAATATTTTCTGTAACCTTCGAAAACATTTAAGGTAATTTAAAAGATCCTCTCATATCAAATTTCAAATGCAAATCTTTTACTATCAAATATTGTTCTTTGTCGGCATCTTAATATATGCCCTAAAGGCACATTATTGTAGAAAAATTGATAAAACAATAACAATAATTAATACTCCCTCTGGTCTTTTAGTTAACATTTTAGACTTTTGTTTTAGTTTTTTAATTGACGTTTTACAGTTTCAATGCAATATTTAATGATTTTTTCCTTTTAAGCCCCTATTTGATATATTTAATGTAGAATATCAATACATGAATGTTATTGTTGATTATTCATTAATTAGGGATATATGTGTAAAGTGATATTGTTTCTTAATTAATATGAACGAATTACAATTAAAAAAAGAAGAGTATATAAACTGATTAGTCAACTTCAATGTAAGATTGAGACTTAATCAACCTATACATAAGTGATGGCGCAGACATGTTAATAGAACAATTAATAAATTGTAATTATGATATATATTTCAACAGATTCGTTATAACTATAATATAATTCCGTTGACATAATAATAAAAATTGGGAAATTTGTCTATTACCACTTTCATATTATCATATACTGTTTTAATAGTTGATGAATATTTAGTCTCTTTTGCTTGTAATTTTTATTATTATTGTTCCTTGGTGGTTCATGGAGTATATAATTGCAATGTTGGTTGTTGCTGTTTTTTTTTGTATTACTGAGACATTCACTCTTTTTGCTCTCTCACTGGAATGCATAATAATACATGGAGCCAGAGCTGGACTTGTACTAAGTTGCACCTTGAAAAAACTCAAGAGTCCGACGATTTCATACCAAAATTATTATTGATGATAGGAAGAATGACTCACGATCTTATTAGTTAATTTCTATTACATATTAGTCTAATAATGTAAGATTGAGTTAATTCGTGTAGCGGTGTCAAATAATCGAGTCTCACATGAAAATATCAACACAAGACATCTTCAACCTCCTTAATTAATCACCACCTAATTTTACTATAAAACCTCATTTAACTCATTAACAAAGTTGAAACTTGAAAGATTTAAATCCCATTAGGCAAACTTTTTGAAACCAAGTTTCAACTTTTGTGAGCTTTATTTATACAACTGTGCAATCAACTGGCTAAAGCATCTATAATCTGTCTAGAGTCGGCAGCACCCAATATAGACCAAATAAAGCAGACAAAACTGAACAAAATCAACTATAACAATATTAACAAAATGATTTTTATAATATAAATACCAACTTCACAAATTAAAAGGTATACAAATATAAAACTATAAAAAAAAAACTTGAAAAAAACAATCAAATCTTGGTAGGAAGTTTCTTGACCACATAACCAGGACTAGTGGAGAACAACCAAAGAACAAGAGCACAAACAATCAACACAAGAGGAATCAAATGAATACTTTTCTCTCCCGACAACAATTTTGGAACACCATCTTTCTTCGTACCATGTAAGACTATGTTGGGATCTTCATCGTATTCATTGTTAAGGTTTCTTGAAACAGCTTCTTCATCTGAGACCAATAATGGTTTCATTGATGGAGACCCCTTCATCGCAGGAGACATATTGATCGAGTATTCATCGGAAAATCGAGCTGCACTTGATGTTCTATGCATGTTTTGGGAGTACATTATTTATGGAAAACTAATTTTGAATGAAATGAAAAAGGGAAAAAAGAAATACACTGAAAGGTATGAGATCTGAGTCTGACTTTAGGGAAATGTATGAATGGAATATATATAGGGGTACCTAATAGTCTATAGTTGTGCACTCTATAAATAACGATTACGGATTCTATGGGAAAAGAAGTGTATGATCGAGATGAGATGAGGACAACAAGTGGAGATTTTTGTCGAATTTTTAATAAGCTCGATTGGAGTGCTGATAATTAATCAATTGAGTTTATTTGGTTGCTTACATATGACTGAGTGCTTCCATGGCTTTATTTAGAGATTGGCATTGAATTTTCCTTCATAGTTGACTTTGGAAAGTTATGATATGTTTGGGTTTTGAGATCATTTGCATAAACAATAATCATGGGAGTATAATAAAATGGAGACTAATCTTTGTATTTGGTATATGAGAATTGAATGGAATGAATTGAACATAATTATTAATTATATATTTTAATAATATAGTATTTGCATTTCCTAATTGATCTAATTACTATACAATCCGCAAAAGGCCTTAACTCATGACACTCAAATTGGTTGTAATAGATTATAACTTTGTACAAGGTAATTGGGTTCAAATAATTTATTAACATTCTAAATATAATGCATATACTATTAAGTTTATAAATATTAAATATATTATCTATATTAAGTATATTAATTATGTATGAAATTTTATAATATATTCATTTCATCATATATATATGTTGTATATTTAAAGAAAACATTAATGTAATAAATACTATATGATGAATTTATAGTAAAATATATCATGCGATTCAAAATTTAATATATTAAAATAATTCAAAACTATATTGCATTAATTGCCTTAAGAATACAATTTTAATAAATAATTTTTTTAAAGAATGTTGTTATATGGATATAAGTATTTTATATTATTATTTAAAATATAGTATATTGTAGAACTAATTTAAAATACATTTTTTGTAGGAGTACTTACAACTTATTTAATTACAAAATAATTTTGAAATTAGTACTAAATATTTTAAAATATATAATTGAAATGAATATATTTTTATGTGATCGCTTTATAATATGAGTTTATTAATGTATTTAATATTTATTTATATCTTATTCTTATTATTGTATATTATATAAGATAAATTATTTCATTTCTATGACATAGGTAATGAAATTATTAAAAACATTTTCTTTACTGTTCTACTTTCATTTCATTACCAATCAACGAGCACATTTCTAATATTATTAGTCATTTTTAAAACATTAATAACTTATTACAACGCTTATTATAAAAAGAAATATTAATAACTTATTCTATAATAGATCAAAGTTTTATTGTATGTTTGTTTTGGATAAAATTAATGGGAATAGAAGGATTTTATTTATTTTATTATATTATATTTGGGAACTTAATTTATTTTCATTATGGAGAAAACTATTCCCACTAACTCATCCTTATTCTCTTTGGTTTTCCTCAAATTACTTTCCCTCTCCTAATAAAAGGATAATAACATATTTAGTTATATTTTTCTTCTTTTCACTGATTTCCCTAACTCGCAAATATGATAATCAAACAATAATAATTTATTATCTCTGATCCCTCTAATTCTATTTCTCTATAAATTTTTTAGAAAAATTTTCCTTTCCTTAATTTATCATGATCCAAATATACCATTAAAAGTTGCATAAGAATACAATACTACTTATATCTTTTTTTTTTTTTTTTTTTTTTTTTTACAAGAAGGAAAATTTTATTAATGAAAAACAGTATTACAACCTATATAGCAATCTATACATTGAGAATAGCCAAATTGAATCCCCAACTGAGACAGAGGGACCAATTGGTTCTATTTCTATGAACCCCTACCCAACCATTTACAACACTTTTAATATTGCAAATACTTTTAGCAATCACTTGCTCTACACTACCCTCGCCACCACAAAAAATAACATCATTTCGAACTGCCCAGACATTATAGCACACTGTAGCGAAACAGAGCCTTCTAAGCCGGCTACTGAAAGATTTCCCAACACCCCTGCCTATGACCCACTCCAACTCCTCATTCCATCCCCTCGGCACATGAAAGTCTCCCAGGAGCATTAACACTTTCCTCCAAACAGCAGCAGAGAAAGGACATCCAAAGAAAAGATGCTCTAGAGTTTCATCCGCCGAATGACAAAGTACACACTCCTGATCAGGAATCAGGTTCCAAGAGTACAACCTGGACTTAGTAGATAAGCTGTGTCTGCAAGCTAGCCACACAATAAACCCAAATCTGGGAACTTGCCCCTTAAACCACACCACTTTCCACCATCTTACTGGAGTGCCTGGAGTTCTCAAACTGGACCAAACCGTCGCATTGATGTGTTTAGCATTTCCAAACCAGAATAGCCTATCAGCCCCATTGCTAAGGGTAGGGAACTCCTGCACTAGCCGACGAGCTTCACTTCTAAGGGCCCTTCCTTGTACATTCATCAATTTCTCCCCCACCTCTGCCACAGAGTCCTCCTCTGCTATATGTAATCTGCTGATGCTTCTTTGGGACAAGATGTCAATCAGCACACCATTGCTCTGCCACTGATCATAGAGGTAATTGGTTCTTCTGCCATTCCGTACCTCCATTCTAACATGAGGCCTAATGAGTTCTCTCAATTGCAACAGTTTCCTCCAGATCCATGAGTCAGTGCTCTTTGCTTGAATACCCCACACACTTTTCTTTTTTAGCCGATATGTATTGATCCATTTTACCCAGAGGGCTTCCTTCTGACTACACAGATTCCACAAGTGCCCTGCCATACAGGCAATGTTCCATGTGTGTATGGCTTTGAGCCCCAGACCTCCCTCCTCCTTAGTGAGAATGATATCCTTCCATGCCACCTTGGCCTTATATCTTCCTTCGCTGCTGGAATTCCACAAAAATGTCCTGATTATTTTCTCAATGCGCTTAACAGTTGCCTTGGGAATAAAAGTGACTTGACTCCAATAATTATATGTGCCAAAGAGGACAGATTTAATCAAGGTCAATTTGCCTGCGAAACTGAGATGCCTAAAGCCCCACCCATTAACTTTCTGTGTGATCTTCTCAACCAGAATTCTGCAGTCACCCACTCCTAGCTGTCTCGTAGTGAGGGGAATACCCAGATATTTAACAGGAAGACTTGCCATGGGGATACCAATTAAAGTGCTTAAACCAGCGGCCTCTTGATCTGCAACACCAGCAAAAAATCCAGAACTTTTGCTCAAGTTTGGGAATAATCCAGATACTGCACCAAAATCTGCCAGCACCCTCTTGATAGCCATGATGGATCCAGGTGTAGCCTTGCTTAATACAAACAAATCATCAGCAAAACTTACATTGACCAAATCAATGTCCTTACACCAAGGGTGAAACTCAAAACCAGGCTGCACTTTCAGCATACAAGTGAAGCACTCCATGATTAGAATGAACAAGTAGGGAGACAGGGGATCCCCTTGTCTAAGGCCTCTTGTGCTATGAAAGAACCCATGAAGCCCTCCATTAATGGCAACAGAGAACCAAGCAGTCGACACACATGATTTGATCCAGTGTATAAAGTTAGCTGGGTAATTCATCTTTCTCATAATGTCCCAAAGGAAACTCCAACACACAGTGTCATATGCTTTCATGATATCAATCTTGAAAGCACATCTAGGAACACCCCCCTTTCTCTGATAACCACAGACCAACTCCTGCATTATCAAGATGCCATCATAGATATTCCTACCAGGAACATAAGCTGTTTGCTGTAAGCCCACCACATGCTCAAGAGTCATCTTAAGTCTGTTGGCTAGTATTGTGGAGATGCTCTTGTAAAGGGTGTTGCAGCAAGCAATAGGCCGAAACTCCTTTACATGTTGTGGATTGGCTACTTTGGGAATCAGGGCTACAATGGTACTGTTGAGGTGCTTGGGCATTTTACCAGTGGCAAAGAACATTTGAATAGCTCCAATCACTGTCTCTTTGATCACTCCCCAGTTGTCAATGTAGAATTCTGCAGTGTATCCATCCGGCCCTGGAGCCTTTCCTACCTTCATTCCCAACACAGCCTGCTCAATCTCTTGGATGGTGATAGGTTGGCTCAACTTATTCCTGATCTCAGTACTGATACTTGCCAGCTCAATTTTATCAAGAACATTGCTTGCAGTCTGGCTGGGAGTAGGGGCAGTGAACAAGTCCTGATAAAAACTGAGCACTATGTCCTTCACCTGCTCATAATCCTCAACTAACACACCATCCTTGTTGTACATGGAAATGATCCTGTTCCGTGTCTGATGCAGCCTCATGGCGTTATGGAAGAAACTAGTGTTCGCATCCCCTTGCTTATACCATTGCACCCTGGATTTACTCTGATAAAACTGGAATTCAGCCTCGTTGAGTCTCCTGTATTCTTCCTCAACATTTGCTGCCCTGAGGAGAAGTGCACTGTCTAGACATCCAGCAAAAATCTTGCTATTAAGACCCTCCAATTCAATCTTCTTCTCCACCACCCTGGTACTGAGATTGGAAAAGTGCTCATGATTCAACTTCTTAAGAGCCTTTCGCAGCTCTTTCAACTTGATATGCAGAATATCTTGCTCACTTCCTTCCACATGCTGGTCCCATACCTCTGCCAATAAGCCCTCATAGTCTTTATGCTTACTCCAGAATCTATGATATTTGAAAGGCTTAGGCTCTCTGCCCACTGGGTTGTCCAACTGAATGACTAATGGACAGTGATCCGACTCATTATTGACTGACACCTCCACAAGACAAGTCCTGAAACTATGCAGCCACTGTTCATTGCATAAGACCCTATCAAGAACTCTCACCATTCCCCCTGTCTTCCAGTTCCTACTCCAGGTAAATTGACTGCCCTTGTGTGGGTGCTCCACTAACTGAGCATCACAAATACAGCTATTGAAGTCTTCTATGGACTTTTGGTCTGGTATGCCTCCTCCTACTGATTCACTGAGAGCCCTTACAATGTTGAAATCACCACCTACTATCCATGGCACATTACTCATGTTCATGGCTGCTTGCCTCAAGGAATTCCACAGATCAATTCTGCCACTTCTGGTATGCCTCCCGTAAACAACTGAAAGCTCAAAGCAGTGCCTGTCTTCTATCTTGCTATGGACTCTACCCATGATATGCTGATCTTCTTTCTTAGTAAGATGAAACTCAACTGTATCAGGGTTCCAACACACTACAATTCTGCCTATGTGATCTGGGACAAGATTGTGTTCCCATTTCCAACCATCAAAAACTCTATTCAAAACACTATCTATGTTATCAAGTTTCAATTTATTCTCAATGAAACTAACTACATCATAATATTTACAAATCTTTTTCAGCCTGAATTGTTTTCTAGCACAATTAAGGCCTCTGATGTTCCATATCTTTATCTTCATCTTAAAGGAGGGGGGTGTTTATTCTGTCCTCTTCTCCTAGTTTGCATTCTCTTTGAAGGCTTCTCCTGCTCTATAGCTTCTCCTCTGTCACTGGGTGAGATAATTTCACTCAGCTTCTTCATGACCTTCTTAGTAGGATTCACATGGCTTTCATCGTCGACTATCAAGGCAGAGAAATGATTCTTAACAGGGATGGGCTCTTTCTGTGTGGGCGAGATTTGTACCACAATAGCATCAACTACAGTGTCACCCTCCTCCATTACAGGCTCCTTTCCCTTTTCCTCTGTACCAGGCAGCTGCTGTTCTGATGCTGGCCTTACTGTGGCCTCAACCTCTGCAGATTTTGGGCGCCATATCTTCCTCTCCCGTGGGACTATCTGCTCCACCTTACCCCCATACCGACAGTGCTGTACATCATGACCAAACACCCCACAGTGTTGACATGAGTGAGGGAGCCACTCATACTCTATTTTCTGCAGAAACTCCTCTCCACGTTCATTGACCAAGGGAACCGTCAAAGGCCTCTCCCCTCTAGCATCAATCTCAACGTACAAACGAGCAAAGGAGATGCG
This sequence comes from Echium plantagineum, assembly GCA_003412495.2. Classification (NCBI taxonomy): domain Eukaryota; kingdom Viridiplantae; phylum Streptophyta; class Magnoliopsida; order Boraginales; family Boraginaceae; genus Echium; species Echium plantagineum. The sequence goes on from CM016564.1 coordinate 15,079,659, forward strand.
AGACATACTGGAGGTTGCTCCATCAGCAAACAGTGGAACCCCGAGGAAGCTTCCAATTTTGCTGAACATTTCCTCATTCCAGAATTGCAAGCTTAGTGAAGGTATCCTTACCCAGACCGGAATCTTCTGCTCACCTCTTCTATCCATTCGTGACTCCGGTGACCAAGCCTTAAGAACAAACGGAAATTGTGCAAAGCTCCACGGCCCATCCTGCAGCATCTCATCTCTCCCTGCTGCTTCTCTGAATTGAAACAGGTAGAGGCCCGAAGAAACTCTGAAGCATTTCTCAAATCCATACTTCTCCCAATTCCGATTCGCATAATTTTCAATTGCCCCAAAATTAGGGTTTATGCCCATCACATACCCAAACGCAGAAGAATTCCACCGATTGATGCCTGGAAGCACATCCTCTGACTGATATTTGACTACACTCTTCCCGTTGACCACCTCCGGCGGTATGAAAGCAAGCTTCAATCGCGAAATCTTCTTCTCACCTACAATCTCAGCGAAAGTTTTCCTTGCTTCATGCTGTGGAGCCATCACCTCCTGGTCTGCCATCCCCGCCTGAACCCTTGCGCCACCATGAGAAGGCCCGCAGTGATTCAGAGCCGCCCTGTTGACTTCAGTTGACCAAAAGACCGATTGTGTTTTGTTGCTTTCTCTCTCCTGGCAGTTGAGAGAATTTGGGGTCATTTTTTCTTCATATATTACTCTATGTATTTGTTTTGTTTGAATCAATACTACTTATATCTTTATAGTAATGAAACCTATGTTTTTATTAGGACAAAAGAGAACATTATTGTCCATTTCTTGTGGTTTGCATTCCACCCAATATAGGTGGCCTTCGTCCATTATATCCATCAAACACTATTAAGTGTGTTAATTAAGTCATTCGGTCAATTTGACCCGAACCTATTGTTAAACACAATATTACAAGGCAAAATTGAGTTTTCTTTTTTTTAGGAGGCAAAATACTATTTTCTCTAACATTGAGGACCAGGGGCGGATCTAAGGGGTGGGGTGGGCACCGGCCTCCCTAAGTTTTTCGGTGTCGTTATTTTACATATGTGATTTTTAAAAATTTTGTGATATATAATAAAGAGTGTAAATAAATCAAGTGGAACTGCAGCTTAGATGGTTAATTTCTTCATTTTTGTGAATTTAGGTCAAGTGTTCAATCCCTCTAAACTTCATTTTTACATATTTCTCTCTCCTAAATTGATAACTTTTATACCGATCTATATCGAAGTTCGTCAGGGTTAAATTCGATTCGAAAGAAATGTTCGAACATTTGAGTTTGATCGAACCAAAAATCTTGAAGTTCGATTTAGTTAGAAAAATCTAAGTTCGATTTCAACTGTTCAAATGAAAATTTGAGTATTCTTGATAAAATAAAATAAAAAATGTAAAAATATATATGTAATTCAAGCGGAACAGGGTCATTAGTATGATTTGGCTAAATCTAAAAATGAAATTCGAGCTTGATTAAAATTTGAATCAAACTTCTCGAATCTAATTAATCATGAGTAAGACCTACGTGTGACATTGACTCTTTGGCTCGTTACACGATTCGTTGCACATGTACTCAAAGGGCGATGCATGTGATTAATTAATGCTTGTTAAAGACGTCTGAGTCCTACCTCAAAGTTTGATCAAGCAGAAAATCATATACTCAAAGGACAAGGTAAGAATCTTACTCTTTCAATTTAAAGTAATTAATATTTTTATATATTAAGGCATAATTTTGACCATTAAATAAATAAATAAAATTTTATATAAGTGCGAAGTCTACTCAATACTTGTTCGTATTGGAGTTGAAAGATGGATTCAAACTATTTTATTAATGAAATAACTAGAGAATAAAGAAAATGAAATGTTAGAAAAATGGCTAGGTTTAAAGTATTTGAACATCATTAATGGGTAATATATTATTACTTATTGGAGTCTTTTTTTTGGAGAATAACTAATTAATATTAGACAGACAATTGACACGAACTTTTCCTATAGAGAAAGTATTTCCTTTTAGGTTACTTGTATGTTAAGCTTATATAGTAAAACGATAAATTAATATTTTATAAATTAATAATCTCTCTAAGATAATAAATTTGACCGGTCCCGACTTGAGCTAGTTAAAAAAATTAACGAAATCAATAAAATAATAAGATAATATTTTTAAAAAAAAAATTTCTTTTATGATATAATGTCCCACGAAAATTATGAATTAATAATCCTTAGAAATTGAAATAATATAATTACAATTTATTTAAAATGTGACTCTATAGTAGTTTTTTTCTTAAGGTTCAAATCACATTAGAGTTCATCTCTAATTTTTCTTATTGCATTCATTAGTTCCGGTGCCGTGTTTTCGAATTGTAGTAATAAATTTGTGAGGAGTTTTTAGACGCCAAAAGTGAATCCTTTCGAGTAACATATTTCAAAGATACGGTATCATCTTCATTTTCATAATCAACATTGTTCTCAATAGTAAATACTAATGACAAAATAGAATAGTTGACTTGAAAGGTTAAATTAGGTAAATGCTCATACTTTGCTCTGGCAGAATCAAAATTACGCTGGCAATATATCGCCAGCCTATCATTAAACTTTTCATTCCAAAAGTTACTGTGTTGGTGCGTGTATAACAGATCAGCAATCCAACACAACACTAATCTATTATACACATCAAAGCAGTATGTTTTAGAGTTGAAATTACAATTCTATCCCATCCACCTACTTAAAAGTATTTGTAAGGATAATGGTAATTTTATGCTTAATGGGGTGTGTATAGTGTTACCTTGAACTGTTATATACACACCCTAGTACCAAAATAGTACTCCTTCCGTCCCTAAAAGATTGTCACATTTTGATTTTTGATGGTCAACAAAACACGATTTAAAACATAAATATCTATTATTCTACATACAAAAAGATTATAAAAAGTTAATATTTCAAAAAATATATATTGAGACGAATCTAACAAGGTCCCACAAGACCATATTATTTCTTATCGTTTAATGGGAATTCATGATTTAATTTTGTAATGTTTGACTACCAAAAGTCAAAATGTGACAATCTTTTAGGGACGGAGGGAGTATTTTTTTTAGTACTAAAACATTATCTTGCATCCTCTATAAATTTAATTCGAAGGCAAAAAGTAATATTACACCTAAAAGCACTATTTGGTTGCGTGTGTAGTGTTTAACATATCAGAGTGTTATCCCAAGCCACATGTGGTCCCACATAATAGCAAATGAGTACTATACAACAATTCTGAATGAGTGATGGAGTGAGTTTCGAACGAGAATTTTCTAGTCACTAACAAAAGCCTTTTTCATTTTGTTATTTGATTAATTCGATTCACACATTTGAATAAAAAATGAGAGTTCTTACAATTTCGCCTACAAAATCAATGTAATTCAATGTAATTTTGATCTTGAGGTTAGTATGTTAACCATCCATTACGCAATTGCTATTTGATCTTGTAAAATTCAATGTAATTTTGAGCATCTTTATTGAATTAGTTCTTATTTTAGCTTACTGTTTTGGAATTCAAGTTGCATGATTCCTGTAATTTGGGTGTGTAATAATTGTTGAAATAGCATTATGGTATAGAATCTTTAGAGAAATAAGAGCCTGGATAGAGCGAAATGTAGATGTCATATTCATATAGGCGACTGAGTTAGTTGTAGAATGCGTAGTTTGGTTTTGTTTTATAGCCTTGATCGGTGTGGGTTGATGAATTAACTACAATTTATTATCAAATTGAGAAATCATCTATGTTACCTATCAGCATTGTCATTTTTGTATGTGGCGAATTATGTGAGGCTAAATGAGTTATGTTCTTCTAGGTGCAGAAAGGGAGATTAAGTCCGACGAGAAGATTTGGAAGAAAAATGAGTCTTTATGGTTCTTCTATTGGTTCCTGTGAGTTGCATTTATACTTTTCTTCTTTCATTACTAGTATAATAATGTACCTGCTTCTTCTCTGTTCTGTTAGTTGCATAATGATTTTTGTCTCTTCATTTATCCTAATGATCGCATACTTACCTACCTGATATAGCTTTTTTTCTTTTGTACATGATCACAAGAATGGAGAATGCGACAACATATGTGTCTACAATCTTGTTTTAGACATGGCTTAAAATTATAGTTGAAACTGAACTCAAATTTATGCTATGTTATACAATTAACTCCATGGTTAGATTGTTCGCAATGTTGGTACTTGGTAAAAGTGAAATTATCTTCATTTGTTAATGTTATTAGACGTGATAAGTAAATAGGAGATAAAATCGATTTTTTTTCTTGGTTTTATTTACAAAAATAAAAAAGCCCTGGCCTGTTTTCTTGTAAGGTTCTATACATCTACCATTTCTTAATACATTTCTTTAAACAAAAATTACGTTTTTTTTCCTTTTTCCTGTGTGAGTTTCGGAAAAATATATGTAATGGACTTTATCTGCCCTTGTGTGATTCCTCTTGAAGCATATACTCGGGTGGGTGTAGGGCAGACAATTTGAAATCATTATTTAGAAATATGTCTTCCGCAATGGAATCTTGTTTACCAATCATTGTGGGTATAATGGTAGATGCCTAGGACCAAGTTACTATTATTTCATAGTGCAGATTCTTTCCTCCACTAACAAAGAAATATTATCCGCCCTGCACCCACACTGAGTATATGCTTCAAGAGGAATCACCATTCATAAGAAAAAGAAAAGACGTGAACGAGGATTGGGTTGATGATAACATAAAATCTGGGTTGCGAACAGTGATTCGGTTGATGATGAAGATTACATATGCATTATTAAGCATATATTTTAGCTTCGACTTTGTTAATGTATGCTCTACAATGTTAAGAGGTTGTAGAAATTTCAATAGCTAATTGTCTTTTCATATTGTCTTGCTTGGTTCCTTCTTTAACCCTCTTTAGTCTTTAGTTACAGCTAGAGCGTTGAATTTTACATTGTTACAGCTAGTAAAAAGGCATTCAGTTATGGGCGGACTCATGTGGTGAAGCCTAAACGTAAACACCAAGCAAACACCACAAATTATTTTTTATTCACTACTCCGATAGAACATAAAATTAATACCATTGGATTTGTTTCTAAAAATATTTTGATAATATTAATCTTTTGTAATTTTCTATAATGTGTATACAAAGTAACTGATATTACATTTGTGTCTCCAAAATTGTGAATTCCATTAAAATGAATTAGAGGTAGTATATTTGAAAACTGAGTAGCTCTCTTATGAAATATGATGCTATGTCTTGTAATATCTTTGTAGCTGGTCCAGTATCTTGGAAACGCTTCCTTTTCCAAATGTAAAGATGTAGAAATTGTCGATGGCGCACAACCTGATTTACATTTGGCAATTATGCCTTTGTGGTCAAGTGATAGTAAAATTAAAGTTATCATCATATATTCTTGTATTTAGTTTTCACTTTCTGTTGCTGCTTTTAAATAAAAAAAATAAAAAGTTCAGCCCTTGACATATGCAAGTGCTTGAACCCGAGACATCGTCATTGCGATTACCCTAGTGGTTTTTGTTGCAATGGACTTTGTAACGTAACTCGTTAACTCTGTGGTCTGCAGATAAAATGGATTTGCCCAACTGCTCCTGAGAGACCAGTAGCATTATTTGGAGGATATTCTTCAACTGCTTGTGAGTTTTCGTTTCCTTAATGCTTATGGTAATTTGTCTATTTATAGAGTAATATTGTTTCCACAGAGTAAGTGAAAATCGAAGATTTTCTCTAGAGCAGATAATTATTTTCTGTTGTTAATTGAATTTGACTTGTTTAAGTGGTGACATGACTAAATTGGTAATTTCATTGGTAGGTTCAAGCTTCTTCCTCTAATTCCCATCTTCTTTGATCCAGGGTTTGACATAACCGAGATTTCTGAAAACGGGAAGGATGACGTGGAGGGTTTGGATGCTACTGCAACATATATGTCTAGCCTGTTGGCTACAGAACCTCCTGGTAGTGAGTTTCACCCGCATCTCTGTAGAAGTCGAATTCATGTACTGATGGCACCGCTCTCTACTTCTACCCTCTTATATTGCACTTGCATTGAGGCTTGTCTCGATATAAGTGGTCTATTGAATCTTACCTTCTAAAAGTACCATTATAAAAATGCTTTTAAGTAAATATTAACTTCGAAGTATTTCACACACTCGTATTGATTATAGTTGTAAAATAGGTCAAGCAAAATGATGTTATACTTATCTAAAATTTCATCACATTATACTTATGTTGTAATGGTAAACCAGTTATCTTCTGAGGAGATATTTTGTTTACTGTTTTAGAAGATTCGTATAACTGTTTATTTTCTCTGTGGTATTATATAGTTAAAGTGTCGTTGGAGGATTCAGTATGGGCGCAGCAGCGTCCCTCCACTCCGCTACTTGTTTTGTCCATGGAAATATCATAATGGGGAATCCTATCCTACTGACTTGAGTGCAATTGTTGGATTAAATGGTTGGCTTCCATGTGCCAGGTTTCACTTACCAACCCCTTTTATTGATGAATATTTTGTATCCTTTACTTGATACTCCACATTATCTTCAATTGATCAATATTTTGTTTACAACATTTTGATTTTTCATAATTGGTAACGTTACTCCATTAAATCACTCTTAACGGTCTTGATGAAAGTAAAAATTATCCCCTCCATCCCATATTCTTAAGATGTTTTTCTCTCAAGGAAATTCCAATAGTTTGTACTTTGACTAAAATATTTGTCATTTGTTGTGTTAGATCCTATTATCTTTGTGATGGCTTCATTTGAATTGAAAAGCTCAAATTGTTTCAAATAACTCTTATACAGGTGACAATGTTGTTCCTTCTAGATTTGGAGATAAGTCTTTGCATAAGTTAACTTCATCTGGATTTCGCAATGTGACATTCAAATCTTACTCGGGGTAAGTGATTTCTTTCATTCCAAAAGCTGTATACCTCATTTGTAGATCTTTTCAAGGCTTGAGAAACACATTTGATCATTTGTCAACAGACTCGACCATTATACTCTCCCTGAAGAGACGGACGATGTTTGTATATGGCTGACTACAAGGTTGGGTCTCGAGCGAAAGTGAAGGTTGGTTTTCGAAGACTGAAGAGGTCCTTTAGGAGTTGCAAACTCGGCTGAAGAAGTGATGTACACATTGTGAGCAATTGAACTCAACTAACATTTAATACTTCGTTAACGCTTCCTATGAACCATGTTAGTTTGTGGAGTGACATCAAGACGTTAATTGTTTTGAATCTATAATTTGGATGATATATGAGATGATAGTGTTGCTCTTGCTTCTTTCTATTGGCTTCTTTCAATTAGCAAGCCAAAAACGAATAAGGGATTATATTTAGAGCACCTAAAGATACTTTTGACATGGTGCTTTTGTAATGGGGAGGAACTATAAATGCTACTTGTCGAGTGTGCACTGGTAGATATTGAGCTAACATATTTGGTCCTTTAGCATCAAATCATGACAAACATAGTAAAAAGTTTGCAAGCATTGGCAAAAAATGTTAGCAATTAGGACGACAGTTTCCAAGTGATTTGGATAATTATACTATCCAACTCATTATAAAATAAGACGTGAGTTAAATATGGATGTAGTAAAGTGAACATGGTTTCAAGTGATTTGGATAAATAAGAATAGGGTCAACTGTTTATGCGTATTAGGATAATAATTTCATTCTTTTTAAGAATATGATTTAATTCACAATACTTTGTCACTATGACATACATGACATAGGGTTAAGAATGTGGTTGAATTATTTCACATGAACATATAGCCAAATACACCTCCTTAATTAGATTAATCGCGAGCTTTTTTATTTCTATCTTTGACATCAAGTTCAAACTTCATTACATAAACGCCAAAGTTGATAATAATATGACCCTAAATCCGTGCTCCAAGCAAAATCAGTAATAAACTACCAATTAGTATGGTCGAGGATTCCATAAGTGCAAAAGTGTATACACCATATGCGATCTTTGAGGTGGTATAGACCCAACTTTAGTAAGACGAGCATTCCTTACGTGCAAAAATATATATGTTACATGCAATCCCGAAGGTCGTTTAGGTACATAATTATCTTCTATATCTAAGGTGTTTGAGATGTCACGAAACGATAACGATTGGTCCAACAAAACCGAAAACACGAAAAGAAAGAGATTGATATTGACAAATTTAGCACCACACTATCTAAAATTTACCATCACTCCTTAACCTAAAGTCTAAACACAGAAGCAGCTAGCATTCATTATTGTTTCTAAATCTTCTAATAAAAAGGCGCCGATCTATTTGAAAATAAAAGAAAGAATTAATAAAAATGGAAGAATTGCAGAAACGCAACACTGACTGTGTCTACTTCTTAGCCTCTCCTCTTACCTGCAAAAAGGTCAATATTCCATTTTTAATTTTTTAAAATTCTTTCTGTTAAGTTTTTTTGTAAATTTTATTTATTTATGATTTATTAGAGGTTGTTGAATGATTTTGCAAGCTGAGCTGGATTTTTGTGTCATGTTTTTATCTTCCTATTGGTTTATTTTTAATTACTTTAGGGTTTATTAATTTGTGGTTATTGAATAATTCTGCAAGTTGAGCTGGATTGTTGTTTTAATTTGTTATTTTGGTATTGAATTTTGATGATTTAATCGACAATGCGGTTGGATAATTGGTGTTTTTTTCCAATTGTTGGATGTTCTAGAATTGTCTAATTTGTGAATCATTGAAATGGTTTTCTTGGCGAACTGAACTGATGATTTGCTTAATTGGGGTTTGAATATGTAATTTAAATCGATTGACAGTAGCAGTGGAGTTGGATTAGTTATGTTGAATGTGTGGAAATCTGTTTCAGTTCATTGTGTAGATCTGATGGCACATTAATTATCATCGTTACATTAACATGCCCCAATGCCTATCAAAACACTCTTGTCTAAGCGGGATAAGGGGTCGGGGGTTGGATAGTATGCAACCTTGCCCATGTAATAAGGTAATAGGGGTGTAGGATGTTTGGGACTGGGGAGTTGTGTGTGATTAGATAAATACTTTTTGATGTTTCAATTATTTATGTGGTTAACAATCTTGAATCAGCTAAGCATCCGCAGTTTCGTTATGTAGTTGGCAGTCAGCTTGCCTTGAAAGTTAGGACTTCAATGCATGGGAACATTGATATTAATGAGTATGCATTAATTTGTATAAATAGTTCCTTGAAGCATATCTTCTGTTTATTTTGTTTTTTGAATAGTGACTAAGATACATTGATTGAAGGCCTGTGCTCTATTATTTGACTGACCTATATCTTATGTTGAAGGGAGCGGAATGTGAATACCGCCACAGTGAGATGGCTAGACTCAACCCAAGGGATTGTTGGTACTGGTTATCTGGGAGTTGTTTAAACCCGTCTTGTGCTTTCCGGCATCCTGTAAGTTGTTAATATTCTTCGATTTCGTGAATTTCTTGTCTAAGCAACAAACAGATGAATCCAAGATGAATATTGCACATACATAAGTCCTAGCAGTGTATACTATTCTTATCAGTGTTAGAATAAGTGCACATGTCTAAACACTGCATCATGATAGAGATAGTTGCTTAGGCGAGCCGATTAGCCAACTGATCTAAAGGTCACTCTATAAAGTATTCATATCAAAGGCCTGTAGTAAAAAGTTTCAATAAATTAGCTTTAGGTAAAAATATGTGGTATTGCGGCGATCTCTAGAAAGAATGTGTTAATTAACTATGTGATTGGTAGGTAATCTTGTTAACTCTTGAATTTGGGGCAGTAATGTCATACTTCCATAATTAGTGTGTTCTCGTTACATTCATTTTCAGTTTGTTTTCTGGCAGTGTAAAATTACCTGTTTGTTGCAATATTTTTCTGGTCTTTCATTCACGATCTAGTTTTGTTATGTGTGTATGTTTCTCTTTGTTAAAAACACGATTTTGTTTTCGTCTGGTCATACTATTTTATTGAATAACTTTTGGTGTTTGCTCAGCCATTGGATGGTGGTAGCACAGAGACATCATCAGAGACTGCGCCTAATGTATCTGCAGTGTCAGTGAACAAGACTAATGTTCCATGTTACTACTTCTATAATGGGTTTTGCAATAAAGGTGAGCTTTGTACATTTTTGCATGGACCTGTACCTATTAATAATGGGCACACTCAGAAACCGTCGAATGTACTTGTTAATCCTGATGGGCCACCTGTGGAGAAGAAAGGATCTGCAGGAAGTGATACTGGTTCTGCACCTGTAGTTGGGTTTCCTAATTCATTTCAAAGAGGTCACCAACAAACAGCCAGGAGGGCCATAATGAGGAAGGAATCTGATTTGGAAACTCTCCAACCTTTACGCACTAAGGTTGCAAAGCAAAGTGCTTCTCCACCCACACCAAGATCTCCATATGAGGATGCAGCTCCAGGCAGCTCAATTTCACCTGTGACTGCAGCAGGCTCTGTTCCAAGGAGTCCTCATGTATCATCTCCTGGATTCGATGTACTTGTTGATAATGGATCTGAAGAATTGGTGTATGAAGATGACTATACCTATGTAGCTAATCATGACGGTGACGGTGGGGAGCTCGTGGGCGATGAGTATGATTTTAAGGAAAATGGCAGAGATGATCCTGAATATGTAGGTTCTAGCATTTTCTATGAAAAAGAACGACATGGTTATGATTATCATTTTGGTCCTCCACATTCTCCTGATCATGTAAGACAAGGTCCTACTACTAACTCAAGACGGAGGGCTTTGGATCGTGTTATGGTTGCAAGGAGGAGGCTTTCACCTGGTGAACAGGCTTGTAATGGCCATCGTAGTGTTGACCTTCGAGAACGTCTTAGGAGACGCCGAATGACTGAAGATCGTTCTCGCAACGATTACTCAGGAATGCTTGAATCATCTCGCCCTATTAGTCGAAGTAGGGAAAGGCCTCAGTATCAGGTTGAACATCATGCAAGAAGATCTATGGAACTCGATAATTGGAAATCTCGCGTGGGGCATGAAGACCGGGTCTCGCGCTCATCCTTTGACAGGTCCAGGCTTCAGGAAAAGCCTCAGCTTTTATCCAAAGTTTCAGGAAATGAGCTAGTCAGGAAGAGGAGTTATCCTGAGGAATCCACATTGTTCACGGGGCCCAAGACGCTTGCTCAGATTAAAGACGCGAAGAAAAGAACAAGAGGAAGTAGAGAACCTTCAGAAAATTCTCTGGATGGAGTTCCTGAAGATAACTTCGCTGCTCCTAAAACTCTTAATGAGATCTTAGAGGAGAAAAAGAGGTTGTGCTCTCTAGCAAACGGGAATAGCGACAGTCATTAGCGTCATGATTGAAGTAGAAGACAATAACTCTATCAAGCTTCCGATGACGCAACTATTGGTGCTAGTCATCTTAAATTTGTAAGCTGTCTCATAGGAGGAGGTGATCGGTTATCTTTCCGACAACGTTTAGATAGTATGTCTAGAACATCAGCAGCAGTTCCTGATGTAAACCACTTTTATGGTCCATCTTTGTTGTGTGATCGATCACCCTTTGTTTCCCTTCAGCCATTCCATGTAGCTGCTAAAATCAAATTTGAACATTTTGTGTATCTTTTGTATTTGAATTGACTCAGATTCTGCCTCATAGAAATTGTGGTTTGAATTTCCTTTCAGTTCAGTTCTTGCTGGAATAGTGTGTTCATTCCAGTTTGTTTGATCTCTTGCACAAATTTTAGAATAATTCATAATTATAATAATCAATGTGTCCTCCATAAATTTTAGCTAAAATGAAATTAATTTTATAATTTTTATTTTGGGAAAATTGATTATACAAATTGGGACAAGGAGAATTTGTTAAGAAATAATTCATAAATTTTAGTCAATGTGTCCCTAAAAGATTGTATTATTTTGACTTTTGTTAGTCAAACATTACAAAATTTGATTATGAATTCCCATTAAACGATAATAAATAATAAGTCTTGTGGGATCTTATTAGATTCGTCTCAATATATATTTTTGAAATATTAACTTTTTGTAATTTTTTCGCATGTAGAATAATAAATATTTATGTTTTAAATCATGTTTTGTTGACCACCAAAAATCAAAATGTGACAATCTTTTAGGGACGGAGGGAGTACTTACTATTTATGGAAAATATATTCCAAAGTTCCCAAAACTATTCGAAGTTCATCTGGTGCACTTTCAATAGGTTTACCTTGAAGCAACTTACCAATAAAAGAAAAGGAAAAAGAAGGTGAACCTATTTTCAAGATAATAAATTCTTTCTGTTCTATCCTTATCGACATCACAAAAGTGTACTTGAATGATAATATGAATGATAATTAATCCGATTATATGTCCAATAAGGGTGTGCAGAAGTTACATAACCTGACCAATTTAAAAATGAACACTGGGTCATTGGGTTGGGTTTGATAACCTCAAAACCAAAAAAAATTGGGTTGAATTTGAATTTAAACTATTGAAGCCGAAAAAACCCAACCTGAATACATACATGCATGTTAATTTAGATTAATAAAATTATACTCAATATTAATCTAAATGTAAAAATCTCAATATGTTCTAATACTTTCATTTACAAATATGGAAATTTTAGGTCTCAACAATCAATAACGATTCTAACAAACCAAGTGCCAATATACAAAAGACATGAACGCTTTTATGGCGGTAAGGAAGGTTAAGTTGATGGATAAGACGAGTTTTTGATGATTGCAAGATCATGAGCTCGATTCCCTCTACTTACACACGGTTGACCCTGTTACAAGGAGCTTGTTTTGTACGGTTTACCTAATTAGTATAATTTACAGTCTATTAGATCGATCAACCTGAAGCCCAAACTCGACGAATACTAAGGAATATGAATCCTCCTTATAAAAGACATAAAAATTTCTATTATTTAATAAAAATCTAAAAAAGAATAGAATACAAATTAAAGAAAAAAAAAACTACTATTCCGATGCCTTTTGAACTTTGGTATTAAAGACTAAAATGCAAAGCTTTTCCATTGAGAAATACAAGAAGCATCCGGTTGAATGGGTGACGTACGAACCGAAACTCGAACCGACAATGCAATGCCAAGCCGGACCGTATATTTTGTCAAATTCCTGTTCGAAAAGAAGAAAAAAAAATAGAGAATTTCGAGTCAAGATCAAGTGAATTAAATAGGTGGGTCAATTTTTTGTGATTCATAATAGTTTGTTTATGTCGGACACATGTGGGGCGACAACGAGATTGAGATTCACAAATAGCACATGACATGATTGATCAATATTGCTTTGGTGCGGAATTTTATCTTGTTTAGCTTAATTGGTAACTAAAATGTTTGGACCACACTATATAAGTCAAACTCCCTTTTGTTTTATCTTTCTCAATTATCGTCAATACTAGTTCACAATATAAAGATAATTTATCTTATATTTTATTCTAATTTTATTAAAAGAAACCTTCTATTGCCCCTTAATTGAGAATCGAATCCAAGACCTCTAAGTCACTGAATAATTCCCTAACCACTAGATTATTGGACGTCCTCATCTCCTATTTCATTCTAATTGTTTAGTAGTTAGCACATATATATTCTAATAATGATTCATCATTGGTTAATAGTTTATATATTTTTTATTTGTAATATTATTGTATTTATACTCCCATTGTTAATTTACAAAAATACTAACAAAAGGTCATTTAAAATTATAATTTGCATGGTACTTTATATTTATCTAAAATCATTCAACATATCTTGTTTATTTAAAACTTAACAAAATGACATTTATTTGACGTGTCCATAATTCAGTGTACCATGGTTCAAGGGCTACTAATCATCAGAGTATATTAGATAAATAATTTTTAGACTGAAAAATTGAGAAGTAAATAAAAATGGACTCATTAATATTCACCACTAGGAAAACCCCAAAAAGAATTTGAAAATATCTCAATTCATCTTAGACTCTTAGTCGACTATATACAACAATTTCCAATGAATTATCTCAATGTTTTAGTTACCTTTATTTTTGACTTTTCATAAAATTAAACAATTACGTAATCGATAAGAAAATTTGATTTTCTCTAATCATATATGATTATTGCGTTTTGTGTGTTGTCTAAGGCTTTTTTTGAGCGGTATTTAAATGGTTTTTTATTAATGATACCCGTCGTAAATAACAAATACTATAAATGACAATACAATGATAGGTAGCTTTTTTCTCTCTTTTTTTGTAAATTGATGAGGTGAATTTCAAACCCAGAACCTTTTGGTCATTAGCAAGAGTCTTTTCCATTAGGCTATTCGATTAACTCTATAATGATAGATAGCTTTAATAATTTTTCTAGTAGATATTAAAATTAAATGGCACAACTAAGTGCTTAATATATGCATCAACACAACAAGCATAATCTTAATCAATGACTAGGTAAAGATCATTAAGTGAACATTTAAGGTAAGCAATTTATATACAAAAATTAATATGCAACGGGCCGATTTGAAAACAACAAGAATTCAAGTTGTACTCTCATTTAAAGTTAACATTATTTCATTCAATTTGATGCACATTAAACTCGAAAATAACCCAACAACAAGTATGTGCTTCATCCAAACCCAACTCTTGGACGTACTAATTAATTAACATGGTTATTAATTATTACATAAAGATGTGTTTCGCACTCTTCATTGTATTCGATCACTTCACATCATGACAATCATTTTCATGGTTATTTCATTTATAAATTAATTAAAAGACACGACACTTTAATTCACTACTTGTTATACTAAGTTAAGTAAGCTGTAAGCATAACAACAATAATCACTTATTAGACAAATTGAAACAATAACACGCCCCAAATTCAAATTCATCATGTGTTGTATTTAACGATATATTGGCAGAAGGGATGACAAACGGAGATATTCTGAAATATAGTTATTGACAAAGACGTTTTAAAATATAAGTGATGTACTGAAAATATCATCGATAGATAACTAACCTTTTTGATGGTGCAAGCCATGTCCCTAGAGCTAAACTTCTCTAAGCAATCAAAAGTTTGTCTAGCACATTTGAATGCATGGACTTGCATGAACCCTGGCATATCCGTTACCAAAATCTTCACTTGAAAAAAGGCCGCCATTGATGCCACATTCACAACCTCTACAACATTTGAAACTGATTTTCTTGATGATTTCAATTCACTAATACTACAAACTGATTTTCTCCCTTCAACCATTTTCACCTCTTCAATTTGGGACACAGATTTTCTTGATGAGGCCAATGATGATCTCCTCCCATGATCTACCACAATCTTCTTTTCTTCAACTATGTTCTTGATTAGTTCATCATCACCACCCTCGTGGCGGTGACGATCAATTTCTTCCCTGTATGTTCTTGATCTTGTGAGTTGCCCCCACCCTCTTGAAATTGACTTCATCAAAGTGGGTTGTGCACTTGGGGTGGCGGCTGCCGACGCCTTCATTTTACCACCGGTAGGGGCCATATTGTACACATACATGCCTCCCTTTCTTGGCTTGTCATAAGTTGATGACATTGTACTCAATGTTCTTCACTCTCTTGTTTAATTTGTGGAGGAAGCTTGAGAATAATGCAAAGAGAGAGGGATGGAAACTAGCAACGGAACTAAAATAGGAGTACATAAATTTTATTATATGTAATTATTGAAAAATGGAATCATTTTATAAAATATGTTAATGAGAAGAAGGGTAAGGACAAATTAAAGAAGCAAACCATGTGGGTACCTCTATGTGTTGATTGCTATGTGAAATAGAATATAGTAATATATATATATATATGATGGTGAAAATAAGTTGATGATGGTCATAGTAGTATATAGTTTGTTTTTTTTGTTGGTCATGTGTGGTTAGTATTTTGGGGCATGTATGTCTCCATGAAGTGCTCTTGAGTAGCCAGCATAACATGGCCCCTTATTATAAATCTCCCCAACCGC
The DNA here is from genome assembly GCA_003412495.2 of Echium plantagineum. Lineage (NCBI taxonomy): Eukaryota > Viridiplantae > Streptophyta > Magnoliopsida > Boraginales > Boraginaceae > Echium > Echium plantagineum. The sequence continues at coordinate 15,095,609 of CM016564.1, forward strand.
CTTCATAAATTTGATGAAGGAATACGGCCCCCTCTCCCAATTCCCACCTTCAAAATTTAGTGATAATTAGTTATAAATAATTGTTAAAATGAGAGCAAATTGCTGAAATGGACTCGGTCCACGATATTGGCCAACGGTTGCAGATTGGTCCAAAATTTAATCAAAGCGTTAATTTTAACGCTCCAATGACGATTGTAGTTCACTCCTAAGCTAATTTTATTACTACCGTTCTAACTTATTAACAACGCATGTAACTCACGAGACGCGTGGGCCGTTAACATTTAACAACGCCGTTAAATTTTGGATCAAATCTGCAACCGTTGGCCAATATCGTGGACTGATTTACAACTTTTGTACTTTCGGGGACCAAAAGACAACCTGAATCCACTTTCGGGGACCATTTCATCAATTTGCTCTTAAAATGGTTCCATATGATATGAAATCTTATGATTGACATAAAGTGTGCGCTTTTTTCCCGCATCATTCTAATTTGTTTCCGAAATCAATTTGTTTCCGAAATCAATTTAACATAATACAATGATCAATTTAAATGGGATGAAACGCAAATTGGAGGTTCACTAGTTTAACATAAACTAGATGTTTGTGCACAGTTCAATCTGTGCGAGTTCGATTATTATATTAAAATATATATTGTTACATTAATTTTACATGAATATATGATGATACATATTTTTTGTGAAATTCAAAATATGTGCATGATAAAAATGATTAAATAAATATACATTATATATAGGTAACTATTTTATTTTTAATAACTATGCTTAAATAATTTAATGTATAAAATAATAAAAGGCTTTTGCAAATTTAAAAAAAAAAGAAACTTAATGGGAGTTAGTATACAATATAATTTAAATATATGTCACTTATTTATTGGCTAAAAAAGATCATGGAACTTCACTCAAAAAATATCTAATTTCCCACTTCCTCAATTAAATATAGTGTAAATAAAGAGGTGTTCAACTTTTAATTGATGAACTCGGACTTTAATATCAAACAATGATCAATTTGAATTGGATAAAACTCAAGTCCGCCGTTCATTAATTTTAACATAAATAAAAAGGTGTTCAACTTTTAATTGATGAATAATGTGTAAGATACTTACATAAAATATGGAACTAAATAAAATTACCTAAGAGAAAAAATAAATAAATTTATACCAGTATGGGAGGTTTCATCAGATTTCATTTTCCTTACATACCCATTTAGACTTGAGAGATTTACAACCTAATTGAATCAACTTCACTTTGTATAGTCTATATCCAAAATGGAGTCTCTGTTAAACTAATAACCTTATGGCAAATTCAAAGTTCATCGCTCTCCAGCATAAATTTTACAAAGTTATTAAGACCATATTTCTTCTCGATACGTGCCCTCGTACTTTGTTGAGGTTCTTCGTCATCAACTTCCTAATTTTGACTATTCCTGCTCTCAGTATTGACACTACTTTCAAGCTCATCTATGTCCTTTTTGATGTCTCAACACCTTTATTAAATTTTATTTGAAAGATATGTTCAAAGAACGTGACATTTCGTGATTCTAATAATATATTCTTGTACACCTGTGAGTTCTCACTCTTATGCACCTGAAGACGGTATTCATTAGTAATTACTATTGCTAGCATACCCAATAAAAATTGCGTAAACCGTTTTAGGAATAGTCACCTGCTTATTAGGAGGAGGTAGCATTACCTTTGTTGAACTTCTCGACACTCGAAGATGTTTGTAGGTAGGACCATGTTTGTAGGTAGGGGTCCTACCTTAAAACAACTCAAAAGATGTCTTCTCCTCATCCTTTCGAGGAATTTAGTCTAATAGCTATGTGGGTGTAAAGATTGTTTCCCCCACATTTCTTGAGGGAAGGCTGAACTTATCAACAAGGCTTTATCATTTCTTTTAATGATCGATATATTATGATTCCTTAGTTAAAAACATACAAACACTGCATGTACTGAATTATACAAAACTTCTGATCTGTTATATGCACACCTAAATACACCTAAATAGTGCATGTCGGGAGTAAATTTATAATTATGCTCCCCTTATTTGCAAAGGTAGTGATTGAGAAACTTGACAGAGGGCAAAATGGTTATTTCACAATAAAAAATAACACTGTTTGGATGTGCATGTAATGTAGCCCAAAACTTAATTTGGAAAATATGTGGAGGTGTTAAATAAGCTATTCAAGATGTTAAATACTAGTAGTGTGTCCCCCTGGGAGAAGGCGACCTTTAGACAGTCCAAAAATAATTGAGCTGAATGTGATGATGAGCACAGAACCAGAATAGAATATAGGTTTCTGATAATTAGGACGATCATTGTCAATGGTCCCATGCATATCAACAATTCAAGATTCATCTTATTGGCCCCCTAAAATATTTGCTAAATTTCATATTATCGCTTAAACTATTATTAAATAATTAAATGAAATGAATTTATTCAGAAGTTCAATCCCTCATTTAAATGTGTCGATCTTTATTCTTATCAACATGAAGTTGTCATATAAATTGTTTTGTAGTGCTATACGTAAATGTCTTGGTTCACTTAATCAATTTGTTCCAGCTCTCAACATGGAGAGTTGTGCATTATATTACTCCATACTTCGATTGAAAGATTTTAGTCCAACTCTTGTTGAGTTTCATGACTTCATATATATGAGAGATAATTATGATGGCTGAAATTTGTTAAAAGTTAAAATTTAGTTTCGGTTTTTTGAATCTGTGCACTATTAATTAGACTTTAAAGTTATGTAAGGATTGCACAAACAATTTTTATCACGATATCATAAAAAAAGATTAAACACATACATTTTACAATTTATGGAGGCATTATGCTAATATTAATTAATGATACGATGAATGACTTGTAGATCTTATACATTCATCATAAAGGACTCAATTTAACAATGCGAGTTTGGGCTTCTTAATGTTACCTGCATGAGTACAATAGAGTATATAACAACACTTTAAAATAATGTGATTTTTCCCCTTACACTAATTAAAACTTTAAGAATAACTTAATCGATATTTAAGAATGACTTCGTTAAGTTTATTCATAAAGTTAAGTACTACTCCCTCCGTCCCTAAAAGATTGTCACATTTTGACTTTTGTTAGTCAAACATTACAAAATTTGATCATGAATTCTCATTAAACGATAAGAAATAGTGTAGTCTTGTGAGACCTTGTTAGATTCGTCTCAATATATATTTTTGAAATATTAATTTTTTATAATTTTTTCGCATATAGAATAATATATATTTATGTTTTAAATCGTGTTTTGTTGACCACCAAAAATCAAAATGTGACAATCTTTTAGGGACGGAGGGAGTATATGTGACAAAGTTACATAACTTCAAAGAATATTAGTGTACTAGTATAAATTTTAAAGATAAAATCTTGAATTTTAATAAACCTTGGAACCATCTATTCAATTTGCATGTGAAAATTACTTCCGTAAAGCTATATTTTTATATTGAAAAATAAATGCAGTTTTTAAGGTAAAAATTGCTTTCTTTTTTTTTCTTCTTAAAACCATTAGTCACATATATTCTCCTTAAATTAAAACCAAATAAGAAAGAAATGACAAAAGTCATATAAATATATCTCAAGAAAAAATTTGAAATGGATATATCAACACAATGATATGCCTCACTTTAAATGGACACCATTATTGCGTACTGAAACTCTGACAGCGCAATCCAGATTGCTAAAAACGACATAAAATCTTTTACTCCGTATACATTTTTGTCTAGAATTTTGATTAATGAAAATTAATTAATTATTTTATCAAAAATTATTTAAATAAAAATTATCATATATATATATATTTAGAATCGGTGGTCAAAACTAAAAATAGTATAGAAAAATAACATATAATTAGAATTGGAGGAAGTATATCGAAGGTCATATGAATTGTGGACTAGAATTGAAGCAATATTTTTCATTTTGAGTACAACTTGCACAATTTTGTATTGGAAGTCATCGTATAAAGTTAAATTTGAGCCTATTGATTTTTCGAGATATATTCGACAATTTATCTATTCAAGATAATGCTGGGTAGGTGTAATAAGATCCCTATGATCAGACCCAGTCTATTAGTATTGAGGTCCGTTGCAATAGTATATGATCCCTTCGTAAAAGGATCTCAATTATTTTTTAAAAATTTGTTGAACCTATTCAACTATCATCACGATATTCAAATTGTGTACTTTAATTAATAAAATTTGGTAACAAATATTATATTGTTAAGAAACAAAATACATCATTATAATTATAAAGTAATTAAATGTTTAATTAGATAAGTGCTTGTTGTAATTGATAAAATAATTATATTATTCAATATTCATTACTATATTCAATTTATATATGTCTTAATTATACAATCGATCTCTTATGTTTCATAACGCTCACCATTCGATCAATCCTGTTTTATTTTGACCTTTTTTATCACTTATGTTTCAATATCATGTCTCAGTTGGTTTGCGAATTGACTTTTCCGTTAAACTCAGTTTTTAGTCAATTAACATAAAATCGTTTTTGAGTCCATAATTTTAAAACCCTCTGAATTAAGCATGAGTTCTTATATTTAATTGAGTAAAAAATTATTTATGTTAATTCACTATTTTACCCCTCCAAAATAAGGATCAATTTGGCTAAAAATTGGGTATAACGAAGAAGTCAATCTACAAACCAACTGAGACATGATAATGAAACATGAATGATAAAGAAATGTCAAATGACACTTGAATGATCGATGGTGTACACTATGAAACATGAGTGATTGGTGTAGAAAGTTAGGGTGCCTTATAGAAATATTCCGTACACATTCCGTAAAGGGTTAATATACAAATATTAGTGGTTGGAGTGGGGATTGAAGATGTAATTATTATTTCTTCATGGGTTATTGTGTAATTATTTTTCTGTACGAATTTTATACGGAACAAATCTATACGGAACCGTAACCGGTCCGGTGATTGGTTGTGCCATTGACCTTTTATATACTCTATTAATATTCACAGCATTGAGTATCAAACGTGGTCACGTTTCAATGTAACCTGCATTGGTCAGGGGCCTATGAACCCCGAACCGGGCTTAGTGGTCCTGGACTAAGAGGCCTGGGATCGAGTAATCTGTGGGCTTAGTGATCCTGGACATGGTACTTGGTAATTGTGGGCCTTGCAAAACTAGCCTCCATAAGTTAGGCCAATTTTCATCTTGAAACTATACGGATTGTTTGGACTTTGAAGGCCCAATAATATGTTAAAAAGCACACCACTTACCACCCAATACCAACTTGACTATCAAGCCCAAATTGATTAGATCTTAGCCTCAACGAAGTATCGAAAATTTGTTACTCTTTCGCCTAAGCATGGGATGATTGAGATTTGAGGCTATGTAATTGGTCGAAGGTGGTTGTGATTTGTGAGCCTGTTTGATAAGTATTTGATAGGAAACAATAACTACATTTTTAAAAATGTCATAGATAATTCAAATTGAGTAACCTTTAAAACATAACTTATCGATAACATACTTGGAAAAAACCATTAAATAAGAAAATTTCAACCATAATATTCCTCAAATGGTCAGGAACCATCCTACTACTAAGTTAAGAACAACCACTCCTATCGTGCTAGCACATATACACGTGGACATGCCTTTCCTCCCACTCTAGTCCCCCGACATGTTTTCTTTACATTTTATACAAACTAATTTGTCTTCCTCCACCTTCATTTTCATGCATATGCTTTTTTGTAATTTGAAATACTTCTGATTCGTGTTTGTAAGATTTTTCGACGATAAAATGATCTGACATTCCTTATTTGTATCAAACAATGTATTAGATGTTTGTACAATATGTGACATATAGGCAAATTCCTTAATATTTATAATTTATGATTTCTTATTATTACAACAAATTTACTTAAGAGGAGTATTATTTAACTTATCCTAACCATGCTTAAATTTAATGTCCAAAATATTCATAAAAAACTAGCTTCATTGGTTTTTTAACTTAGGGAGAAGATAAAGATTTAAAAATAAATTCCAATTCTCCTCTTTACTAACTATATATAGTTCCTCAATTTTGTTGGTGAGTTTCTTGAACGGGACATTATTTTTATTTTCGTCTAATTAAAATTCATTAAAAGGTGTTATTAGTTTTCTGAATTTACATAAAAAATTTGCCATTGGAGGGCTATAATTCTAGAATTTGAAGTATTGGTCTAGTTAGAAAGATAGTAATTTTTTTAATGGTTGGTAAAAATTTCAATCTATAGTTGTTTATCTCTTTGAAAATAGTGTTCGTGCATTAAGTTATTGAAATATTGATGTCATTATAATTCAGCTGATATTTTTGAATTGTTGTGAGCCTATGACAAAGAAAGAGTAACAGTTGAGAATTAGTACAAAGTCTGTCTGAAACTTTCACTTTACCAGTTATTCTTTGACATCTTGAATTTCAATAGGGGGGTTATAAGTTTCTTCATATAAAATTTCAGTTTTTTAATGGATCACTGAATTTGCTGATAAAAGAGCATATTGTTCGATTTCTCGTCGATCGTATATAGGTTGTAAGGTCATGTCTAGTGGTACTCGTAGAGGGGGAGTGTATGCTAGACGCAGGCATAGTCATGGGTATTCCTCTGGAGGTGAAGATCTTGAAGATGAGGCGTGTTCTAGACCGCTTTCTCAGTATTCTATAGTTCCAAGAACAAGAACATGGGTTGAGCTTTTGAAAAACATTGTTTGGATTGGTTCATCATTGTTTTTCATTTACTATGGCGATGGAAAATCCAATTTAGTTTTCATCTTGTGCCTTGATGATAGAATACGAAGGTATGACTTCGAGTCTTAGCTTGTGTCATAAGAAATTACAATTTTCAATCTTCAATGCCTTTCGGGATACATGAAAACAAGTTTGTAATTGTTTGAATACAAGTAGCGAATATTATATGCAGTTGAAGTTTTAGCCTTAGAACTCAGGTGAAGTATTTCATATTCGAACGAAACTGTAGGTCTGCACATCTCTGTACCTCCTAGGATATTTGATGCTTTCTGCAGTTTCTTAATGTGCTTGATACTATTTCGCACTTCTTACTCTGTATGTTTCGCTAATCTGCATTTGATATTTCTTACTATACAGGACACCGTTGTATGTTGGGATACTAGGTGTGAGTTTGAATGTTTTATATTTCTTCTACATAAGCATGATAGCATGGAGTTCCAGGAAGTATAGCGCGAACTGGGAAGTCTTGAGCACTGCTTCCCTTCCATATATTACCATACTTGGGCTCGTTTCTTTCTGCTTGTAAGACAGAGTTGAAATTAGCGAAGATATTATTATTTGAATCGAAGTAGTAAACTTGGCAGTGTTTCGACTGCTGTATTGATCCTTATGAGAACATTTTTGCAGATTTTGTCTTGCTTTATGGCCTATATGGAGCTTCTTGACCTTGCCTCTTGTGGTATTCCTCAACATTATATCCTATTACGTTATTCTTATCGTAAAGTTATACTTTTCGGGTGCCAATTCGATCTTATATTTTCCCTGCAGTTCACACTTTTCATGGCTTTCATGGTTATAGTCCCATACTTGGTTCTTGGATCATGTAAGCACCAATCTGAATTGCTTCGTATAGATTAGACATTCTTGAGTTGGTTTTGGCGTTGAAGACCGTACACGAGCCATGGCCACCTGAGTTACTATTTGTCCGTGAGACTACTTTGTTTTACAAACTGTAAACTAGAGCGTAAGACATAATGAATTGATTGTAAAATACCCTTTATTATCCATTCAGTAATAACGTATACATGGTTAAAAGGATGTTTATATTTGGTTATTTGGCTTACCAAGATTGAAGGAATCTTCAAGCAACCAAAGCCGAATAATGCAATTAAGTTGGACCCGGGAAAATTATTACCAGTAGTTTCTTCTTAGGATTAGCTTCCTCTCGGATCCGCTTCAACAAATTAGCTCTACCTCGGATTAAATCAACGTAACCTCGAGTTTGTGGAGCTCTATCATGAATCAAGATATAGCCTCTTCCTCGACGAAATGACTAATCTACACCCTTATAAACTTAGAGAAATAGCTATTTTTCTAAAAAGAATCTAATTGTGTGGTCTAAGTTAAATTGTCCCTCTATCCATTTATGTAATAACTATTTATTTTTACACAAAGTTTAAGGAAAATCAAATTTCTTTCACAAATTTAGCTTTCCCTCTGTTGGACCGATATATATGATTCGACCATTCTTTTGTCTCTTGTATGTTGTATCTCGCATAAAGATGCGTTTCTTTAATGGGCCCGAGGTGAAGCCTTCAGATCCGGTTACTCTAGAGGCATGGCAAGTGTTGCAGGCTACGTTGGTTCAATGGGCGATGAATACCATTGACACTAATACTAGTATAACCTAATAATATATACTCCCTCCGTTTCTTTTTATTTGATTGTTTGAGCATTTTTTCTATGTTTCTTTTTATTTGATTGTTTACAATTTCAATGCACTTTTTATAATCCCAATGCACCTTTTTACAATTTCAATGCACCTTTTTACAATTTCAATGCACCTTTTTACAATTCCAATACACATTTTTACAATCCCAATGTAATTTTTCACAATCTCTTAATAAAGTACTTTTTCCCCAAACACTCAAATAAAAAGAAACGGAGGGAGTATAATATAATACTAGTAGTCTAGTTACACGGTATATACACATATATTTTATATTACTAGTAACGGTAAATCGGTAATATATATATTGATGCTAATACTAGTAATATATTTATAGTACATTATATATATGCCTAATCATATATATCGGTCCAACATCCTCCAACTTTTCTTACTTAATTAGCTAAAATGAATACTTAAAATGATATTTCTATTTTGGCTTATTTTTATTTTGGACCCTTAACTATGAAGAAAATTTCAAATTGGACCCTAATACTATCCTAAGCCTCATATTGGACCCTATACTATGGTTTGTCTCATTTTACCCCCTAAAACGCCAAATATGATGTAATTTCGTTTTAAAATAAGGGCAAAATCGAAATAGCACATATATTAAACTTTTGGGCACAATTAAAAAATAACAAAACTTATTAAATTAAAAATAAATCCTAGGATTATTTTCATTTTGGACCCTGAACTATCACGTAAGTTTCAAATTAGACCCTGATACTATCATTAGTTATTTGTAAAAACACCCCAAAAGTTTGATATATGTGATAATCTGAATGTGCCCTTCTTTTAAAATGAAATTCAATCTAAAATTGGCATTTGAGGGGGCAAAATGAGACAAAACGTAGTATAGGGGGCAATTTGAGGCTTATGATAGTATCAGGGTCCAATTTGAAACTTACGTGATAGTTCAGGGTCCAAAGTGAAAATAAGCCTTCTATTTTTGGTATATGATTCTTAGATAATGGGATGGAGAAAATACAAGTTTTCAAAAGGTATCATTACCCAAAATCCCATGTATTCCTTATGGTAGGTTTTCTTTTTCGGCATGCTTCAATTAGTACAAAAATTGAAATTTCATGAGGAATGAAATTTGTATAAAAGTGGTTAGTAAAAAAGATATAGTGTCTGACGCACATCCTCAATTAACATATTCGAGGAGGAAAGAGATCTGGCCCGAGGTATAGCTTGAGTATTGTGATGATAATCTAGTCGCTTAGCACATTGTGAGTTCGAGAGACCGAGTTTCGTGTTGGAGTATGGTAAACAGACAAATTCAAGTTCCGTGACCTTCCGAGGCACATTCAGCGATTTATCTCTTCGAGAGTCTACAAGGCAAGAACGACAAGGCCATTAAGATTACCGACTTATGGTTCAACCTTGTTCTTTTTTAGGAGGAGAGGGACCTCGCCACCTCGGTTACTACGACGATAGTTTCACACTCTTTAGTATTCATAGTAGTACGATAATTAAGAAGATGAAAAGATCGAGTTGAATTGCCTGGGAAAAGAACAACTAGTATGGTATTGATCAGGCCAGAGATTTTCAAAGCCTACCGAAATACAATCGTCACCAGAATTTTGTTGCTTAAATTAGATAGCTGAGGAAAGGAGCACGCTATATTATTATTCCATTGTTTGTTTAAGTGATTGATTGGTGTGATATCTCCAGGTAATATAATGAATATTATTAGTGGAGATTAAATATTGTAATATGAGTACTATATATAGGCATTGATTGCTCTCTTTCAGTCTTGACTGCGGAGTAGTTAGCTTCAAATCTGATAAAGGCTGACTCCTTTTTATTTAAATATTCACTTATTATACTGCATTTTCTATCACCTGCAATTTTGTCATTGTATGTATGTACCACTTTTATCATAATAAATGTTCTCCTTTAATATTATTTTTTCCTTTTTGAAAACTATGGTTTTTGGTCGTTTGAATTTTCGAAATCGTGTATATTTGTTCATGTTTAGGGTACATATATTTCTAAGGTAAATATCACATTGTATCAACGCATGTTTGTGCGTTCAGTGTTTTTAGTTTCAAAATAATATTATGAATGTGTTGGGTATATATAATTCCAAGACCCTACTTTCCAAGGCCCCAAATTTTTCCACAAAAATTCTTACCGAACCAGTGAATTCAAGGTTGGAATGAGTATCCAACCTTAGATTCACTGGTTCGGCTAAAAATTGAATTGTTGTTTAGAACCGAACCAATGAATCTGAGGTTGAGTATTCCTTACAACATTGAATTCACTGGTTCGGTGGAAAAAATTCAGACCTTGGAAAGTAGGGACTTGGAATTAGTTTTTACCGAATGTGTTTGATACTATAAAGGAGGTGTGCCATAAAAATTGGTGCTGTCAAAATAATTTTTATCATGTTTTGGGCATTTCATATCCATTAAATGTAAAAGCAGTCAGTTTAGTATCCGTTAAACAGAATCAAGTGTCTATTCGTCATGAAGTAGTCAGAGAATTGCCGAGGGTTAGTCACTTAGACACATACCTATATATGAACTGGTATATAACAATATCCGAGAATTATAGAGAAAATAGATTGTTTTGCTTTACTCAATTTTGTATATCATGCTTCTGATTTAGCCATGGATTATCTTCATATATAGGCATGATTAGTTAATGATACTAATGGTGGAACTAAATGGACGATAAGTAACGACTTTTACATTAAGCCGCTATTATTTTTAACAAAAAGGTTGAAACACAATTTTAACGGTTTTGTCGTCCTGAACAGTCACGAGGAGGTAAATCGTGGGATGTGCGTCAGATGGTCAGGGGACTTGAGGTTGCCCGTTAACTACTTCCACAACAAATTCTGACTAATATATAGGAGACTCGAACCCACACGCTACAGAAAGGGCAAGATATGATACTACTCACCCCAAACTCTTTACCACTTGACTTGTGCCCAGGACCTATTATTTTTAACAAACCCTACTTATTACGGAAAAGATTTAGAAAGAAATATATGTACTTACGTAAGTAATTCATAGAATACGTAATAACACTATATATCTCGGAGTTATTAGGGACATATATATAATTTGTCCTACTAACACAAATCAAATGAGTCAAATGCGTCTCAAATAAAGCACGTACTATCAGAACTATCACGACTACAATTAATCAAGTGTGTCTCAATAGCACCACAAAAAATTCGGCTTATCATGATTAAAATTCATGAAGTCCATTTTAATAACACCATACAAAATTTCCTATAAATTTTTATGATATAAATCCATCAAATGCATCTGAATAGCACAACTAATAAAATATAGTCAACTAGTCATGGATCAATAAGATCGAGTGCATCTCGATTGCACCACCATGGCTTCCATAAAATTATCATGCCCCAATTGCGAAAATGTAATTTACTTTACAGGGGGTCGATAATTGGATTAAAATTTTCGAGATAATTATTGAAATTGTCCCCGTTATTGACATCAAATTTTACTTTAGTCCCTAATAGTGTCACAGTAGCATGTTGCAGCCGATCCAACCTTTCATGCAAAAGGTCATTGGTTCGAACCTTGTTGAAGACAAATTTATCTCATATTATACTCTGATTCTCTGTTAGTTAGCAATTTCTGCAACTCTCTATTAGTTAGCAATTACTGTATTCATTGTTTGTAATACATTTGAATTCATAATTCATCGCTAATTCACAAAATGAAGTAAATAATAGTGTCACGTAGGTAACTCAAAAGTTGCACTTCGGAACCGAAACTAAAAATTTCGTGAAATAACTTGAAATTAACCAAAACGTTAGTTTGGGTCCAAAGTGCAACTTTAGTTTTGTGCCACTTATTACAACGACCAAACTCCAAAATTAGGTGGAAAGACTTGACTAATAAGACGTTACTTTATATTCAAAAATGTACCTTTTATGCTATACATACGTAGACTAAACTGTCATCGTGATACTATTTGAGATCAAAATATAACTTAGTGTAGTTATCGAAAACTATCTCAATAACCTATGAAATTTTCATAACTAAATAAGAATAATAAGTTTTCAGTAAGTATGGTTGCCTCTCAAGTTTTGCTTACTTAGAACATTAGTAGTAGATACCCAAACACCTTTGTATCTTTAAAGTATGGCCCTAATTAATAAAATGAAGCATTTTTTAGAACTCTATCCTAAGCTGACCTACATCAAAATTTTATTATCCTTATAATAAATTCTAAAGATTGGGGTTCCATGTAGGAGGATCTGTTTGGGCAGTAAGAAGCCCCTTTAACATCTCTACATATACAACTAATTCTCGAGGTGAAAACACAGAGTCAGGGGCTGATCTTTCAATATGAAAAAAAGTGGATCAGCGGGGTCCCAAATGAATGGGCTTATTCGAAAAAAGCCTTGTTCTTTGAGCTAAAATTATTCTAATTATTAATTTATTTCATATTGAAGCTAAAAATTTATTTGAAACTTAAAAATATAAATTTATGTTAAATTTTATTATTTTCTTTTCTTTTTTCAATAAAAAACTAATTATTAATATATTTCAAAATTTATAATTCTCATCTTCATATTAAAATAATTTGAGTTTGTCCTCAACATTTAAATAATTTGAGTTTATCTTAAAGTTTGAGCTAAAAATATAAAAATAGTTGTTTTGAGAAGTGTAAATAGGGAATCTGGTTTTGTGGAAAAGCTAAAAGTAGTTCTCAAATTTGATAAAGTTATATAGAAAGTTGATTTTAGGAAAAAATTATGAGTAACCTGGTGTGAGTGCTCACATCAGCCCTCCTATAATTTTTTCCTAAAATTCACTTCTAACCATCACTTTTCAATTTTGGGGGTTCACTTTTTATCTATAGACTTTAACATATTCCCTTTTATGCACCCTAACTTAAAATTTGTAATTATGTCAAGTTCTTAAAATTTTCAACAATCATATTTTTCAAATTACTTGTGTGATTTAAATAAGTTGTTAATAAATTTCATTATTTCCTCCTTTTTATTCAAATGAATTTAAAAGTTTTTCACCATCAAATTAAGTAATTTTTGTCGCATCAATATTTTAAGAAAAATTAATTATTAATAGTAATATTTTATGAAAAGAAATTATCACATTGAATGTAAAATGAATGACAAGAGTGTTATTTTATTATTTTTGCATTAAATATTATACAAAAAATGAATTTTTTTTACGGGAATATGAGTTAAAAAGATGAAATTTAGGTGGTAAACATATTTTCATGATACAAAATGGATCCGAGTATCTTAAAATATTAGTAATAGCATCTGCGAAAATATGGATCCGATGGCTCAATAGCCTAGTGGCATTCGGTCCAACCTTTCATGTAAGAGGTCATGGGTTCGAACCTTGTTGGAGACATATTTGTCTCATATTATACTCTAACTTTCTATTAGTTAGCAATTTCTGTATTCATGTTTGTAATATCATTGTAGTCACAATTCATCGCTAATTATCAAAAAAAAAAAAAAAATACTATGTAGTAGTGAGCAGACAGTACCACCATTAGCCAAGGAAGACTCCCCCACTCACTCTACCTTTATATTCCTTTCCTTATCATTTTTATTAGGTAAACATTTTTTCACCATGTCAATGTATGTTATGTGCTTTCGATAATTTTGATATTTTAAAATATCGAATGATCATATTAACGAACGTATGTCGTGCATCCATGAGCCGTAAAAATATAGTTTTTGCCTTCTTCTTTCTAGCGATAGACCATTAACAATATTCACTGCTCCTCTCACCTCACGGTTATTGACAAAACATAGTCTTCAAAAGTACAGTAAATACATTCTTATCTGATGCGATGATTCACATATTATACACTTCACAATTCAATAATATATACTATATATGATTCTTATTGTTATATGTTTGTGCATTGTTCAAGATAAAGATTAATGGAAAGTGATGAAACACATTTGGTTTCAGAAAATTAGAACAAAAATTAATCACAACTATAATAAATTCGAATAACATACATATAATACAATAAAGTCAAATAAACAAACATATATTCCAACATCCATCAAATCAAATATCCGATTAGTATAAATAAAAAAAGGTAGCTAAAACATATACTCCTTCCGTCCCTAAAAGATTGTCACATTTTGACTTTTGTTAGTCAAACATTATAAAATTTGATCATGAATTTCATTAAACGATAAGAAATAATATAGTCTTGTGAGACCTTGTTAGATTCGTCTCAATATATATTTTTGAAATATTAACTTTTTATAATTTTTTCGCATGTAGAATAATAAATATTTATATTTTAAATCGTATTTTGTTGACTATCAAAAGTTAAAATGTGACAATTTTTTTAGGGACGGAGGGAGTATATTCCAATAACACTACATTATTAATATGAAAAGAATAAACTTCCATGAACATGACACATTCCCGTCTTTTAAATGTGCAAAGTAGATGTAGAGATAATTGCTAATATGGTCTTAATTAATATCTTAAAATTACACTTTCGTCTCTTTAAAGAAAAGGTATGTGCAAATGGTCCTAATAGATATTGATGGAGAATGTACCAAACTACCAAAGCGTTAAATTTGAATAGAAAGATGGACTATAGTCAACCAATTTGATCAATATTAAGGATCAAAATGCACATTTTGAACAATATCAAGTAAATATTAATTTTTGAAAATTAAGCTATCCAAAATCGTGTTGTACTCACGTCTTTCCCTCAAAAGAGGATTTTAAAATACCTATTTTCGATCAATGTTGGGGACCATGCTCAACACCATTACATTCAAAAGGAACAAAAGTGAAACAAATATATATTATCTGAGACCGTTTTGACAATTATCTCGTGAGATATTTGACACTCAATACGGTCAAAGCACAATTAACTATAGGTTGATATATTATTTCATTAAATAAAAGATTGCAAATACATTGTTCTGTAACTTTTCCCACTGATTTCCGGAAAAAAGGGAGACTTGACCCTTGAAAATTTTTACAAAAAATTCAGGTGTAAAGTAGGATATATAGCTGAATCATTTTACCAATTATACAAGGGTTTCACATTACAGTAGATGAGAATGTATTCTTCATGATACTAGCTACCCTAGGAAGCTAATATCTTGAACATTTATGACTTACATGACCTTAATTTGATCAGCCATTGATTTGATTCTTGCTAAATCTGTTGATTTGTACTCCTTATATCCTCGCGGTTTTGTCCCTATAGTTGGAACACCGCGGCTTGCTGATAAAAATTCAAGAATTGCTCATCAAAATCAGACTCTAAAACAATTTCCAAATTGAATTTAAGAACATTATTAAAGAGTACTTAAACTGACCTCTTTAGGTATTTGTGTCCCACTAAGGAAAAAAGTGATCTTCTGGACATGAATTATTTGAAGGGAAATTATACATCGAAGAAGAGCTAACGAACGTTGTTTTCTTGATTCGATCCATCAACTCTTTGCAAGGTGATGATACTTGTGGGAATAAATTGCTATATACATTGCAGTTCATGTCAAAATCGACATCCGAAATCTTGCAATCTCCCATTTTACTCATCAAGGGCAAAGATTGGTTACTGTTTGAGGTTGAAGGGCTAATTAAACTCTGATCAGAGAGTTTGTGATCACCTAAAATGCACAATTTTTTCCTTCTTGTTCTCTCTCTTGCCCTTTCTCTTGCTTTTACCCTATTATATTCCTTTGCTGACCTTTTACCCTTACCTAAAACATCATTTATCATCATTTCTTGATCTTTTTCAATGTGGGAGTTCTTCATTTTCGACTGATGAGCGACCTCTTCAATTGCTATTTTGGACTTTGTAAGAAGCCAATCAAGGGTTTTGCTTGCTTTGTCAAAACCTAACATGTCTTGAAGACCAAAGAACTTCTTTGCAATGTCAATTGACAATCTTACCCTTCTATCTCTTGGACCTTGGGCTGTCACAATCTTACTATGCCTGTCTTTTTTCCCTGGTGGTTGGCATCTTGCTGGAATAATGTCCAAAGGAGCATATTGGTAATTATTATCATCTCCATACACATTCATATTTTCACTAAGAAATTCAACTTTCGTGTTCGTATGAGCATCGCACAAGTTGCTGCTATGCACTCCATCTTCTTGTATGCCATCGTCGAATGCTTGATTTAGTATCGAAGTTTGGTGATGTTGTTGATGGTGATGAAAGAGGGTCTCATTGATGAAGTTGCTTTGACCAAAAGAGGAAGAAGAGATGTAAAGATGATGATGATGAGGAAAATGAGGAAATTGGTTGTTGTCACTAGAAGGAAACATCCTAGGGGGGGAATTAAGTTTGCAAAATGTTCTAAAAAATGAGTTATTTGCTATATGAAAAAATAGGGTGACCAAAGGATTGAAGAGAAACAGATCATGTATGAGAAAAGGCAAGAATGTGACAATTCAGAATAGGCTAAGAGTAACCCTACATTCAACAAAAGGTCAAATACTATACAGAAAATTAGTAGGGTTTTATTTTTTTTGTAGTTTAATTTGATGGGCAAAAGCTAAGCGGCAATTAGGTTTTCTGATACACAAACACGAGATTTATATGTTAAAAGAAGTAGATACTGTTGAAGGCAACTCAGTATTAGATACTGTGAAATCGAGTTATTATAGCTTACTCTTAAATGATTACATTGTTGCAGTTTAGTTTCATAAAATGATTCAAATGTTGTATGCTCGTCAATGTTTTAAACTTAAAAAATGAGATATATGTGCAATATTTGTTAGGTGCATTCACGGACCATAAATTAATATTTAACTTTTAGAGACTAATTTGCAACTATGTATCTATCTGGGACTAAACTGCAATTTGCTCTCAACTTCTAGGACGAAATCGCTAGTTCTTAGCCGAGTGAATAAATTGGTGAAATTATGCGCAAGTTTCAATTTCATCCCTATCGACTATGGTCCCTCATATTGGTCGAAGATATGTATTTAAGCCCCTCTTCTAACTAGGGTGTTTAATTGTGACCATAAGACGGGAGTGCATTGTGGTTTTAAGCCAAAACATAACTTTGAACACGAAGTGTGTTTACATGATATTGTGTAAAAAAGGTATCCCTTAGTCCCTGATATTGATTGAAGATGTGCACTTTAGTCATTTTTTCACCAAAGTTTCGTATGTGTCTCCACCAAAAGAGGAATTAATGCACATTTTCGATCAATATGAAATACCATTGCATACTTCACATTTAGACAGACGTTAGTGCAACAAGAATACATTACTTTAGACTATTTTGACAATTATCTCGTTAACTCCTACTATTGTTGCATAGTTGCATATAGTACAGTTGATTAGTAATATGCAGGATCTACATGTTACCCTTGGAAAGAATTCTGAGATAAAGACAAACCACTACTTGGTTGATTGCCTTTTAGAGTGGCCCATTTGTTGCCTTTTTACCAAATTATGTTTGTTTGTTTTTTCATATCACCTCATAATAGTAATATTCTAATTTTATCATCATCTTAATTAGTCCTTAATTAGGGTTTGCCTTATCTTTTGCTGTATATCTAAAATGAATGGGATTACTTGATATGTTTTCTGAAAGAAGAATATGAATAACCTAATACTGACCTTTTGTTGCATTGATTTATACAAAAATGGTAGATGAAGTGACCTTGCAATTGAATAGGACAAGATGGTGAGATAGGGTTCTGCTTCTTGGCTCCTCATCAAGATCTCTTTAATATCACTGACACAATTGATTTGCTTCACAAATTACTGTCAAATAAAGAATAATTTATTATTAGTTTCTTTACTTACTTTTTCCTTATAGTGAATTGCTCCTATAACAATTAAGATATAGTCAGTTAACATACAAATTGAAAATTTGAATAAGTAATATTTTACAAAAGGAAAAAAGTTCAAATATGAATTAATCTAATTTTGTAGTATAATTAATTAAAAAAGAGTTCAAAATAAAACTATGCTAAATTTAAATATAGAATGTTATGAATCAATCGTAAACCAATTGGTTATATGGAATAATTTCTTTTATTTTAACATATTCAATGTAAAATTACAATTTTCAGAAAAAAGTGTTTGAGGTACACTTTCATCCCCAAATATATGAGTTTTTTGCAGCAATAGTCCCCATAAGTTGGGCTGAATTGCACTTTAATTCCTGTAATTGAGAGCGTTGCAGTCTAAGTCTTTGATAGTGTACACTTTCATCCCCAAATATATTATCAACATATGATCCTAAAACAAGGTCACTTGGTAAATACTTAGAGTACTAAGTACTTGCAGTCTCGTTGCATATGAAAAGCAAACTTTGTATTGAACTAATTAAAAAACAAGTTCTAGTCTCCTGCTCATTTGAGGCGGCACAACAATTTACCTCATTCGAACACTCCAAAATAAGGGTGTGTGAGGCGTTATTAGGATAACAGTTTCATCGTTTTATAGAGATGAAATGGAAAAAAGCTATGGTTTATCATTACGAAGATTAGATTGGACTAATTCCCATTTCGGACATTTATTACTCCCACAAAAACTAAATTTATGAAAAAAAAAATTAGCAATTTTTAGTCATTAACTAACGAAGATAGAAATTCCTAATTTAGAATAAATATTATTAGACAAATTGTCTCAAACATAATTTAAACTCAAAACGATTAAAAGCTTGATTTATCATACTATATATTAAACTATCCACATATATTGATATACATAGATAGTATCTTTTTTTTAGAAATCCAATCAAGAAGAAGAACAGAAAGAGATATCAATATCCTACTCCCTCCGTTTCTTTTTATTTGATTGTTTGGGGAAAAAGTACTTTATTAAGAGATTGTGAAAAATTACATTGGGATTGTAAAAATGTGTATTGGAATTGTAAAAAGGTGCATTGAAATTGTAAAAAGGTGCATTGGGATTGTAAAAAGTGCATTGAAATTGTAAACAATCAAATAAAAAGAAACATAGAAAAAATGCTCAAACAATCAAATAAAAAGAAACGGAGGGAGTATTAATTAAACAAAATTAAATTTACCTAGAAACTTTAATTGTTGTAATTTCTAAAGTTTGTCTTTTTATAGAACATGCTTGATTTGTTACTGCTTGTTGAAAGCTGCATTTTTTGCTTGTCCTGAATCACAGTATTCTTCTAATATTAAATGATATTTCTGCATAGTACTCTTCATTCATTGTACAGTACTATTATAGTCAATAATTAATACCCCTAAAAACACTAGAACCCTAATTTTTTATTCACCGTGCAGTACTAATACTATATAATATAAAACTATTTATTATAAAATTATATAACACTAATTTATGACATCTTTATATTATTTAATTAGAAAAATATTGCAGCAGGTTATAAATAGGTCCGTCCAGCACTCTGGTGTATGCGGCTAGCTAGGTCTTGCCCCTGATTTTTCGTACGTACAACTTTTATTTTTATAAATTGCTCTTAAATAGAACCACAAGTTATTCTTTAAATTGTTGTTTTGATGTGTTTGTAATATGTCAAAAAACAGATATTTATTGAGAAAACAAATCAAAATGTCACTTCAGAAATCCATTTGTTTTGCTACCAATCATTTATATTAAAATCAAAGAATTCTGCAATCGTCAAGCTATGTATTGATTGCATTGACCAAAACAAACTACATTTACCTTGTACGGCTATGTAAAAATCCAAATATAGATGTGTGTATTAATAAAAATTGGAAAATGTTTTGTTAATTGGGTTTACTAAAAGTACTAGTTAATTATCACATATAAGATCTATATATATGGTTGCACTGCTTCATATTAATTACTCCAAACGTTTAAGCTAGGGCTGCAATTGAATACGATTTTTCTTATTAGAACCGGTCCGATCCGAACCGAACTGGCGGTTTTTTGTCGGTTTTAACCTTCGCCCTTATTTTCTCGGAATTCGTACGACAACATTTGTCACTTTTTTCAAACAGTACTACTAGACTTGTGCCGCTTCGGGGACTAATATGAATCAATGTAACAATTTAGCAACTTCATCCTACCATCGAGGACCAAATCGGCACTTAACTCTCGTTAATGTAGTACAAATAATATATCTTTCGTGAAGTTTAGAGGTAATTGCCGAAAGAATTATCAGTAGGTGGGCCATTGTTACACTTTTGTCTCAGTAATTGACACTGATGGGCAAATGGTCGTTATAAATGTGTAGTGGGTACGAAAATGGTCCCTAATTAAATTAATGATTCGTTAATTGTTGACGGAGAAAGAAAATTTACATCTATTTTGGGGTCAAATTACTAATTTAAAGAATATTTTGGGCAAAAACATAAATTCAACCCCCTACTTTAAAGTGTAATATTTGAGGTAGTTTTAATTGGGGAGGAGAGAAATATGGAGATGATGACATAAAGTTCAAAATTTTGTTATTTGTCTCAAATATTTACCAAATTAAAGTATAAAAAATGCCTCAAAAGTAAGTTCAAACCATCAACAATTAACATAACCTTTAATTTAGGGACTATTTCCTCACTTGCTACACACTTACAGAGAAAATATTTGCGCATCGGGACCACTTAGAGGACCAAAGTACAACTGTGACCCACTTACTGAAACCATTTCGGCAATTACACGTGAAGTTTAGTCCCTATCACATGCACTATAACAATCTAGTCCTCGAAATCGTCTCATGTGGTTGAGTTTGGTCTTATGGTATACTTGGCTCGGGGTGAATCAGGGGGAGAGGAATTTTTTTAAAATTATCCTAGGCGAAAGTAATTAGGGTAAATATAATTTATTGTTGTTTGGGTACCATAATTATAAACTGAGAGTATTAAGGGGAATGAGAAAAAATATAATTAAAAAGGTGATTCTCCTTCATTCTCCTCCGATATGGAAGGGAATCGAGGTGATGAGCGTGGATTAGTGGTAATGAATTCCCATAGATAGAAATCGATTTAGCTACCAAATACAATAAAATATTAAATTCTCCTTAATTCCTCCTGATTCTCCCCAAAATAAACACACAATTACTGTTTTAAACATTCAATATAGGGCTATTATGCAACAATCGCCACTTTATAAGATCATACTAAAACAATTTGTCACATCTCTTGTAGTATAGCCTCCGCATTATGCGTCCAAAATAGATCAAATATATAACATTTGTCACTTTCACAACTTTTGTAACACTTTGCGGGGCTAATATCAAATCACCCCACGCACTATTTCAAATTAAACTACACCGACTCACTATATGTGTGACTATATTAACACAAACAAATACTGCAAAGCTACCGATATATTTTGGTTCAATCATTTTGATTTGTGTCGCTTGAATCCAGAACAATAAGAGATCCTGTGAGGAATTTTGTAAGATTTATTTGGCCAATGGGTCACTTAGTAAAATTGATCATTAATCATATGCCTAGTCGCGAGTGAGGTGACTTATATTACTCCCTTCGTAAAAGATTGGTCCATTTCAACTTTTATGGTCAACAAAATATAATTTAAAACGTAAATAAATATCTCTTATTTTACATGCGAAAAAATTATAAGGAATTAATATTTCAAAAATATATATTGAGACGAATCTAACAAGCTTAAACATGCATATATTATTTTTTATTGTTTAATGAGAATTGTTGATCAAACTTTTTAAAAAATTGACCACAAAAATTAAATTATATCAATCTTTTAGGGATAGAGAATACATAAAATCCATGTTACCTATGTTCTTTAATTTTTCCTTTTGCATTATTTTTTTTCCTGTTCGAGTAGTATTCATAATTCAGTGGTCCACTTACCCAAATGATGATGAGTGTGTTTAATGAAATGTCGGATCTTGAAAACGTCTAAGTAGTTGATGAAATAATCCTCATAATGTTATTAGGTTGTAGTTATTAATAGTGGTATTCTTGTAATTTTGTCTTCAATAATGACAAAAATATTATCAATTGGTATTCAGTTTAATTTCTCTCTTAATAATTAACGGACATGTAAAATTAGTGAATATTTTTGAGGCAACAAATTGAACTTTAAAAACTTCAACGTTTTATTTAGCGTATAAAAAACTTCCTAACCCATTTAAATTTGATGGTAAAGCTTTTTAAATCACTGTGAAAGAGGTTGACAATGTTTCATTAGGTACCAAATATAGGTTCAAATTTTAAAAATATATTTTTTTTCAAAAGTACTTGTTAATTGCATGTTGTAATTAATTATTAAAAGAAAAAGTTAAGTTGAGATCAATTATAATTTTCTTTTTATCATAGACTAAACTACAATAACGTTATTATTTTTTTTAATAATAAGCAATAAAATATATCAACAAAACAAGTGTGGTCCAAACTCGACCAATACAAACAAATTAACTCAACTTTGTACTAATAGACTAAGCTTGCTGAGCCGTCCAAAGAAGAAAGAAACTGATGTGGGCCTAAATCATCTTTAAAGCTAGCAAGCCCAACAAATGAAAACTTAGGGCTTATTAAGTTGGCAGACCTAATAGAGGTCATAAACGAAGTTATTATATTTATTGATGACTAAATTAGAACCAGCCAACCAGGTGATACTATTGATTATGTCAATACATAAAAGCATCTATGAAAACTCGCAGTATATCATAAGTTTAAATTATTTCTTTAAAAATTTTTGTTTAATAGATTATCTATTACTACAAATATCGCTAAAACAGCTTCTATTACAATTGACTCAAAATGTTGTGTCTGTTGATTTGACCAAGAAGATAGTTACCACCTATTTTGGTCATATTCAACTCTTCAAAGCGTTTGCCATTCTTACTATTTCTCAAACTCCGCCAATTCAACCATCCTCGATCCAATTTTTATAGCCTTTAAATTTACTAAGCATTAGAAGACATACATAAGATTATAAACCATTAGATTTTATAAGTTTTTTGTGGAGTGTTGACTTTTCAATAATTTATTTCAATGCTCATTAATTCAACTAAAAGTGTCCGAGCATTAAGAAGTACTTCTCTTATAGCATGGTCAGGACCGGCCCAACAGTATATATAATCAGCGCAATCGTACAATGGTCCCGAAATATTAGGACCGAGCATGGCACAAGACATTTTCAAAGAATCACATCTCATTAAATAAACTTCACACTCTACAAGATATCACTGGCACATGCATGCAAATTAGCATCCCCAACTTGCACCACCAATAATGAACAACTCATATTTTCCTTTTTCCTTGATCATGTTCATAAATCATAGGTGTTCATCCATCAAACCTGGAATCAATGGATTCTTAGTAACTATGATTCGAAAGACAATAATCTTTTCACTACCACAGACCAAAACTATTACACTTGCCAACAGCAGACACCAAAATAAACATCATTCAAAACCAATCTCGAGTTCTCGACTATATACTTGCATACATCATTTTTACAGGATTCTCATTACTAACACACCACCATAAACATTTTGGCCGATGTACTTTTCTCGCAGGTCTTTTCTAAATGCTCTCTACTACTTACACGAAGGTCTGCACGACGGAATTTTTGCAGGATCAATTATGTTCTACCTCTCCTCTGCATGTACGCTAAGAGGGGAGCTAGGAAAAAATCTATTTGCATACTATTGTTACATGTTTGGTATGAATAGGAAAGGTATGGGCCTTCTTCATTAATCATGACTCTTTACCTCAGTTTTCTATTTAGATTCAAACATTACAACATCACTTGCCCTTTTCATTTCCCTAATAATTGAAATGCCTACTTAATTAGCAAGTGGTACAGCCACTTTCACACCAATTTATTGAAAAAACACCCAACTATATTACTGGTTGTAATAATTTTAATATGGGCCATATACATAGAGTTTCTCAATCAACAAGCCAAAAACATCATATTCAGTTGTCATCATGTGCCTTTAAAATTCTTGAATACTCCCATCTTCTTACTGACCATCCTTAAAATTTGTAGGTGTGAGTATGGGAGAAACATTTACAGCTATATTTGTGAGCTTCACCTATCCCATCTACCTCCTTCCTTGTAATAAATATATCTACTGTTACAAGTCTTTATAACCTCCAAGTATGTTTCATGAAAATGAACCAACCAACAATAACAACTTCCTCAACACATTTCCTTCTTAACCACATATAAGAATTAAAAATCTTTTTTAAGAAAAAACCTGAAGAAATAAGGCATTCTTGCACTATCCCAAGATGGCTTCAAGAATGCCTGAATTTTCTGAGTCTAGCAAGCTTAAGTATGTTACGGTAGCTTATCGATACATTGTAAGCCACATGTTAACTTTCTTGTTTGTGCCCTTTGCAAGTGTTATCATTTTTAAACTTGTGAGCAAGTTCCCAGAAGAGTTCCAAACCTTTTGGGACTCTACTACTCAATTCACCCTTCTTCAGTCCATATCGATATTGATCCTCGTCATATTCGTAGCTATGTACTTCAGCATGTCGAGGGGGAAAGCTATCTATTTAGTAGACTATGCTTGCTTCAAGCCTCCATCTTCTTATAGAGTCCCTTTTGCTAGATTTACAGAACATGCACATCTTTTGTTACCCGATCACCCTAAGAGTGTACACTTCCAAGTCAAAATGCTTGAAAGGTCTGGCCTTGGCGAGGAGACCTGTATGCCAGCCGTTGCACAATGTGTGCCTCCGGTCATTACCTATTCGCTTGTAATGGAAGAAACAGAGCTTGTTCTGTTCTCTGCAATGGATTCGCTTCTCAACAAGACTGGTCTGAAAGCCAAAGACATTGATATTCTTGTTGTTAATTGCAGCCTTTTTGCTCCTACCCCATCTTTGGCAGATATTGTGATAAATAAGTTCAAACTGCGGAGTAATATCAAGAGCTTCAATGTATCAGGAATGGGTTGCAGTGCAGGGATGATTTCTGTCAACTTAGCCACTGATCTTCTTAAAGTCCACCCGAATATGAATGCTGTTGTTATAAGCACTGAGATTTTAACCCCCAATTCTTACCTGGGGAAAGAGAGATCAATGCTTCTTCCAAATTGTTTGTTCAGGATGGGAGGGGCTGCTCTTCTTTTGTCTAACAAAAAGTCCGATAAGGGAAGGGCGAAATATCAATTTCTCCGCGTTGTAAGAACCCACAACGGAGCAGTTGAAAAAGCCTACAAGTGCGTTTTTGAGCAAGAAGATCCTGAAGGGATAGTAGGTATAAACTTGAACATCGATCTCATGGCAATAGCAGGAGAGGCTTTAAAGTCGAACATCACAACTTTAGGCCCTCTTGTTCTTCCTATTTCAGAGAAGCTTCTCTTTGTTGTTGCACTCATCAAAAGAAAGGTTCTTGGAATCAACATGAAACCATATATACCTGATTTCAAACAAGCGTTTGAACATTTCTGCATACATGCTGGGGGACGTGCAGTTATCGATGAGCTGCAGAAGAGCTTGAGGTTGTCAGCCGAGCATGTTGAGGCGTCAAGAATGACATTGCATAGGTTTGGAAACACATCATCTTCATCATTATGGTATGAGCTTAATTATATCGAGGCTAAAGGGAGGATGAAGAAAGGTGATCGGATTTGGCAGATCGGGTTTGGGAGCGGTTTCAAGTGTAACAGTGCAGTTTGGAAGTGTAATAAGACAATCAATGCACCAACAAACGATGGACCATGGATTGACTGTATCGATAAATATCCAGTTTATATTCCTGAAGTGATGAAACTTTAGGCAGTTTTTTTCCTGTTAATTGTAATAACTAAGTATGGTCTCTGTAGAAGCTGTGAGGTTGCATTGTCATAGTATTTCATTAAGATTCTAAGTTTTTCATTTCAAAAATTGAAGGGAAATCGCCATTCAAGTCATTTAGCTGAATCATTCAGAAACCCTTACCGGAAGTATGAAGCATTGAGGAAGCTGGACAAATGATAATATTGTAGAACGAGCAGTTCATGTACCTTTGCACATTGTCTTCAAGTACCTTTGCAGCTTGCCTTACAGAGAGGTACTGTCATACGAAGACTCTCCAAATAACGGTTAGAAATCCAGCCTAAACTATGTACTCTGTGGGGCATATGATACAATTCCAACAATGAAACCAGATCATTAGCTTAAAACTGGAACACCAGATAGTAGTAACAAAATTTCACATCTTCATGCTTGACCATCATCAGGAGTTTCTGAGAGAAGGGATTACACTGAGTGAGGACCAACATACTTAGTTCATAACTTGATGGTTAATATCAATAGTATTAACAGAACAGTCTTAGATTCTCAAACTCATTCATCACTAAATCTTGACGAGTCACTAGAACGGATAATAACGTTTCGAAATAGGTATTGATGAATTAAATCGAATACATGTTAAGTGAAAACGCCATTAATGATCAAATTTCAACGGTTATAAATGACAGAATTGAGGCCATGCACTGCAGAATTATTGCTGAAGAAAGTTCAAGGGTAGATATAATTAAGTGTTCCTAAAATCTGCCCTACTTGAGCCAAGTCTATAAAGGTGCTGAAATGTCTCAGTCTCCTGGATGATATCAAGTTTCAGTAAGCATGATTCGACTATGAGAAAACAATAGGATAGGTATCAGCTAGACTAGAAGCTCGGTGAGGGTTAAGCTCAGGCTTCGTTCTATAATCTAGTTGCCTTGGAAATTGACATGGTTAATCTATCTTCCGGATCAAAGCATTTGATTCAGGTTTGGTTGCACCATAACTAGTAATAATAACTAAGAACAATAAAGAGACTCATGGACAGCAGGACAGTAAGCATCTTCAAGCAACTACCCCAATAAGTTTAAGAACAAACAAGTAATTATCCTCATATGAATTTTTATTCGAATGAACGATTAGACTTTTAAATGCTCAAATTTCTAATACTTTACACTACAAATTTGTATAATTTATAGTATAGTTTTTTAGTAAACTAGAACTTCCAAATTTGGATAACTACAGCAAGTTATACTTTTTATCCGACAGTATTAGTTAGTTTAGTGAAAGCACAGTCAAACTTCGAGATTATTGACCAAATGAATAGTAAACAAGATTATTCAAATACAAGCGAGGACGTATTAGGTTGGACCATTATTGAACTAATCTAGCAATTAGTAACATCAAAATCAAGCAGAAGGAAGGTCTAGTTATTACTTCTATCAACTAATCAGACAAATGGTCTATCAACAGGTCCAACTATAATGGAATGGGACACCATTCATAAACAAGCAATTCAAGACTCATCATGTTCATTGTCAGATCAATTTAAGCTTTGAAGAACATGATGCCCCATGTCTTCATAGACAGTAATTAAGGTCTGTAATAAGTGACAATCAATACGTCTACGTACTTCAGATAACCACCTCAGCTACCTGCTACCACGAAATTAATTATTTTACTTTTTCTAGTATTTAAATCTCTCTCAATGTGTTCTATCAACGAATTTGTACGAGTAACAAGAAATACACTTCTTTTCTGTACTTCACTTCTGCTACTCAACTAAAGGGAACCATAAGTCCAAAAGAAGGCATCCTCTCATTATCATAAAAATGTCCTTAAGAGTGCATGAGACTGGAAAACTCAGTTATGTCAAACTAGACTATCAAAATCTGGTGAAACATGTTTTAGCCTTCGTACTCGTTCCAATCCTTGTCGGTGTCATTATGAAATTTAATGACAACCCTCCTGTGGAGTTCTTAACTAGTTGGAACTCTTTAAAAGTCACCCTTGTTCAAGCCATGTCATCTTTCTTCTTATTCATCTCCATGGCTGCATACTTCATTATGTCCAGGACAAGAGCCGTCTACTTGGTAGACTACGCTTGTTTCAAGCCTCCTACGGCTTTACGAGCCCCTTTCGCTAGATGCACAGAACATGCACGTCAAGTTTTAGCCTCACATCCAAAGAGTGTACATTTTCAAATGAAAATTCTTGAAAGGTCAGGCCTTGGTGAAGAAACTTGTGTGCCACCTGAAGCACATTACCTACCGCCGGTGATTACTTATACGCGCACAATGGAAGAGACGCATCTTGCTCTCTTTTCTGCGATGGATTCACTTCTGGAGAAGGCTGATTTGAAACCTAAAGATATTGACATTCTTGTTGTCAATTGCAGCCTTTTTGCTCCAACACCATCTTTAGCAGACATTGTGATCAATAAGTACAAGTTGAGAAGTGATATAAAGAGTTTTAACTTATCGGGGATGGGTTGCAGCGCTGGGTTGATTTCTGTTAATTTAGCCACGGAACTACTTAAAGTGCACCCGGTTTCAAACGCTATTGTTATAAGCACTGAGATTCTCACCCCAAATCTTTATATGGGCACAGAGAGATCAATGCTTCTTCCAAATTGTTTATTCAGAATGGGGGCGGCTGCTATTCTATTATCAAACAAAAAGTCTGATCACAAGAGAGCAAAATACAAATTTGTTCGTACAGTGAGAACCCATAAAGGAGCTGATGAAAAAGCTTATAAGTGTGTTTTCCTACAAGAAGATCCTGAAGGAATTGTAGGTGTAAACTTGAATATCGATCTTATGACAATAGCTGGGGATTCTTTGAAGTCTAACATTGCGACTTTAGGCCCTTTTGTTCTTCCATTATCAGAGAAGCTTCTCTTTCTTGTTTCATTTATCAAAAGGAAAGTTCTCAAAATGAATATGAAACCCTATATACCAGATTTTAAGAAAGCATTTGAGCATTTCTGCATACATGCTGGGGGGCGAGCAGTGATTGATGAGCTTCAGAAGAGCTTGAAGTTATCAGATGAGCATGTGGAGGCATCAAGGATGGCGTTGCATAGATTTGGAAACACATCTTCTTCATCATTGTGGTATGAGCTTAGCTATATTGAGGCTAAAGGGAGAATGAAGAAAGGCGATAGAGTTTGGCAGATAGGATTCGGGAGTGGGTTCAAGTGTAACAGTGCAGTTTGGGAGTCAAATAAGACAATCATGGCATCAACTGATGAACCATGGATTGACTGCATTGATAGATATCCAGTTTATATTCCAGAAGTGATGAAACTTTAAATTGGTTTGTGTTGCTTATGTTAGTATTACTTACGGAGGAGATGAAGTGTTTATTAAAGGGGTAAGGTTGCGTGCGATCTAACCCCTCCTTGTCCCTCTTAAGCAAAGCCTATCCATAGGCAATGCATGTTATGCTTGTATTGTTGTTTCCAATATCTTAATAAAATTTGTTATTTGAAAAAGATAGTCTCCGGAAAAAGAAATTGTGAAGAAAAAATGCAAACCAGCTGCATATTAAGATAACAGAAGTCATAAAAATCAATATAATTAATACCGAGGCAAAATGGAAGGTTGGAGGATGTGTTTTGCATTGGATGTTTAAGACAAAGAGGAAGAGAAATGAAAAGTGTGTGACATAAATGATTCAACACCTTCAATTAAACTAAACTTCACCTATTGCTTTCACACCAGACAACTTAGATTTTTATTTCCTCTTCTTTAATCCACTACCTACTCTTCTCAATCCTTCAATCAATCCTTCTTGTAAACTAAACACAACCTAAGAGTTCCATGCATGCCCATTGGTTGCTCACCAACCGATTAACTACAAGTTAACTGAAGAAATTGAAGAACTGCAAAGCATAGAGTATGCCATTGTTCTTTAAATATTATACTGTCGTCGAACCTAATGTTGGCCTAATTAACATGTCCACATGCATAACACTTGGAATAAACAATGCACTCATCAAAATTAAATGCTTGACAGTTTATATTGCTTCTTTCTGTTCATTACAGAGAAACCTAAGTCTTTTTATATAAGGCCACTAAGCATTGGGGTTATGAGACATTGAGTAAGCTATAAGGAGAGATGAAAGAATATTGTGTAACTGGTGGTACAGGTTTTCTTGCAGCATACCTTATTAAAGAGCTGCTGCAAAAGGGACATGCTGTCCGAACAACGGTTCGAGATCCAGGTCTAAATTCCAAAAAGATTTGTTCCTACATACAATTTCAACAATCAAAACACGAAATCACATAAAATTGCTAATGGAGTAGTAGCATACAAACTTGTCGAACCAGAAAATTTTCTTAACTTTAGAAAGCAGTATAAGTTTCTTCTTGCTCTTTTTCGTTCAATTGAAGCAGTTAAGGATGAACAACAGAAATCTTATTATGTGTGGTATTAATAATTTTGCAATTAATACAAATCAGTTTTCTGTTATTATTTCTTCTCTCCATCAGAAAATGTTGAAAAGGTAAGCTATCTATGGGAACTAAAGGGAGCTAAGGAGAGACTCAAGATCATGAAAGCTAATTTGCTGTTGGAAGGCAGCTTTGATCAAGCGATCCAAGGAGTTGACGGGGTCTTTCACACAGCATCACCAGTCCTTGTACCCTATGATGATAATATTAAGGCATGTGACAGAAACAAATATTAGCAACAAGAATGCAGCAACATGTGTTTTATCAAATTGAAAGAATGAACTATATTGCATATTTTTAGACTGAACATCTTTTTTCGGTTCTTCAGGAAACCCTGGTTGATCCTTGCATTAACGGAACTTTGAATGTTCTAAGGTCCTGCAACAAAGCTGGTAGCAGCTTAAAAAGAGTGGTTCTCACCTCATCCTGCTCTGCCATAAGATATCGTCATGACGCTGAGAAAATTTCTCCTATGAATGAATCACATTGGAGTGATCCAGATTACTGTCGACAGTACAATGTATGTTACAATTTAAAAACAAGAGTAAGATGCTTATGTGAGCATGATTCAAAATTATATCTTAGATATTTATCAATATGCAGCTGTGGTATGCATATGCAAAAACTGTAGCAGAGCAAGAGGCTTGGAAACTAGCAGAAGAAAGTGGTATTGATCTGGTTGTGCTAAACCCGTCGTTCATTGTAGGACCTCTACTAGCACCCCAGCCAACAAGTACACTTCTAATGATTTTGGCAATCGTCGATGGTCAGTATTACTCTTTCAATATTCAAAACAGAGAAGAGACACTTCATTTCAAAAAACTGATCTTAAGGTTATGACAAACTCTCTTTTGATAGGTGCCCTAGGAGAGTTTCCAAACACTAGGCTTGGTTTTGTTCACATAGATGATGTTGTGGCTGCACACATGTTAGCAATGGAAGAAAGACGAGCATCAGGCAGACTCATATGTTCAAACTCAGTGGCACATTGGTCTGAGATCATTGAAATGCTCCGCACCAAATATCCAAATTATTCTTATGCAAACAAGTAAGTGAATTCATGAGACCAACACGAACCTCAAAATTTAAGTCTTTGATGAGAACTCCAAATAGTTCTACTATGAAACATCCAATTCAATTCTCCTCAGCGATAGCGACTTTACAGGTGAATAAAACTCAAGAAGCTCAAATCTATCAACTATCAACCACACCCTCCTAGCCCCCCCCCCCCCCCCCCCCCCCCGCACACACACAAGCTCCCCACCTTCTCCCCTCACCTTTTTTCAAACATAAGAACATTACATTTCATCAATATAACGTATATTTTTAAACATAATAGCATCAAATGATCACAAAGGTTGGAACATCCATTATTGAAATAATATATGGCTTACCTTCTTCGGCAAATCATTAAATACGAGGTACATTGTTGTTTCTTAAAGGTGCAGCAGCGACAAAGGCAACGACAACCACCATAGCATGGACTGCAGCAAGATCAAGAAATTGGGACTTTCTCCTCTTAAATCAATTCCTCAAATGTTTGATGACTGCATCAAGAGTTTCCAACAAAAGGGATTGCTCCTATAAGTTATAAGCCAACAACTTACATGGTTTCAATAATTACATGTAATAAGCTCATTTCTTGTAATCTTTGATATAAGGGTATGCCCAAAAGAGTTTCATACTTAAAAGTTACTACAAATTTCCTTTTCTCGTACTTTAAAAATGCAGTCTTGTGGACATTACGATAATGGTTGTATAAATTCAACAATTCAAGAGCATAATTTGTCAAATTCCAAAAATGTAGTATGCAAATAAGCTCATTTCTTGTAATCTGACTATTTCAAAGGATTCAACATACCAGTTAGCTAACAATCAATGTGGTATTTATATATTAAAGCAATGAAACATCAATTGTGAACTCTGATTAAACTGCTTATGTCAGCAAAACTATCCCCAATAGTTAATAATTGAGGCACCATAATGTAATTGGGGAACAATTGGATTCTTGTATTCAAACTTATAGGATATGCAAGAGTTGAAATTGATGCAAAGTTAAAATTTGGAAAATAGATTGTTGTCTAATTTATTTTTTCAACCTATGATATCATATAAAATAAAGAAAAAATTGTATCAATATTTTATATTTTTACAAGATCTATAAATAGAATCTAATTTGTTTTATTTGGATAATAAAAATGGCAAACGTCGGGGATGATCACCTATCCAGTTGATCACCTAACTTTCAAAATGTCTAGGTTGATCACATAACTTGCTAAATCGTTCACATTCAGCACATTGGTCAATTATAATGTTAATTATCGACTAATTACATCGTGTGGTCTCTAATCAGGGGCAATTTAATAATTTCACATATTAATTTTTTGAAAAAAATTAATCCCATTAAAATAAGGCTAAATTTCACAATGCACCCCTGAACTATTGTCAACTAATCAAATAAGGGACTGAATTTATGAGACGGTCAATTTGCCCCCTACACTTTTTTATTGTTCAATTTGCCCCCTGAACTACGACGAACTGGTCAGTTTGGGGAATTTCACCATAAAATTGATGCGTTGATTTCCTACTATCCTATTTTTTGCATCAATTTCAATTTTTTTTTCTTCTGAAAATAAGCGATGTATTATTAACCAAACACAAACACAACTACAAAAGAGATAGTACCAGGGCTAAAAGTAGATTAGGAAATCCACTACACTATTTGAACTACACCATAAGTCAGACTAGTCCTAGTACAACCCAAAATAGAGTGTTGGCAGCCGGGCCTTACTAAGTGAGCTGGGTCATATGTAAATGCCTAAAGACTCACTATATAAATATCCCCAATCCTCAAACCCTATCCCTAATCGACGCTAAAAAGCCTCATTTCACTTTTTGCGTTCTCAGGTGAAACTCAACAAACTTGAATCTGAACATTCACCTTCTTAAGCTTCTTGATTTCGAAAACCTTTCACCACCTAAACACATCGAGAAATCCCTCTTAAAGGAGGTAACAATACAGAATCCCTTGTCTGAGTAGCTTCGACAGCTGATTAAGCTGCATGTGAGGTGGAAGACGGTGGATTGACATCTTGAAGCAACCTTGGGGCATTTCGTTCAGCTTCTTGAAAGAGGATTCCAAATCGGACCACTTTCGTGAGGTGTTTTGCACTTGTCTTCCCAAAGTTTCAAATTTCTCTGGTGCCACATCTCCCACATACAGATGCACCATAGTTCGACCTTTTGTGGAGGTAATATTTCCTTTAGTAGTATAAACAAGTCTTGAAAGCTCTCGATCTCTTGATCTACATGTGATAATTTCAATAATTCTCTGATTTCTGTTCTGTATGGACATGCATTGAACAAATGACCTTCATTTTTTTATTGAACTATCACAAAGCAAACACTCGTGACAAATTTGAACATACTTTTGAATTAAATTTTATTTACTAGGTAAATGGTTGTGTGCTGCGTTGAACATAAAATACTTGATCTTAGTTGAAATTTTCATGTTCCATATATGTGTAAAAATTAAAACTGGGTTCATAATGCTACCTATCCTATTGCTTCCCAATTTAAATTTGTTGAGTGAGTGAAACTTAAGATGTTTACCAACTGTCCCCAAAAAATTGTATATGTATCTCATAATAAATGACGAGTACAAATAGATAATGGTTATATATATTTCAATATATAGTCATTTACAAAAAAGAATATAAACTTTCACAAGTTATCTAAAAGATACATATGTATCTCATTATTAATTATCATTACAATTGTATAATGGTTATATATACAACATATTGTCATTTTTGTTTAACATTGTACATTTTTTTAGATTTGGCTGAACTTCTCAAGAAACAGAGGATGTATCTAATTATAGATAACTTTCCAAATATATTTATTTCAAAATTTTGATAATGACTTTTTTTTGTAGGTTTTAGTGTGTTTATGGGTGTAGAGGGTGTTAATTAGAGGAGATTTTTTCTCTTATTTGTCTAAATTGCAATGGATTTAATTTGCATTCAGTTATGGTAGGCTGACTACATTAAATTTCTCTAAATTGTAGTGATTACGTTTGCATTCAGTTATCGTAAGCTGGTTGCATTTATTGTATTGGTCTTTTTTGTTTTTAAAAAATAGATTTAGTAATTGACATCTTCACCCTTGTTAAAGAGCTGTACTTATATGCTAATTCCAAATAATTAGCACCGTGCTAACTTTGGGTATAATTGTCATTTTACCTTTATTATTTTAATATGAAAACTTTCGTCACTCTCTGTCTCTCTCCTACATTAGTTAAGACTCATTCTGTTACTAAATCATAAAACCAAAACATTTTACATTCTGTAAGAAAATTTCTACAAAATTTCCAACAATTTTTCTTCAAAATTTAGCAATTAGTTAGTTGTTTTCAAAAAAATGAGGTTTTTTAAAATAATAATTAGAATACAATTGAATAATGTTCAATAGTTTTGTTGTATTAATTTGAATAGCATGGAAAAGTGTCAAATGATTTTGTTGTATTGTTTAGAATACAATAGAAGAATGTCCAATCGTTTTGTTGTATTGATTAGAATACACTTGAATAGTGTCCAATGGTTTTGTTGTATAGTTTAGAATACAATAGAATAATGTCCAATGATTTTGTTGTATTGTTTAGAATACAATAGAATAGTGTCCAATGGTTTTGTTGTATTGGCTAAAATACAATAGAATATGTCCAATGGTTTTGTTATATTACTTAAAATACAATTAAACAGTGTCCAATGATTTTGTTGTATTGTTTAAAACACAATAAAATAATGTCCAATCTGTATTGTTTTGAATATCCAATGATTTTGTTTAGAACGAAAATCAACAATAAAATAACAAAAATCGACAATAAAAGAAACATAATTAAAATAAAAGAGTGAAAAAAGCGTAGCTGAATAAGGCAAGGATCACCAAAATTAATGCACTAACATAACACAAGTACGAAAATGTGATATTATACGTTGCACACAAATTATTTGCTATGAGAATTAGTAATTGTCTAATACAAGAAACATGCAAGAAATTGAAAGAAGAGAGAGAGAAACTGATAAAAAGGAAATAATATATCATTAAATCATGCCAATAAATGGTGGAGATTCGATTGATTTCAAAATTGGTAAGCATGTATACATTAATTATCGTTTTCAATTCCAATCTTATCTTTATTCAATCTCAACTACAAAATCAAAACTAACTAAAAATATTTTAATCCAAGAATCTATAATTTAATTAGCACAATACCAACTATTTTGAGTTAGCATACAATAACTTTCTCCTTGTTAAACATGGTATTTAAGAAATTAAGCACACAAGTCATTCTCTGTCACAATCATATGATTATCAGGAGCTCATCATCTTTAATCTTATCACTAATTTATTAAAAGAAAGAAATTGACTTACCTTCTTAGATTTTAATATTACTCTTTATTATTAATTGTCAAAGTAAAGTCACTTCACATATATATTCAAACAAAAAAGGAAAGAAATACATACAATGATTTTCATTAAATGAGTCGAGAGAAAATATAGTTTCCGTCGAATAAGGCAAAGATTATACTGTAACCACATTGAGAAGCGTAATATTAAATATCAATGAATATTCTTAACTTGTACAGTTTTACTAATAATATTCTTCCGACATGATGTATGTCAACATTTTTGTGCACAAACAATAAAATATACCATTTGTGTTCGAAACGTGATATAATCATTTGAAAATTGACGAAAATTGTAATTGATTCAAATTTGGACCGTCTTAGCTATTTTTGTTCTAACTTTTAAATATATATAAAGTTTAACATGGCTAATTTTACATCGAAATCATTTCAACGTAAATTTATTTGTCAAATGGGTTACATTTATGATTTATATAATGCCTAAGTACAATAAAGCCACATGACAACTCTCTTTATATATTTATTTATCTTAATTGATAGTTATCCGTTTCTGCTCTATTAATCTATTTTAGTTGGTACTTAGCTAGCTAAATAAAGTTTCATGATAAAAATATCTTTAACTAAAAATTTGGAATTGTTTTTATATCTCATTTTTCAGAAAGTATTTAACTACTTGAATTTATTATATTGGTTTAATATAAATTCTTAATGAAATTTTTTGTGTATGATCTTTTTTCAGGTAAACGAAGATCAACTAAACAATATAATTAATGCGGGTATGCATTGATTGTCTACCATCGATAGTATATGTTACCTCCGTTTGTTTTTTATTTGTCTTTTTGTAGATGTGTGCTAAGACATAGGTTAAGAAGTGAAATTTGATATGGTAAAATTGTTTAAATATGTTACGTTGTATATGTTTATGTATATTAACTTTTATTTCTATGTTTAGTGCAATTATATTTGTCATATAATTCAATATAGAACGAACGTGAAAAAATACGGAAAAATTGGCAGGAGTACAAATTACTACTAATATTGTTAGAAATTTAATGTAACTTTTATTTCTCTCAATCTCTGCAATCTTAAAACTTGCCAAAATATATATTTCCCTTTTCCAATCAAATTAGGAGAGCACTGATTTTAATACGCGTGGGGTCTTTTCCAAAAGTCCAAAATACCCTTTACTCTAATTTAAATACTCCTAAATTTGACAAGCTTGTTAGTATTATACTACAGTATTATTATTCCCTTGTTGACTTGTCTGTATTTTATTCTTTAAAATTCTCGTATTTTCTTACAACAATTTAACCATGAATCTTCGTAGCCAAAGCATGAGGTTGAGGAACAAAAAATCACTACCCAGTATCAATCTTGAAGACACCCCATCAAGAAAGAGGACCAACAAGTCAGCGCCGCCCTCCAAAAGTCAACAAAACAGAGCCGAGAATGTTTCTGAAACTTCAAGAAACATGGTGGGGGTTGCCAAGAGACTAAGTGGAAAATATGGTGTGAAAATCCATGATAGGATAAGGAAAAAGGATGTCTGGTTAGGGACATTTGACTCTGAAGAAGAAGCAGCCGAGGTTTATTGGGCAAAAAAGAATGAATTGGAGAAGGAATTTGAGGGTCTTGCTAAAAATGTTGATCCTGTTGTTAGGGGTAAAAAAACTTCCCAATTTGTTGGAGTTTCCGTAAGGGCTAGTGGGAAATTCGCTGCTCATATTAGGGATCCTATAAGGAAAAAGAAACTGTATCTGGGGGCGTTCGATTCTGAGATGAAGGCTTCCGAGGTGTATTTGGCCAAGAAAAAGGAATTGGAGGAAGAGGTTAAGGGCAATGGTGAACATTGGAATTTAGGGAGGCAGGGTAAAATAGGTACCTCCTTGATAATCAGGAAGAGGAGAAATTTTGGTGAAGAAATTGAAAAGAGGAGAAAACCTGGTGAAAGAGTTCAAAAGAGGAGAAAAATTGTTAAAAGTGGTGAATTTTCGGAAGATGATTATAGTGACAATGATCAAGAATCTTCAATGGAAATCGACTATATGGATTCTTCTGATGGTGAAGGTGCTTCAACCGAAACCGGAATCTCAGAAAATTCATCAATCTTGGAGGTGAGCAGTGGTGATGATGTTCAGTCTTTTAAGGAATGTGATCACAATGATTCTTCGAATGGCGAAAGTGGTCCAAGCAAGGCTAGATTTGCAGAGGAGAATGCGACCATTTTGGAGGAGAAGCCATGTTCTGAAAATCAAGAATCTTTCAAGGAGGAGATTAATCATTTTGATACAATTCATCAAGACAATGTTCCAGTTGAAGCTAAAGCTTCAGACCATGACTTAGGAACTGAGAAGAATGCTTCTGATTCGACGATTTTGGAAGAGAAGCCATGTTCTGAAAATCAAGAATCTTTCAAGGAGGAGATTAATCGTTCTGATACAATCCATCAAGACAATGTTCCAGTTGAAGCTAATGCTTCAGACCATAATTTAGAAACTGAGAAGAATGCTGCAGAAACTGAGGGGATTAATACCGATTCGATAGCTGAAGCATTGATTGTAAATCCATGTCCTGAGAGAATTCCAGGTGCAACAATATTATTGAGAACAAAGTGTGGAACACCCATCATGGATTCCAATGGGTTCTTGTTAGGTGAATGGAGTTGGATAGATGACATGAGTTTACCTAGTAGAATGTAGTAATTAGAATCAACTTTTATGATCTATTTGATAAATATGAAAAATTGAAATCTGAAGTAACTTATAAGTAAGTGACAAAATGTTGAATTGCCGAAACTGAATAATGACTAAATATGAATATTGAATATGTTTAGGTTTTTTTATAACGATTCAAAGAAAAAGTCTGAAGTCGAGTTATATTAACAATTTTGTTCTAACCTTAATTCATTAACGATTTAGTTATACATTTCACTTTTAGCTTCTAATAATTACATATAAATATTATTATTAACTTATAAATAATTTTTCAAAAGGATAAATATGATTAATTAATATTTTAAATTACTTTTTCTTAAATTACTTCAAAACTAAAAACATGTTGCAATTATTTACACAAACAATTGTATTATAACTTCAAACAAATTGATTAAAACATTTATCATTTAGAATCCCAAAAGGATAATGAAAGATAATAAGGGGGCAATATTAAGAATTCAAAAATTATGTATAAAATAAATCAAGAATCTATAATGAAAGAATATTATATTTTTATAGCTTGTGGAGTATGGTCCCAAAACATATTAATTTAAGTATGTTCAACAATTACTAACATGTTTATAAACTATCAAGAAATTCTTGTTAAAAAATATATAAATTGCAAATATGAGAATTATTATATTCTTACACTATCAATTTTATATAAAATTAATAAAAAAAAGTGTGAAATTTTCACCTTGTTTGATAGGGAAGGAAGATAAACAAACGTGAGGTGAGAGATTGATTGAGGATAGATATGGAAAGTTAATATTTATGACTTCTGAATTGATTAAGACAATCGAATTAAGTTAAAAATTTTAATTTAAAAATCTGTTAAGGATTTGGACAAGATCTTATTGATTCGGTCTTTAAAAAAACTAATTAACAAACGAACTTAACAAAATAAATTTTGAAATCATTAAGTTTAAGTTTTTAATTCTTTTATCAAACACCTCCTTAATCTTGATGTTATTTTTGTTGATGTAGCTACTACCTAACTTGGTAATGCATCCCTATTTTATGATCATGATGTATTCTAGTTCTTTTTTGAATTATTCAATTTTTTTGCGTAAAAAAATATCGACTGCATGTAAGTATATCTTGTACGGTTGACCATGGAATAGTTTTTGGCTTAATACAACATAGTCACGGATTGAGTACTAGATTAAGCCATGTCTCAATATGTGACACAACATAGTCATAGAGACTAGAGTACAGTAGTAAGTAAATAAATGTGTATGTTTAATGAGTATTTCTCTTTTTGTAGTTTATCCACCTAATAAAAGAATTTGTACATTAAATTGTCGTATTTCACCTTTTCAACTTTTGAGTCCATGTCTTGATTTGGGCAACAGCTTTTACCATTTTGGGATGCTGGCGTGTTGCTATGTGCATATCTCGTACTCCCTAAATTATTTTCACCCTTCCAGGGGAACCACTATACACACCCCCTAGTCCCCTACTGTTATTTCAAAAATGAAATGATAAAGGTTTATGCACACATGTACATTCTATGAAGTCGAGTACTCGAGTCGAGAGTTCGAGCAAATAATAATTACTCGATTCATTTTCAGCACTTACTATACTTATAAATAAAAGTTAAAATAGTTATTTTACTCCTTAAAAAATATTAATATTTGGATCGGGGTTGGTATGTGTGTATAATAAGTCAGCATGGAATTTAACTTCTTGATTTGATTTAACATTAAAATATTACAATACCAATTTTCTAACAATTATGGTAATATACAATAATTTTATACTCTCGAACATCTACAAGTACATAGTGTGGAAATAAAATGTTTATTAGGCTTAGATAGTTTGAGCTATAGATACACATTTAGATATATATAAAAAACAATTAAAATATTCAATGCAATAATTTATTGGACATATTACCACGTGTAATACATGTAAAACATTAATAGTTCTTTTCTAAAAGGCCGTTTAGTTTTGTACAAACTTTGATCAAAATTTGAACTTATCTTTATAACAGTTTTATTACCTAATTCGATAAACTGTGACTTTAAAAATGAATTAATATTTTAGGAAATTAATCCTTCAATAACGGAAGGAGCGAATTTAAAACTTGTCGAAAATGTGCTATAATAGTATCCTTTTAAATACTCATCATACACAAAAAAGTTTGCCTTTGAAAGTCTTCAAAGATCAAAAGGTTAACGACAGACAACTATATATGTAGTACAAAATAAATAAAAATAATAATAATAATAATAAAATAAAAAAGATAGATAACTACACCTTACACGGCATAGCATAAGAAAATGTTAGAGTGTCAAGTACATGTAATCTTACTTTTTTATGCACCGTGGATTGATTCAGAGCGAATTTTGTGTTAAAGTGGTTAAAAAACTAGTTCTAGTCCTCTGAACATTTGAACTACAAACAACGAATTTATCTCCTACATGTACTTTAAGAAAAGGGTGAATTGAGCTATTAGGATGACGGTTTCATCCTATGAATTTGACACAATTGTATTGA
This sequence comes from Echium plantagineum, assembly GCA_003412495.2. Classification (NCBI taxonomy): domain Eukaryota; kingdom Viridiplantae; phylum Streptophyta; class Magnoliopsida; order Boraginales; family Boraginaceae; genus Echium; species Echium plantagineum. The sequence continues at coordinate 15,136,841 of CM016564.1, forward strand.
GAAATTATTGAGCATTAACTCTTTATTGAGAAAATGGTCACATTTGCACACATACTACACACTTCAGACTCCAACTCACAGCAATTGCTATAAACTTATCATCAACTTCATCCTCCTCCTCATCATCCACGAAAACAACCTCCTCGGGCTGCAACATACACACCACACTCACGAAAATCATTGAATTCTCTTTTTTCAGGTAAACAAGTATGAAGTCGAATGGTTGCGTATTGAGTTAATAAACGTTCGCCATCATTTGTATATAAACAGGAATTCGAACACCTATTTTGCCCCTTAACTGACCCCAAAATGTTTATTGTATGTCGTATCCCATTTTGCCTTTTATTAAAACCTAAAAACTATCAATTTTATGGTGAAATTCCCCAAACTGACTTGTTCGTCGTAGTTTAGGGGGCAAATTGACCGATTTAAAAATTTAGGGGGCAGATTGACCGTTTCAAAAGTTCAGACCATTATTTGATCAGTTGACAACAGTTCAGGGTGCATTGTGAAATTTTTAGGCTAGATAGTTTGAGCTATAGATACACATTTAGAAATAAATAAAAAACAATTAAAATATTCAATAACAATAATTTATTGGACATATTACCACGTGTAATACATGTAAAATATTAATAGTTCTTTTCTAAAGGGCCATTTAGTTTTGTATAAAATTTGAATTTATCTTTGTAATAATTTTATTACCTAATTGGATAGTCTGTGACTTTAAAAATGAATTAATATTTTAGGAAATCAATCCTTCAATAACGGAAGGAGCGAATTTAAAACTTATCGAAAATGTGCTATAATAGTATCCTTTTTACTCATCATACACAAAATAATTTGTCTTTGAAAGTCTTCAAAGATCAAAAGGTTAACAACAGACAACTATATAGTTCAAAATAAATAAAAATAACAATAATAATAATAATAATAATAATAAAAACGATAGATAACTACACCTTACACGGCATAGCACAAGTGTCACGTACATGTAATCTCGCTTTTTTATACAACGTGGGTTGACTGAGAGCGAATTTTGTGTTAAAGTAGTTAAAAAGCTAGTTCTAGTCCTCTGAACATTTGAACTACAAACAACCGATTTATCTCATGCATGTACAAATAAGGGTGAGCTATTAGGATGACGGTTTCATCCTTTTACTTTGAGACAACTGTATTGAGAAATTATTGAGCATTAACTCTTTGTTGAGAAATTAATTGTGTTAATGTCCGTAATGAAATTTAGGCAAAAACGAATAAGGATGTAATAGGCAAAAAACTAACAGAAGCCAAAACACAACCATCAACTTAATATCAGCTTAAAAAGAGAAATATGAAAATGGTCTAATTTGCACACATACTGCACACTTCAGACTCCAACTCACGCCAATTGCTATAAACTTATCATCAACTTCATCCTCCTCCTCCTCATCATCCACGAAAACAGCCTCCTCGGGCTGCAACATACAGACCACACTCAGGAAAACCACTGAATTCTATTTTTTCAGGTAACCAAGTACGAAGTCGAATGGTTGCGTACTTATACAATAAACATTCACCATCATTTGCCAATTTAAAAAACAAAAAATGTGCATCAGTATTCATCTTTAAATAATGAATGTGGTATACACATTGCAGGTGACAATTGGAAGATGAATTCATCTCCACGAAACTACAATCTTTACAAGCACATATATGTCTATCTTAGTACTAAAGCTCGATGCCAACTATTTCCTTTGCTACACATCTTCAAAGAATGAATGTGGTATAGACAATGGAGCTGACAATGTCGCCACACACTCGAACTTGTGTTGCTTGTACTTATCTCTCACTGCTACCAAAGATTTTCCTCTCTTACTCGATTGCAACTCATGGATTATCGTAACACATTCTTTCAGCTCTGAAGGTCTGTATCCCGAGTAACGTTGCAAGTTTGAGTTCCAGGGATGAAATCTTGGTTCAAGGGTGAATTTTGTCAAAAATATAACAGCAGCAGCTACTAAAGAAGGAATGAATCCAACACAACAATAATCCAACAAACTCAACTCTGCCAAATAGCATCCAAGAAACTCCAACTGCAGATTAGGAGTTTCACCATCTTCTTGCGCGATCTTTGTGAATCTTCGAAGAAAGGTTTTGACATTAGGACTGCCCATTTCGAAGTTCAAAGCTTTCAGCACATCGGCCTCCATCTTCACGACATCCTCTTTCTTGTAAGTGTGATCGGTGATGTAGCAGAAATCATTCACGTCGGGAGGACTGACCTCTTCATATTTCGATGCAATGAGCATCGATGAAACTCCTAAAAGCTGGAGCCGCTGCCGGGTAATGACATTCGTGGACAAGTATCGGTCGATGTAGCTAATTGAAAGATAAAGAGTATCTGGAAGAAGGTTGTACTCCTCTGTAACCTCTACCAACCAATCAACCAGGACCCCTCTCATGTTTGCGCTCACATCCTTCTGCACCTTCTCGAGGTAATTCGGTAACGGTCTCCTCTTTTCCTGGCTCTCCATTTCCCGAAGATATTCATAAATGTCAGAAGCATAAGCAACACACATCTGTGGGTCAGCATCATCGACGCTCTCCAGATTGTTGACAATTATCTTCGAAGTGGCATCACTCGAATCCAAATTCGACAAATTCTGAAGGTCGGCCAACACAACCCTGTTCCGGAGCTTCTTGAATGGCTGTTGCTGACAAATTGTGGACTCAGCTGCTCGCTTCTTGGGTTGGGAGGTGAGCATCACGCAGTTCTCCTTGTTCTCCATTGATTAAGTTGGTAGTTGGACAATTGAGATGGACAAATGAAGTGGGACAGACAGAGAAGAGGGAAGTATTTGGTGGAGGAAGAGAGAGGATTGGATAAATAAGAGATGGTTTGTTAATGTAAAGAGAAGAAGCGGCATCTTCAAATATTGAAAGTAGGCGATGTTTTGGTGATTGTTTTTGTTCAAGTTGGCGGCGGGGAGGAGGTAATTCGAATTTTTTGGGGTTTCCAGTTTTTCAAGAGGGAGGGAGAGGGAAACAAAACGGAGAAATTTTGAAAAGTGTCCCTTACCCTTTATTGTTTGGCTTTTTTTCATCTGGGCACCTGAACTTCTGGAATTATCCCAAATAGGCACCTGATGAACTTTTTATAACAAGTAGGCACCTAGACCAAAAAATTGGCACCTGAACTTTTACTTTTCTCTTTTTTCTGATTTTCGCAGATTTTAAATACTTAACCCAAAGGCAAGTTAGTCATATTAAAAATATTACATCTTGGAGGAAAAATATACAGAAAAGTTCAGGTGCCAATCCGAAAAAGATTTTAGGCCCCAAATTTTCAGGACAAAGTTCAGGTGCCATTTCGGAAAGAGAGAAATTAACCCCACCCTTCTTCTTCTTCAACAAATCCCCCATTCTCCCAAATTTCCATACTCAAGCTTTCAAGAACACCAAAATCTATACAAAATTATACAAGCCCATATTATGAACTCACTTACAGATTGAAAAAGATTTGATCTTTATTGAAAATCCCAATTCTTGCTTCTAAGGATTATGAATATAAATTTCAAGATTATATTTTTAATCAAAATGGCTAAACCCACTTTCAAATCAAAGATCTATTCAAATCAGAACACCAAAAACTGTTTCAATAAGTGCTGCAAGAGACATAAGAAATATAAGGAAACAAACCACTACCATCTGCAATCTCGTCATATAAAAATTGTTGGAAGCCCATTCATGAATTACCCCATTGAGGATTTCTTTTGGGTGGGATTGAGTTTGAGCTTGAAGGTGGGTAATTATAATTTATGCATTTCTTGGCGATTATAAGGATAATACTTTGATGGGTATCTTGTTTCTTCATCAGAATCGTCTATAGTGGATTTGTTTATCAATATATTGCATAAAAGATGCAATCTTTATAAAGAACGCCAAAAAGTTAGATGCAAGCTGTAATTTAAATGTTGAAATTGAGCTGAATTTGAAAAAATAGAAGGAAGTTCAGAGGAAGATTTAACTTTTATGTGGGTTTGTATGGTATTTTGGATTGTGGTGGGGGTAAGGATGGGATGTAAGGTTGAAGATGATGTTTTGAGTTAGTTTATAATTAGGGTTGAGTTAGTTTTAAGTGTGATTTGACCATTTTACTCTCTATTTAAAATTTTAAGATATGAGTAATTCAAGAAAATGTGAAAAATGAAAGTTTAGGTGTCAATTTTTTGGTCCAGGTGCATACTTGTTATAAAAAGTTCACCAGGTGCCTATTTGGGATAATTAAAGAAGTTCAGGTGCCTAGATGAAAAAAAGTCTTATTGTTTTAATTTTTACATTTGTTCGTCTTTATTTAGATTTGAGTATTCATTTCCTTTTAAATTTAAAGTGATTAAATTGTCTGTAATGAAACCTATTAATTTTGAAGAATATATGTGTACCCAGGGGCGGATCTACAACATTTGAAGCAGTGGTTCGAAATATATAATATTTTCTTTTATCAATTTGTTAGAATATTATTAATTAATACGATTTTCTTTCCAAAAAAAAAAATTGTTAGAATATTGACAACTACATCTCATACATTTTGATGTCGAAACTTACCAAATTTCTTTTGTGATAGCCCATAAATGATTTTGTGCGGTACAAAATTGAAACTTAAATGTGAGTTAACTTATTATTTGAAATAACAAAGCTAAGGTTTGTTGGAACGAAAAAAATATATTACAAATTTAAGTGAATAAGGTGTTTTGACATTCATAATAGCGATATAGAGGTTAGAAAAAATATTAAGATTGTTCATAAATCATAAAATTGTGAGCTAACTAAAATTTTATTATGTCAAAATTATAAAGAACATTTTTTGAAAAGAATCAAACATGTAAGAGAAAAGTCAAAACTGTCCATACAAGCACCCATAAACCCTAAAACCTATATAGAGTTAGGTTTTACTAACCAAAATGAAAAACTGTCCATACAAGCACCCATAAAACTAGCATAAAATCCAACTACCTATTTAATCTTGATCCAACGGTCCAAATATGAAGTTAAGTTTTACAAACCCATCTTAAGTTAGGTTGCATGAAAAAACTCGGAACGGAGAGGGGACGGTAACCGGTAGGGAAGGGAATGGTGTGAAAGTATGAAGATGGGGGAGGAGGTTCTTTGTTTTTTATATTAGTATTTTAAATTTAATAAAATTAACTCATGTGTTAAGCTGTTTTAAAATTTTGCTTCAAAATTGTTAGCATTGACGGTCCTGTTAAATTGGAGATCAAATTGTCATCCACCTAATAATTAGTGGGACTATATTGTTACCTCACCATTTTTGGGACCAAATTTCACCAGAATCACATTACAACTATTTAAACAATTCGCATGACATAAAAAACATATAACACATTGAAATGATGATTAATGATGTGTCCTCAAGTTCGAGATAATGAGAATAACTTCATTAAATAAAACTAGACTCAAAATGCTTATAGGAAATTTTCTTTTACATATTTGATACTTTTAATCCTCAAAACAAGATAAATTTGACAATTAAAAATGCAAATGCTCTTAGCCTTTTAAGGCTTTGTTTGTTGATTCTAAATTTTTATTTCAATATGGAAGTTGAAAAATTCAATTGTGATAAGAGAACTCGAACAAGAAAAAGGTAAAAGATATTGTTTAGTTAGGTGGATTTTTTTGTCAAATCCTAGTTAAAAATTCAAAAGAACAGCAAGATATTGTTTGTTCGGTTAAATAATAAGGAGTATAATCTCCACTAAGTAATACCAAGAAGTTAATTTGCAATCTTACTTAGCTAAAAAAACATGCAACTAGATATTGAGTATCATTTTTAACTAATACTCCCTCTATCCCTTAATGATTATCACATTTTGACTTTTGATGGTCAATAAAATAAGTTTTAAAACGTAAGTATCTATTATTCTACATGCGAAAAGATTATAAAAAATTGATTTTTCAAAAATATATATTGAGACGAATCTAACAAGGTCTCACAAGACTATATTATTTCTTATGGTTTAATGAGAATCCATGATCAAATTTTGTTATGTTTGACCAACAAATTAAAAATTAAAATACGACAATCTTTTAGGGACGGAGGGAGTATATTTTAGAGATTCAACTTGATGTATGATTCCTTTAAATAAATTTGTTTAGTATTATTTTATTAATGGATCTTAATGATCAGAACTTTGCTTGTATTACGTTCTCTAATCATGTTTAGGTATATGGTTGACTATATAGAAAAAAAGGGAACAATTCTTCATCTGATCTAAAACTATTCTCTAGATATTTAAAATATTATGATGATATATGTATAATTTTCAATACGAAGTAATCATATTTTACATATTGAGTTAAATCTTTGACCTTTAATTATTCTTTAATTATATTAATACAAAAATTGAAAAAGTAAAATTATAAATATTGATGTGAAAGCAATAATTGAAAATCAAATTTGGTTTGGGAAGAAGGGAAAATAAAGATGCTCCCAACAGTAAAGTTAAATTTGCAAAATGTCCAATGCTTAGGTGGAGTTCAGTTGGTTTCTCTTGGTATATTTGAGTTGGTCGTGTAGGTTTAGTTCTTGATAACGTTCAACTTTTGATTTAGTAAAACAAAAAAATTGAAGGATATGAGACATATGATAAATCGGGATGAGCACGTTGTAATACCCGGCCCAAAGTGGGTGATATGATATGTTTGATATGATTTGATTGGTACTACTCATACCATCAACATGCATCATCTTTTCGGTAGCCAACTCATAAGAACTCCAAAGTTAAGCGTGCTTGAACTGGAGTAATTCTGGGATGGGTGACCCACTGGGAAGTGTTCCGGTGAGCACGTGAGTGAGAAAAAAAAGTGCTGGAAAGACTCATGGTGATTTGTGAGGTCAGTCCATCAAATCAAATAATGTTCCGACCTCGTGTTAATAATGAGAAGGTTTCAAGTTCGAAATTAATCTAATAGCTATAGAAAAGAACTCTTATGAATCAGGCAATTTTCGACCCACTCATTCATGTAGATGTGGTCTGGGGTTATTCCATTAAATGAAGAGTAAGCACTTATTCATTTGACACCCCTGTCACTTAGCCCATTATTTAAGTGGATAATAGGAGGCCCCTAGGCCTATCCCATTAGGCCATTACAATATTAGGCCAAACAGAGTCGGCTGAGGAAACTAAGCTGCAATTTGCAAAGTGCAACACATATCAGATTGAGTCTATTTGGCATTTAGGTCCATCGAAATGGTATTTTTCATGATCGACTTTACATAAAACTTCCTATAATTCGATTTGTTACTATTTATCATGAAATTGAGTGAGAGAAATACTCAATTTTGACAAATGTAAGCATTGTCTATTTTACCAAGGGGATTAATCTAGTAGTACGTGATTAAGCCTCTAATCAAGAGGTTTAGATTCGTTTCTTGGGACATGAGTATTTTAAGTATACTTCATCCGTTTACGTGACTGCTTTTGCAGCTTCTTAACATTTACAATTGAGATTTTTGTGTGTTTCAACGATTTTGTAAAAAATGTTTGATTTTGGTGGTTGTTTTGGAAAAAAGTTTTGATTTTATGGTAACTATTTAGAAAAAAGTATATAATCGAACATTTTTGCTAAAACAACTATTAAAATCGAACCTTTTTTACAAACAACTATTAAAATTAAACCACTTTGCAAAAAGAAAAACTATGAAAATCAAAATTTTGCCAAAACAAAAATTTTTAGGTAAAACAACTACCAAAATCAAACCCTTTTTACTAGGTAAAACAAATGGAAAAAAATCCTAAATAAAAGAAATCGAAAAAATTGAAACAAACTAAAAGAAATCGAAATGAAATCGAAAATGATTAAACTAGATTGATTTTTTAATTTTAATGTATTTAATTGTTACTTTTACCTATAACTTTTTGTTTTTACATTTTAGGCCCTGAATGGGGCTATTAAGTTATAAAAAGTTTTTTTTTACCCCAAAAATTGCTATTCACGCTTAAATTTAACGTAGGTAATGGAATGGAGACCAAATTGCACCAATATACACACTTTCAGATACTATTTTCGCAACTGTGCCACTTTTGAGGATCAAAATGCACCAATCCTCCACTTACTAATACCATTCTAGTAATTAACTCTTGATCAAAGCTGATGTTTGAATGGACACTCCCGTGACTAAAATATTTGGGACTTAGACTGATTTGGTTAAGGGTGTAAGTATTTTTTGTGTAGATCTTTTAATGAATAAAATTAAATTTGGTTAACTTTTAATTGTGTCGTTATATATAGCTTAGAGTTGGGTTATATTATACATTTATACTTAGCTTCCATTTTGATTGGGATATATATATTTGTTAAAATAGTCTATGATTTAGATTTTAAACAAAACAAATACCCCTTCCATCCCTAAATGATGGAGGCATTTTGACTTTTTGAATCAAATTTTGGATATTTTGACCGTAAATTCTCGTTAGCCGCTAACAAATAATATAGTCATATTAGATCTTGTTAGATTCATCTCGATATATATTTTTAAAATATCAAGTTCTTACAATTTTTACACATGTAAAATTAAAAATATTTACGTTTTAAGTCGTGTCTCGTAGACCGTGAAAAAGTAAATGACTCCATCATTTAGGGATGGAGGGAGTAAGAGATTAAGCTCCAACTAACAACTTTGGCTTCTCTAAACTTGGCTTGGTGAATCATTGAGCGATGGGAACCTTTGTCAGGTGCACTTGAGTTCGTCTCTCAATGAAAGCACCACACGTGAGGAGAGTGTTAAGATGCACATCCCACATCGAAGGTCGATGTCCTCCCGGTTCAATATATAAGATCTTGGGCTACTCCCTCTATTGCCAATTGGTTTTAGAGTGGAACCCCATAGACTCTTATCATGGTATCAGAGCCAGCCCGAGTTATTGAGGCACATGTAACCCCGCCGATGTTGTTCCGGCAATTAATACCGGCGAGGAAAATTTCGCCGACGATTGGGTTACACGTGAGGGGAGTGTTAAGATGCACATCCCACATCGGAAGTCGATGTCCTCCCGAGTCAATATATAAGATCTTGGGCTACTCCCTCTATTGCCAATTGGTTTTAGAGTGGAACCCCATAGACTCTTATCATGGTATCAGAGCCAGCCCGAGTTATTGAGGCACATGTAACCCCGCCGATGTTGTTCCGGCAATTAATACCGGCGAGGAAAATTTCGCCGACGATTGGGTTACACGTGAGGGGAGTGTTAAGATGCACATCCCACATCGGAAGTCGATGTCCTCCCGGGTCAATATATAAGATCTTGGGCTACTCCCTCTATTGCCAATTGGTTTTAGAGTGGAACCTCATAGACTCTTAACCTCGAAGACTATGAAAATCTGTTGTTGCTCAATTGAACCCCGATAGCACTGCAATCGAGTAGATGTAGTTAGTATGTTCCAAGTGTATTTGCTCTCATTAGACAAGGCTAACAGTTCTAAAGTATAGTCATTGACAGATGATGGATGCACTCCTAAGGGTCATGTACTTAAGGCTTACAAACGTAAACGCATCCTATATGCAATTCAGCAACAATGATAAACCTTGAGAAAGTTCATCCATGTAGCTCTGGAATTGAAAATCTGTTTTGACTCGGGTTGCAATCGGACACTTGTAGCTCTTTCTGAACCACGAGTTTTTCCCCTGAAACCACTTCTTGCGTTATTGCAAAAATCATCTACTTGAAGCCTTCTGGCATGCGTTTCATGGCTTGTTGTTCCTGTTCCACTGCAACAGTTGCCAACATCAGCAATGGCTGATCTTCTTCTGTCCAATTTTGAATATCCATTGTAAGACTGCCAAGAAACTAAGATTGCTTTGAGGTTTCAGCAACAAACCATATCAGAGAACAGTTATTATTGGCCATTATTTTCATGATTTTTTTCCTTTTTTGGTTGAAGACAATTAACTGATACACGTGTTACTCTAATCCCTGTACTCCGTTGACCTTCCCCTGCAAAACAAGAAGTTAATAAAAGAACAAATTATCATCAACTTACCATATCTGAATTATGAAAAAAAACATCAACATCTATACTTTACATTTTAGTCGGGCTTAGTTAATTGTTTTAAACTATCCAAACCGAGATCCACCCGGTAACTGGTACGAAAATCCTGGTCCGTTTATCCACCTGGTAAGATAACCGTCCGGGATCGGGTTAAAAAGAAAATCGGTACCCAATAAGTTACCAGATAAAATACCCGATAGAGTATCCGATAACAAATCGTATGTTAATTTTTAGATGTTATATTATTGATTTTAAGTTTTATTAATGAATTTTTGAATGGAATTTATTTTTTGTCGGATATACTCGGAACCGGTCCGGACCGGTATCCACCCGATAAGTTATCGGATAGGTAGCGGTCCAAAAAATGTAACCGGTCCTGACCGGGTAGAACCGGTAACCTAACGGGCCGGTTCCCGGGAGAGTGGATACCCGGTCCGGACCGGACCGTTATTTGTGTGGAACTAGAGGTTATGAAATTTTTTTGTATTTAGTTTTATTATTGAATAAGTTTTAGCATCATGTTAGAGATAATTGCCAAAATAGTCCTCGTAAGTGGGTCATTGTTGCACTTTGGTTCAGTAACTGGTCAGATGTGAAAATGGTTCACATAAGCGTGTAGTGGGTGCGGAAAACGGTTACGTTAGCTGTTGGCGGAAAAAAAAAATCTAAGTCTATTATGAGGTTAAAATTACTAATTTAGAGAATATTTTAGGGTAAAAATATAAACTTAACAACTAGTTTAAAGTGTAGCATTTGAGATAGTTTCAATAGGGAAAATCGGAGGATAGGAAGGTGGGGAAGATTACACAAAGTTCAAAATATTGTAATATGTCTCAAATATTTATCAAAATTGTATAAGTGCCCCAAAAGTAAGTATAACCATTAACAATTAACGCAACCATTATTTTAGAGACCATTTCCGCACTCATTACTCATTTACAACCCAAAGGGACCAAAATGTAACAGTAACCCACGTTATCGGGACAATTTCGGCAATTACCTCCAACATGTTATTAGACTTATTACAACTATATTCAGCTTATCGCAAAATATGTCATAAGATTTTACTTTTCATTATTGACTACTAATATTTTGACAATCGTTACATATAAATCATAATAACCTTTATTTAACTTCAACGGAGAAAATTTTATATTGTTGCAAAATTTTGTATTGGAATGATAATAGGCTCAAGTCATTTGATCATTTAAAATATGTTATTCTTTAATTTATTTTTTCGTGATGACTTAAAACAGATTTCGATGAGACGCCTACCGCCTGTGACAAAGGTGTCTATCCTGATATTCGAGTGCTATTCGGCCAGCAATGAGTGGGACAATATGGAAATCCAAATCATGGTATTAAATAGGTTGAACCGTTGAAATAGAAATATACTTCCATTAGTTGAAAATTATCCTATGAAAACATCACGAGACGCTGAAATTGGCATCTCTAAGAAATAGATTAGTCTCCAACTTTAATGATGGCACTCGTGAAATCTCTTGCCTAATTAGGGGTGGTGTTAAATATAAAAATAATTATGGTTTTAAAGTTAGATGAGTCAAATCTAAATGTCGATGGCTCAACAGCCTGATGGTATCTGACCGTAGGAGGTCTCGGATTCAAATCTCTTTTGAGATAATTCTCTCATATTTCATTCTAATTCTGTATTAGTTAGTGAATTCTGTATTCGTTATTTGTAATACTATTGTACTCATACTTTCATCACTAATTTGCAAAAAAAAAAATCTAGATGAGCCAAATAATGTAAAATTACAAATTTTAAAAATGTATTATTTCAAAAAGAAGTTTTCATATAATAGATAATTTATCGTAAATATTTTGTTACTAATAAATAAATAAATAAAAATATTAATATACTACTATATTTTAAACTATCACGCCAAAATAACTAAATCCGCCCCTATCCAACCTATCTAATAACCGGTTAAATCTCAACTAATTTTCAAGTTGTGCTCAAACAAATTACATTACTTAATACCAAAAAATGTTAGTAAACAATAGTACATGGAAAACTGTGTGTTAATTCCATACCTAGTCCAACCCAACAACTTGACAACCCCAAGCATGTCTATGTCGACGTCATAAACAACGAACTTGACAACTCTAACGTCATCACGATGACATCATGCATAGAAATTACTCCAACGTCACACTAACTTTAATTAGAATAGAGAAACCGTCAATGCAAAAGTCCATAAATTAAATTTTATTTTCCTTTATAAAACCCCATCCTTGGCCACAAACATGAAACATGTGAACTGTGTCAGCCTAGGATTCTCTTTCTCTTTCTCTTGTCCTAAAAACATCCTCATTAAAAAGAAACTTGAAAATGGAGAAGAGGAAGAGGTCAAATAATAATCAAGAATTAAATGGAAAAAGAGAGATTATTAAAAGGGAAGATGATGAAAACGGAGTTAGTTTGGATGAGGAGGTGGAGGAATTTTATGCAATTCTGAGAAGAGTTCGTGTTGCAGTAAAGTATTTCAAGAATGGTGATGCTCATAAGAAAGAGATCAAGTTTGCTAATATTGTGCCGGATCTAAACGTTGACCCTCACGTTGACCATGTGGAGGATTCCACTTCTTCTGGGATCCCAAAATGTTGAGTTTTTTTTCTATTAGCTTTGTAGATTGATATTATAATATGATATGCATGTGATTTTGTTGAATTTGATCCTTTGGAAGAAGAGGTGGTTGCTTACTTGCTTAGATTAATGAAACTAATGTTTTGTAATATTGTTGTGTATTTGTGTTGATTTTTATTTGTCGATCTAGTTATTTGTATATATTAAAAAAAATAACAATTAGCTAAAAATATTGATCATTGTTTGAATTAAATAATCAGTTAGTTGATAAATTTATGGGAAAAGTTAATAGAAAGGCTTATTGAAAATATAAAAATATAATTTTGATGTCAAATTGGTAAGTATTTTGGGACAAAATATTTGTGTAAGGGCAATAAATAAAATGAATGGAGGAAATGCTTGATTAAATAGTGAGAATTTTTTTTATTAATCAGCCGGTGAACGTTGCTAATTTTTCTGGTTGAGTCTTTATTTATTAATTACTGTAATTGAGTTAAGTTAACCATGTGTTGAAGATTACGACGCTTTTGTACTTTAAATGAATTTTTTATTAGATGATGAAAGTAATTTATTACTAGTAGTACTGTCTCGGTGTCTCCGTCAGAAAGAAAAATTCTCCGTACTTAAGCTTGATAATGGTGAAAATTAATACAGGAAAATTTTGAGATTATAAAAGATCAATATGATGAAAGCAAAAGGTTAGGAATTTAAGAAACATACTTAAACATGCCCTTCACTAATTTTTTATCATTGGGAGTAATAAAATTTGTTAGCCGATATTAATGAATAGTAGAGGACAAGAGGGAATAAAAAATGAACACGTTGAGGTTCATTTGGATGTTTTATGACTTTATTTTATTGTTCGTTCCATTTTAGGCATAAGAATAAACTAAAAATTGAAAATTTAGATTTCGTTCATTTTCACTAATAATCTCTATAACCATAAAGGATACGACATACCACAAGAGTAAGAACGAAAATAAATTAGGGCGAATGTCTAATAACACCAAAGATCATTAAATTTTACTAATTTATCCATTTAGACCACTCTATTATAGAATTGAAATAGTTAAAATCCAATCACTCAAACTGAAAAGTGTGCTAAAATCTAGTCACTCAACATTAATTTGAAATTTTGACAAAATTTTTAATATTTTTGATAGGAATACTGATATCATTATCAAAATTTTAATACTTTGCCATATTTCATAATAGGTAATAATATAGGTTATTTTTTACAGAATCATTCCTATTTTCCACACACCAACTCCAACCCCATGTTTTTCAACATATCAAGGCAATGGTGAACCTGTTTAGGTTCTGGCCAGCTTATTCAAATAATTGTTTTTTCAAAAAATTTATATAGATATAAAAAATATATATATATATTTCTCTGTATTTTAATTCATTTAACTATTTTGCACAACCATTTCAAAATTATGTTAATTTCAAACTGTTAATCCAAAATACCTAAATCACTCACACATCAAGCCGAGCCAAAGTCTCCACCTTCCATTCAGCTAAATCCAAGCAAGTATATTCCAATACGGCAGAACACCACCACCATTTCAATCACATACGGTAGCCATCATCACAAATAATACTCCCACTATTTTTCTAAATATTGTGTAGGCTAGGGATGGTAGGTATGTTGGGGCAATGAATAAAGAAAGAGGTGGAGGAAGATGTAATATATAACAGTAATGTGTTTTGATTAAGTTATACTTCATACTTTTGTGTTTTGATTGTCCATGTGTCAAAAGCATATGATAATTGTACTCTCTTGTCATAATAATTAGCGAATTATTCAATAATGCTTCAAAAATTACTCCTATCAATTATCTCCTATTGAAAACAAATATTATTCCAAATATCTCTCAATGAAGATGGTCTTAATGATGTCCGATATATTTTTCCCAAAATATTAGGAAAAAGAGGTCATGTAACAAAAGGGGTTCTTATTTGTACAATAATAGTTTGAAATTTGAAGGAGTGTTTATCTAGAAAAGCGAACAAGTTAACAAGGAAGCCCAATAAGCAAAGATGATTGTTACTACCAAGTCAAGTCGAAACAAAGATGATCACGCACGACTCACAAACCTAACAGTGAAAATAACATATCCCTGACATTTGGCATTTGACTTAAATAATTCAAAATATGGATTTGACTATTCGTTCAACTACGAACGCTTTAGGAAGAGGGTATAGTATATATCCAACTATATCTCAATTTATGATAAGGAACATGTTACATGTGTTAATATTTTATTCTCGATAATAAATTGATCGGAAAAATCATGCTTTCGAGTCGACATGCTTCGTGACTTATGTTAAATAAATGCAAGTTGAAGCCTTTGTGTCAAATGTAAATCCCTGGCTTCCAACAAAGTCTTGTTCTATGTAGATAGATCCTCTAGTTTTCGTGTGTAGTTTAAATAAATGATACGCTCATTTAAGTCGTCCTGTTTGGCTAGCCCATCGCCCAACAGAGAAGATGAATTCGGGATGTGCCTCTAGCGGCTTGGTACTCCATCTCACAAGTGTCCAGAGTAGGCTGGGTAACCACCCACAAGCAAATCCTCTCTTGAACAAATGCAGAGTTATTCATATATTTGCCGTGGATCGAACTCACACATTTGTGAAGAAGCATACTCTTATAGTGAAGTTCTTTATCATTTGAGCTATGTTCCGTGGACTGTGTAGTTTAAATGATAGATGGGAGGTGAGAGGAAAGTGGAAATGAAAATGGAAAGTATTAGATTTAATCATAGTTAATTTTCAATTTTTATCTCAACCATAGATGTTGATCAAACAATTCAATTTTGTTATCTCGAACCGTTCTGTAAGAACAAACTCCAAAATATAAAAAATTATCTATTATATCATCATTAAATTTCTTTTTTATATTAACTATATTAATATCACATATATAATTTATTAATTTGTTCGTCTAGTTAATATAAAATCCCTCAATATATTTTTAATAGACTTCATACTTTTATAGACACGATTTTAATCGTCAATTACTTGTATAAATAATATTTAAATTTACAAAAAGAAAGTATTATGAAAAAATATTTCTAAAAACGAATTAAATAAAAAAATATACATTAAGTATCAATTTTATATTTTTCTCGAATGAATGAATAAAAAATAATTTGTGGCCAAAATTTTACATGAACTCCCAAAACGTTTATTTGAAAAGATAGAGGGAGTATATGCTTGATATATTAGTTATTAAGAAATTATTTTAGGATAAATTTAGAATAAAATATATTAATGTGACTCATATTTAATATATAAAAATAGTTTGAAATGACATTTTAGTAATTATCCTAAAAATATAAATTCGTGTTGTTCATTAATAACAATTGATATAAGGGAGATGTAATCATACCCGTTTATAATATAATTGTTTCTTTTTTTTTATACATATTATGTAATGCCTACCGTTTTCTTAAAAATAATTATTTATGTCAATTATATAAACTTATACGGAGTATTTGTCTTCAGATTACCTATATCATTTTGTTTAATGAATTTTGGTATATACATAATAAATGGTTTCATTTTAATAAGTTTGGTACATCTTCTTAATTTGTACCATCTTAAAATAGAATATTTTTCTTATGAATATTATTTTTTCATTCAAAATATATTGCAATCTACTTTTATTTCGCTTTTAAAATGTATTTAGTAATTTAAGTGATATTTGGTGGCCAAGTATATATTATGTAAGAGAAATTAATCGAATAATCTATAATGAAAAAGACTCGCGCTAATGATGAGATCTAAGCTCAAATTTCACCTAATTGAAAAAGAAAAAAGGTATATACGAGTATGTGAGAGAGTTATATCCCGGAAGATATATTATTACATGTTCCACAAACATAGGAAAAAAGAAGAAAAAAAACCTAGGAAAACAACGTACCAGGTCCTTCATTTTTCCAGAGACAAAGCGCAATCTTAGCTAGACAGAGAAAAACCCATGGCATTCCAATCATTATTCAGTGGGAAATTCAAACCCTTTAACAAAAAGTAAGACCTTAATCAATAATCACCCTCTTCTCTTTTTCTTTTTTGGGTGTAATTTCATTTAATTTCTTTGTGCTTTTTCTAAGTAAAATCATTCTTTATATTCATGGAATTGGGTCTGAATTTCTAGTTTCATATATTTCTTTTGATGTTGGAAGCTTTAGAATGAAAATGGAATATATTCTTGAATTTGAAGGGACAAAGATATAGTAACAGCAAAGGATATTTCAATGGAAAAGGATGATTCTGAAAAGGAAGAATGTGAAACAACAACAGCTTTGTCAGCCATGGCTGATGCTTTTGAGGAGCTCTCTAGTTTGATTGAAGAAAATGGTCCAGATTTTGATCTCACTTTGAAGCCTTTTTGTCATGCATGTTCTTTTGTGTCTGTCCTTTTTGGATTCTTGGGCTTTGCATTCAAATTTGCTGAATTAGAGTATACATCAAAGGTTAGATTTATAGCCATTTTGTTTTTGGTTTGTGCAGTAAACGAGATATATTTAGGCAATGTAGATAGACGTATAATTTATCGAAAAATGTTCATGTTCTTCGCAATACCATGCCACCTAAACGGATCAAAGATTTATTATGTTGGATCGTGAGATTGAAATTGGATGGTATACTGATTGTTCTGTAGTATAAGATTTCTTGAAACCTAGACGAGTTTATGTTAATATGACTCAATTCTAATATCTCATGATTGTACGAAAGAAGCATTTAAAGTATTTTTGTGAGTTTGATGTGTCCGAAAAGCATAGTTCTCGTCTATTGAAGTTTACTGTGTTTGCGATTCTTTCATGAACACTTCATTTCTATTGTGAAGTGTGAACGTTAACTACAATTTTCAAGTTTGCACATGAATTTGTGTGGTGTAATTGTGTAAAGCAACAAATTTCAGGGGACCTAAAGCTCCAGTATTCTGAATTCACTTTGTTCATCTTTGTTGTTTTGTTATTACATTCACAATTACGTCTAATGAAAACAATTGAAGTGCATATAGTGCAAGTACGGATATCCGTGCAAGGAGTTCTTGTTTAACTTTGATGTTGTTTTCAGGTGCGAAATCTTGAAGGAGCATCAGAAAAACATAGTACTTTAAACAATATAATTGAATTCGATGTTGGAAACAAATCTGTGAAGATACAAGGAAGCCTCTCGAGAAACTTACGCAGGGTTAGGCAGGGGCTTGATCTTATGAGAGTTCTGTTCCATAATTTTTTGTCAGCAGAGTATGTTTCACTTTCTAAAACCCATTCAATTTCTTTTCATACATGTAAAACCTCAGCAGTCTTATTACTCTCCCTGCGGTTTTTGTTTGTTGCTCGTACTGAATGAGGCCAAACACTGTGGCAAGTGGATGATGCTAAATTTATTTTGGGGCTTTTAAAATCTTGGCTATAAACTAGAGTTCGCCCATGTCAACCTTTTTTTCATGTGATAGTTATATTGTGGTTCACCTAGATCCTTCTCTTTTCCTCATTCTTCGTGCTACTGCTTATTTTTCTTATCATGGCGACTCTTCTGCTGAACTCATTAGTATGAAACACTGTTTATTACACTCACCTAGAGGCAAGGTACACTAGGACATTGATTGAACATGTTGTCTGGATGCATACTCTGGTATCTTGTCTTGATCATCTGCATCCTATGTCTTTTTCAAATATGTTGCACCCCAAGCGGAACTGTGAGTTGACCACTCACATATGAAGCATCTAAATTCTTTGTTTCATGTGGCTTTCGAACTTATAACAGAAAAACGTTACTTGCCATTAAGCGTAGAAGACTTTGATGAAACCACTTTCTTGATGCCTTAAGACGTTCAAACAGTACTACATGTAATCAGGAAGTTAACTAAAAGCGCCCTAATAAACCCAAGATGTAAAGAAGAAAACCATGGTCATTATTATTGATGACTTATGTTATTGTCTTCTACTATATAGTTTACGTTTTTCTATCTGAAGCTTCTTTCGATTATTTTCAGTCACGGCACTTTAAAAGATGCTGCCACAAGTGCATATCAGGATGTATGTGCACCCTATCATACCTGGGCTGTTAGAACTGCTGCTTTTGCTGGGATGTGTACATTGCCGTCAAAGGAGCAACTTGTTGTTAAACTAAATGAAACTCGTGAGTTTTTCAGTAATCATTTTTTCGGGTCATTACTAATGTCAGAGATCATATTATTCTATGAGTTTCACTTAAATGAGTTATCTTGGAACATTGATCACAAACTAAAAAGCATGGCCATGAGATCACATGTCCAACTTTTGACACAGGAAAGTTAAGATAGTCAGGTCGTGATTTTTTTTAAAGCATCACATTTACCATATTACCATTGATTTTTTTTGAAATCATCAATGAACAGAAATTCATACAAGACTTATTTTTACAGGGTAGTCGAAACTATTTTCATTGTTGCAAGTGTGTTTACGCATACTAATCTGTTATAACCTATGATTATGTAGACCTCTATATTAAGATTGCAAAGAGAAAGATCTCATGCAGTTATGTGCCATAAAACTCAGTTCTTCCAACCAATATGATATCTGCATTCAACGTACGCTTAATTTTTCTTTTGTATGCAAACATCCATGATTTGATTTGGTGTTTAAAATTTGTTAGGTGAATCTACAGAGAAGCATATGAGAAGATACATGAACGCATCTTTGCCAGTAATTGAGTATATCGATAACCTATACATTGCAAGAGGCATCGCCCTGGATTGGTGAGAACTGACGTGCTCTTTTCAGACAACACATTCATTTCAACTAGCAAGAGCGGCCTTGTGATTCAGGTCACTTGATACTGAGGATTTTCTTTTGCGGTGGACCATTCTTCCATTAGCACTTTTAACAATCAAATTTAACAATCATATTGTACTGTAGTAGTTATTGTAGTTAAATGGTCTGGGTGCCAAGGAAGAAATGTACTTTGCGGTGTAAATAGGTGGAACTTGTATAATGATATCGGAGAAGATGAGTAAGTCTCTGCTCATTCGGTTGAAGCTTGAGCAGATAATGTACTTATATGTATTGGAAAATAACTACGTTCTTCCTTAAACTGTTCCTGATCATTGCTTTAAAGCTTCCAAGTGTTTTTCTTTATACAAAGTTGCCGATGTAATTAGCTTGCTGGTAGAGAACCAGGCAACAAAATTTTAAAACTACTGAACCAGCGAAAAATACTGCGACGTTATGATACTTTGATCGGTCTTTTGGAAAAATTTGAACTTCTATTTATTAACTTGTAATTTCATCTTCAGACCTTCTGGAATACAATGAGATTACTGACATACACAACTTATTCTATAACAACATGCTGAGGAAAAAATAATATCAAAATTTCAGTGTCTTCGTTTTCAGTACTCCCAAACAGAGAATTGGTAGAAACAAGAACTATCCTGTAAAATGCAAAAAAAATGATATAAGAAAATGCATTAAGCTATCGTGCACTTCCTAATGGCAGAGCTCTTGTCCAGAGGCCAGAGGCCAGAGGAAACTTCAGATCTTCTATCCATTATCTCAATTCCATCTACATTGTCAAGTTGTCTGGGTTCTCAACGATCTTTGCAAATGTCTGGAGAAAAGCAGCCAAATCGGCTCCATAGATAATACGGTGATCGGCTGTGACATTCACCTAGCAAAACATCCAGATAAATAATCCAGTAAAATTATTTAGTAACATCTCATTTAGTCTCTAGAACGATTTCCAAAACAAAGGAAATTGAACTATTTAAGTAGCACCTTTTCATGCAGGACCAACGTTAAATTGTCATCCACTAAATAACGATTCCACTGGACAGATCTAATACGAAGTAGTAAATATATGGATAATCAAAACTACAAAGTACATCACTTTGGTTTATGCCCTTGATGACATAAGTCAAAGTCTTAAGGCAACAAGTGAGCCAACCCTTAGAATAGAGGGGAAAAAAAATTTAAGGCTCATCACAGTGGAAGATCCTAGAAAATATTGTCGAACTATACAAATACCTATAACTGGAATCCTGGTTATTGTTCCTGAAATCGTCTTGACATTCATAGTAATGAGACTACTACTTGATAAATTTACCAAGTGTTTTACTAAATGTTGATTTAGTTTAATGGAGAAGTTGATATGATATGTAGGTACAAACATAAATCTTTGTTAAAACAAAGCAGATACAAGTTAAAACAACTCAGATGTTAAAACGAAGCAGTTCCATTTTCTTATGTCCCCTACTTCGCCCACCTTTACGTTTTGTTATTGATTCCTTTCCATACTTTATTGGCAACATTTCATCTATAATCTATTATATCCCCACAATAGATGGAAAAGAGGAATCTTGAGACTACCATATCTGTTATTTGACTAGGATTCAGAACCTTAAATTAAAAATAAGACTTAAACTTGACACAAAGGCCATAGAACGATTTTAGGACTGAATCCAATAACCATGTATAAGGAATTTAACCACTATCAACAGCTTGCACGAGCATGTAATACTTGAATCCAAATGGGCCATCAAGAACAACGCATTAGAGAACAAACATAAACTACGGATAATTTAAGAGAGGGCACTGAACTGGTTAATACAGATGACGGTTAGCCTGTATGTTTAATTTTCCTTTGCTTCTATATACTATAATTTCCATGTATTTACCTATGCAGTGTCGTGCACTCAAGATGTCAAGCAATCCTGATCCCTTACGAAACCACACATGTCCAGGAACTCTTATGTTTAGATGCCTACACTACTTTTCTATCTATATGATTTGATGCCAATAAGAATGAAATAATCCTAGTATGTATAGAATAAACAGTACATTGTCTACGGTCACTGAAGTGATCAGAAAAGTGAATTCAGTAATTCCTGGCTAATGTGCATCGTTGTTTGGTGCATTTAGACAGCCCCGCGATTAAGCAAGTGAGCATTGATTAATTTATAATAGCAGAGATTTAGTCATTCTGCAGATAGGTAGTGATCATTAAGACACATTTAAGCATTTGACTTCTTAGAAGAACTATATATTTATATGTAGTTATTGCTAAATGGCACTTCCAGGCCATGGCACTATTTTGATAAAACTAGAAAATGAAATAACTTAACTGACCTATGCGAGAAAATTACTCATCAATAGCAGAATAGCCTAAGAAAGTGACACAATAGAGATGCAAATCATAAATGCAGAATATACGGGACCCCTTCATTACAAATAGGATTGATCTTAAAGTAACATCGAAAATTACCTATAAATTTAAGTAGATTATGAATTTTGTTTATTATGGCAGCTGCAAGAACTGGCTAGGTTAAGTGAAGTAGACTTAACACTCACTACAGTTCAAACAAGTGCAGTTGCCAAAATTTGGTCACCTGAAACTTCATTTCTTGTAATTAACATTATGTACTTCTAGAGAGCAGCGCATAGAGCCGAAAAAGAAAAATGTGTTTAACTGAACTTACCAGCATCTTATTTTTAACACTGAAGAATCCATCTGAACCAGCTACTACAGAAGGCTTTGATGCTCCAACTGCCATGATAGCACCCTGAAGAAACAAAATAGCTTCTTATATTGAGTTACAACTGATATCAAAGGTAAAGTAAATTAAAACAAGCTAATTTCATCTTTGACCTGGCCTGGGGGAAGAATAGCATCAAACCTATCTACTCCAAACATCCCCAAGTTGGAGAGTGTAAAAGTTCCTACATGTAAAAAAATTATATGTCATCTTAATTTGCAACACACTCATAATAGATTTAATCTGTTGTCTTAAGTTCTCAAGACAGTTTATCATTAGCATTAACTACCAGAATTGTATTCCTGGGGCTGAAGCTGCTTTGCACGAGCCTTCTCCACCAGTTCCTTCCACTTTTGGGATAACAAGTAAAGATCCAACTACATTGCACAACACCAACCCAATGTTACTATGATTTAGCATTTGGCTTGATAGTAAAATTAACTCAATACAAGACATTGAGAAGAATTCAAAGAAGATATCATAAGAATTTATACCTTATCGGCATCTTGGAGAACAGGGGTGATCAATCCACCATTAATTGCTACTGCCACAGCAATATTTATATTACTATTGTATGTAAAGCTCTTCCCGTCTTTGCAAGTGGAATTCACAATTGGGTGTTGAGCTAATGCCATTGCTGCAGCTTTTGCTAACAACGCAGTCATAGTGACACCTTTCTTCTTAACCTACATTATCAAGAAAACAACATGCAGCTAGTTTCACAAAGAAACAAATTATCAACTTCACATATACATATAAGTTATATGTTCCTAATCAATCGAGAACACGTTTCACATCACTCGCAAAGGAAGTAGTATATCATAGTGTTTAAATTGTTGCAAACTCAATTCGAAAGTGCCATTAACCTAAGATGATCTCCTTATACATGGGAATATATCATAGCATTGCAAATATTCTCTGCATTGGAATGGCGGATAATTTGGGCATAACACAAAATAGGAAATGTTTCGATGACTAAATTTTCTGACTTAACCACCCCAGTTTCAACTAACAAGGTACTTGAAACTTAAAAGAAGTGCCACTCTTCTCAATCCATCAGAAATCATGCATCTTTGTAATATAAAAAGCTCCATAACCAGAAAAACTAGATGAATTCCATAATGTACCTTCTCATAAAGAGAATCAAGAGCATCAGTGTTTATTGGATACCCAACTCTAAAAGTTGGCACAGAGAGACTCTCCACCATGTTCTTCGACACAGCAGACTGCATTGTTGTAAAAGGAACCACACTGGCACCAGGAATCTCCGGGTGACTCGCTGCCGCAGCAGCACTCGCCTTACTTGGAGCACTTGCAGCCGGTGCAGCCACAGATGGAGCAGGCTTAGGCGCAATCCCTGCTGCCTTCTCCACATCTTCCGGAGTAATCCGCCCAAACGCACCCGTCCCAACAACCTTATTAACATCTACCTTATGCTGCTTCGCCAATTTCTTAGCAAATGGGGTCACTACAATCTTCTTCCCCCCCTCGGGAACCCCCTTAGGCGCCGCAGTAGGCGCCACAGCAGACGAAGCAGCAGCCATACTAGCAGAAGCATCGTCCTTAGTTTGAGGAGGAACATCATTAGCAACCTCAGTATTCACAGTCTCAACCTTGGAAACACTACCAGCTGCATGGGAGGATCTAGTATTTTAGTAATAGATGTTCGAATTATTCTTTATAAAATTTAAATTTTTACACATCCATAAAACACATATACAAGTAACATAGAAATTACAAATACTACTCCCTCATTCCCATAAAAAGCATCTAGCTTTGATACTGGTGAGTTCACTTATTTCCTAAAATATATATGAACATTCGGCGAATAGTATTATATTTTAATATATACATATATATAGTTTAATTTATGAAATTTATTGGGTGTTGGACTAACCAGCTGCATTAGCCTTAGCCTTGGCTTGATCAATCTCATCCTCAGTCTCGGCCAATATCGCGATGGGCGAGCCAACAGGCGCAGTTTCCCCGTCATTAACAACAATGGCAGCCAAAATACCGTCGTAAAAAGTCTCTACATCCATGTCAGCCTTATCAGACTCAACAACAACAACAGCTTCCCCCTTGGACAACACATCCCCTTCGGATTTGACCCACGACACGATCTTCCCTTCGGTCATGGTAGAACTCAATGCAGGCATGAAGATTTCTCGGATCTTGGATTGGATTGATGGGATTGATCGGCATTTGCGGGGGAGGGGGAGGGGGTGGGGAAGGGGGGTGAGGCGGGTGGTGGAGGAGAGGGAGGAGGAGAAGGAGAGTGAAGGAGGTTTGAATTGGAGAAGAGAAGACATTTTTATGATTTGTTGAAATGTGGAGGTGGAAATGAATGGGAAGAGTGTGTGTAGTGTGTGTTAATGTTGAGATGAAGAAAGTGGAGGGGGCGGAGAAGGCTATGGGGAAAAGTTAGTTGAAGCTTTGGAAGTTCCGAAGTTTTGCTCAGTTGTTATAGATCACTGTTCTTCAAGGGCAAAGTACTATTTTACCCCTCATCAACCCCCAACCCCTCCCTTGCCCCTACCACCTCATTTTTAAGAGTGGTAAATTGAACATACGAGTTACGAGCCAAGCCTCTAGCAAAAAGTTTTGGATTCGAACCTTGTTGGAGATAATTTGTTTCATTTTAAATGTCTAAAAATTTATCTATTCGATATTTGTAATGGACTTTTTTCATATAGGCACCTAAACTTCCTAAGTCAAGTAAATCACACATCTTAAGTAAAAACGACATGCTCATCCCGATTGGTCCATAAACCTTCAGTTCCTTTGTTTCATCAAATTTCAATCCTTGGTCGTTGCCAAGAGTCGAACTCACACAACTAACTTAAATATACCTAGCTCCAAGTCCTTAAACTAACTGAACCAAACTTGCACGTTTCAAAGTTGTTCTTGACATCGTTGTAGTAGTCATCAGATTTATTCCTGGACGTTGCCAAGAGTCGAACTCACACAACTAACTTAAATATACCTAGCTCCAAATCCTTAAAGTAATTGAACCAAACTTGCACGTTTCAAAGTTGTTCTTGGCATCGACATAGTGGTCCTATCTCACCACAACCGGATTTCTCAATTACGTGCCACCCAAGAGACAATAATGTAATCGAGGGAAGAAATGGGGCATCAAATGCTATAAAAGAAGTGACTAAAGTATCCCTGCAGGTGTACTAAAGTTAGTGACGAAAGTGGGATAATTAAAGCCATTAACCCTTTAGAAAATGTTGATAATACTGCAAAAAGTATCCAGGTGAGAAAGTATTAGACTGTTTATGACTTGCGACGACAGAGTAATAGCTCTTCCAAATATCAAAAAAATTAAAAAAGCAAAGCCATGTGGAGTAACAACAGTAATGGCATATAAGGTGGTAAGGAAGTCCCACATTTATCGCTTAGGCACGAACTCCCCTGTTGAGATTGACCATCCTCGTGAAAGGTTCATTCTGGCTTCCACGGCTTGCTGAACTAGGTCTTCCCTGTCCAGAGTTCTGGTAGCCATATGATCCCGTACCTCTGCGGTCCCTTGATCCTTGCCCAGACATTCTACCACTACCAGAGTTATATGATGTACGACCACCACTACTACCTGTCCTCCCCTGGTTGAAAGAGAAGTCTTGCCACTTTGCGCCACCAGAAGAAGCTGCATTAGCATAATCCTGACCATCCCTTCGCCTTGAAGGAAGGCCTTCCAGTCCACCGCCACCAATGCGAGCCTCAGCAGCTCGCTCGTTGCTTTCTGCAAGAACTGTGAGCTTCTCGGCAAATTGAAATGCCAAAGCTTGAAGTCTTGTTTGATCAACATCATGGAAGACGATGCAACGAGTAGGTTGGTCCAAACTGGCATGCAGCTCTTCGTTAACCATCATCTTGCTAACAGTGCAGTGAGTCTGTGTATCCGAAAGGTCAAACATCTTGGCAAGCTGATCCAAGCTCAGGGAACTGTAGGAAGATGCATAGGTGAAAAGGTAAGTCCTCAAAGCTTCTTCCTTGATCTTGGCCATTAGCATTTCAAGAACACTGTCTTTGTTCTTCACTAGCCTCCACATATCAAGACTCTTGATTACATCAAAAGCCTTTTGGAAATCTCCCTGCCTCAAAGCCCTCGTAGCAGCCATAATATGGTCCCTCACATTTTCTGGGGGCCCAGTGAAGGTTTGCCTTTCGCTGACCTCAAGCAATCTTCTAAAGTTCCTGCTAATGACTTTGCGCTTAGCCTCATGGCTATTTGATGCCATGTTCGGAACTTCTAGCAACATTGCACATATAAGATGAACTGCCTCGAGAAGTTCAAGATTGATATGCATATGGTATGGCATCTGACGCCTTCTTTCCTGTTGTTCCTGGTTACGCCAATTAAAGGGGGTCATTACTAGCTAGCCAAAGAAACATGATATAGCGAATGTGTAGCTTGCACATTTTCTATATGAAAAGTACAAGTTGTGCACATGATATTTTTACTGCAGATGAATTTATTTTCTAAGTCCTACATTATTCCAGCAGATAATTAAACATAAAGGAAAACTTTCTGAAGCTTCTTCTTATGCACCCAAAAGTATATAAATTAGTCTATTTAGTTACCATTCAGGCTTTCAATGTATTGTCCCTCTGACAGATTGTAAACATCTATCTACCAATCAAATCTACATTCCTAACCTGCTTAAGCTCTCAATTAACCTAGATCAGACAAAAAGGTAAATACTGAAAGAAGAGATACATGCAAGCAATTGGCATTTAACTTCCTCCCTAAAGCCACAAACTAGCATTAAGGCTAAAGGTCCGACATAATTTATTTAGATTTTAGTAACTGTAGCAGTTCGTTTTGCTTTCCTCTTGATGCACACAAAATTATTCATATTGACCAAGGACCATATAAAAAACAGCCAAATCTTATACAGCAAAGAGAAGATGCAAATAAATCAAAACTGAAACCTGTGTTATGATTTCTAATTGCAAGTTCCAAATAATACCTGTTCTGGTGTTTTCTCATGAAAACGACTTTGGGAAACACCTTGAGCAAGTAATTCCTTCACTCTCCCAGCAGAATACAGGTCAGAGAGGCAACCGTGTCCTTCAGTAATAAGCCCAACCCTAAATGCACAAAGACCAAGCTGAGCCATAGCCCTGTTAAACAGTATCTGAGTTGATATGTCCATGAGCTGGATATTATCCTGTAAGTGACTCATAAGCAGTAAGTCCCGCGAGACTGCAAACTCATCCAACAATGCATGGTGGTAGATATCACAAAGCATAGCACGCGCCTTGGTACGTTCATCACCATACTTGTATATGTGGGATACAAGGACATCCATCAAGCTCCTACTATTCTCAGGGAAAGTAGGCTTCCTAGCGACAAGCTCAGGCGTCGCAACAAATGAAGGAGTCTTACTCACATCAACAGATTCACTCTCCAACTCCACATCTCCTGATTGTTCAGCCAATTTCTTCATAGCAGCATACACCTCCTGTGGTTTGTAATAAATTAGCTCGACCCTTTTAAGAGCAACTTTCGCAGCACTCTTGTTATCTCCAGCCCTTGCTAAATAATCCTGGATATTTTGGGCCAGAACTGACAGCATTGGTTCATCTCTAAGCCTCTCGGCATATTCACGGGTGTGAGGATCAATAACCTGCAGACTCTTGAAGAACTCCACGTCAATCCTTTCCAAAAAGGCCACCAGATTGCCCCAAATTCTTATGGTACCCTGATAATCAGCTTCTTTCTGAGTTTCATTTTCATCAGGTTCGACCATGTCATCTACCACAATGTTTGAATATTGTGTCATAATATCTAGAATGGACAACAAATTCAATACACACTTTTTCCAAACATTCGTAGGCATGTTCCTGAGGCTTGTACTGACATCAAACTGTGCAGAGACAACACAGAAAAGAATCTCGAGCTTCTGAGCTGGAGTTTTAGCCACTCGAGTCAAAAAAGTGAGTTGCTCCACCAATTCCATCTTGCCTGTTCCTTTTCGGCCCCTTGCAGCAACTATTTCCTTGAACTTTTTATTAACAGTGTCCCATGTGATCTGACTTGGATCCTTGAACTGCTTATTCATTAGCTTGTCTTCTTTGCTCATCACCAATTTCCAGTCAGCTCCATCTTTCTCACCCCTAGCTTCATCTTCACCATCATCTTCATCTCCGGAGTCGGACACTATCTTTGATGGGTCCTCTTCAAACTCATCCTCCTCATCCTCTTCCTCCTCGGACTCTTCCTCCTCATTCGCCTCCTCCTCGCTTTCAGGAGTCTCCCTGAACTTGTTAATCATTTCCTCATATTGTTTATTGTTCTTCTTAAGCCTCTGTTTCATTGAATTCAAGGCCTTAGCATTACTGCTGCTCATCTTTTTCTTAGCTTCTTTGTTGGCTAAAGATTTATTCAAATGATCTTCCAATGTCACAAGTGCCTTGATATACAGATTCGGAACTTTGACCGATTCCATAACTCGCATCACCTTTTCAAGTTGCTTATTGATCTTCTCAAAGCTCTCTTGCAGACTGACCCAATCATTGATCTTAATTGCATTCTTCATCTGATCCACTGTTGCAGCCATTTCATCAAAGCGTCTGTCTTTCGTTGGTCGGACTACACGTTTCTCCTCCGTGTCATCGTCATCGCTATCGCTTCCAAGATACTTGTTTTTCTGATCTGTGGCCTCTGCAACGACTTCATCTTCTTCCTGCTCATAATCACTCTCCTCCTCAGATTCAGAGTCACCCTGTAAATTGAATCAAACAGGAACGAATGTAAGGCTTATAAAAGTAATATCCATAAGTCAGCTAGAAACACGAGAATCATAATTGCATTCCCACTTGCAAAGGTTTATAAACGATTCACCTAAATACCAGATAAAACTTCAGCTAAGTACTACTTTGTCAACATCCTGGTTAATTTAATTGTCAATAGCAACAACAGGACCGTAAGTTATCGTGACAGGACGCTATGTCATTATCGCGCTGCGCTTTACCACTATTCACAACTACGCACTTAAGTTCGAATCATGATATCAACGAAATTGTGAATTCATCTCTCAGATAATATAGCTAACTTATCAAATTAATTCAACAACAAAGTGATATATTTGTGAACTGTATGTACTTACGCATTTACTTCTATCATATTCCTAAGTTGATAGAAATAATATGATATTCATGGCGGTGTCAAATGTTGATAGGGATGCTTTAAGCTGCCATTAAGATGCTCAAAGAATTCACAATTCAAAAGCTTTTCTGTTGTACTTCTATTGGTTACACAATACAAGACTGCTCATATGATAATTATGACGGTATTTTCAACAAATGTCGAAATCTTTTTGGGACGGAAGGAGTAATATATTAAACTACTCGATTTGAATAAAAACTATCACATTTGTGCATTTAAATCAACAAATTATTTATTCATGTAAGTTTTAAAACTCAGCTATGTCATGGAGTAATATAGTATCCATTGTTAATAGCAATACAAGACTGCTCATATGACAATTTCTCTATTAAAAAATCAAATAACAATTTCACTATTAAAAAGCAAAACTCCCTATCCAACAGTGGACTATTCAAACGCTTATCTAATTTCACAGGCAACACAATCACGAGTAGCCTCGACTCGATCTGGTTACCAATCCTCATCGAACTTACGCCAAGATTTCTACAGACTAATTAAATCACATCAAATTGATCCTTTTTACAATCCGGAATAAAAATTGATTGATAATTAAGGTTTGATTCAAAAAGAACCCCAAAAAACGTCAATTAAAATGAAATGGAGCTAATATTCAATTGTTTAATTACATAACTTCAAATGAATATCATAAAGAATGCAAAGGATAGGGTTCGAAGCACAAACCTGGCCCCAAAACTTCGATGCCATTTTCTTCAACTGGTATCAACAAATTAATTATACAGTCTACAAAAAAAAAGAAAAAAATGATTACACAATTTAGAAACGATAAATTTAACCTTTTTATATTTAATCAAGAAATTAAACAATTACACGAAGAAGCTTGTGTTTTGGTGGCTTTGGCTTCAAATCTTAGCTAAGAGCAGGGCTGCTGGGATTCTGAAACCTTAGCAAAAATGTCTGAGAAGGGTTATAGCCCTAGGGTAGCCGATGGGCTCTATACTGGGCTGGGATGGATCCACTCAATGACTACTATTCCTGATCTGTTATACTTGTACACAATTATCATTCTGCCCCCTCAATTTGGAAGGGTAATGGATGAGATAGTTTACTTGGGGGCAAAATCATAATTTCATACTGAAACATTGTTTTGGTGTGTGTATAATGTTATTATTCCAACTTTTAGCTTGTGTTTAGCGAAACACTTTACACTATACAGACACTGACCCAATCGTCGTGTTATTTTGGAGTGAAACTATCATTTTGCCATGAATCAAACTTTCACAAAAAAGAGAGGTGTAAGATAGTCATTCACCACTACAAAACACCATTTGAAACATATTTGGGTGATGATCACCTATGTTTGGGGTGTGGACCTAGGTGATACCTATGTTTTGAAAGGTCTCAGTTGACCACTTAACTTCATTAATCGGTCCAATTCACTGCATTGGTCAATTTTAATGTCAAAGCTCGGATAATTACATCATGTGCTCATTAATGAGGGGCCTCGCTTGTTAATTTTATGAAAACAGTATAAACGAATTAAAATAACCCCAATTGTCTATAATAACCCTAACCCTAAACACCCAATTCAATTTCATGACCTGAAATCAATTAATTAGGTATAATAAATTGAAATTGAACAATGGAAAGTAAGAGGCGAACAATATTCTGCAAGTATTGTGGAAATATGTGTATCAAGAAGATCTTAAAAACCGCTAACAATTCAGGTCAAATTTTCCGAGCTTGTTCAATTGAATGGGTATGTAACTTGAACTCTTACATGGTAAATCATTTTTATATAGTGAATTTAGTTGATTGTTGTTTGAATTGGTTACGGAGGGCATTGAATGCAATTGGATAATTATATTCCATAACCTTGTGTTAGAGAAAAATATTTGGGGAAAGAGAGAATAGTGGATGTAAGGAGAACGTTGGATGCAGCATGCAGTTGAGGATGAAGTTAATGTCATGAAATCCTAGAGTGATGATTTGGTGAAAGAGAACAAAATTTTGCAGACCAACTTAAACAAAGAAAGAACACTCATCAATTTTTTGACAAAATACCTCAAAGGAATTTGTATGATATTGTGTTTGATTGTGGTGTTTTAGTTTTTGGAGGCTCAAATGATGGAGTTTCCATAACATTTAATATTGCAGTTGTCTGTGGAATAATGTCGTTGATTTTGAAGGAGTTGTTGCTGTATTATTTCTAATGATATATTGGATTGATGTTGAGCTTTATGTTCGAAGGCAGACTAACCAGATTTCAGGGGGGGGGGGTAAGTGAATCGATTTGCTAAGGTTTCGACTTGGGTCAATGTTTGTATTCTTTTTTAGTTTATATTGATTAAGAAATTATATATTTGCCTTTACAATAATCATGCAAATAGCACATGATTAGGTTAATTGAAATATTAACAATCAAATAGACTAATGTACATCAAGATCTACTTTTTTTATTCATGGGTGAGAGAATTTGAACATTTGAAACATGAATGAGCGAAAGAGTTCGAGCATAAAACATAGGTGATGATCTGTGCCTTTTGCCGTAAGAGTTATCTTCCATAAAGTTAAAAGCCTGCTAAATATAAGTGTAAGTTCATAAGATTGACCTTTAAAAATTGAAAAATACAAAAAAAAAAAAGTTCATTTAAAAGCAAAAATAACTAGTTTTTATAATAAATAACCCTAAAAAGTAGATAAATAATAAGTGTAATAGAAAATATCGCACAAAAACGTAACAACTAATCCGAAACCCCAATTTAGTCAATAAAAAATGTTCAACATCTATTACATTCGTTCGTAAACATGTTCAATACATATACATATATATTACCTTATACACTTTAACTTAAAAATTAGTATGAACTTCAAACATTTGGGTGGCTAGAAAACTATGATAAAGTACCTACTACGTATGTTACATAAGAACTTCACAAATTTGTAAAATCATCTTCATAAATCATACTTTTATTTTTCCAGTCTATTTCTCATTCTTGATTACACATGGCCACTCAATTTGTTACTGTTCAATGCTTCACTTGTAGTTATAAACCCCGTACGACAAATTCTTACATTCCATTCAAATTGACCCATGTTAATCCCTTCAAAAAAGTTCCATTTTGTAGCAGTTTCAACACCTTAAACGTCTCAAAGAAAAGGTATTTTTCATTATTCTTGTATTTCAATAAATATATAAGTTTTTTCTTTAATTTTGATCCATCATATGTGTGTTGTTTTGCGTGTTTTGCAGGCCAGGTGGGGCGATTTCTGCGTTGGTTTCTGAAACAAAGGAAGTGGAATCAAGTTCTAGTGGAACTGATTTGTTTAGGCTCACTTACTTGGAGGTCTCATTTTCTTGAATTTTCACAGTATACATAAAGTTCTTGTCTTTTGTGTTTATAATGATGTTGGGTTCATTGCAATGCTTTAAAGAGGCGGGGTGGGTGGGGGGTCTGATAGGTTGCAATCTTAACTTGTGATAAACAAGGAGGTTGTTTTCGAATTGATCGAGAGTGGAGTGCAAACGCTAGCTACTATTTCATAGTATAGGTATTGTAGTGAGCCATTTGATATATTCAATTATACCGAAGCGTTGGAGAATATGAATGATTCCATTATTATGATTTACGATGTTGGGTATTTTTCTTTTTTTAGTTTTTAATTAGTGAAATTTTGGATTAGGGCAATAGTTGGTTGTGGGAAGTAGGTGGATTGAAACTTCTGGTAGATCCCATTTTGGTGGGAAATTTGGATTTTGGAATTCCCTGGCTTTATGATGCTGCCAAGAAGTTTCTGAAGGATTTCCAGGTAAATTGATGTTTGAAGCTAATGTTGGCTTGCAATCTTTGAAGTAATATGTTTCAGAGTATCTGGATTGACTACTGAAATCTGTTTCATGAATTTGGAATTATATTGCAGCTTGACGATCTTCCTGATGTAGACTGCTTACTGATTACACAAAGCCTTGATGATCACTGCCACTTGAAGACTTTGAATCCTCTGTCTCGGAAGTTTCCCAATCTTAGAGTCATCGCTACTCCAAACGCTAAGTCGCTATTGGATCCACTTTTCAGCAATGTAAGTTATATGTCGAATCACATAATCCCTTTAGTTTCCTTAGTTTTTATATTTGAAATAAAGGTGTCCTAACTGAAAAATGATACCATCTTTACTGCTTAATAAAACAAGTTCAAATTCTGGTGAAAAGTATATATATTTCATTAAGTGATTATTAGTGAAACAATGTTTAGGGAACAATATTGTTTCTGCCGTATCCTTGCCACGTGAAGTGCTTCCTCGCTTCTTTTATAGACAAATTAGCGTTTAACTAAGCTGATAGGATTTTACCTTTGAACAAGATCTCTATGTGTCGTGTACTTAAAAGATTTTAGGTGTTTTCCCTTACTAAGTTGTGTAGAAAATATAATTTTTAAAGTACCAACTTTTGAATCCAGTGAATTTGAGGACAAACTCTGGTTATGAGAAGAAGTTTATAATACAGTTCTTCATTTGATCTTCTCTTAATGTATATTTGTACAAATTGAGGAGACATTCTTTTGTTTTTCAGTAGTTATGCTTAATTCGTTTTTCAGTAGTTATGCTTAACTCATCTATGTTATTATTTTTTTAATACCTTGTCATTGATCGATTTACTGCAAACAACTTATGAAAATAATTTTACAAGTGACTTGTCTGGTGGTGACCCGATATGGGAGAAAGTCGTCAGAGCCATGTTCTAGGCAATTCTAGCCTATATTCATGTTGCACCTGCTTCTCCTGAAATCCGTTTCTGTTAGTTTTGGACTAAATTATTAGTGATGTTTTCTTTTTTCCCTTTGCCTTCTATGTCCTGCACTAGTATGAACGATGTTTTCTGTTCACTTTTCTTTTTTACTTTTCTTTTATTATGTTATAGGATTAACAATCTGTATTAGAAGTTGTCTTTCTCGTTAGTTTCTTAACTCTCTAGTGATGCCCTAAGTTTTTGCTAAGCAAAATTCATTGCCTTTTTTCTCTGACAGGTTACCTACTTAGAACCTGGTCAAGAGATGGATATTAAAGCAAGTAATAGCCTCTCAGTAAAAGTACGAGCTACTGCAGGGCCTGTTCTGGGGCCTCCTTGGCAGCGTCCTGAAAACGGGTAAATTCTTTCTGTACTCTCGTGTACAAGTTTAGCTATAACAAATGGCAGACCAGTAATTTTTTCTTCGGGAGGCGAAGTAAATGAAGAAAAATAGTTCAATTTTCTGAAAGGAGAAGCTTTTCCAAATACCTTGCACATGTATGTTTACTGATTGAAACATGTAATCCAGCTATCTTGTCACTTCACCTCAAGGGGCGATGACTCTCTACTATGAACCTCACTGTGTTTATGACAAAACCTTTCTGGAGAAAGAACAAGCGGATATAGTAATCACGCCAGTTACGAAGCAGCTATTACCAAACTTTACATTGGTCTCTGGACAAGAAGATGCTGTTCAGCTCGCCAAAATTTTAAATGCCAAGTATTCAACTTGATCTAAATTTTTTTTTATTCTATGGTTGTATGTTCACATTCAAAATAACTAAGAACTATGCTGAATTGCTAATGTTGTAGATTTGTAGTCTCAATGAGGAATGGTGAGCTCGACAGCAAAGGCTTTCTGGCTAGTATAATTCAGAGCGAAGGAACACTAGAGTCGTTTAAGGTAATGAGCTTTTCCTAGCACCTCAGATTTTACATATACTCTCATGTTAAGCTCATTGTTGGCCAGTAAATTAGCCCAACTTTGTAAGACTTCTTAGTGACTATTGATGTTATAGACATTGAGCTTCATTCTCTTGGTTAAAGACATTTGAGTTGTACATCCAGCTCCAAACCTATTATTTTTATGGGAAGTACTCTGATCGTAGTAAGTACTCTGTATATACAACAACATGCCACAATGCCCCCTTACTCTGATATCAGTGAGACTGTTTTCTAATTGATCTAGGTGGGACATTTGGAGAGAGTATATGCAAACAACTATTGATATTCGGGAAAGATCATTTTTCTTCTTTGACTAGTAAAAAAACCCAACATCTATTTGTTGCCAATAAAAACTAGAGAGGCAAGGCCTCAAGGGCTAGCCCTCCTTAAACTATTAGAGAAGGGCGATGAACTATCGTTATATTTCAAGCGACTGATGAAGTTTTCTGGTTCAGGAACTTCTGAAGAATCAACTGCCTGATGCGAAGGTGCTCGAGCCTACTCCTGGAGTGCCACTGGACATTCAAGACTAGCCGGGAACAGATAAAACTAAAAGAGTACTTATGTTTTACTAGCAGTGGAGTAGAAGCAGAGGGCACTAGATAGGATCTTGCGAACTTGTAAGTATTTCATATTTTCATTGACGATCTAACGCTTGATGAACATAACAAAGAGGTCGTGCAAAATGTGTAATCTGGTTACAACGATACTGTATATATAATCGTCTCAAAACTAAAACATACTACTTTGAAGAACATTAAGATTGGGTGCACTATATATATTTTCTTGCTGGATTTTGATAGTTTTATTTATTTGTCGCAATTTCCATAAGAAAACAATGCTAGTTATTAGACAGACACTGCTGCATTTTCCTTTAATTAAACTGATTAACATTGGTCCGAATATCTCTCTCAAGCACTTGAGAGCTGTGGTTTAAAAGTTAGAGAAACTTGGAAGAATAACACTTTTTTTTTCAAATTTTTAAGATTTAGCACCCAGGGTCGAACGTTTGATATCCCGAGTCGAGGCACAAACCCAGCTTTTGCGAGCCGAATATCCTTAATCGAGCTTTCGGGTTCATTTACAGGCCTTCCCCCATAATTTGAAAAAAAAAGGTAAGCAAATGAAGTTTATTAAAAAAGTAAAAGGCTTATTCCCATTTTGCCCGCTAAAGTATCATTTTCGTTTCAGATTACCTCTTGTATTATTAATCGATTCTTGCTAGGTTTAACGGGCCTATAACGAAATTATGACGGTGCACCGTCTAAGCATAAAGGTTTATCAACGACCCTAAAGCTCGCATAAAACGGGCCTATAACGAAAGTGGGAGCCCACAGTTTCTTTAGTAGGCTGGCCCGACCCTTTAACTATCGTGGGCATGTCTCGTATTCGAAATGGGCCAACTCGGTTCGTTGGCCACGTCTAAGCATAAAGGTTTATCAACGACCCAAATTTCTCAGTCAAGTAGAATAAAAATTGTTAAGCTGTATGGATGTCCATTAATAATTAAACTACATATGTCGAATAAGGAGAGAAAAAGTTAAGGAAGGGTTAGAGAAATTTAGGAATAAAGGGAGTGGGTTTATTTTTCTTTTTGTAAATTAGCAATGAGATGAGTATCGAACACATGATCTTCTGGTAACTGAGAAGAGCATTTTTCAATAGACTATTCGATTAACTCGAAAAGTGGGTTTAGTAAGAAAAAAGTTAGGCAATTAAAGAGAGAAGTACTAAAATCAAATATTAAAAGAAAAAGGGGAGGAAGTATTCTTCGAAATTCGTTGACAAAACTATAAGACAGTTACGGCCAACTTGCATTGCAACATACCCAAGTGGCTAAAATTGAATGATTAGATGACTATCAAATATCAATAAACGATGATATTAATGATGAGGTCCATGTCGGCAACATATTTATGCCCATTTTCACTTCCTCTCATCATTGTCCTTTTACTTTCGGAACATATTTATACATGGACACATTTTTTAGTTGGAACTTAATAATACTCTCTTCCTATTTTCACTTGACATGTTAGAATTTTGTTTTTATATTTTTATAATTGATGTTTTACCTATGTTTTTAAAGTACTAATACTTGATGCATAAATTTGTTTATGTTTATTTAACATATTTAAAGTAAAATAATATATCATATTAATACATAAATGTAATTGTTGACTAACCCATTAATCATCATAAGTTTTTTAACATGTTTTGTGTGAATTCATGTCCTCACTAGAAGATTTTGCAGTGACTCACTTATTCCAAAATTGTACGAAATCAAGTATATTGTTTAATATTGAAGTTCTTATTATATAAAATGAGGATATGTCCTAAAATAAAATGTATACTTACGATATGAATAATACTTAAATAAATATTTTCTTTAAGTCACCTCAAAAATATCAAAGAGATCGAAGATACCGTCATGAATATGACCTAGTTCTACTAAAAAGTTCAATATTTATTTGAGTGGGGATATTGTAACACCCCGTTTAAGCTGGTTGGACGATATGATAAATTAATTTGATATAACCTAAATAGACATCTACTAATGATATAATATATGGCTTAGCATATGCCCAATAGTTATGTCACTTTCTGGATACTACTGTATCATGGAGTAACATTTTATATTGAAACTTTTAATAAATTCAACTTGAACTTAAAAATGTAATATTTTATGTAAGCATCAAGTCACAAACAGTAGTTAAATGAGTGTCATACAAAATATAATGAATCAATAATTGAGAACTTTAATGATATTTGGTAAATCTTATCTTATGGCCTTCACCTTTTGTCCCGCCTGAAAAAAAAGAACCAAGCGCCCTCCTAGTCGAGGCCGGGTGGCCTTTCCCGACAAGCACCCAACCGTCCTTTTGCTCTTCCTTCAGTTTGCCTCCACAAACACGCCACCTAGGAGTCCTACTCTTCAACCAAAGACGCTATTTTAATTCAAGCACTAATAAAAATGTCATATAAAAATATAAGGAGTCCACCGAAAATTCTAATGAAAAAAACATTCTTGTAAACCCATAGGATGAGTACTTTTGTGGCACACAGTTACTCTTGAGATGGGTCCGGCGGCTATTATGCAAATGTAGTGAAAATAATACTAATTGTCAACAAAATCAACTTATTGGCTGTACGAGCATGGCCTACCTTCACCAAAAATAATCTCAAACTACGCTCCTCATTTTTTGTTTTTTCTTTGATTCGTTGCCTTCAAATTTGGTCAATTACCACTCAACTTAACCAAGTCATAGTAAGATGAAAGTGGATTTTTGCTTGTAATATACTCCCTCCGTCCCTAAAAGATTGTCACATTTTGACTTTTGTTAGTCAAATATTACAAAATTTGATCATGAATTCTTATTAAACGATAAGAAATAATATAGTCTTGTGGGACCTTGTTAGATTCATCTCAACATATATTTTTTAAATATTAAGTTTTTATAACTTTTGTACATGTAGAATAATAGATATTTATGTTTTAAATCGTGTTTTGTTGACCACCAAAAATCAAAATATGACAATCTTTTAGGGACGGAGGGAGTACTTCATTAGTTAACCATCTTATGTTAATAATAATAATGAGCTAATCAACTATGAGCTAGTTGAAGATATACTTAGAGATGAAAGGTAATTGTAAAGATGGTCTTTAAGTGGAAGACTGTTACACTTTGATCCCTTAAAGTTTGTAACGAATGTGCAAATAGACCTTAAATTAACAGTTTCGTAAATTGGTTACGGTTATCGTTACTATTGGGTCAATTTTATAATTTGGATAAAGATTTGAGACAAATTTCAACTTTCTATATTTAAAGTCAACTTTATGATATTTTTTGAACCAATTAAGGTTTTGTAAATTTCTTGATTTTTATTGGACGTTTGGGTTCATGGTATGCTTAGTTCTAGTATTGGCTTTAGCTACTTAATGTGAAGTTCGTGAGATTTTTTTTTTTTTTGTAAATTAACGATAGATGTGAGTTTCGAACCCAAAATCTTTTGGTCATCGGCAAGAGTCATTTCCACTAGACTATTCGATTAACTCTGAAGTTGGTGAGATTTGAACCAGTTAAGTTTCTTACTGCTGATTGTTACTAGAATTTGTTCTGGTACCTTAGACCAATTATGCTCTCCATTATAATTTGAAAGAGACAATTATCTCGAAGCAAGAGAGCCAGAGAGGTGCGGGGTTGAGGAAACAAGAATGAGGGGGGCGGTGGGAAAAATGACCCAAATTAAAAAAAAAATTAAAATTTGCCTCATCGTTTTATCATAATTATAAAATGGTCCAAAATAACTTATAGCCGTTAACAATTGATGAAACTATTACTTTAGGGACTATTTGTGCACCCTGTCACACACTTTCAATGATTATTTGTATATCAATGCTACTTACAGAATCAAAGTACAACAACTACCTACTTAAAGAGACCATTTTAACGACTACCTATTACAAAAGATTAATGAAATTCTTGCATCGGCAAATAGGCATGCATGCATCTAGTTGTTCAAATTTGGAAAGATTACAAGATTATTTAGTAGACAAATGACCAAAGATAAGATGCATTAACGCCAGAGATAATCATTGTAAAAGTTTGGATAAAGATCTATTATATTCATAATGATATTATCACACTAAAAGTGTGTGTTATCATATATATAATATTCGTGGGTAATATCTTTAGACTTTAGGCAAAATGTTCGTGTATGTCCATGTACATTTAATTCAATGTATAAATCAACACATAATAATTTCACCTAAAGCAAGTCCATTTTTTAATCGAACATCCAAAGCATAAATATATTACTAACATTAAAAATTACTTTGTATAATAAACTATAAGCTTATTATAGTTATTTGGGTTTTATTTCTTATTAGTGTCCAAAGTATTGAATACTGTGATACAAATATTTCTATTCATGTAAGTAAATATTCTACTCTGTATCTAATTACTTTATGTATGTTATCGATTTTTAGAAAATTAGATATAATTTAACTATATATTATAATATTGGTGATTGCAGTTTGTTCATTAATACACACTTAAAACTTATAGTCAATCAAAATTGGGGAAATTGGTGATCAATTGGTCATGATACTTATTCAACCGATTCCTCAAGGAGAAAATCAAAAATCGAAGCCGAACATTTTAATTATTGTATAATTTAAGATATTAGTTGATGTTACAAACATATATATTTGATAGCATATCAAAATTATTTTAGTGAATGCTTAAATTATATATTACAAGAACAAAAAAATATTATTTATCAAGTTGTATATTTATTATCAATTTGATTTCGTCATTATTTGTCAAATATTATATTTAGCATAGGAATACGGTATAATAATTTATAAATAAATAATAGCTTAATGACTTAGATAGCACTTA
Organism: Echium plantagineum; assembly: GCA_003412495.2. Lineage (NCBI taxonomy): Eukaryota > Viridiplantae > Streptophyta > Magnoliopsida > Boraginales > Boraginaceae > Echium > Echium plantagineum. The sequence goes on from CM016564.1 coordinate 15,177,305, forward strand.
AATTCGAGCTATCTAAGTTCACCATAGCCACTCTAATAGCGCTTATCTGGGAGCTATCCAAGAGCAATCATATTATTTAGATAACACTTCTTTATCCGCTATTTAAACGATTAATAAAATTTAACGCATGACTAGCATAACCCTTTTTGGAGTGTTATCTAAGTACACAACTAGCATAGACTTTTTTGGAGCGATATATAAGTTTGAAGCGCTATCTAAGTACACGGCTAACATAGCCCTTGTTGAAACGCTATATAAGTATCAAACGCTATCTAAATACATGACCAGCATAACCTTTCTTGGGTAGCTTAAAAAGCACAAATAGCGCTATATAAGTACGAAATACTATCTAAGCACAGTCCTTAGATATCGCTTATCCAATAGCTATGTAACTACCATAGTGAGAGCTTAAATAGCGCAAAAAACGCTATATAAGCACATTCTTAAATACTTCTTTAAATCCAAAATAATTTTTTGCTTTAGTGGAAATGATAAACGTGAATATCTTCTGGTGCTTTATGTGCTTACTGCTTACATAGCTTACAAATTCAAAATAATTGATATTTGAGTATTAATATTGAATTTTAATAATCAATTACTAATTATTAATTTTTTTAAAACATATAAATTTATATTGTTAAACTCATCTTTCAAAGTTCTTTTATAATATTAATTTTTTAATGTTTCAATAATATAATTAAGGGAAATGTAAGGTCAAAGGTATATCTTGATGTATGAAAAGTAAATATTTATTGATGATGAGAAATTTAAAGAAAAATTTAAGTCCATTTTTACTTAAATATTTTTTAAATCTTTTGGATTGAAGGGACTATTCGTTTCCCCATAAAATTGGTATTTATTGATGAAGAGAACCTCAATATTCTAAATTACACCCTTCATCTCTAAATGATTGGTACATTTTAACTTTTATGGTCAACAAAACACGATTTAAAACGTAAAGATCTCTTACCCTACATGCGAAAAAATTGTCAACAGTTTGATATTTTAAAAATATATATTGTGACGATTGACGAATCTAACAAGATCCCACATGACCAAATTCTTTCTTATCGTTTAATGAGAATTGTTGATCAAAATTTTTAAAGTTTAACCACAAAAATTAAAATATACAAATCATTTAGGAACGAAGGTAGTATAACATATGATCGGGTGACCTACTTAAATTTGTCAACATAATAAATAAACATTATTTTTAAATGCATCAAAATATATAACAAATCATGTTAAATCTTACGGTATAGTCTATTTCTCGCTGATAAAAAAGTACTACTTCCAATCCAAAAAGAGTGTAGTTCTAGAGATTTCACACTAATTAAGAAATATTTAATGCATCCTATAAAGTTAATCATTAATGCTCCATCTATCCACTTAAGTATGAGGCAATTATTATTTATTTTGAGTTTTTTTATACAAATAGGGGTATTAAGGGAAAAAGTGATATATTATGCATTGATTTATGTAAAAAGACACTTTTTTTAATATTCTTGAAATCTCTAGAACTACACTCTTTTTGGATTGGAGGGAGTATACAACTACTGATGCAATAGAGTTGTCAAGATTATAGAGGTAATTGTTAATTTGCTCGTATTGAGATACATATTAAGATGATCATATAATATTTTAATCACACATAATTACATATATAGTAGTACTGTGACAATGATAAACATGATATTAACGCACGTGATGACCATTAGTAAGAGCTTTTTTGTTTTTTCATGTCAACAATAAGCAAAAAAGTTGAACATTAACAATAAACCCAGAATCAACTCTTAATTTTGACATGAAAATGCGAAAAGTCCCTTACTATTGGTCATCACGTGTTTTGACCGTGGGACCAGTCGAAAAAAATGACCGATAAATCAATTGGGATAAATTTTAAAAAGTGAGTGACTAAGTAAGAGTCTTTAAAAGGAAAATGATCAATTGGTGATACTCAGACAGCATAAGTGATGTATCCAGCCATTAACCCTTTAAATACGGATAATTTCCGGGACAATAACGTTCGTGTAACATTTTGGAGACTGGTCTATAATAATATAATTATATATATACTTAAACTATAACTTAATTTATATTGTTTTAGATCAAATTAACAATTAACAAGTGTTTTGTATATAAATAACTCAGATTAATCGTTATAACTACGTGCCTAGTCTAGCGAGTGACGGATAAATTGAGCACTCCTACTAGCTAAGTCTGACTATTCATCAAGTTAGACCAAGCCGGCAAAATTCGTATATATTCACTAACTTAGATAGGTTCATACTATCTAATTAAAGGAGTCACTAGAATCAAAACAAGTACCAATTGTTATTTGGAAGTCCTAATTAAAGCAAATATTCAATTTTAAGCTTAGTATCATGTTGGACCACCTGTTTTAGGCTGGTCATAACCCGAACGCCTATGGGCCGCTATAACTATTCAAGAAGACACTCGAAACCAGAAGGAAAAAACTTAATTTATTAATAATATGAAAAACGTTACTATTTTACTCTCATTTTGATACAAAGATGTGATCTCAAGATCAATGTTGAAATGTGAACTCTTGTTTAAATGACATATGGAGTGTTGAAGTTGTAATTTATTATCCTTCGTTCGTAACTCATGAGTTTTATGTTGGAAAATCATAAATTTTGTAAAAACCACCTAGCATATGTATCTTGTCTAACGCAGGACTTGCAATTGCTATTTGTCGAGTACACACTGAATAAACCTTATATTAATAACTCTTCCAGGAAAATAATCGAGATAATGTCGAGATAGTTACAGCGTTGCAGATTAGTATTTGAAAGTGGCCCAAGTATTACGAGATAGTACCTGAAAGTGAAAAATATTGCAGTATGGCTCCTGAAGAAAAGGAACTAATATACAACATTTTGTTAGTTTTGGAAACTATACTTCAACATTGGTGTCATTTTCTGATATTGATTTATAACATTGTAATTATGTAAAACTAAAAATGCAATTATATTTTATTGTCTGAAATTAAATATACAATTAACTCGAAGATAATCTTAATAAACAACATTATGGTGTACATATAAAAAACAAGTCCGAATATAAAAAGTAGGGAGTATATAACGAAAGCTCTTGATTGTCCCACTTTAGAGATTCCAACGTGTTTAAGTAGTGACGTGATTCGATCACTAAAAATATAATCACCTTTTCAGTACTCCCACTGGACCATGCCAGCCCACGCCGTTCCATTTCTGGAAACTCATTAATCAAAAACATTGTACCAAATGCATGCACATACTTACACCTTTATTTTCTACTTCCATCAAATAATGAACAATAACAATAAATTATGTTATTAGATTAATTAATCACATGGGATTTGGGTATATTCAAAATATAACATGTTTAATGAATAATATCTTTAAATTTTGAATTTATTAGTACTAGTTGTGTGAGATTTCAAGAAATGGGACAATGAATTTGGAGCAATGAGGGATGGGATGGAATCATGGGATATGCCATTGTATGTGTAATGTGTGTATGATGTATGATGTATATATGTATGTATGTAGCTCTGATGAGATTATTATTATCTTGTTGTGAAGAAGTATTATGTCGACATGTATGGGATATGTTGGAGCCTTGTTCAAGATATACATACAACGACAGATATGTGGCAGCAGTGCAGCACCACTTGTAACTCAACATACATTGGATTTGACATGAAAATCTAACCTATTAGATTCTACAATTTTTTGTGTAGTATTTCTAATTTACTTGTTAATTATATTGCAATGATTTAAAGATCTGGTGACATCTGATCATACTTTTATTAACTAAAATGTTTCGAGCTATTCTTATGGAAACATGTACTTTCATACATTCATTTTAATTTTTGTATGTATTGTTTGCAATAATATTATGTTCTTTCTCTTAATGCTAATTGAAAGAAAAAAAAAATTTGTAATGGTTTGTATGATCCCCTAACCAATATAGAAAGGTACCTTAAATTTCCTTTCTTTGTGCCCTATCATGTAGATATCTTTTTAGAATTGAATCATCTATTTTCATTGTTACATCGTAATTTAGATGGTGTATGTAAGTCCGAAACCGAGTCAAACCGATTTCAAACGAACAAATAATAATCGAAAATTTTAAACTGATCGGAATTCGGTCGTTCTTCCTTTGAGGGAATCGGTCAATGAGAAACCAATTAAAAATCGAACAGAATCGATGCCTATTTTTTAAAAAAAAGTTCAGTAGACAATAATGGTTGAGGTGATTTAGTTTTGTTCGTTGTTGGTATAATGCAAAGAGATATGTAAATCTTGTTAAAGCTAGTCATCTACGATTACAAAAAATATGTAAGAAGATGTTATATTGTTTAATGATATGTGTGCAATTTTGAGAATAAATTTTAAAATGAGTTCATTATTGAACATAAATGTTTAAGCTATAGTATTATAACTTAATTTGGCAAACAACAATAACATTCAAATTTGAGTTAATCGAATAGCCTAGTTGAAAAGGCTCTTGTTAGTGACCAGAAGGTCCTGGGTTCGATACTCACCTCATCGCTAATTTACAAACAAAAACAATAACATTCAAATTTAAGCTTAGGTAAAAGAATAATTATATTAACTAAAAAATGATAGCGCTAAAAAATAGCCAAACCGTTAACGGAAGTGAACCAAAACCGATTGCCCAATTTAAGACTAATTTTAAAAACAAGTACTCTATAAAAATAAAGTTAAAATATTTTATTAATTAAAACTTAATTATTCATAAAATTCATTGTCCAGAGGTGAAAAATATGTTTTTTTAAAAAAAATATTAGTCGATTAGTTTTAGCCTATATTAATATTTTAAAAAGCTAAAATAATTTAAATAAAAAATTTAATAGACCTCATGATAACCCTTTTAAAGTAGACCTCATAGTTTAAATGAATAATTTTTCCTTGGTTTGCAAACAATGAGAAAAAAGTAGTGTTCATTGAGCTACTTGATGAATATTGAATGAAAAAAAAAATCAATTTTCATAAAAACAAATAACTAATGATGTACTTTATAACATTTTAATATGCAGTTTTAAATGTCTAGATGAAATCTTAAGTTTTAATAATTTTATAGTTTTAAATAAGAATGTTCTTTAGATTTATAGTACTTTTAATTTATTAATACTCATCATATCAAAATTCTTCTTCAAATGAATGTCGTGTACACGAAAATTCAAGTTCTACATCTGGGTTCATCTTCTTCGATGGGAAACTCTACGTCAATGTAATGTATCACCGAAAATAGAAAAATCATGCATTATTAACATTTATAGGAGTAAATTATTTCGCTAAATTATTATATACACATGTCTTATACTATAATAATGTATATAATAAGAGTAAATTGTTGAAATGGTCCTTAAAAGTGGGTTCAGGTTGTTTTTTGGTCCTCAAAAGTACAAAAGTTGTAACTTAGTCCACGATATTGGTCAATGCTTGTAGATTGGTCCAAAATTTAGTTAAGGTGTTAATTTTTAACGCCCCAATGGCGATTGCAGTTTACTCCTAAGCTAATTTTATTATTACCGTTCTAACTTATTAACAACACATGTGACTCACGAGGCGCATGGGCCGTTAATATTTAACATCGCCGTAAAATTTTGGATCAATCTGCAACCGTTGGCCAATATCGTGGACTGATGTACAATTTTTATAATTTTGGGAACTAAAAGACACCTGAACCCACTTTCGGAGATTATTTCAACAATTTGCTCTATATAATAATAAACAAACATCCTAATCTTTTGTAAAAAGAATGTTTCACATTTTTGAAGCATATTCTCTCTGTTTTTTTAACGTATTGTTTAGAAACAACTTACACTATTGAGGATATAAAAATATTACTATTTTACCCTCATTTTATAGGAGTTAATAAGAAGATATGAACTCAAACCAATAATGTTTTGAAATGTGAACTATTGTTCGAATGGTATATGAAGTATTGGACTTGTCATTGATTACATTTTGAAAATCACAATTTTTGTGTTGGAGAATCAATAAATTTAATAAAAATCTACTATTTTATTAACGATAAAATAAAAAAATGGTGAAATGTTAAACCAAATATTAAAAAGAAATAAAACAAAAACTTTAACCTAAATAATATGTTAAAAAATGGAGGAACTATGATATAGTGTATAAAAAACAAAAAATAACAAGAAATAATATCTGAGTACAAACACACGTAATAACCTACGTACTAAATGACGATATTGGGCGAATGGGCTGTTTATGACTAGACTTGGAAGAAACTAAAGGTGTGGTGGTGGCAAGACTAAAAGGTAATATAAGTGGACGGTATATCATACGATAGTCAATTGAATACACATATAAATCATCATGAGAATAAAGTAAGGTTTTATAAAAATATACGTTGCACAACTGCACAAGATAATCTTTTCGAGCTTCATTATAATGGAGAATATAAAAGGTGTGAAACTGTCGAAGGAACGATCTTAAGAACTCGTGCCCTAGTATATGTGGTGGGGGTAAATCATGGGATGTGTGTCATCTGATCAGGGATATAGATTGTCTATTAACCACTTCGAAATATAAGTTTGCTTTCATATGAAATCGAATTTAGATTGCATGAAGAGGTACTTTCACTAATACATAAATATCAAATTAGGTAAAGGCACTTAGATAGCGCAGTTTTGAAATACTATCTAAGTTGGTGTTTGGATAGCTCTTTTTGATGTTTTAAAATTAAAATAAGTGAAACTAAAAAAAAAAGTCTTAGACAGCGCTTCATATTTTAAGCACTATTCAAGGTATATCTTAGAAAGCGCTTCAAAAACGATATATAGGAGTAAGCGTTACAATAACCACAATAGCTCTTTTAAATGGCTACAATAACGCCTAAAAAAACGCTATATAACTTAACATTTAAATAGATGCTTATTTTGATTCAAAGTAGTAGTTGTTGTCGAGAAAAGAAAAATAAATTCTCGAAAAAATTTCTCTCTAGCTTCTCTCTAGAGTTTTTCTCTCACTAGTTTCTCATCTAGTGCATCTTTTACAAAATAAACACCAAATCTCAATCCCAGGAGCAATCTACTCCTCTGGTCAATTATAATTTCCACACAATCACACTATCATAATTATAACGTGATTTGTGATCTCAATTATGGTTAATTTGGCCAAACTTTTTAAGGAATTTAAAACTTCCCTTGAAATTAGGCTTTTTTCTTGCATTCTTTTCAATTCGTTTGCAGATTGGTTGTGGATTTTGGTTCCTATTTATACTGGGGATCTATACCACTGTTTTCCCATCCTCTACTCTCCCTATTCTTACATAATTCTTCAGTTTTTTAGAGGGAAACTACTTCCGATTTTTTTACTTATATTTCTGATTTTTAGTGTCATGGATGCGGAAACATTGAAACGACTAGCGGCTGCCTCCGAAGTAGAGGAGGACGGGGTCGATTTTCAATTGAATGAACTTGATCTCTTGTCAGGTTTGGTGGAAAACGAAGCTAGCCTTTATATTAAGGTCTACGGATTCCAAAAGGGATTTGTCAGTCTACAAGGCTTTCAAATCGCAATGTCAAAAGCATGGAACTGTCCTAACCTCAGTGTTACTCGAGTGGAAGGCCCCTTGCTCCATGTTTTCTTTCCCTCGATTGAAATCAAAGCGAGAGTCTTTGAAGCGGGGCCTTGGTGTTTTGACAATAATTTACTATTAGTCAAAGAATGGTCCCGTGGGGTTGAGCCCACATCTTTGGATTTTAATGATTGTTATTTTTGGGTACACATTAGAGGAATGGCAAATGAATTCTTTACCAAAGAAGTTGCCTCTAAAATGATTGGGGCCTTCATGCAGAGCAAGGTTGTTGAACTGAGGAGAGACAAGATGGGTAAAAAATTTTTCCGAGTAAGGGCGAACATTAGTGTTCTTCGTCCTCTCAAGAGGAATCTTCGTATTCCAGTTGATGATCAGATTATGAATGGCGTTATTTCTTATGAACGCCTTCCGATTATTTGCTTTCATTGTGGATTTATTGGCCATCTTATTCGCCAGTGTCCATTGATTCCTTCGGGTGTGGAACCGAGATCATGTGTACGTGTGGCGGCTGACATTAAAGCACCTATGGAACGATCGTGGGTAGTCTTTCGTGTGGATGCAAGCATTGTTCAAGATGAGGAAGATGATTGGCAAATCCCCAAGGATGATTCAACTCTCCTTGATCGTGAAAAAGAGACGGAACTTGCTTTCAAACCCATGAGATCTCAGTTGGCGAATTCAGGTTGGTCGGAGACACCGTCCAAAACAGCAGGGGGAGACTTTTTGGGAAACATTAATGCGGTGGTCAAGGAGCATTCATTAGGGGAAGACCAAGGACCAAAACTCCCTCCGGGTTTTGAATCAGTAATTAATGTCCAGTCAAAGACAGTGCAACCGGACGCTATTAATAGCATTAATACAATTAATTCAAATTCGGCAGGTGAAGATATTGATCCTTTGACTGGGCTGATTAATAACACCCGGGATTTAGGGAAAGGGAAGACCATTATGGATCCATTTATACCAGACTTTGAAGAGGGAGGTAATGCACATGGACTTTTGGAAACATTAAAGTTCTTTGACTTCTCTAGTGTAACCCCCAACAAGGGCATTTGCATTAAAGAGAACAAGTCTCCTCACATTCGGGATGCAAAGAAAAGTTTTAAAACTGTAAAACCTCCGATAGCTAAAAAAAGGCAACAACCGTATGGAAAAAGCAAAAAATCGGGGTCCCCTAGAAAGAAGACATCCCTTTCCGATGATGGATTGAATGTCTCCTCACCTACTACGGAATCGGCTGAGACTGCGGGGCAGTCCAGCCGAGAGGAATGAGTTGTCTAGCTTGGAACTGCCGGGGTTTGGGTAACCCCCGAGCAGTTCGATCCTTGGTGGGGCTGATCCGCTCCCATAATCCAGTTTTTGTTTTTTTAGTTGAAACAAAGTTAAAGTCAGCTGAATTTGAGTACATTAAACGGCAAATAAAGCTCCCTAATGGCCTGGTGGTGGACTCACGAGGACGAAAGGGAGGTCTAGCGCTTCTTTGGAATCGAGAATTTGAAGTGGAGGTGAAGACTTATTCTTCACATCATATTGAAGCTCTTATCAAAGGTGAAGGAGTAGATCAATGGCGTTTTGTGGGTTTTTACGGCCACCATGAGACGGGCAAAAGGAAATTATCTTGGGATTTTATGCGCTTTATAAATAGCTTTTCCATTTTACCTACTGTGTTTATGGGTGACTTTAATGAAGTTCGTTGTAGTTCCGAATTTGTATCCACTAAAAGATTTCGACCAAACTGGCAAATGGCCCAGTTTAATCGAGCTATTAGTGATTGTGGTCTAATTGATATTGGTTTTTCTGGTTATTCGTTTACGTGGTGCAATAATTTTATTTCCCCCCACTCAACAAGGGCACGATTGGACCGAGCCATCGTTAGCCCTCACTGGCAACAACTCTTCCCCATGGCTGCGGTCTATCACTTAACTACTAATACTTCAGATCACCTACCCATTCTTCTTGATTTTGGGGAAAAAGCTAAATCACATCGTAAAGCAAAGCCTAGATTCTGTTTTGAAGAAGGGTGGTGTCTGTACGATAGTACAAAAAATGTGGTCGAGGACTCTTGGACGAAAAGTGTGGCTACAGACCCATGTTTAAAGGTTTTTGAAAGTATTCAGCATACCAGATTGGGTTTTCTCCAATGGAAACGCCAAACTTTGGGTAACATTCCCAAAGCCATTAAGGATAAACAAGAGGAATTGGACCAGCTACAGCAAGGGTCCATTACAATTTCTTCTAAACAGCAAGCGTGTGTACTTGCCAGGGAGATCGATCGCTTGAGAGAAACCAATGACATATATTGGTGCCAACGATCTAAGAATTTCTGGCGAGTGAAGGGAGACCGTAATACGGCGTATTTTCATGCTCTGTCTAATCAAAGGAAGAAAATTAATTGGGTCACTGAGTTGCAAGATGACAACGGAAGCCTGCTCAGTGATTCGGAAGATATCCAATCTTTAGCTGTGAACTTCTATTCACAGCTGTTTACTTCTCAGAATAATGACAGGAGGAACGGGTTAGGCCCGCTCCCACTTCGGACTCTGTCAGATGCTGACAAGTCGTTCTTAGCAGTGCCTTTTTCGGCGGAGGAGATTAAACAGTCTCTGTTTTCAATGAAGGGATCAAAAGCCCCGGGGCCCGATGGAATGTCTGCAACATTCTTCAAACATTATTGGGGCACCGTGGGGAATGACATCACCAATATGGGACTCCAGGCTCTTAATCATGGGAAAACTTTAGACAAAATGAATTTTACTCTCCTTACTTTGATTCCTAAAGTGGCCAAACCGATCAGAATGACGCAGTTTAGACCCATTGCGCTTTGTAATACGAGTGTAAAACTGATTGCGAAGGCCCTAGCTAGCAGGTTGAAAAAAGTCTTACCATCTATAATCTCTGAAACTCAAAGTGCCTTCATGCCAAATAGATTGATTACAGACAATATTCTTCTTGCGTATGAACTTCATCACACGATCAAGAAGAAAAAGTCTGGTAAGATGGGCTTTATGTCCATTAAATTGGACATGGTCAAAGCCTACGACAGAATTGAATGGGCTTTTTTGAGATATATGTTGGGTCAATTAGGCTTTAATTCTCATTGGATTAATCTTATTATGCACCATGTGGAGTCTGTGACTTATGCGTTGTTGATTAATGGAGAACAGACTGGCTATATCAAGCCAGGCCGTGGTTTACGTCAGGGAGATCCTCTTTCCCCTTATTTATTTATTTTATGCACGGAGGGCCTTATTGCCATGCTAAAGGCAGCATGTCTTGATGGTGACCTACAAGGGATTCGATATCAAGGTGTAGAACCTATCTCCCATCTTATGTTCGCGGATGATACCTTGTTAGTAGGTAGAGCATCAATGGAGGAGGCTACTACTTTTAAACGAATCCTCAAAACTTACGAGGACCTCTCAGGCCAACTAGTAAGTACAGAGAAGTCGTCTATTGTTTTCAGCCCGTGTGTAGCTGAAGAAACCAGGAGGAATATCTCAGGGTTGTTAGGCATCCCCGAGGCTTCCAACCATGGTAATTACCTAGGGCTCCCGTCCACAGTTGGCACCTCGAAGAAGGAAGTTTTTGCTTACCTTCTTAAAAAGGTAAAGGCCAAAGTGAACAATTGGAAGCCTAGGCTTCTATCTACAGCGGGAAAGGAAATATTTATTACATCGGTTTTACAGGCGATCCCCACCTTTACAATGAGTTGCTACAAACTACCTACATCCCTATGCAATGACATAAATAAAATCTTAGCCAATTTTTGGTGGGGATCCGGGGAGAATGGAAAAAACAAAATACATTGGATCTCCTGGAAAAATCTATGTAAAAGTAAAGAAATGGGGGGACTGGGTTTTAGGGATACAAAAAGCTTTAACGAAGCTTTACTAATGAAACAATTTTGGAGGCTGATTTCTCATCCGGATTCTCTACTCGCACGGGTCTACAAGGCATGCTACTTCCCTCAGCAAAGTATTTGGTTGGCATCACTGGGAAGTTCTCCGAGCTTCACATGGCGTAGTATCTTCTCAATCCGGGACCTCGTCAACAAAGGGACACACTGGATGTTAGCAAATGGGCAGAATATACATGTATGGCATAACAACTGGGTGCCACATACTCACTCAAAAAAAGTAATCACACCTTTTGATCCAGATCTATCAAGTATGACAGTGGCAGATTTAATTGATCATGAAATAGGTGTGTGGAGAATAGATAGACTGGTATCCATATTTCTACCTCTTGATGTCGAAGGCATAAGCAGTATATCACTCAATAACATAAACAGCCGAGACATACCACGATGGACAGCTAGCAAAAATGGGCTATTCACAGTTAAATCAGCATATACGTTCATCATGGAGGAACAACAACAAAGTTCAGAGGCATCAAGCAGTAGGCAAAGTCCAGATCCGACATTCAAGCATTTATGGAATATTCAAATACCAAAAAAGTTGAGACATTTTTTATACAAAGGATGCCTTAATCGATTACCAACGAAAGCCAATCTGAACACAAAGTGTGTACCAACTGACCAAGAGTGTGTTTTTTGCAAACAAACAGGAGAAGACGAAACTCATATTTTCATAAAGTGTGCTTTCAGTCAAGAGATCCATAGTCTACTAAAAATTCCAGCACTAGATCTAAGCATACAGACATTCCGAGATCTATTCAAGTTCATACGAAAAAGAGTCACACCAGAGAAGTTTAGGCTTTGGGCAACATGCATGTGGGAGTTATGGTATCAAAGAAACATGCGGATCCACGAAGGCAAAACAAGAACACCAATAGAAAGCTACAGATTCGCAACTTACTTTTTAATGGCGGATGAACAAGCTCCAACCTTTCTCAAAGCTCCGATTCCAGTGTGCTAAAATCAGAGATCCGTGGGCCAGCTTCAGCTCCGAAGGGAATTTTCTCAGATTGGGGTTCATTTTTGGGGTATCTTCATTGAAATCTCCGGCAACGGAGTTTTCGAAGAGGCTGAGCTACGGAGGATTTTCCGATTTTGGAGGTTTGGAGAGTCGAGAAAGGTTTTGGATGAAGTATGGAGAAAGTTTCGGCTTTGTGAGGTTAGTTTTTCTCTCTTGCTGATGAGAGAATTCAAGAGACAGAGAGAAGGGCTAAGGAGGAGGCAGCACTAAATGGAACTTTCTAGTTCCTTTACTGAAGTGTGGAAAGTATTTATGTTACAAGCTTCTAGGGCATCGGCTGGGGTTTTAATTGGGTGGTCTTGGGCTGCCCGTTTGGCCCTTTTGGACGTTTCCTTTTCGTGAATGGAGTTCCTCTTGGGCTCCCATAGAGCCTTAAAGGCCTTAGGTGAATTAGGATAGGTTTTTTTCTTGTTTTTGTTTGGATTATTATCAAGCTTGTAAAACTTTGCCGTTCGGGGCTTATTAATTAAATCATCGCTAATTATCAAAAAAAAAAACTTAACATTTAAATAGGGCTTTAAAAGCTCTATCTTATTTATAACTACAATAGCTCATGTCAAGCGCTTTTTATGTGGGTGCTTAGATAGCACTTCTGTATTGATATTAATAGGATTACAAGATTGAACAAGTTTTTGATGAACAAGTTCATGTTATTGAGCCAACATCCAATTTAACTGAAAGTGTCTATATCGATTTAAAAAGATCTAATTTTAATTAATTAAACACCTAAAATTAATTAATTCAAATTAATATAACAACAAGAATAATGGTAATACTAATAAGGATTGAAAATATACACTGCAAACCAAATCAAATTAGACTCGAAATTTTGAATACAATGACTATTCCCAACATATACACATGTAATGCGTATTAAATAAAACCTTGTTATCAATAATATTATTATTGGGTTTTCTTTTCGGCTAAATAATGAAGATGTTTAAGAACTACTGATATGATCATATGACAAATTCGTTACGGAAACACCCCTTAATCAATTTTTGGGTGTTCTACGAATAAAAGTATTAATAATATATAAAGTAGGTCAATCAGATAAATCATGCTAAAATTTTTTGTATAGTTACATGACAGACTAGACTTAACTAAAAAAGATCGAACTCATAATTTTTCATTACAAGCTCTCTTACTCTAATTTAATTTGGCATCCCTCACCAATCTAATTATGGGAAATTGAACTCCTTAGCAAGGTCGTACGGGATGTCCCGTATATGTTTTTATCTGCTATTGCACATAATATATACCTTCTTCAATTCAAAAACAGTGATCTTTTATTTTTAGATTATCTAAAAAAAGTAAACTTTTATATGAACCTAAACAAAATATATTATTTGTACCCTTAATATCTTTAATTGCATAAAAACTTCAAATTAAAAGTAATTACATGAGTATGTGTTAATGATTGACTCACGGATGTGTAAGTAGTTAAATGATGATATAACTGTCATTGTGATAATGTTTTGATATCTTCTTATTTTGTGTGATTTTCAAAAACATCACTCTTGCGTTAAGTGGTGAAGCTATTATGTGCAAGCTTTAGATTGTGGGTTACAAGCTCTTCAAAAATATAGTTGCTCACGAGTTAATCGAATAGCCTAGTGAAAAAGGCTCTTGCTAGTGACCAAAAGGTCCTGGGTTCAAAATTGACCTCATCGCTAATTTACAAAAAAAAAAATAGATTTGCTCACAACCTTCGGTGACAAGCTCAATAGCTAGTGGCATCTGATGACCCAATCTTTCATGTAAGAGGTCTTTAGTTCAAACTGTTTATTAGTTAGAAATTTTTGTATTCATTATTTATAATACAATTTTGTTCAATATTCATCGCTAATTTATAATAAATAAAAAATTTGGAAATTTCCGCTTAATTTAAAATGTTTCATTGTTTTGTCACTTGAAATGTTCTTTTTGGAAATTTGAACCACCCCTGCTATTTCATTTTTTAAAATTAACTTCTCTTAATTTTCATCTTGGTTTTATCCAAAAAAAAGAAATTAAATTATGAAAAATGAGAGCATCTAATTATTAAAGTAAATTACGTGCATAAGTGAAACATATGGCAAGTGAAAAGTGATTTGTGCATTACTGTTCTTTAATGCTTAAGAATGGAAATAGATGGGAATCCAACGTTTTATTGCCGGAAAATGGACCACATTTACATAATTCACCTCTATCTTCAGTCCGAAGGAGAATATTTACAAAACTACATTATTGGTTTTTATGTCTTAGCCAAATCAATTACATAATAAAGCCACTTCATTATCAAATTTTACATACTAAAACCTTTTCGATCAATCGAGACGGTTCATGTATTACTTACAAACTGAAACGATCCAATTCACATATAAGCTCGAAAATAATTGATCGGATTGAACCGAATCGAAAACATTCTTAATAATGTCAATTACTCGGCTAATCGCCCTTGTAGTAGGTAGTTAAACAACTGGTCTAAATGAGTTGAATGAGGACATATATTTGAAGAAATTAAGAATAAGAGGGGCCATGAAGGACTAGAGTTTTTATGGCATCACATATCTAGGTTCCCTCGCCTCACATGATCTCGAACCAACTAATTCAAGATGTTCCCACTTCCCACATGTAAGGACTCATGATAATAAATTATGCACTCTTTTAATTTTTTTCCGTATGAACTAATACAAAGATGACCGTACATTTCTCTTTTGTTTATGAAGCATCACATGTATACAAACATATTAATTTTTGCAAAAAATTATTTTGCAATTTCTTTTGATAATTTTTTTTTTAATAATTAGCAATGAATTGTGACTATAATGGTATTACAAACATGAATACAGTAGAAATTCCCAACTAATAGTGAGTTAGAATATAATATTGAGCCATCGGCCAATTTCTTTTGATAGTTAAGTACAAAATATTGCAGTTTAGAGACAAAGAAGTAACTCTTCTTCGTCTTCATACTGCCAAATGAAATAATACACAAAAGAAGCATTTGCAACACTAGCATTTGCAACACTACATACACAAATTCCGAAATACAAAAATATGTACTCCCTTCATTCCTAAATGATTGGTATATTTTGATTTTAGTGTTCAACTTCAAAAAATTTAATCAAGAATTATCATTAAACGATAATAATAAGTAATATAGTCATGTGAGATCTTGTTAGATTCGTCTCAATATATGTTTTTGGAATATCAACTTTTTATAATGTTTTTGCATATAGAATAAAAGATATTTACGTTTTAAATCGTATTTTGTTGACCATGAAAATCAAAATGTATCAATCACTCAGGATGGAGGGAGTATTAATTAAATCGGAAGTAGTATAAATAGAATAAATATTACTACCTATTAATTAAATATGTAAAGTTAATTATAATTGCTCATGCGCCTAATTCATTTGGATTGACTTTCTTACGTTTTGAAGACATAATTTTATAAAAAAATCAATTTGTGTACATATTATAAAAAATAAAACAAAATAATATGTACCACCCTTGCAGATATATGATAATTGTCGTTATAATTAAATGCATTTGTTAACTTGTTATTTATTTGAATAAACAATTTGAACTGTACAATAATATAACTATTTATGTGGCGCCAATTATTAGATTCTAGAGCTTCTACTACAATTCCAATATAATCAACCTTGCTTGTCTACAGATGTGGAAGAAATCCTAAATTCGGAAATAGTAATAAAAATCTCATCTTTGTTCATATTACTCTGTTTCATCAGTCAATGACCACTGCCAACATAATATTGAAAAGGGTACTAATCTTGTATTTGGATAGCAAAATGAAAATGAATGGGTATCCAATCTTTTTAGGGATGTAGAAATGTCAATAATGGATTATGTCACTTTAAAATTACCATATAATTCACATCAATCTTTATTTCTATATAATAAACAACACTAGAAAGACTAACCATTTGGTGTTTTGGTTTTTCTACATAGTGTCTTAAATGAGAGGTATTGTTAAAATAGACCTAGATAATATGTG
Source organism: Echium plantagineum (assembly GCA_003412495.2). Classification (NCBI taxonomy): domain Eukaryota; kingdom Viridiplantae; phylum Streptophyta; class Magnoliopsida; order Boraginales; family Boraginaceae; genus Echium; species Echium plantagineum. The sequence continues at coordinate 15,193,850 of CM016564.1, forward strand.
AAAGTTGTATTTTTTAAATATTTAGTATGCGTAAATGGTCGCTGATATTGGTTGAAAAATGTGCAATTTTAGTCCCTCTTTTTTGAGGGAGATCGTAAATTTTGATGGAAAGAGGGACTAAAGTGCACCTTTTTGTCCAATATCAGAGACCAAAGTGCATATTTTCAATAAAAATATTTAAGTTTTGAAAATTATATTTTGGCCCTATATCTGTCAAAATTTAACGTCTCTGTCAAAAGAGAGTAAAGTGTAACTTACATACCATATATTTTATAGGGAGTAAAGTGTAAATTACACATATTATATGAGATCATTTTGGCAATTTTCTCTTCTAAATCACATATTAAGAAGTAAATCTAGTAATAAAATATAACACATAAAGCATATATAATTGAACACACATTAAAATATTTTCATATTAGATTTCAAGTACTAATATTTTATCAAATATTTTTCTTTATTGACATGTGTCTTGAGGACACATTTTAAAAAAAACCTTTCATATTTAAGAGGGGAAGCAAAACAAATAATTGAAATAAATTAAGGGTAATTTCTTTTTTTTTTGTAAATTAACGATGAGGTGAATTTCGAACCCAAGACCTTCTGGTCACTGACAAGAGCTGACCCTTTTCAACTATGCTATTCCAGTGATTCCAAATCAAGAGTAATTTTTGAATGCTTAGATGATAACAAAGATATTGGACATGTCCTAGCATGCTTGAATTGTTTTCTCTGAGATATCAAAGTAAAGCTGGTCAACAAGACAAAAACAATTGGATAGAAATAACTAATGAAATGATGCCAGGTAAGATTTTATGGGAAATTCTATCTTGGATGAGGTTTGTAATAAAGTCTATCCATGCCCTCAATTTACATTGGCCCATCACCTCCTATCCTACTGGAACAAAATTTTAACTCCTCCCTCACTTATGTTCTACCTAAATTAGGTATATTTATTTTACACACAATTTATTAATATTTGCATTTTTCACCTTATCTCATCTGATGATGATGCTGATACTTCATCAGAATCTTCTCTATTATTTGATGCTCTCTAAACTTCCAGATAGACTTTTGAGTGCCTAAAATAAAGTGTGGCCATCCTTATGGTCACCTGCATAACAGCATACTCCCAGGGGGGATGAACTTTCAAATTATTTTCTACAAATATTAAAATTCAAAATAAAACCTGGTTCACCATCATGTGGACCCATCTACTTGCTTCATTATCTACTTCCTATTGTCTTCCCCACCCCCATCCCATAATACAAACTTCATATGAATCTTCCTCCCACCTTACCATTTTACACCCCCCCAGCCCAGCCACCCAACCCCTCCCTCACCCAGGACCGGCCCTTAGGCATCGCTAAAAAATGTGAACACACTAGGCCCTCGTTGTAAAGAGAGCCTCCAATTATTTCGAAAAAGTATTATTATGTGTTAGTTCATATGTTATATACTAGTCATAATATTTTTTAAAAAAATTGTGAAATACATACGCTTTTAGTATTTTTTTTTTTGTATATCATGTTCTACTAATAATGAATTACAAAAAATCTCAAATTTATTACTCCTTTCATTCCTAAATGATAAGGCTTTTTAACTTTTTGTTAAATTTTATAATTTGATCCTGAATTCTTATTAACAGTAATAAATAGTACAAATACATGATAATTTTTTAGATTGGTCTCAATTTATATTTTGAAATACCAACGTTTCATAATTTTTACGCAAGTAGAACTACATATAATTATGTTTTAAAACGTCTTTCGGATATCGTGAAAAGTCAAATGACCCTATCATTAAGGGATAAAGGGAGTATCTATAATCAAATACCTCAATTTTCATTTTTTCACTAGATCACGAAAATATGTGAACGGACCCTATCCTACCCACCCTCACCCAGTCACCCTTACCCCCACCCCTATCTCGTTGACCCACAGACTTTACCCACAAGTCTACCTCGCTCCAACATTTACCCACAACACTCTCAATTTGAACTTATTGCTATTATAATAATAATATCTTAATTCAACATATATGATATGGGTATTATTTAATGTGACACGAGAAAACTTTGTGCACCATGCTAGCTAAGGCTCCTATAAATATTCAACCATTCCATTAGTACCCAACAAATCAACCCAACTCCATATCTCCTAACAAATACCTCTCTTCATAACTTCTCCATCTCCATTCACTTTCTTGAAAATATTTCACTCCCTCTTAAAAAATCATGGACGGAAGTTGCACGGATGAGAGCACAACTAGTGAATCTCAATCCGTTTCCCCCACCCCGCAGCCTCCATCGACTCATCCCCCGGGGATGAAATCATCCCCGGAGAGTCTATGCAGGCTGGGGAGTGGGACAATAAGCAGTGTAGTGCAAGAACATGAAATAGGCGTCGAAGCCGAATCGAAGAAATTGCCATCTTCAAGATTCAAAGGAGTGGTCCCTCAGCCTAATGGCAGATGGGGTGCTCAAATATATGAGAAACACCAAAGGGTATGGCTTGGAACATTCAACGAGGAAGAGGAAGCTGCTAGAGCTTATGACATTGCAGCTCAACGCTTTCGGGGCCGGGACGCGGTGACTAATTTCAAAGCATTGGTCGATGGTGGTGGCGGCGGTGGTGGTGGTGATCTTGAGGTGGCGTTCTTGAATTCGCATTCCAAGGCGGAAATTGTAGACATGTTACGTAAACATACGTATAGTGATGAGCTTGAACAAAGCAAAAAAAGTTATGGGATTTTTGGTTATGGGAAAGGAATAGGTCATGATGAATTTGGTGGACCGGCTGGTTCAGACCGGTCCCATAAAGCTCGTGAACCGTTGTTCGAGAAAGCGGTCACACCGAGCGACGTAGGGAAACTGAACCGGCTCGTTATACCGAAACAACATGCGGAAAAGAATTTTCCGTTACAAGGGGGGAATACTTCAAAAGGGGTGTTGTTAAATTTCGAAGATATGAATGGGAAAGTTTGGAGGTTTAGGTATTCTTATTGGAATAGTAGCCAAAGTTATGTGTTAACCAAGGGTTGGAGCCGGTTCGTTAAGGAAAAGAGTTTGCAAGCCGGTGATTTGGTTTGTTTCCAACGCTCGACCGGGCCGGACAAGCAACTTTACATCGACTGGAAACCGAGGAACGTCGTCGTAAACCCGGTTCTGGTCGTGCCGAGTCTTGTTCATCAGCCGGTTCAGGTTGTTCGATTATTTGGGGTGAATATTTTCAAGGCACCTCAAGTGGTGATGGATGGTGTTGATGTTTCTTGTAGCGGAAAAAGGAATAGGGAAATGGAATTATTGGCAATGGAATGCATCAAGAAACAAAGAGTCATTGTTAATGCATTGTAACACAAATTAATTTCCTTGTTTTTAGTTTCGGTTTCGGAATTTGTTATCGAGTACTTTTCGATTATTTTTCCTTTTTTGGGGATATAGATGTTGACGAAGAAGGGATAGAAGGTGGGCAGATAATAGTCCTCTATCTGATCTGTAGTGTATTGCAACTTGCAAAACTGTAAACTGTAAATTATTAAGCAAGTTGGCATAAATTAATATGAATAGGAAGTTGCACCCTTTTGAATTGTAACAAATGCAAAAAAAAGAATTTGCCTTATTTGTTTTGTTCAAAGATTTAATATTATCTTTCTGCTATTTGCAATTTTTTTAGATTTATTTCTAGCAGTATATGAAGCAGTTGGGATATGTAATAACTTCTCTAAACCACATACATACAATTTGGGTTATTTCGACATAAAATATATCCATGTCGGCACATGATGAAACCATTTATTTTTATTTTATTATACACAACACATTGATATTATAAAAAGATATTGGTTCGAGAGAAGATATTATAATAATCTCCGTTGCTAATGGTTCTCAGACTCCTCTAAACTCCATTTATACTCATTTAAATAAATTCTTAATTAGTTTTAATCAATTTGTTAAACAAGTAGTAACATAAACATTATAATGTTATTAGTAGTTAAATATATATGTTGAAATTACAATGTAATGATACAATTTTTTGCAGTACTATACCTCTTCATTTCATATTAAAAGACGTTTACATATTTGGTAAACAGTCTTAAGCGACTATCAAAATGAAATAGCGAGGAAGTATATAGTATAATGATTACAATAAGGTAGTATAAAAAAGTATTTAAGTAATTATTTGATTGAATTAGTTATTTTAACTTTTACTAAAGAAAGAAAGCAAGATATACATGATGCACGTAAAGATTACATATATATACTATCAAACAATGTACCATTATTTTGCCTTTTGTATCAACTTGGTAAAGAGTAACATGGGGGGTAATGCTTGTAAAAAGCCTGCAAATATTTTTAACCAATTCAGCTCACCTTGATATAAGTTTCAAAATATAATTTTATTATATATATTATTCTATGGAATTTAATTTATTTGGATTTTGAGAATCTTATCTTGCATAGTTACCAGATGTATGTGGTTAGATGAAGTCGAGATTCATGAATGTACTGATATTGTGGAAAACGAACTCAAAAGCCATATATATAAAAGGAAGTGAAATCTGATCTCAGAACAGTATCTTAATTATATATGGGGGTTAAAGGGCAACATGAGAACTGCAGTACTGTTTACGACACCTTTTTTTTTTTTTTCTAATTTAGGTTGTTTTATTTTTGTGACAATATTTATAAGTTTATTTTAGAGTGAAGATATTTGCCATTTTTTGAAATCTCTCTTCTGATTCGAAATCGTCAAGGGCGGACCCAAGGGGGTGGGTGGGCACCGGCCCTCCTAAATTTTTCGGTATTGTTATATCTATATACGACTTTTCTGAACTTTTGTGATATATACACTAAAAAGTGTAATTATACTAAGTAGAAATACAACTTAATTGGTTAGAACCTTCATTTATTGGGTAGAGGTCATGGTTCAAGCCTTCCAAGGTTCATTTTTTTTATACTTTTAACTATTTCTTATTTGTTTTGACCCCCCTATTTTATTTTTTTCGAAGTTGGTCGCCCTTTATATTCATCCTGGTTTCGCCCCTGAAAATCGTGGTGTAACGTATATCCTCCTCTCTTCCAGGCATGGAATAAATGAAATAAATCAAAAAATGTATTTTTGTTCAAGAATGAAATCTTATTGGAACCGTCCATATTCGGTTCATCCTTCGGAACCAGATCACATCCTGGATCTGATGAAATAGTATCACATATTTTTTATTTAGAAAATTGACACAAAAATGAGTACCACATTGTACTGTGGTCTCAAATAGTGTCACGTTAGCAGTTTTGTGTCCCTAAAATAACACAAAAGTTGTATTTTAGTTCTCAAACTAACGTCCCAATTAAATCTTTCGACTTACTTAGGGTTGTAGTTTGGCCTTTACCAATTGCACAAAAATTGCATTTGATCCCCAACTACGTCTCAATTAATCTCTAATTGTTGACAAGATTTCTTTGAAATGTTAGTTTGAAGACCAAAGTACTACTTTGGTATTACTTAGAGGGATTAAACTGTCATTGTAACACTATATTAGGTAGGGAGTAAATTAAAAATTACAACTTGGTACCATTCTTAGGACCATTTCACGGACATAACTTTTTTTTGTTATTTTTAGTAATGTTATGTATGTTCAAAACTAACACATTTTTCTTTATAAGTTTTGAGTGTAATATATTTTCTCCCTTCATACATTTGTTTTTCCATTTCTTCGTCCAATTAAAACATAATTTATCAATATACTTCCTCTGTCCCCAAATGATTGGTACATTTTGACTTTTGTGGTTAAACTTTAAAAAATTTGATCAAGAATTCTCATCAAACGATAAGAAATAATATAGTCATGTAAGATCTTGTTGGGTTCGTCTCAATATATATTTTTAAAATATAAACTTGTTATAATTTTTCGCATGTAAAATAAGAGATATTTACATTTCAAATCGTATTTTGTTGACCATGAAAATCAAAATATGTTAATCATTTAAAGATGAAGGAAGTAATATATTGGCTTTTGATTTTCCCACTCCATCCACTACTAACCACACTCCACATTCTCATTTTTAACCCTCATTCCATTACGAAAAGTTGTACAATAATTATACAAGAATTGATAGTAAGGGTATAAATATAATTTAACACTAAAAATGGAGTGTGATTATAAATTAATGGAGTGAAAAAATGAAAACCCAATATATTTCACTATCCAATCATACTTTACAAGAAAGTGGTTGGAGTATTACTCCAGCTTGAAGATGACCAGTCATCGAAAACATTGAAGCTTAGTTGGATTAATTGGATTGATACGATTAGATTACAATTGTATGTATTGTGTTTTTTTGGGTAGAAATTTCGATTTGAATTCTATCGAGTTTGATTATACTCCTTGCGTCCTTTTATTAAAATTCTTTTACTTTTGTACAAAATTTAAGAAAAAATTAAATATATCTCACAATAGAATAGTTCCTTCATGTTTTATTACTTAATTTGATAAAAGAAAAAGTAAGCAATTATTTATATTTAAAAAAACTAATTCTGAAATTAAGGATGAAGAGAATATAGTACACAGAACTATAACAATAGATATATAAGAAAATTATTGGTACACAACTTCAACAGTTGAAGTTCAACTAATTATTAATTTCAAATTCAAAGAAATTTAGATAGATAAATTAATAATATGATGATTATCCGATGCACCACATTGATGGTTTTTCAATATAGTAAAAATGCAAAATGCATAAATTATTCTTCGAAAATGGAACACATACGATAATGCAAATAAAAACTCAAAAATAGTTTTTGGTCAAATTAAGCAATTTTGGTTTCATACCCATGGTGTGGTCTCATACAGTTTTGACAAAGTTGTCAACTGTTACTAGTACTTCCACTATTTTATTTGCATGTTGACATGAGATCTATCGAGGTTTCTAGCCTGCGTGTATTTGACTAAGTAGTTTTTATCCCATTTAAACAAATTGATTTTAAAAAAATATAAATTTGCTATGAGATTTAGAATTAATGAATTGTAAAATTAAAAAGTCTTAAAAATAACGATACATGCTTCCAATAAGAGTTTTTTGTTTGTTTATAAATTAGTGATATATCATATATGTGAGTTTTAAACCAGGACATTTTTGTCACTAGCAAAAACTTTTTCCACTAGGACTATTCGATTAACTCGCTTCCAATAAAAGTTAAATTCAAAATTCCTAATAAAAAGGTATATATTTTAATAAAATATTATTAAACTATTAAATCGTCGGTATATGCGGTCAAATCTTGAGTAACAATATATTGTTAAACAGTCAACGAAAGGGGCAATAGGAGGATTCTACTTTAGTAAGTCAAAGTTCCATCTCATATTAGACTAAGCTAAATAAATTAAATATTTATTGTCCTCATAAAATATCTGTGATTTTCTGAGGGAGGACTCAACTCAATAATGTTACGAATACTAAATGTCAAAGACTTCACGAGAACTAAATCTGTAACAATTATGTGAGTACTTGCAATTGAGTAGTACAAATAATCCAGCTAAGGTCAATATTTGTGTAAACAAATATTATGAGTTTTTCTTGGAAACTTCCTGGAGCTACATAGTACTTAATTTATTCAATTGTTCATGCAAATAAACTAGGAATATCATTATTTGATATGATCTGATTTGACAACTATGAAAAAAATCAAACATATCCCAACTTGATTAAGTATTATAATTTTAATTAATAGGCTAACTGCACATTTAAGAAAGTAGTGTAAAATATAAGGAACTCTTATGACGAGTATTAGTTAATTATGTTGGGTGTTTCTTCTTAAATTTTAATGAAAGTGTGAAGCCCTTACACTAATGATTTTTATTATTTTTTGAACCTTGGTTGCTCGAAGAGATGAAATTGGTGGTACTTTACACTCTAATTTTTTAGGACGCAGTTAGTTATGCCATGTGTGTTGAGTTGTGAAGCCATATTTGCTGAGCTGGGCCAATGGGGGATGAATTATGGCAGCTGGCAAAAATAGGTTTCGGATGGGCTTTTAGGAAATAATTGGAGTGCAAGAAAAGAAAGGTCTTTTCTTGACGGAGAAGTTATTTCCTAATAGCATTAGACCTTGGCGAATTCTGGCGGGCTTTTAGCCCGATTTCTTATGCTAGCTAGGTTTTGTATTTTGCCTATAAATAGCGGGATTCTCCTATGAGTCTAACTAGTCCAAGTCTAAAACACAATGTAGACACATAGGGAGAATTGTCCTAGGAAGAATATTAGGGCTCTAATATTCTTGAAGAACTTAGAGAGTTTATCTTTGTTCTTGGTTAGGCTTTGTTGTTGAGACTTTCGGTATATAAGAAAGTACTCAACTGTTAGACTAGCTAGTTGGTAGGGCTTGTGTAACAATCTATATTCATTGATAGTGGAATCTGCAGCAGCAACAGGACGTACCTTACACATTGTGGGGGAACCTGTATAAATCCTCGTGTCTGTTTAATTCCGCAATTTATTCTTTTCGTTGTCATTGGGATTCTTGGGTTGGGGGAATTATTCGAAGGTCCATAATTCCTAACAATTGGTATCAGAGCCTTGGTTGGGATCAGAACTGCAAGAATCAGTGACTGGAAGCGAAGAGGATGTGACACAGGTGAAAAAAGGTTGATGGGGCAGATTTCAGACGTTGAAGATGAATATTGAAGAGTTGGAAGCACCACTAGCGGGAAAACCTGAGGATCTAGATGATGTGAAACCTGATAGAGATGTGTTGTGTGTTGGGACCGTGTTCCTCAAGCAGAATCGGGTACAGGAAAAACAGATGAGGTTCGACGTGGTTGTCGTCGATTCCTGTTGTTGATGTACTGGAGAGTTCTGCAGTATGGAGGAGCTGTGATAACGTTGCTGCCGATGTTGCTTAACAGCTAAAAGTGCAGGGGCCAGCTTTGGATAGCTGTGTTATACGTTGCTGCCGATGTTGCTTAACAGCTAAAAGTGCAGGGGTCAGCTTTGAAGAGCTGTGTTATACGTTGCTGCCGATGTTGCTTAACAGCTAAAAGTGCAGGGGTCAGCTTTGAAGAGCTGTGTTATACGTTGCTGCCGATGTTGCTTAACAGCTAAAAGTGCAGGGGTCAGCTTTGAAGAGCTGTGTTATACGTTGCTGCCGATGTTGCTTAACAGCTAAAAGTGCAGGGGTCAGCTTTGAAGAGCTGTGTTATACGTTGATGCCGATGTTGCGTGATAAAGAGGCATGGGTCAGGTATGTTGTACTTGGCTGGCAGTTATAAGGAGAATTCATGTTGTAGAACTTTGTACAGAAGATAGGTGAGGTTCGACGTGAGAAATTCTATGAGGGATAGAATTGTCGTTGATGAAAATCCTATTGGTGATGTACTGGAAGAGTTCTCGGGGAGTCTTGAAGAACTGTTGAAGGGAAGTCGCATTGGAGGTCAGAGAGGTACCCAACTGACAGAATGCGAGACTTCACTTGGTGATGAGTTGAAGACTGTGAACGAATCATCCGAGTTAGCTGGCGTTGTTCACAGGCCTAGTGAGAGGTATTTCCAACCTCCTGGAGATTTGCTAACTGGTGAAGGATGTTCTGATCAAACATCAAAGATCAATGAATTGGATCAAGGAAAGTCGTTAACGTGGAAAGGGAAAGAAGAAGAGAAAAATTCATTGATGACCAATCGAGCTTGGAGGTTTTTCCAAGGTGTCTGGGTGGCAGACACGGGCAGGACATGAAAATTGTCTGAATGAGGGTAAATTCCAACGGGGTAAAGGTATTGACTATTCTCGTTTCTCTTCGATAGTCATGTTGGTGTCATTCAGTGTTGTTCTGGGATTGGTAACAAAGGAACTGAAGTTGGGATCAGCTTCAGTGGGAGTTCGGGGATGATGAACTCAAGTGGGAGTTGCTGCAGATTGATGCTTGAAGATGGTGATCCGAAATATGTCTTCAAGTGGGAGATTGTTGAGCTGTGAAGCCATATTTGCTGAGCTGGGCCAATGGGGGAAGAATTATGGCAGCTGGCAAAAATAGGTTTCGGATGGGCTTTTAGGAAATAATTGGAGTGCAAGAAAAGAAAGGTCTTTTCTTGACGGAGAAGTTATTTCCTAATAGCATTAGACCTTGGCGAATTCTGGCGGGCTTTTAGCCCGATTTCTTATGCTAGCTAGGTTTTGTATTTTGCCTATAAATAGCGGGATTCTCCTATGAGTCTAACTAGTCCAAGTCTAAAACACAATGTAGACACATAGGGAGAATTGTCCTAGGAAGAATATTAGGGCTCTAATATTCTTGAAGAACTTAGAGAGTTTATCTTTGTTCTTGGTTAGGCTTTGTTGTTGAGACTTTCGGTATATAAGAAAGTACTCAACTGTTAGACTAGCTAGTTGGTAGGGCTTGTGTAACAATCTATATTCATTGATAGTGGAATCTGCAGCAGCAACAGGACGTACCTTACACATTGTGGGGGAACCTGTATAAATCCTCGTGTCTGTTTAATTCCGCAATTTATTCTTTTCGTTGTCATTGGGATTCTTGGGTTGGGGGAATTATTCGAAGGTCCATAATTCCTAACAATGTGGGCAGGGGCGGATCTAGCTCTTTCGAAGTTGTGGTTCAAAATAGATATATATTATTTAACGATTTAGTTAATGTTTAAACTACTAATACATAGTATAAATTTTATTTCAAGTTTTCAGAACTAAATTAGTATCAATTCTACAAGGGTTGGTCTATAGATTTTTTGATCTTACGAGCAAACGAAGATAATAATAAGGGACTTCAATCACGATCAAAAAGTTAAAAGTATTGCATTTTTCATAAAATGAAGATAAGAATTTAACTATATTATAATTATTTGTTGCATACAAATTACTTTAATATAATATTATAAAATTCAATGTTAATATTTAAGAAATTAATGCATTATAATTTTTAAAAAGGTTATTTAAATATGTAGAAGTGTGACATGTATAAACTATAACATAATTGTGTATGTATTAATGGGAGTAGAACTCATAATCTCTTACATGACAAGACAATTCATGAACTTACCAGCAGAGTTATAAATAATTTTTTATAATTTAACTGAACCACCTTAAATAATACGGAATTTATCCGAACCCGCAGACTTCTTAAATTCTAGTCAATGATTAGCATAATGAAGAAAATAATGATTTGCAAAATTGGTTGGCGTATGTTTTATATTATTGAAGTAATAACATGGGAGATCTTATGATTCTACAAAATAGAAAGGGTGAAATTTTCATGATTGACGATATAAGGATTCATTTATCAAATTTATTAACCAGTTAAACTTAACAAATTCAGTACTTATTTTATTAAGTTTTTTTATTAATCATTTGGATAAAGTGCTGAATATTTTAAGATCTTATTAGAATGCTTAACAAAATTTTAAGTTTAATTTTTAACTAATTTTTTTCGTCTTAACCAATGAGAAGTGATGAATTTCAATTTTACATATTATTATTATCATTGTTACTATTACAATAATGTAATATTGTTTCTATTATTGTTGTTATTATTATGATTATTATTATCATCATCATCCTCATTATTATTTTTATCATTACTTTTCATTCTTATTTTCATTAATGTTAATATTATTTTCATTATTATTATTACTATTATTATTATTATTACTATTGTTATTATACTTATTAACATTCTTATTCTTATTAACATTTTCATTGTTATCTTCATTCTTAGTTTTCATTAATGTTAAAGTTGTTATTATTATTATTATTATTATTATTATTATTATTATTATTATTATTATTATTATTATTATTATTATACTTATTATTAATATTTGTATCATTATCAATGTCTTATTATCATTGTTCTTATTCGTATTTTTGTTCTCCTTATTCTTGTTCTTCTTCCTCTTCTTCTTCTTATTATTATTATTTTATTATTATTACTATTTTTATTCTTCTTTTTTACATTCTTCTTTTTTTCTTCTTCTTCTTCTTATTATTATTATTAGTATCATTTGATACAACATAAATCGTGCCTGTCGACTTAACGTGCAAACTTTTCTTAGTTTGAATATTCAAAATTAAATGGAACGATTTAGGGGTCAATGTAGTATATTCTATATAAGAAATATTTTATGTCTCTTTATATATTATGTGAAATTCATATATATATATATATTATCAAGTTATGTTATTAGAAAAATAAAAATTAATATGTTACATAAAACATGTGAAAAAATATTGTTTTATCCAAGTTTGTATATTTGATTAAAAATAATTTTTTTTGTCTTTTTGGGATTATGTATCTAATTCATGAAGATATTTTATAGAATTTTTAATGAGCTAAGATTACTTTAGGATTATGTATCTTAATTTATGAAGGTATTTTATAGAATTCTTATAGTGAGATAAAATTACTTTAATATTTCATTCATTAAAGTATTTTTATCCGAAGGCCAAAAATATTAGATATAAATATAGATGTAGATAATGTCGAGTATGATGGACTAGGAGGAAGCAATATCAAATGAAAGACTTACACATAATGGGCTTTGAGAATTACATTTTTCGTCCTAAATATATATGCGAAATATTTACTTTCTTAAGTTTGTCGTAAATAATAGAAAAATTGCTAAAACATTCATATCTATACTATAATGTGGGAAGCCTTGTTTGCTGAAGCCTAGGAGATCATCTGGGCTATCCATGTGGCATCATATATGTTTGCCACCTATCTAAGACAAACATTTAAAAAATAACTACCCTTTAATGTTCATATATTTTAATGACAAATAGTGAAGAGTATTTTTTCTAATTAATATGCTTAGATATATAATTTAATTTTTATTATTTTATGATGTCATATTTAGGCGAATATAGTTATAAAAATTTATGAAATACTATTTGAACGAAATTACACAGGTTGAACTGTGCAGAGATTACTAGTAAGAAGTAAGCCCCAAAACTAAAATAGAAAAATAACAATTAAAAATGTATTTTACAAAAAATTTGAGGAAACATTGATGTGAGTGCTTTAATAAACACAGATTCTCCCATAATGAAACAGTTAACAGTTGATAATAATTGGCAATTAAATTCAAATTTAAATAAAGCCACCATTCGTTACCCCATATAGTAGCAAATTTTCTTGCAAGTCCCATGTGCTTCTGTATATTTGAATTTTTAAAATTAACGAATCAATCAAACAAATAACCATTTGGTACATGTTTTCGTACTGGTTATTACAATCTTCGTACGACTATGAGAGAGTACGTCAATGTCGAATTTATTAATTGATTAATTGTCTGAAAGGACAATTATTTTGTCTCTTAATCAAACAAGTTGTGTTCATTGCACCTGACTTTATATTACCATGTGGCCAAGCTGGTCTTTCCACCAATCATATTTTAATTTACTAGTTGTAGAAACAACCCGATTCATATCGGGTATCGAACTTTTCTACTCGAATAGAATAACAAGTTTAGCAGTATTCCTCGAAATAAGAGTGTTGTTGATAAGAGTATATGGAGTTCCACTCTAAAATGAATTGGCAATAGAAGAGAAGTAACCCAAAATGTTATATATTGACCCGGGAGGACACCGAATTTCGATGTGGGTGTGCATCTTAAAACTCCCCTCACGTGTAACCCAATCGTCGACAAAATTTTTCTCGTCGACATTACTTGCCGGAACCAGGGACGGAACTGATGGGGGGTAGGGGGGGCACGTGCCCCCTCAAACTTTTGAAAAAGCTGTAGAGTTCTTATCAATATGCTTTGATATATATTAAAGGAGAATGCGCGTGCATCACACGCGCGTTGTCTAAGGCGCGTGTGATTCACGCGCTTCGTCTACGAATTTCAGGCGCGTGACATGCATCGACGAATTGTACCATGCGCTTCGGAAGTTGTACATCTATCTATCTGCTTAATGAGTTGTACCATTTGCATTAATATTAGTACATTTTTATCATATTTCATTTCTTTTAGAACATGATCCATTAGACCTCTATCACCTATATGAAGAACTTTTTTTTAATTATATTGTTTATCTGCAAGACTGCAACACAGAAATTTGGATGAGAGGTGAGAAGATTACCTAAAAACTCAAATGTTTTATGATTATGAAGAATTTTTAAATTTCATATATGTGGAGTAGGGTTATCTTGAACATGCTGGAAAAGTGTTTGATGAAATGTCTAAGCGAATTATTTATGTTTAGTATTATTATATGAAGTTGCAGTTTCTTATTTTATTGTTTGATTTAGCACTTATGGAGTCTTTTAAGGAATTATTCAGCTACTTGAGTGAACAATTGAAACTTGCAAATGGTAAACCACATTTTGATTATGTGGTGTTTGTTCTATGGTTCATTTGGAGACATTGCAACACCAAGATCTTTGAGTAGGATGAACTTAATGACACACTTTTATTGTAGAAAGGTTTCCAACTTGCACAAGACTATCATCACTCCAACAGATTTGGAAGAATTGGTCGATTGGTTGCAAGAGTTGCTATACAGAGGGATGATCCTCCTGCTTTTGGGACTTCATTTCTTGAAATTCCTGCAGATGTTTAATATAACTGCTTTGACTTCAGAAGCCAGAGCTTTTCCATGGCAAGAAAGGGCCATACCATATCCGACATCGTTTCATCCTCCGAGTTCGTCGTTCCTACATTCTTGGATCAATCGAGTGAAGAGGTCTAAAAGGTCAAATTTAATGATGTTTGCAGCAGGTGGGGGGATTTCGGCTAATCCGAATATAAGGAGGAGTATTAGATTGGAATGCGAAAACGCTACTCTAATGAGTGATGATAGCAAAGGGTACTCAAGTTTATGTGAGTTTGTTGATTGTTCCAATGGGGTATGTGAACACGACCCTTTGAAGTTTATGAGGCCTATGTTGAAGGCGAGTTTCTGCTTGCAGCCACCTGGGGAGACACCGACAAGGCGATCCACGTTTGATTCGATCGTTGCTGGTTGTATTCCTGTGTTGTTTGAGGATTTAACAGCTAGGAAACAATATGGTTGGCATCTACCAGAGGAGCGATATCATGAGTTTTTGGTTTTGATACCGAAAGAGGAGGTTGTTTTCAAGGGGCTGAAAATCGTGGATGTATTGCAAAGTATACCAAGTCATGAAGTTAGGAGGATGAGGGAGAAGGTTATCGAAATGATGCCTAGAATTATACTCCCTCCATCCCTAATTGATAGGGACATATTGACTTTTTTGGTCAAAATTTGTAAATTTTGACCATTAATTTTTAATAATCAATACAAAATAATATAATCATATGAGATGTTGTTAGATTTGTCTCAATGTACATTTTTAAAATATATACTCCTTATAATTTTTTCATTGACAGAATAAAAGATACATACATTTTAAGTCGTGTCTCGAAGACTGTGAAAAAGTAAATGTCTCTATCATTTAGGGATGGAGGGAGTATATAGAAGACATGATAGTTCATTGGAATTCAAGGAAACAAAAGATGCATTTGATATTGCAATTGAAGGAACATTAGAGAGGATCAAATCCAGGCTTCAGGAAGTTGCTTCTCAATGACCAACATCATTTGTAAATTTGTATTGTAGTTTTAGGTTTAATGCTATTTTGTGATAGAGCTTTGATATAAATCTTTCCATTTAACCATGTTATTATTGGGCTAAATGTGTGACCGATGCGAGGATGCTCTAACTTCTTTCAATGTCTTTTATCAAGCATTGCAATCAATTTTCAATGACTATCTTCAGTTCTGTATTTGAACTTGTTAGTTGTTATAGTCTTTTTGCACGGCTTTGCTGTATCTCTCTCCTTTAGCTTCTTTTAATTGGGACTTTAATCATATGTATAACTTTAGCTGAAGTCTTGTCTGAGATAATTGTGAAATTGAAGACTTGATTTGTAGCAGATGTTGGTATTACACTTAGCTTTAACATGTTTATAAGGATGGCTGATGATGTGTTTTTATAAGGCATAGGATTGGAGGAAACTTTATACAATGTTCCTCTATTTGTCCATTTCCTATTTCATACGCGAACTTTATACAAAACTAACAACCCTGAGCTTTCCTGTTTGATTTTCCAGACCATTTATTTGTTTGGTATCAAAGTTTCTAAAGTTAAAATGCCATTTGGGGATAGTGCTTCAGTCCTCACTTTCTTCTCTGTTTATTTTTCAATATTACCATTAGTTGGTTATTTTATGGACTTAGATTCGGCAATACATTAGAGAACATTCTAAAGTAATACTCATCTCTGAACTCCTCTTTATATTCGGATTAGCCGAAAGCCCCCCCCACGTGCTCACTTTTGAATTGCCAGTTAGACCCGAGCATTTTAAAATTCTAACGTCGGCCCGGCCATTGCCGGGCCCTTTTAACTAGTATGTAACTAATATAATGAAATGGCTGTTCTCTCAGTTGGCACCCTCCCTCCTGTAACTTCGAAACTGCCAAGGATCGAATCTCCCTTCGCTCACTCTTTTTTTTAACCTGATGAACTAATAATTACTCCGTATATATATGGACCATATGCAATAACCTTGGGTCCAAGTTTACATTGTTATTAAAGACTTAAAGTTCACCATACCATCAACACAATTGCGTATTATTTAAGCAATATTATTATTAGTGTGTAACATTTTTTTGTGAATGGGTAAAGATTTATATATACTTATATTAATATTAATTGGTAGATATTTATATATGTTTTTTTTATTTTTGGTAAAAGAAAATTTGTGAATAATTGGTAAAATTATATATTTTAGTGTGTATATGTATTATATATATTTTTAGTGTGAATAATTGGTAAAATTATATATTATATATTTTTAGTGTGTATATGTATATTTGGTAGAGAATTTATATGTCTTTTTCGATTATTAATGTGTAATATTTATACGCAAAGAGAAATAGCTGAAAGCATCTCTACCGATAGTATTATTGATGATTATGATAGAATACAAGGTCATAAAGTACCTTTAAGATGAACTTTTTGATTTTTATTAGTGAATATTTTATTTTTACAAGTTATATGTATTTATATTTATATTGTGCCCCACCTACAATTGCATCCAGATTTCGTCCCTGGCCGGAACAACATTGGCGGGGTTACACGTGCCTCATTAACTCGAGCTTGGCTCTTGATATCATGAAAAGAGTCTATGAGTTCCACTCTAAAACCAATTGACAATAGAGAGAGTAGCCCAAGATCTTATATATTGACCCGGAAGGACATCGAATTTCGATATGGGTGTGCATCTTTAACAGTTTTGCTCATATCATATTTATTTAATAATGAGCAATTTAACGAATTAATAATAGAGTTGAATCTTCCAGACTTTGAGTGCTTTTAGTTGAAACTATTTTAGATTTGGATTCATAGATATTGTCATATTGGGTTGAATATATAGGGTAGTTGATGCTCAACGATTAAATGGATAACACTAGTAAAAAAGAACATTAACTTGTTTAATCCGGAGTCGGGTTATAGACATATACTCCCTCCGTCCCTAAAAGATTGTCACATTTTGACTTTTGGTGGTCAACAAAATACGATTTAAAACATAAATATCTATTATTTTACATGTGAAAAAATTATAAAAAGTTAATATTTCAAAAATATATATTGAGACGAATCTAACAAGGTCCCACAAGACTATATTATTTCTTATCGTTTAATGGGAATTCATGATCAAATTTTATAATGTTTGACTAACAAAAGTCAAAATGTGACCATCTTTTAGGAACGGAGGGAGTATTTTGGTATTATTAAGTTGTCGATTATTTGTTAATAAGGAATCGATTCATTATCAACTTTATCAAGTATTTTAAATGAACATAAATTTGTGTTCATATCATAATAATGAGCTAATAACGAGCCATCTACATAGTCGAGTAATCAAGTCAAATTTTTAACAGGTAATAGAGTACCCGACTAAATGCCTAACACTACACTTTAAAGATAACGGTTTGATAAAATACAATATTTTAGGGAACCTTTTATTGAAAAATTGTCATATGGATGTTCTTTAAAATTATTTTAAGTTAGGCCCACTGCTAGATAATTTGATATAGTGTGCTTGCCCATAGGCCACAGTAGTAAATAATTGGGGGGGCAATTCCCATAATAGGAGACAATTGGGGATAATGTTATTGAAAGAATAATTGAATCGTTCTTATGTAAACTCTTCAAAAAGTGTGGCAAAAGTTGAAAAGTGATGCAAAACTATATTTTATACAAATTAAATGTTTATTTATTTGTCCAATTTATTACTTTAGTCTGTAATATAAGGATAATATAAAATATAAATTACATCAATATTTGTTATTTTCAAAGATCTATAAATAGAAATTTAATTTGTCCTATTTGGATAATAAAAAATTAAGTCATTTTTCAAAGTTATAGATTCTGAAATGTATGTTGGTGATATGATACAAAGAGAAAATTGAATTATTTTGTGAAATGTTCTCTAATGTAAAGTATAAAAATCGTTGAGAACGTAACATTTGATGATGTGGTGAAAGAATAATTTGATGTGGCAGGGGATAATTGCTTTTTGATTGTCCTTTGCTATGGATAGTCTTAGATATTAATCTATTTTTTATAGCCGACGACATGTCTAAAATTAACTTTCACAAATAATGT
Source organism: Echium plantagineum (assembly GCA_003412495.2). Lineage (NCBI taxonomy): Eukaryota > Viridiplantae > Streptophyta > Magnoliopsida > Boraginales > Boraginaceae > Echium > Echium plantagineum. The sequence goes on from CM016564.1 coordinate 15,212,490, forward strand.
TTAAGCTAAAAGACGTACACAACATTTTCTCATTTTTTTCTATTTATTAATTTTATGATATATAATATGGGAAAGGAGCAATTACAAATTAAAAAATATGATAACGTTCTCAATTCTCCATAAAATTAAAAGGATAAATTATTTGTACAATAACTACTCGCTAATATGATAAAAAAAATATTGACCTTCACTTTTTTACAATTATCTTATGTTAAAATTAAATTTAATAAAGATGAAAAAAAATTGTAAGACACGGAACTATTATATTTATCATTAATCAAAAAACATATATTAAAATTTTGATGAATTATTTGTAGAAATTTGACTGTGTACAAACATTTAGATTATTGCAATTGATAGTTATTATTTAAATAAAACTTGATGGTGCAGACATCCTTAATTATTGGAGAAAAAATTTAAAATTATATTGTATCTTGTACTTAGCTCATTTTCAAAAATATATTAATTAAACTTATTAACCTATCTGAATTAATTATAGGCACTGATAAAATTTTAATGCGCTAACAACTTTTCGGGTATATGAAAAAAACAAAACAAAATATTATCACAAATATATTAACTATGCATTGTAACTAATTATAATAACTTGAAAGCATATTATTAAAATATAGACATGGGTGACTAATTTACATTTTATTATAAAAACTTAACTTAGGGACTAATATTATATATGCAAATCGTAAAAGTATTATCGGAGAGTAATTCACATCTAATATCATCAATTTAGTTAGGAGCGCAAATAACAGATAATATCTGTAGTTGTAATATAGTTCTAAATAAAATTTACATACTTCTTTATTTTTGTAATGAGGATTTGCAATCATGATTCGTAAGAGACAATGTAAAATTCCAATTAATACAAGCGGCAAACCACATCAGCAAGGTAAATTATACCGCAAAAACGTATTTTACGATTACAAATTCACCTACTGATTATTATATTCCACCAACTTAAATACTTCACCACCCTTATCATATGTATTTATTTATTTTATCTATGTACATACATTAGTTATTGACATTAAGTCGCAACATAATGGTAATCCAAATTAATATTCCATAATTAATATTTTTAGAGATGTGTCTTAAGAAATGCTTGGAAGAGGACTAACGGAATTTGAATCCGGAGTCAAGGTTTCACCTCAATTATTTTTATTACTTACTAGTTACCATTAATACTCCATTCGTTCTTAAATAATTGATACATATTTTACTTTTGATAGTTAATAAAATAAGATTTCAAACATAAATATTTCCTATTTTACATATAAAAAAATAATAAAATGTTGATAGTTCAAAAATATATATTGAGACGAATCTAACAAGATATCATATGACTATATTATTTCTTATTGGTTAATGAGAATTATTGATCAAAGCTTTTAAAGTTTAATCATGTAAAGTCAAAATGTACCAATCATTTAGGGACGAAGGAAGTATAATTTATGACTATTGGGTGTAACTAGGCCTGTGAGCAAATGTCTTGGTTCGAAATTATTCGACGTATTCGATTCGAAAATATTCGGCTCGAAGTATGTTCGAAGGCATGATACTGATACCTGAACCTTGATTTTTAGGTATTTCCAAAATCGAAACGAACGGTTCGATTTAGTCCGGCTCGATCACCCCTCCCCCCGTCATTAAATAAGAGGGTTGAACCATTGTGGACTAATATATGTATTCCCTTCAACCCACATATATTCCCACATATAAATACTAATGATAAAATCCTTATCAACCAACATATATATGTATTTAATGATAAAATCCTTATCAACCCACATATATTCTCTTATATGTACAGTGTACTCCTCTCATTCTTTCATCTCTACTCTCCAGATCACCCTCCCCCTCCCCTTCGGCCCTCCCTCATCTCTTCTCTTCTCAAAAGCCGCTACCCCACCCCGCTCCCCCTCATGAGGCATGCCTAGCCTTGTGATCAAACGTCTCTGTTCGAAATAGTCCGATGTATTCGACTCGAAAAGATTCGGCTCGAAGTATGTTCGAAGGCATGATACTGATACCTGAACCTTGATTTTTAAGTATTTCCAAAATCGAACGGTTCGGTTCGAAAAGGTTCGAAGACATGATACCGAACTCGAACCTTGCAAATATTCGACTCGATTCGGCTCGATTACAGGCCTAGGTGTAACAAACATTGATACTATCTGAAGCTGCCTTGTCATGGACACGTATTATTCCCTTTTAAAACCCTTTTTGTCTTAACGAATTAAATCTTCTTCCACATTCATAAGCAACCTATATATAAAGTCCAGAAAGAGAGGAAAAAATATTATAGCCTCCAAACAAAAAAGTTGTTGGTATAGGACTCCAAAGGCTAGTATTAGTTTAGATTTAGATATTTAATTAGTTATTAGAATAAAAAGACAATGACTTAGGAGTTAGGATAGATATATTTGACTAATGCTACCTATTATGTTCCATCTTCAAACGTAGTTAGACAAAGACCCATTTTATTTGGGGTCAACATAACATACATGATACTTATTATGTCACTAATACTAATACTAACGTGCTTCATTAATAATTATCAATATTAACGTAGGATTACAAGGCTAGTAATTATTGAAATATGATTGATTATTACTCCTACTCGGCTACTCATTAGTTTGACTACACCTTTTATATTCTCCATTATAATGAAATCTCCGGCAACGGAGTTTTCGAAGAGGCTGAGCTACGGAGGATTTTCCGATTTTGGAGGTTTGGAGAGTCGAGAAAGGTTTTGGATGAAGTATGGAGAAAGTTTCGGCTTTGTGAGGTTAGTTTTTCTCTCTTGCTGATGAGAGAATTCAAGAGACAGAGAGAAGGGCTAAGGAGGAGGCAGCACTAAATGGAACTTTCTAGTTCCTTTACTGAAGTGTGGAAAGTATTTATGTTACAAGCTTCTAGGGCATCGGCTGGGGTTTTAATTGGGTGGTCTTGGGCTGCCCGTTTGGCCCTTTTGGACGTTTCCTTTTCGTGAATGGAGTTCCTCTTGGGCTCCCATAGAGCCTTAAAGGCCTTAGGTGAATTAGGATAGGTTTTTTTCTTGTTTTTGTTTGGATTATTATCAAGCTTGTAAAACTTTGCCGTTCGGGGCTTATTAATTAAATCATCGCTAATTATCAAAAAAAAAAAAAAAATTAGTTTGACTACACCTAGATTACTTGATTTAACAATTAAAAGTGCTCAAGTTTAAGTATATAATATTAGCCGATGGGTCAAATTGGCTCAATAATCCAATGCTATTAGACCCAACTTCTTTATGTAAGAGCTCCTGGTTCAAGCAATTGTCTTATATTTCAATATTTTATTCTAACTCTCCATTAGTTAATAATTTATCTATTCGTTATTTGTAATACTATTATAATCATACTGTCATTGCTAATTTACAACAATAAAAAAGTTTAAGTCTACAATAATAATAATTATTTTGATCATTATTACTTTTTTTATTACTAAGATTTCTCTAAAGCACTCATGCGCTATTTATACAAAATATAGGAATCAAATTGTGAAATTAATGCATTAGGAGAAATCTTAAGAGAAATAATTTTAGGAGAACCGTAACCAATCCGTATCTACCTATATTCTCCCTCCATTTTTTTAGATGTCTTCGTTCTAGCTCTTCTTACGTCAATATAGAAGAATAACACTTTATACATATACCCCTAATTAATAAATAATTAACAATTACATTCATATACTGCTATTCTACATTATTGAATACATTGGGCCTTAAGAGGAAAAAGCCATTAAATATCGCACTGAGATTATAAAACGTCAACTATAAAAACAAAACCGAAAGCCTTAAAGGTCAACTAAAAAAATGAAGGGAGTATAATTGAGGAGCAAAGGAATTAGAAGTTTTATTTGAGGCGAAAATTTAATACAGTGCAATTATTTAATATTTATGAGTATTTTGTACAATAATACCACCAATAGTATAAAATATACTTATTTTTACTTTATGAAAATGATTTTGCAACGATCTTATATTTTTTGCATATTAAACTTAAGTTTAGTTAAAATGAAATACATAATAATAATACATTACATAAAAAAATATTACTGAGTATATTTATTATAATGGCAATCAACGTTTATGCCCATACACTGGCGGATTTAGGTGTACGAAAGTACATGTTCGAAATTATCATAATTTTCAAAGTGCTTGTTCGAAACAGTTAAATATATTCAAATATAATTTTAAATGCTAATGTTTACATTAATTTTTCCTTTATATACATATATAATCTTTTTTTCAAAAAGAAGTGCAAGTTTGAGTGAACAACGGCGAACCTAAACAGGTCCATTAGTGTGCACATATTAGACTGTAATATATAACTTATTATGAATTAATTTTTAATTGACGTGAAAGACGATTAAAAATCAGGAGCGACTATACGGGAAAGGTTACGTTGGCATGCTAAAGAAGTTCGTTCGTGATGAGATTGGGAAAAGTTTAAATTGAATAAAATTATGAAACCCAATATATAACAAAACCATCCATGGATGATCTCAATTCTCAACATCCTGTAAATAAGTGGTAAAATATTCGTTTTGAGTTGATGGAGTTGCATTTTTTGATTATTCGAGAATCAAACCTATCGTTGTGTTCACACTTACGAAGTTAGGACATATATAAGACTATTGATGTTGTCTTTATGTTATCTTTATTTTTGGATATTAATTTCGAACGAAAAGCAAGAATTATGAGATATTAATAACTCGTCGACATACAAATTATATTCCCATCTAGATAATACTCACTATGAAGCTAAGGTTATACTATATATTATGTGGGCTCAAACATAAATAATTTGTGACTTTAGTTATATATCAACACTTTGCCAGCAATGTAAATCACATCGAGCAAACACATACAGCCTGGTTTTCGAAGTTTGAATTGAAGCAGACAAAAAAAGCAGAAGAAAAATGAGGAGTTATGAGTTTACTTGTGCAAAAGTAGGGTACGATATGAGCTACTTTTGTTGACAAATTAAACATCATGTTTGTGACTATAAAAATCACCAAAGGACCTACTCCCATTGCAATCATGGACATACGGAGTACATTTACTTTCGACCGACTAACTTATTCCTGTTTTATCTTTAGCGAACGCATGCATGAAACCGAACATAATAATGAACACATGTTTTATGCGCTCGATATACATCTCGAACATGCATTTTATGTGTTTGGTAATATATAAAAAAATGTTTAATAAATCAACGCAATTGATGCACGTCTCATACGTTCGGTTAAGGATAGAATCCAAAGACTGTTGGAAATAAGTATCTTGTCTTGGAATAGTCTTCACCTGAATGATGTGCCTACCTGTGTGCCACATATATACCACTTCCAATTTCCAAATTCCAATTGGTTCACAGCTTCGTTTTATTTTAATTTTCAGACCAATAAGCTCATCAGATCTCAAAAACTAATAATTATTGAGTACATAAGTTGACTGTACAGATAACAACTTCCTGCTTTTTTTTCTAGACAAGTTGCCATCTATTTATTCTCGCATGGCCATTATTGTATGTTCAAGAATCACTTGGGTTTTAATCACAACAATTCAACACAACCTATTACTACCTACTACCAAGTTGAATTTGGATATATATGTAGGATAAAATTGTTGGAATGGTCTCCGTAATTGTGTGTAAGTTGTACTTCAGTCCCATTAAATAACCGGCTTTCAAGAATAATCTCCGTAATTGGTACATTTGGTGTACTTTAATCCCAACTTAAAAGATCCATTAAAAATAGGCGAAAAAATTATAACTTTGGGCTAAAATCAAAATTTAGTATCTACATACATAAGGTTAAAACGTGAATTAAATTGAATTTTGGGGAGTATATCAAATTTTCAACACTGATTTCCTTACAAGTTTCCTCATCCCTTCCCATACAACTATTCAAGTTAAAACTTTATTTTTTTTCTCTGTTTAACTACAATTATTCATACATTTTCTTATTACATTTTTTAAAGCTTTTCATCTATCTAGTAGTATTGTCTTCTCTTTATATCAAGTTATCAACCACAATTAGTAGTACGTTGCCTCATCTAGTATGGTTATTTCTACAAAATTATTTTTGTTAAAATTAGTTTTTTCTCTTGATTGATTATTTTTCTTAATTGAATAATGTTAATTATTTTTTTTCTTAGATTATTCAGCGTTTAACTATACTCTACACTCAACTAATTTATTAATCAAGAAATAAATATACAGTTTATATAAAAAAGTACTCATTTTCTTTCATTAAATAATTTTTATTAGTTTATATATATGTATCATTTAGCTTTTCAAAATTGAATAATTTTTATATATTTTTTCATTAAGTTCCCCTTAAAAATGACTAATTTCTCCTTTATTATTTGATATCTTAAAAAAAAATTACATCGATTAGGACCACCCAATTTTTCTTTCCTTCCTGAATACGTTTTTACTACACAAGTACAAGTTCATATTTTCAAATAAGGTATGTTGACATAAAACCTATCTATATTTTTATTCTTCAATAAAATATTATATTATAATTCTGCATTTTCACAATTTCACGCTCATATACAAGCATAAATAATTACTTGAAGTCGGCCATCCTGCCAATCTAATAAATTCGTATTTTCTCGGTTGTCTTATTCCAATGAATATATTGTTAGGGGGCCTTAGTTTTCCTAGTATCCAACTGGGAATATGGTCCATTATCTAAAAATGTACCAATGAAAATGACGAGTGGAAGTGTGGAACAAGTGATATTTTAATTTGGGCTACATGTTTGTGACAAGAGATAAAATTGTTAAAATGATCCCATTAAATATATGCAAGTTACAGTTTTATTCCAGTTAATATTGGGTATACGAAAATGGTCCCAGATATTGATACAAAAGGTGTATTTTAGTCCTTAAAAGTTAGTTTTAGATGAAAAAACATGATTTTATGAAAGTAAAACAAAGTTTTATCACAATTAACACCCTAATACGCGATTATAAGTAATATTGGGCCAAAATCGAACATGACCACTGGAAGAAGGCGAAAGCATGAAAAATCATAGTGATTCATTTGCGGTTTCAGCCCCAATATTACTTATAATTGGGAATTAGGGTGTTAACTGTGATAACACTTTATTTTTGCCCCAAAATCACATTTTTTAGTCTAACACTAACGTTTAGGGACTAAAATGCAGCTTTGGTACCAATATATGGACCATTTTCGTAAACCCAATATTAACTGAGACCGAACTATAACTTGCACATATTTACTAGGACCATTTTAACAATTTTCTCTCCAACAAGACACTCAATATAATTTGTCATTGATTTAGGACCTCCGAATTTTGCCACTTGATTTGTCAAGTCTCACGAGGGTGAACTAACTTGAACAACCCGCCCTCAGTTCGGATTGCAGGCTGCAACTCGCCCGTATGATACTTGCAATTTTATCAACTCCAGAGGATACTCCCATATTTTTTTGTATACATATTTAGCTATTTGCGGATTTAAAATATTGACTATTACTGATCTAATACTTCCAAGTTCCAATCGATGAAACGGTAAATTTCTTATGTTTTACGTTACGAAAGTCGACGCTTTAGAGATATAACATGAAGTCAACGAAATTACCTTTACCAAGTTTAAGTAGACCAAGTCAACCAAAGATTGTAGCTACTAAAATTGTGGACTTTTAATGCAAAAACGCGTTTCCATAAATGAGTTGTTTTGAATAAATGTTTTGAAGAGATATATTCATGCAACTTGAATATTTAAATTGATTGATGAGATTCAACTTAACCGGTTGTGTTTGGTAGTGTAGAGGAAAAACTTCTAGATGCATTTACTACCTACTTCAATGGATCTTTCAAAACAAGAGCACTAGTTAGAGTTAATCGAATATGTTAGTGAAAAAAATTATTACTAAGGAACCGAATGTCCTGAGTACGAAATTCACCTCGTCGCTAGCTTAGCTTATTAAAAGAACAAGTAAAACAAGAGAATCACTTAACTTTGCATTATTTGTCCACCAGGATAAATATTTATAGCTTTTAAATTTGGGATACAAATTTTATACTGGAACCAAGATAAGATTGCGAGGATCGTAAAAAACAAATAAAATGAGTTTATAATGACTTCTTAACTACCATATTTATCAGACTCTTACATCATTAAATAAAATAGTAGATTAATATAATCCTCTTTTCAAAATTATTACTTCAAATGGTTTAGTTATCATTTATTCATGTATAATAAAATAGATAAAACATGTTCCTATATCATTACGACAAAAATGATAAATATTTCAAAGTATATAATTAATTAGTAGATAATTTAATCAAAATATGTAAACAAAAAATTAATTAAAAAAGTATAAGTACATCGACGACACAACCAACAATCAAGCCCTATATAAGTATAACTAGTCAGTTGTATAGCGATTCTCTGAAGTGTTATATAAGTTACTATATTGAGCATAACACTTAGTGTAGATTGAACTAGTGTTGTACTATCACGAGTAATTTCTTAAGGTAAATGACAGTTACAATCACCTATATTTATAAAATATTTTCAGTTCATCACATATATTTTAAAATGTATTTGTCAATCATCTATGTTTCGAAATATATCCTACTTGGTCTCGCACGGTAAATATTTTGTTAATTGCGTGTTGGAGGTGGATTATTTCAGATTCGAAACTGAGGTTGGGTTATTTCAAAATTTTATTTTTGATATTCACCCCATAATATATTAAATAAGTGACAGGAACAACCTTACTGACGAGTCGTGTGCCCCTCACATGATATTATTAACAATCGATTGACAACATAGGTGATAGACTGAAACATTTTCAAAGATAGGTGATTGACAAGGAAGTTTTAGAACATATGTAATTGATGAAATATTCTGTAAATATAGGTGATTGTTGTGATCGTTTGCCCATTTCTTAATCATGAAACCAAGTTTCAACTTCGATTACCATTTGATTTTCTCCATTATTTTTAGTGTTGATAAACCTACTCCTCTCACTCTGCTTAAAGGGAGCTTAGTTAGTGACGTCGAAGAATGTTGTCGTGTTGGTGTAAGGGATTATTAGTAATTATTACCAAAAGTGTAGAAAAAAAACAATCAAGTAGTCAATATGCAATTACCATGGTCTGAGTCTAGTGTTCAAATTTCATTTGGAATGAACAACTTCACATGACTACACAAATGTGAGATTGTACAATCCTACTCTGCAGGACTGCCTTGCATTGAAATGAATTAAGAAATTGGAATGATTTTCACTGTAAGATCAAATTAACATGAAGTAAACATACATACACAATAATGGGGTCCCAAAGGAAACACCAATAGATGGAAATTTCTTTCGTTCCGAAATCTATTATTCCTCAACAGTTCCGAACATTAAATTAGAGCATAAATAAAATATGGTGTTCCAAATTTAACAATCTATCTTCCTTCGTTGTCTATCCCTCTAGAACGAGCGAAGTATAATATGGAGATGGATCTTCTGAAGCAGGGGGATGAGGAGGGAAACAGTTAAATGGGACCACCTGAAAAAATAATATTTATATGCATTGCATTGGAATATAAGTTCACATCAAATGCCCAAAAATGAGAATTATACAAGGAGTGGCATTTGCCTTTCATAGGTTAAAATATGAACGCGTCGAGATGCTCTAAATCTGCATTATTCAAACAATGTGGTTTTCCAGGACCCCATGAAGATGCAAATTGTTGAAGTAAAAGCCAAAAGGCTTCTTGCTAGTTGCCTCCCTCTTATCAAAAGCAGTGGTACCATTTCTCTTAGGGGTCTTGTCCTGTGCACTTGGTATGAATGCTACTCTGGTCCAATATGTACGATCCCTTGGTGGGAGAAGTTTCTTGTGCAAATATCTCAATCATGAATTCGGCGTGTAACTTGGTATAAATCCTTTTGCATGTTGGCTTTCAAGTTCAAGAGTCATCAATGACTTTTGCCTTTGATATCTGTTTCTCTTGGCTGATAGCGCTGGCAAAATAAACCGAACCACAGTCAGAATTCAAAAATAAACTGAAACATACAGTGAGAATTCAAACTAACAGTTCTACACACATTAGCTAGGCAATTAGTAAGTGCTATAATCTGTCAATGGTTGATGCGCGAAGTATGGTCGTCAAGTGGGGACTTACTTCGAACACCAACAGATAGAAAAATGCTTAAAAGAGTTCAAAAGGCTGAGAGACAAGTAATGCCAACATAATTTTAGCATCATACAAAACAAAGAAAAAGCATGAATGTTTTAGTATTAAATCCAGTGGACTTGAACCGATCTTAGTTCACTATGTAGGATGAAATCTCTGAGAGACCAGATTTCGAAAACCTTTACATTGATATCAGACCATTTTAAAACATATAATTGCATTTCAATTTTATAGTCTGTTTAATCATTTATAACAAGTAGAAAAATTTAAACATATACAACTATACAAGCATCCTTGCCCATGTCGAGAATGATTAGGATCGTTGCAGTCTAAATAAACACTAATGAAAAATCTCAGGCTAAATAAAATATAGTAAGAAAACAGAGAAGCATGTCACTTCAGTTATAAATCCAGTAAATATTAGACATTAAAGATGATTATTTTCTGTATAAAATGGCACCTTAGAAATCAAAGTTGAAAATCTAAAAAGGATTTGCATTTAAAAAATTATTCAAAAGCATATCATCATTGTATATGAACTCTATTTATAATAGAACCTTGAACCCCAAAACACACATTGAAAGATCAGATGTAGGGAAAATGTTCATGCAAAAAAGCCAAAGCTGCCGTAAATAGCATGCATATATTAAATGGTAATAGTAAATAAGAAAACTCCTCTGAACAATTACCAGTGCCACGATAAATTCCTGTTATCTTACCGAATTGTATAACAGGTAATAAAAAATATATACAATACATACGCATAATTGAAACTCAAATATCAGACTAAAATGTCTGTAATACTACAACACAACAAAAAGAAGTCGGTTGTATTAGGAAGGATGTAGTATTAGCACTGATTACTGCACAAATTTTTCTACATTGCCGAATCAATAGTTTGGCCATATAGAGGAACTTTCAGATCAAAATCGGTGCATCTAATTATGGAAATCTGTAGAGAACAAACTTACCAACTAACTCCGATGGCAGACCGAAGTCGTAATCATTCCGTCGCCTCCTTATGCAGATGCATACAGCTAATGACACCAAACAGAATACAAGAAGACTAGAGAGGGCTATTGCGACTTTTCCGCCTGTAGATAAGCCATCCTTTCCCCAAAAGAGAGGGCAATCAGGCAAAGACGGTACGCCACATAGACCCTTGTTGCTAGAAAGACTGTCCAAGTTACATAAGTACAATCAGATACGAAGGTAAAAAATACAAAGGGAAAAAAAGGTGAAACAATGTGAGATTATCTCAATCTAATATTCATCCAAAAGAAAATAATGGGCACTATAAGGCGGATTAACGATCACCAAATCGATTACAAAAGAAAGAGACAAAAGTACTGTCAAAAGTCTTCAAACTGACTAGGAATTTTATCAAGGAGTTTAGAAGTAACTACAGCAGAATAACTTTAAATGTGACCCAACAAATTTAACCATTTAGATATCTTCCCATAATTACCCAAAAAGAAGGGAATAATGACAGTTAATTTCCGAAGTGGTGGAGCCACTAAAGTACATTAGGAACATATAAAATAAATTGAATAGCAGATTGCTTAAATAATCACAGTTCAGGATCTGAAGTGCACTAGCGTTTGCAAGCCAGCTAATTTTAATGACAGTCGATAATCATTCTATATAAAGATAAAGAAGAAAGAAGGTTCTATGACATACTCGATAGCACCACCGTGGACCCCAACTGAGTACAGCTCCTCAGGTACAAGCCCTTCAAGTGCATTATTGTTTAACAAACTGAAAATAGTAAATGTTTAGATAGATCCACATGAAATTTTAAAGCAAGCACTACTCTGTCTGTTACAACGACACAGCCTGAAATCATATAAACAAAATGGATATTCAAAGGTACTAACGAAATCAAGAAGATAGATATCTTCTAGATAATGTAACATTAGACGTCTAACATGAGTTCCATTGTCTTGAAACTTACACAAGTTGCAAACTGGAAGAAGTTAGGCTGACTGGTATGGGGCCAGTAAACTTATTGTTTGACAAATCCCTGCACCAATAAGTAGAAAGCGTAAGATGGTAGAGAAGCCATTGCAGCTGGAAGTTCAAACGCCACTTATAACACCGGATAATTAGACACGATCAGTAAAACCCTTTCTACCAAATCTCATTAGAGAGTTCAGACTTTACTATTGACAATCTCTAACTTTAGTTGAAATGAGGACTTTACTCAATATGAGCATAACTGTCTCAGAGCAATCTCTATTCTACAAAGGAAAAAATGTGTAGCAAGTGAGCCTATATTAATGATTATCCCTTGCTAAGTTTTTAGCATGCTTTCCATAAAACTGATTCCCTTGGACATCATCTACGAATAGCAGACAACCGAGCATAACTAATATATACCCCCTCTATCCAAGTTCTTAATTTAATGCAAAATTGTACTCTATATTTTCAGCCTTTACTATTGACAATCTCTAACTTTAGCTGAAATGAGGACTTATTTGGGATTTTCAAGAAAGGAAAATCTCCAAAGCAAAATGGGTGGAGGAAGTAGAATTTACACAGAGATCTCTTCCGGGGCGCAGAAAAAAAGAGTTACTAGATTAAAGTAGATGAAAACTTTTAACTGCATTTTGAAGTAATTGTTTCACCAGAGAATGTCTCTTATTACGACAAACAACAAAATTATACATTTATAAGAAATAAACAAATAATAACATCATTTTCTCAGGAACTTACAGCTTTACAAGAGACTTTTGACCCAACCCTGAAGGTAGAGTACCTTGCAGAGAGTTAGAACTTAAATTCCTGCACATACATGTCTAAGTGATAAGACTGAAGTAGATTGAAATATTTACATGATAAACAGAGATAAATATTCAGTAATATAAATTCTTCCAGGAAGAAGTTTACAGCAATCAGGAAAATTAAATCATCAAATAAAACTGAACATTGTCGACATTTTTGTACTTAGTCATGCAGGATCACATTTCTTTCTATATTTTCTCTTTGTCACCGTAAAAACCAACTTGGAACTCACAGCCACTAGTTATGATGACATAAGTTATACTCCAGAGAAAAACAAACAAACTACTCCAATTTAGAATGAGTGACCTTTGCACATATGGATGTGGAGCTTTGAAAGGCTAATATGATTAAAAAATTAAAACTATATTTTGGATAAAACTGATTGATGGAGCAGAAGTGGAAATTCTAATGAAGTACGAAAAATATATATATGCAATGAATAGTTTATGGAAAAAACTAAAAAAGTTCATCTTCAATTAAAATGATATAAAGTAAAATAATACTTATGAACCATGCTTATAGTAAGTGAACTAGTTCAATTTGCAACAACATTATGTAACGAATTACAAACTGCTACAAAAAGGGGGGTCTAGTGAAACTTACAGGCTCGCCAAATTTGTCAGAAGACTAATTTGGTCACTGATATATCCTTTGAGACCTTGACTTCCAAGATCACTGAGAAAAAATTAAAATCAAACAGATAAATAAGTAAACAAATGCAAAACTAACTGAAATTATAATATCCTTCTATTATATATTACTCCCTCCGTTCCATAATAGTTGATCATCTAGCCAAAAAGTGTGTTATTAAGGGTTAGAAAGGATTACTATTATACCCACATACTATACATAATTTCTCTCCAAAGAAAAAACAATCTCTAAAGCAAAAGCAATTATTAGGATCAAAATGAAAAAAGAGCTCAAACGTATATTAAATTTCTAAACAATCAACTATTATGAAAAAACAAAATTTTGGTAAAGCCTCTATTTTGGAACGGAGGGAGTATAATATATCACAACAAAAAGGCGGCAAATATCTCCACTTGTATTGTGTGTCCTAAACAGAATCAAGGAATTAAATCAGTAATGCAACAGGCACGTTGATTATCCTCACTTCTCGCAGACTTCGTGTTAAAAATGGAAATAATGGGTATGCCAAGAATTAACTGCATCCTATGAAAAATCTCTTTGATTGAAAAATAAAGCTCTGATTACATATATCTAAGCTTAAACTTTGTTGACTCTAATCTAGATGACACGTGAATAATATAGGAACAAGAACAAAAAATTCAGTAGAGAGAACTACCCTAAACTCCCCTCAAGTGGATTCTTCACCAGGATTTAACTCTTTCAAACAACATGAAAGTCTACAGAAGTAACTCAATTTTATTGTTTGCAAGCTGTTGCTTTTCTAAGTCGATGCAGAAGACTAATCAACACCAGAAAAATTAAGACATGAACTAATTATGTATTTATAATGGATGCAGATGACAACGCTTAACGTATATAGAGCGAGAATATATAACTATACAATAAAAAGGTTAACTTCAGAACCAAATAAAAGCAATGAACACGAGGCTCATAAACAAGTAAACCTAACCATGTATCTAAGATATGACAATTGACGAGTTCAATATATTACGGTTAAGTCTAGTAAACGTAAAAAATAAAAAGAGAGAGAGAGGTCTAGACAGCTTGTCTGGTTAGTGAATAACGCAGAGTCCGCCAAATAGACTTCCTTTCTGGAACTAGCATACTGCTCCATTCCTCTATTCAGAATGAAGATGATAGCATATAATCATACATCTACGATTTATTCCATAAACGAATGAACAAAATAGAAATAACATCAAATAGTTGACTTAACAAGAAGCTTTATTATATACAAAGCCATAAAAGATATCCTAAATAAGTTAATGAAGCTGGTCCAAGTCAACTCTAAGAAGTTTTATATATTAACAAAGTCCTTCAATATTATGCATGGAAGTATCTTTTACGAGGTCAATTATGGAGAGAGAAGAACTCACATTTGGGAAATCACAAGAGCAGTTTCATCCTTATTCATTCTGCAAGTAACACCTTCCCAAGCATCCCAAGTAGTTGGGGCACAAGGGTCACCATTCCAACCCATCCTATCAGGAACCCGGAGAGATTCCTTCAATGCTTTCATGGCAATAACTGCAATGCAGCAAAACAATCTTTATTCTACAGTTTCAATTTACTTTTTATCCTTTACAACGAAGCTTTGGCAATGTGCATGTTAACATCTCATGTTGACTGAGCTATATCACACTACCAGATTTAATAAGCAACATACTTATAACCACTTATCGAATAAGAAAACATAATTCCTACAATTTCCTTTGCCACTACGATTTTTGCAACTTAGCAAAAACGCAATTGCACAATAAAAACTGGTTCCTTGAAATTTAATCTCCCGAACACATTGAAACTTCATTCCTACATTTTCCTTTACCCCTACAATTTTCGCAACTTAGCAGAAACACAATTTCGCAATAAAAACTGGTTCATCAAAAATTTAATCTCCCAAACACATTGAAACCTTACCCTGATCAGGAACTGTCTTGAGATCAGCAGGCACAATAGCATAATTCTCGAGCCCACAAATTAGAGGCCGCCCAAAAACCGATTCAATCCTCACATTCAACACTGTACTACTAAGATTCTTCACAACATAGCTAAAATCATACGCCGCAAATCCCCCAACTTCCTTAAAAATATCCACTCTGCTCACATTTATCCCATTAACATTAATGTCAAACACCCTTTGACCAGCTTTATTCACACTCAAATTAATCTCTGCAAAATGGAACCACAACAAGTAGTCCAATTTTGCATCTACTTGCAACTCATACTCCAAAAACCCACCCCCATCGCCAATTATCGTCACAGCCGATTCATACAACTTCGGTGGGAAGTAATTAGGTGCCCGATCAGCATTGACTACTTTCTTCAAAGCAGAAATCGCCTTTATAGTAGTCCCAGTAGACAATGCAGCAGCCCGAGACCTATGGCTCGAATCTGACTGCCAGCTCCGGCCAAACCGGTCAGTATCGTTACTAAAACCGGGGCCCCACTGCTCTGACCCAGATGAAAACCGCCCGTAATTAACCAAAATCGACGTATTCAAAACAGGACCATTCACATATGCATCAGGATCAATCTGAAACAGCTCAAGCGAAGCAATCAAAGGAGCATCAGTAGCAATACTATAAAAACAAACATCGATTTCCCCATGATTCTCCGGTACCGAGACGATCAAATCAGAATAAGCTCCACTTCGTGAAACCGATTCCGGCCACGGCGACCGCCACGAGAACACCACAGTTCCCGATACCGAAACATCAAACGATGGCATATGCTGCTTCCCATTATAATTATCATAAACCGTGAACGTCCGAAGCAAAAACCTCCCCCCTTTGTTGACTTGATCTCCGGCGACGGGGATGGAGTAGCAGTTTTTCTTGCCGGAGGATACTGGGAAGTACCTAAGAGTCTTCTCCTGTGTGTGATGGAAGAGGAGAGGTTCCGACACGATGGCAGTGGCGCCACCGGAGAAGTAGCGGTCGGAGAGCCATTGGACTCCGAAAACGTCGGTGGAATCGGTGGGGCCGCCGCAGTCAATGTGGATTGAGTAGTCTGTAACAAAAATGAGAAAAGTGAGAATTGTAATCAATTAAAATAAGGGAAATAAGTGAGTGAGTGAGTGAGTTAGTTAGTTAGTTAGTTAGAATTATGAAAATTAGTTAGAATGTAGTGGAGTGGAGAATGAAATAGGACTTACTAAATGGAATAGATGAGGAGGTATAGGTAAAGAGGAGAAGGAGAAGTAGAAGGAAAAGAGGTAGGGAATGCATGATGATGATGATAATTGAGAATTCAATAGTGATGGAGCTGATTAATGTTGTTTGGACATTATGAGTCAAAATAGGGGGTGGGGTGGGGGGGTGGGTGGGGCATGTGGGTGGCTTGGGGTAGGGGTGGGGGTTGGGGGGTGGGGTGAGGTGAGGTTGTAAATGGAATGACGGTGAAACAGAGGGGGGAAAGGCAATAATGGATGCTAAATAGGGGGGAGGGTGAGGGGGATGGGGGTGGGGGTGGGGGGTAGGGGTGGGTGGGTGGGTTGTGACTTGTGAATGAATGCCTGATGGAATAACTAGGGAAAATGATGGTGAAATAGGAGGGGGGGGGGGGGGGGGGGGGGGGAGAGGGGTGATAAATGGAGTGATGGTGAAATAGAGGGGGGGAAAGGCAATAATGGATGCTAAATTTGGGGGTTTACTTTTGGGGGTGGATCTTGCGTAGATTGAGCTCGTGACTAGTATTGTCCATTTGACTAATCTTGTTGACCCTTTGGTGAAGGTAAGGTAAGAGAGTTGATTATTATTCTCTT
The DNA here is from genome assembly GCA_003412495.2 of Echium plantagineum. Classification (NCBI taxonomy): domain Eukaryota; kingdom Viridiplantae; phylum Streptophyta; class Magnoliopsida; order Boraginales; family Boraginaceae; genus Echium; species Echium plantagineum. Next base: position 15,229,898 of record CM016564.1, read on the forward strand.
CGTTTCAAAATAATTGATTATTTAAAAAAAGTTGTATTTTTATGATGTTTGATCGTTTATGGAATTTAACGCACTTTTATACTCAAGTTTTCTTTTTAACCGTTATTTGATTGGTTACTTTTCATTTTGATAATATTATGTAGCTACATAAGAGAAATACTTAGAGCCTAACTATATATAGAGTTAGGTTTTACTAATCAAAATGAAAAATTGTTCATCAAAGCACCCATAAAAATAGCATATAACGTAACTACCTATTTAATCTTGATCCAACGGTCCAGATATGAAGTTAGGTTTTACTAACCCGTCTTAAGTTAGGTTGCAAGAAAAAACTCGTAGGATATAATAGTAAATTTCTTTAACCCCTTAATAAAATACGTTTTGACTAAACAATCAAGTATTTTGAAACAAATAGAACTAATATCTATAATTTACGAAATTGAGGCTTTCACATATATAATTTAATAATAAGTGATACGATGATCAAAGTGGAAATATCTCGACATTGAGGATTCTAATTAATGAAAATTGGGAACGTGATTGAGTGGGAGATATTGAAAAATTACTGATTATTACGATGATGGTGAAACTAAGGCGCCTTCGGACATAAGTCAAGTGGTAAAGAGTTTGGGCTGAGTAGTATTACGTCTTAGCCCTTTTGCAGTGTGTGGACTTGAGTTTCTTATGAAGCAAAATTTGTTGTAGAAGTGGTTAACAAACAACCTCAAATCCTTTGATTATCTGACACAATACAAATTCTGCGATTTACCTCCTTGTGACTCTCCAAAATAGAGACGATGAAATCGCCAAGTTGTGAGTTAACCTTTTTTTTTTGTGGATCTAAGGCAAAAAGGCAAAATATTAGTATTAGATGCTAAAATTAGTGTGTTAACTTTTGGAAAGTGGATCTTGTGAAATGATTTGATTTGAGACTATATACTTGTAATAGTTTTTTCGTTTGAGTAATCTCATGGATACTATAGTCAAGTCGGTAAGTTTAAGCATGCGTGAAGTTAGTAATTTCATGTTAATATGCTCTCGTAGTCTCGCATATATTGTAATGTTTGTTTATGATGTGGTGTAAACTCATTTTTATAAAAATCTTTATTTCGGGTATTTATGAAAATCTTAAGATCATTGTTATTGAAGAAAGTAAACTAGCTATATTTATTTCGAAGTTTATCAAACCTTATTATTCCCTTGTCTTTTAATGTTAATATGCTCTCGTTGTCTCTTGTATATTTTTATGTTTGTTTATGATGTAAACTCATTTGAACCTTTATAAAAATCTTTATTTTGGCTATCTATAAAATTCTTAACACACTAGTACAAAAAACCATTTAAATAGCGTTCAAAAACGCAGAAGGCTACTGTCTAAGTGATAAGCACTTAGACAACACAACACGGGAGAGTTGTCTAAGACAGCGCCTCATTAAGCGCAGTCTAAAAATCATATGCCTAAAATAGAAATTCGATACCTCTTTAAATAAAGTCTTCCGTGTTGACAAATACGGCAAAATAAGTCTTCTATGTTGACAAATACGGCAAAATTTTGTTTTATTTTAACTTTTTAACCATTTTATTTTCTTACACAATAAAAATTACAATAAACTTTTGGTTTGAGGATGATAATCAAATTCGAGACCTCTTTAAACAAAGTCTGACCTTTTATTGATCGAAAACAAAGATATATACGAGTGTGACAACACAAGTTGACATTCAAATTAGAGTTAATACCATGCTAACAAAAGTTGGCATGCAAGAATTTCTCACCCACCGGTATGTTATAGTGAGTGCCGTGAATGTGGGTGGGCAGCTACATGATATGATGAAAGTAGTTAGTTGGGATAGAAATAAAGATGAAATAAATGGGAAAATGACATAAATAGAGTCCGGACGGAGTTTTCTAGATGTGGTTATTGTGTTCACATGTCAACATTAATTTATAGCCCAATTAATCAATCAATCAATCTCCAAGTTCTACAATGAGGCTGTGATGAGTGTTTCTATGAGTGTGAATACTACTATGGCTAAAAAGAGGATCCAGAATCAATTCATCTCTTCTATTTTCTACTTGAGGAAGATGTTTTTCCTTCATGCCTAAGGATACACTCATTCAAAAGGAGGGGGAGGGACCATAACAACTTAAATTAATTATAATAGCAATTTGTTCGACCAATTAAATATTAGAGCTAATAATAAAGCTATTACTAGTATAATAAATGAGAATAACTTTATTAGAGAATGGAGTATATAATAAAGATTGTTTCTCTAGGAAAGTTGACATTTATATTTATACCATTAATTAACTTTTTTAAAATAACTAAAAAAAATATTTATGAATTTGTTATATGAGAATTAAATTAGGGACTTTTTAGTTAATGAGAGACCTCCTAATTACATGATCGTTGTTCTTATTAATTCGATTATGTTTGTTTGTGTTGGATTTATGTTATATATACACATCTTAGATCTTGGCTTATTGTAAAATCCTCTGATTATAGCGAAATATGTTGTGGCTCGGATACTGTGGAATTCAATACGGTTGATGTTGATCTCGTAAATTTAATATAGATTGAATTTTAATTTATCCTTTACTAAAGCTTAAAACCTGTCGATTTCAATATCAAAAGTACCATGGTGATTTGTTTGGGTAATATAAAAGGCAAATTGATTAATTTTAAAATTTGAAGGGTAAATGATGTGAATGTATACTTCCAAAATTTGGAAGCGACATCACTACATGAATGTCATAGCTCACAGACAACTGAGACAAGAACAAAGAAACAAGATGAGATGAGAAGTTGAGGAGAAGTTCCACCACTTGTATAAATTATTAAAATCAATGCAAATAAAAAGTCAGTACCTCATCAAGTAGACACTTTATTATCTCTTAATAGACCTTGAAATTTGTAAAGCCTCCTCATTTTTCGTTTCATTCTTGCATGTAAGCCACATGGAGCTGCTACTTAATTCACTTATTAAGAAATGTTTAAGCAAATAAGTCAAAACTACTTTCAGATTTTGTATTATTATACATAAATTAAATTAGTGAAATTATACTTATTACAAGTTGCATTTAGTTATCCTTTCTTACTATGTAATTAAGGTGGTTGGTCGTGTGTACTATTCAGTGAGTATCCACCCGTGATAAGCTAAGCTTATACTAGTAGTTTGTGCTCGTTTGTCTGGTTATGGTTTTGTTTGATTAGGATTAAAACTTTTATTATAGGAATCTAATGACGTTTACACAGTTTAACTTGCTTGGCTGAGATTAGTGATAAGACAATGACCATTGAAAACGACTTGTCAATGCTCAATAATAAAGGATTCGTAATCCGATGACTATTAGCCTAATAATATTTGATTTGAACTTCTAGTTAAATTAACTTAATATAAATTAGTTTCGTCTGAAGAACTTATCATATTGCTTAATATATAGACAAGAGTTGGTTAGTCATCTATGTTTAAATATTACAAGGTGCAAGAAATCAACTAATATAGTAGTATGAATAAAAAATAAGTAAAATGTACAATTATATTATAGGGTTAGTGACATAATCTATCACTCATGTTTTATAAAGTTTATCTTTTGATCATTATGTTTCATTTTGATTTTTTTTATCACTCATGTTTCAATACATATATGCAGCAGTTGGTTTGTGGCATGTGGGTGAATGTTAAACTCAATTTTTAGCCAAGCAGATCCTTTATTCGGAAGGGGTAAAATAGAAAGTAACGTGAACTCATCATTTTTTAGTCCATAATTTAAAAATCCTCCGATTTGAGCATGAGTTTTTAAATTTAATTAAGTGAAAAATAATATTATATTATATTAATTGACTTGTTTACCCCTTTAAATTAAGGTTCAATTTGGCAAAAAATTTAGTTTAACAAAAAAGTCAATCCACAAACTAATTAAACATGATATTGAAACATGAGTGATAAAAAATATCAAAATAAAAACACGAGTGATAACTAGGTCCGGACCAAATACTCATCGAATTGATGATGGGCTTGAACTGAGCATGCTTATGGGGTTTTAATTGAGGCCCCGTTGGTGGGCCTTCAAAAGCATGGGCTGAAGCCAAACCGGACTAGTGGGCCAGCCCCTCGGGCCATCAATGAAGCCCGCTTCGTTGGCCTTGTCTAGCCAAGGCCCAATAGTCTACAGAACTAATAATCACCCACTTAAAATTGGTAATTGAAGGAAGGAGAACAGAACAGAACAACCCATCAAGCTGAGTGTTTAATATCTATTTATATTTACACCAATATATAAAGAATGCTAAATTTTCCTTCACAAAATTTGGTATGTCAATCGACATTTCCGATCAGGTATTAGCAATGTGTAATCACTTATTAAATGACTTATGCACCACTTCATAATCGATCATTGTTTTTAAGTCATTGAATTAGTTGCACCAATTTTAACCATTGATCATTCGAAAATAGATCAGTTATTAAATCATTTAGGCCTCACTTCATAATTGACTTGTGCCCCACTTCATAATTGACCATTGTGTTTTAGTCATTGAATTAGTGAGGCCAATTTTGGCCATTGATCTTTTGACTACTTCAGCCCCACTTCATAATTGACAATTGCTTTTGAGTCATTGGATTAGTTAAGCCAATCTTGGTCATTGATCATTTGACTTGACCATCATGTTTTGAGCCATTTGATTACCTGGGCCAATTTTTGTCATTGATCTTTTGACTACTTATGTCTCACTTCATAATTGACCATTGATTTTGAACAATTGGATTAGTTAAATCAATCTTGGCTGTTGATCATTTAATTTCATCATCATGTTTTGAGCCATTGGATTGGTTGGGCCAACAATCCCTTGAATTGTGGAATTCATTTCGCTTCCTCTACTATTTATACCTAATCCATTTCAATACATTCATTCACTCACTCACTCACTCTTATTTCTCTGGATGGTTCTATTCATTTCACGGTCAGGTTTTTTCATTTACATTTTTGTGGATAGAATGTTGTTTACATTTGTCTTGCTACATTTTTAATTGCTCGTTTCTTCGTATACATGTCCATGAATTTGTTGTTATGTGATTTGTGTTCTTAGTTTTAGTTGTTTCCTTGCTCTTAATGTTTCTTGTTTCTAATCAATTTATTACATGTTAATTCTTGTTATAGAAGATTATATTTAACTTTGATGTATAGATTACTTGTTGATTATTTACTTATTTTCTTAAGAGTTTGCATAAATATCAAAAAGTATTTAATAGATACAACCAAAATAATAACCAGCATAATATATTTTTCCCCTATTAATTTGTCTCCCAAGTCAATCTTAACACTTGTGATGACCAAATAACTAAGCGATATTTTTTTGAAACAAATGTAATTGAATGAGACATATTGTAACATGTGTCTTCAAATGATGACATGGTGAGAAACATGTGCAATCGAACATACTTTTAACCTTTATAAAATAGAAATAATAACCTATAAAATTAAACTGGGCGATGTCCGTTGATGACGAAATAATCAAGTGAAACATTTTTTAAAATATCTTTGATTGAATGAGACTTTAAAACATCTGTGATTAAATGATCATATGGTGAGAAATATGTATGATCGAACGTTGCACTCTTTTCAACCATGTTATCATTATTAGTCATCATAAAAAAAATTATTGGAGTGGTCCCAATAAATATGTGCAAGTTGCACTTTGGTCCTATTAAATGGTTGGTCTACGGAGATGGTCTCAGTAGTACAGATGGTACAGTTTGATCCTTAATTTAATTTAAACGTTAAAAATAGACGAAATCCATGAAAATTGATTAATTTTGGGGCAAAAGCATAAATTAAATCCTTATGTTAGGGGGAAAATCCGATTACTTTAAGGCCAAAATCAAAATGTGACAATTGAGAACAATGCCTTTATCAGTTTATACTAAGAACTACAAGCATATTAAAACAGAAACAGAGTTAATAATTATCTAAAATTATTTGACAATCTTTTGGTATAACATAAACAGAGTTTCTATGGGTTAATGCACATGGTGGCATCCTTACGACGTTTCCCCTTAACATAAAGATTAAATTTATGATTTTGCCCTTAAATCAATTAATTTTTACAGCTTTTATTCTATTTTTTATGTTCAAGTTAAATTAAGGATTGGACTGCACTATTTATATTAATTGCTGAGATTATTTTGCAGACAAATTATCTATTTGAATCAAAGTACAATTTACACATATTTACTCAGATCATTTCAATAATTATCTCGTCATCATAACATTGAAGTAATTAGCTGTATGCCTTGGTTAGCTACATATTCGTTTGAAGTGAGAAATGGCATGGTATTTTGCGAGCACACGTGAGGCCTTGACCGTTAATTTGATCCATCTCTTTCGGCAATTAGCTTAAAATCGAATTAATGGGAAACAGTAATTAATTGATACGAGTAATATACAACTAAATAAATGGACATTCTTCTATACGAAGCCTGACAGATTTGTCCTGGATTGTAGAAACCCAATATGTGATCGACTTCGAATTTCAAAGAGTCAAGTATGTGAAATCAAAGAAATATTCTTACACTGTTACGTACATAGATACTTTAGTCATACTTAAAAGTGTTCAAAACATTTGATTATACCTTTACTTTAATGAAATTCTAATATTATTGGAAAGTTTGCCCTCTCGAATAACTTCATGTAAAATTACTCAATATTTTCTCGGGACGGTAAAAACACAGCAAATTCGAATTAGTGTAAAGATAATAATTTGTTAAGAAGTTACCTCTAGTTTTATGTTTCGTTGACTCTTTGTCTTATAGGACATTACAGCACATCCTGCGATTTTGAACTCATTTAAATTTTGTTTAAAAAGCTTCCGCAACGTGTAAGAGAAGATAAAACTTGCTTACTTATTACCGAATGTGAATTAACGTTCATCATTCGATACTTATAGTTTATCTTGAATTTTTTTATAACTCAAGTTTCAATATCATATCTCAATTAATTTTAAAAGTCCAGTTTTCTGTTAATTTAATATTATTGCTAATCTACTCAAGTTTCGATCACTCATATTAAATTGAAATTATTGCTAATCTACACAATGACTCCGCGCACAAAAGAGGAATTAACGTTTTTGAGCTTAGCATTTGATCAAACATTAAGTATATATATATCGTCTTTACCAAAAGCCTTAATTCATTTTAATTATTTAGTTAAATGATGATAAGATGCAACCATCATTATAGTCATTACAGTTTCAAAAAGTAGTTAATATGACTAGACAATAATGAAGAGTGACTCAACTCAACTAATTTCGTATTGAATACTACATCTATATATATGCATTAGGTGGATCCAATTGAAGAATCGTAAAGAAATGAAAGAGATGATAGAAGTGGGGATAAATTAAATGAATGTATAACCAAACTATGACCTCATGATATTCAACATGTTGTAGTGTAGCTCAAATGAAGAGACAATGTGCTACCTTATTTTATCACTAGATGACCCCATTTTGATGGAGGGTGATGTTTACACAATTAATTTTTGTGAGAAGGTGTAATTGTTGAAATTGTTTTAAATAATGAGTGAGTGTTGTATTTTGATTTTTGTAAGTGACAACAATATGAAAATATTCGTTATAATAAGTGTGTATCGTGTGCGTAAATAGTCCATGAATTAACATTTTCGCTAAATATTAATGATTATATTAATTTTGGGTCATTTTTACAAATAAAACTTGAAACAAATATTAATTTTCAGGCATATTCCAAATTAGCACAAATGATCTCTAAATTAACATCTCTTTTAAATGGTTATAATTGTATTTACTTAATTTGGGGTCATTTTACAATTATGATAAGATATGAGACAAATATTTATTTTTAGACTTCTTCATAATAGGGGAAATGGTCCCCATAAGGTCGTAATTGTGTATAATGTGCGCAAATGGTCCCTAAAATAAACTTCAATTCTTTTGTCCGTTTTAACATTTAACGGAGGTGCTAATTTAAAGAGCAAGTCCCTTGATCAAGTGAGGCACCTCCGATGATTTAACTCCTTCGTCTACTCAAGGATAGGAGTACATGAGAGCTGTTAGTATGAAGGTTTCACACTTTTATTAATGCTATTACAAATATGAAATAAAAAGTAGTTTATGATTATATATAACTTTGACAATCAAATAACAAACATTAATCAATATAAATTGGAGTTATTTTAGTAACTCATATAACTATTAAAAATTGAATACCATTGAAATAAGTTTTATGAAAACATGTTATTATAGCTTAAATTTTTTGTTTGAAAATAGTTGTCATTATTCTAACATAATAAATTATAATACTATTACATTTTCAATATTTTTTTGCTCATTTGTTATACTGAAATTATTAACAATCGAATACTAATATAGTTACAATTAATATTGTCACTTTATATTTATTAATAATCTATGTGAAGATGATTAAAATGATAATTAAAAAAGACGATTGGCTATATATACATCATCACTTAAATAATCTATAGTCTATAGACTATACTAGACAAAACAACATTAATTATTGCCGCTTCGAATGTCAAAATGGATCATCATTAAGAAATTGAAACCCTTTTAATTATGTGTATATAATATTATTCCTTGCAATCTTATCCCATGCCAGACCAATGGACACCTTATTGTTCTACTTATTCAGGAAAGAACATCTCACATGTAATATCTCATCCATATACATGGGCAAAAATAGTTGTAATATATGTAATGGCATATGTGATAGTGATTAGATTTATTAAATTAATTAATTAATCTTTCATATGAGGACTAGTATGAATCTCTAGTCAATTTTTTCTTGTAGTAAGAGTGGGTAATGGAATCCATTCCAAGTGGTGTGGGCCCCAAGTTGTATTGTATGGTGAGCTATGGGACATTTCACACACTTTCATGTCCCAAAGTTGCCTCTTTTACTAGACCAATGCAAGCAAGGACCACAATTGAAAACACCCTATAAGAACCCCTTCTTTCACTTGCCTTCAATGCAAACAATTTCACATTTCTCTCAAAAAACTTCAATTTATTACATTCAAGAATTTGTTAGAAGTTCATATATTGAAGATGAAGGTGAATAGCTCAAACATGGGAAGCTCCAAAACAAGAATTACAAGCAAAGGACTTGGGGGAGTACTAAAGCAACAAAGAGCTAGGCTTTACATAATAAGAAGATGTGTTGTCATGCTCCTTTGTTGGCATGATTGAAAATATCAAGCTAAGCTCAATAGCCCTAGCTCGATTGAAGATGGTTTTGATATTTTGTTTTTTCATTTTCTAGGAAAATGTATATAGTAATAGCGGATACTAGTCGGTAAAACCTATTTTCACACCATATGTGATCTTCTTCCACGGCTAACGGTCGCATATGGTATCGACAACTTATTTTGCACATTCTCTTATATATGATGGCAATTTTGTACTATGACCTTGGTCTCAAAGGCCACTTTTTATGCACAATTAAGAAGCTTAGATTGAATTAAACATGAGTTATTATAATGTCAAGTAGTGTTATTGAGTCAATTACATGTTTATGCTAATCGTGATTGTTCAAAGTAAGTGATTACCATCTCACAAGTTACTACTTATATACGATAGTTACTTTAATTCTCAAGAACTTAAGACCATTTGATTAATAATTTTTTCACTAAACTATTTGATTAAGTCAATCGGAAAATAAATAGTTGAAAAATGATATTTCAATTCCCGATAATGATAGTGCCACAATTTGTCTTGAGCAACTTATTGCGATCTTCAAAGCCGGACGGGGCTGAGTTTCACACGGCGACTCCTCTAGGGATGGACTATGGAGTTAGGCCTTGCCTAGGTTTGTGCATTTGAAATTAACTTTCTTTTTTAATGTTATAATTGACATAAATAATTTTAGTAAATCCATTATAAAAATATGAACTCGACAATTTTTTTTAGGAATGAGGTACGTAGTACTACCTTAGTCTCTTATTTGCCTACACATAATAAAGTGGAATCAAATGGTGTATATGGTTATATTGTACTCCATAGATAAAGGGGACTTGGCATAAAATGTATGCACGGCCGATCCCTATTCATAGTGATGAGGTGTGATGGCATTAGACTCTCATTTTAAGAGTGTCAAAGTTTTAATTTCATTTAACTAAAAAATAATCCCTCCATCCCTAAAAGATTGTCATATTTTGACTTTTGGTGGTCAACAAAACATGATTTAAAACATAAATAACTATTATTCTACATGCGAAAAAATTATAAAAAGTAAATATTTCAAAAATATATATTGAGACGAATCTAACAAGGTACCACAAGACTATATTATTTCTTATCATTGAATGAGAATTCATGATCAAATTTTGTGATGTTTGACTAACAAAAGTCAAAATGTGATAATCTTTTAGGGACGGAGGGAGTAATATGTAATCCTTTATGTTTTATTTAGTTGTTATTTAAGCTTAAATTTTTTATTTGTAGTTTGTTGTCATCATATGATTTCAATGTATTTTTCTCTATATTTTGATTAATATAACTTTGACAAATACTACTCCATCCATCCTTAAATGGTACGGTTATCTTGACTTCTAGTGTCAAATGTGGAAGACAAATTGAGAAAAAGAGTTATGGGATCACGCAAAGTCTTAAAATTGTATAACCACCCTCCCCCAAATGGTCTCAATTTTTTTTAAAAAAATCCTCCAAATTAACGTAGGTGTTAAATTAGAGACCAAATAAATGCGCATCTGCTAACCACTTTTGCACATTTGTGTCATTTATTGGGACCAAAGTACAACCGTAACCCACTTACTAGGACCAAATCAGCAATTCGTTCTTGATTCATATCCAGTCTTTTTTTAAAATTTGAGTTGGTTAAAACATAATTGAGATCAACAATATCAAAAGAAAATTTGAATTATTTGTTTAACATTTAGAAGGATTCTAGACAATTAGATCTTTATTCTATCTTAAAAATTGGATCAAATAATAAAATAAAATATCATTTTGTGTAACTTTTTAATCCTATATTTCATTTATTTTTAGTAAGATTTAAAATTTTAATTGTCACATTAAGCCTCGAAAATATTTGGATTCACCTTGAAGATGTAGACCATATTTCATTCATAACCAAACAAAATTATTTTATACTGTAGTAAATTCTTGGGTAATGGAATGAAGATCGGAAACGAAGACACATAGGGAAAAAATTGCTTTAAATCATTTTTTTCCTTTGTTTGGTATGCTACAATAACAAAATAATTTATCTTACATATTTAATATATGATAATAAACTAAAATAATATCAATACATATTTAATATCTTAACAAAATCACATTTTTAAATAATCAAATATAGATAATACTAATATATTAATTTCAATTACATATTTTAAGATAATTAATATCAATTCAAAATTATATCGCAATATTATACAAATTTAAAGTAATACTAAAATAAATTAAATTTAAATTAAGCATTACAATATACTAAATTTTAATATAACATTATAAAATAATTATATTAATTTAAAGACATTGTTTTCAAACTCCAATTAGGGAAGTCGGTCATTCATCTCCTTTAATAGTCATAGTAGGTCCGTTACGACTAAAGGAAGACGAGGAAGGCATTATTTTCAGCTCAATGATTTGGGAAATGGGTCAATCAATCAAGGATCATATCGGTGATTAGTTTGGGGGTAAATATAGGTTTTGGTTATAGGTTTTTTAATTTGGGGGTAAATTGATTTGGGAGTGAACGACTTGATTGTTTTAGCAAATATCTTCAAACTTTAAAAACTTTTCTTTCATTAAAAGATACAAACATCTTGATTCTTTTGTAAAATAGAGAATTCAATTCTTGATTTCGTATATAACTATGACTATATTCTTTTTTTATTAGACTATTCGATTATTCTGAACATTGACAACAACATGAGTCCAAGAATTGTGGGAGAACGAGTGTCAAGTAAACACGAGCGTGAGAAGAACACATCTAATATTGATGTGTCGGCCACATTAGTGTACCATAAAGGCCAATCCGACACAGTTATGATCGATCACAACTCAAAAAATGCAGAACCCTTATCCTCCCCACGTGCACTTTCCTATAAAACGACAACAGAATAATCCAATCATCAATCAATTGAACTTTTAGGTTCATGTCTAACTTATTTATGTAATTCCTAATCTCGACTCCTAAATGGCTAAGATATGTAAGAACGTGAAGAAATTTCTTTCATTTTATATGTAATCTTAAATTACCCTTAAAAAATATTTAATTGATAGAAAAGACTAATAGTTTAAATGTAAGTCGCAACATGATTGAAGTGAAAACACCCCAACATTACGGGATTGAATCCATGTGGAAGCTCTTTGCTGAACATTTGCAGGCATTGCTTCTGAATTCAAATTCGTACAGGACTACTAATTAGATATACCTATCGATTTTACATGTCTGATCAAGGGCGTTTGACAGAACGATTAAACTTACTTACCAAATTAATAAAAAAAAGATACCACAGAAACGAATAGGTCGAGATGATGCATTTAGGTACAATCCCAATGATGTTAACACTGGTGAGTTTACACTTCACAAAACCCACTGAGGTGGTGAATGCAAGAACCATCATATATGCAAGAAACATTGTTTAGCAATTCAAACTTACATTTAGAAGGAAGCACAAAAATAGCACTAAGGTTACAATTTACTCTGCAAAAGAAACCCCTTGGGGTTGCGGAAAATCAGCAGGAGTACATGATAACCCTGGAACATAACAAAAACAGGCCGTAATAGCAGCTTCCTTAGGTCAGTCTTCAGCACCATCACCAAAATCCTTTCTGCAAAAGCACATGAGCAGATCCAAAAGCATTCATCGCGTTGCCTAGGAATGTAGTTTCAGTGGGTTATAAGACAAAACAAAACAAAAAAGGTTACAGAAAACTGTCGCATGAGAATCACGTAGCACACAGGACACTGACCCAAAGACAACGGTACACCAGAACATAAACACCGCCTGGCAGAAGAGAACTTCATCAATACAGGACATACAAATCAAGCAATGCAAGTTTCTTTTTGGATGCACATTTTCATGATTTAACAAGCAATTCAAGATCAGATAGTCACTGCTTTAAAAAAAATGTGATAGCCGACAAGAAGCTTTACTTATCTTCACACAACTTGCTAAAGCATGAAAGAAATAACACAATAACATTTATAACAATAAAAAAGGAGTTTGATCCGAGGAACAAAAGATGCAATTCACATTTTGGAAATAAAGCAGGAGGGTTTTGGACTGAGTGATGTAAAGAACAAAGAATGGGCATCAATCGCAGGGAAATATAGTTACTATATCCCAATTTAAGTAGGATGCCAGATTGTAATTTGAAAGAGATAATAAATTTCTCCCTCCATTTCGTGATAGTGACACTCCATCTCTTTGTTATTTTCAATCCACTTTTACACCATAACCTGAGTGTCATTATCATTGAGTGAAAAAAATAATTGCCTTCGGTAGCTAATGCACGGAAAATTCTGAGAAGGCACAACTTAAATAAGAATTTCACCAGAAACTGGAAGCTCTCTATTGCTGTTCATGAAGAGAAGCTTCAGCTGAGATGTTTTCAAAATTCTGATCATTTGTATCCTCACATCCAGCCTTGTTTCCACCCCAAGCGATATAACTATCCTGGGAGAAAAATTCCTACATAAACATTTGATTGTGTTATGGCAATGAATAGCAAAGCAAGCAAGAATCTATATAGCACATATATGATCTTAAAGAGCCCAATAAAATTTACCAGCTGGCTTAGCCGGACATCAGGAAATGAATCAACATCCAAGTTTGCCACATCTGAAAGACACTCTTGGCGCTTCTCTGAATCTTCTTTAAACTGTTTTGTTCCTAGATGCACGTAATCAGAAATTTTTTGTTTACTCTTAGTTACTTGGTGATTTATGTCCTTATCCATTGAATCCCTCTTTGGAGCTTGGCTTACGAAGTCTTTGCACTTCTCTAAATCTTCTTTGAACTGATTCGTTCCTAGATGCATGTAATCAGAAAGTTTTGGTTTACTCTTAATGTTTTGCCGATTCAAGTCCTTATCCATTGAATCCCTGACTGGAGATTGGCTTGCAAGCAACTCATCACACAAAGATAAGGCTTCCACAAGTTGCTGAGAACTTAGCAAGTGTTGGGACTCACTATCCCACCATTTCGAATCTTCACCAGCCTCATAATTGTTATTATCTCCTGCTTGATCACCATGATCTTCTGATGATGCAAGTGTTGGGGAATTATTTTCTAATATCATAATATCTTGATCACCATGATTGTCTAACACAGTGGGTTCTAAGCAATTGTTCTCTGATATCACATGGTCTTGAACATTAGGGACTCGATCATCATGATTCCCTGATATGATGAGTTCTGAGTTCTCTGATATCATAGGATCACGAACATCACGTACGTCCACTATAGCTATCATATCATCTGGCATAAACCCCATGTCTTGATCCTGGTATCAAAATGGAAAATTGTCGAAGGAGGGGTGCATGTTAGCATAATTTTTGCATAACAAAATGGTGTGTGTTGTAACTTGTACTATTGTATTTACTATTTGTAAAACTCTTCTCAAGCTAGAGGGCATTGAACAACTCAAAAGAAACTCTCAAACCTAAGAACTATGGAGGAAAACTAACAAGACAATGAACAATCACAAAAGATCATAGGAAATCGCCTCCATCAATTTCCAGAAGAGAAAATAACATGAGAAAGTGTTCAAAAGTTTGCAATAGAACAAGTCACAAAAAAAGATGCAGAGGTCTTAAAAGAATGTTTGAAGATAGCTGAAGTGTCTGATACTATGATTTCCTTAATTAACAGGTGAGTTATGAGTTTACCTGAGCAACAAGACCAATGGATTCATAAACTGAATCTGAACTCAAAGATCGTCTTTCAGTATGAGAAACCTCAGTAGTCATGGACTTGGGAGTCACTGGATCTATTTTAGTTGTAGTAATTGCACAAACATCTTCAGGAACTTCTCCTAGCTCATTTTTCGTATTATGCTTCACTAGTTGCTGCTGTTGATAGAAAATCTTTGAAACAACATATTCTCCTTCATTCTCATCCTCTTTTGTCCCTAAATGATATTGATGCATCACCCAATTAGTCTTCTCTGCTTTACCACCCTTAGCAGGGCTAACATACAGAACCATAATCTTTTTACATCCTTTCTGTACGCCATCCAAAGTAACAGGCTTAGTTCTACCAGTTTTGTGCCAACGGACATCTCCAAAGTCACCATCTTGTATCTTTCGCCGTTTCCGAGTTCCTGTGTTATAAGCTTTTATTGCTTTGTGAAAGAAATGTGATATACTTCCATCCTGTTTCACACCTGGAAAGAATTGCAGATAACGTATTAACTTCAGCAACATATGAACAAAAGGAAAGATCTTCCTCAAATAATTAACCTGGCAATTTCCGTGGATGGGTATAACAAATTCCATCCTCTTCATTAACTGTCGGCATAAACTCATCGATGAAAGGATGGGGTTTTAAATTCCCAACTCCAACTTTTGTAAGTAAGTGCCATATAATTTCTGGATCAGATGGATCAAATTTTACACCTTTAGGCAAACCAGGCCATTCCTGTGTAACCTACAGAATAAATGTCTCAAGTTCCAATTTGCAGAAATTTAAGCAAACATATGAAAATGAACGCAATAATTAAGAAACTAATTTTACTTGGACACTAGAGCATATGAGCTATTAAAACTGTGCCAACTCACTAAAATAGTGTAGGAGTGAGTGAACTTTTTATTTCATATACAACAAAACATAGAAAAATATATTATGCCAATGATCACTGTTATGGCCTTCTCCGAAGTCTCCAAGATTTCTTGAATCTCGGCTCTTGCTGTCTACTTACCGGCCAAACATCCAAGTGATACATTTTCTTCATAACACTATCAAACATTGTAACAAAATATTATTCTGTAACTCATCACTGTTTGTCCAAAATTAGAATCTAATTATTAATCTTTTATCTCTGGCCTTCCTGTGTATCTATAAACGAAAAATGTTGTTCTAAATATTAGACTATGATGAACAAGGCTCTTCTCTATGTTTTCTAAGCATGAGGAGGAGGATTTCCATACACACTCAAAGATACAAAATAGTAACACATAAGATACAAACATGTGTTGCACAAACTATTATCAATTACCTTAACATACCACTTTATGAATAATATTGAAGTCTTAAAGAGAATGTACTCTCACTAATATAGTAATTAACATGCAAAATTATTCATTAAGAACCATACATCACTGTTGTCAATCACATAGTGACAATTTGGGCAAGCTTTGGAAGGGTTGCTCTCGAAGAAGACTAGTTCACTATCAGTAGATGCTCTCTTGATTTTGGTTGCAATTCTACTCTTGTCAACCAACCATGATGGACTGCACACAAAAGATAAGCTGGTTATTGAACAGCAAGCATAGCTATTAAAATGTAAAGTACATAAAATATTATATGAAAATGGATAAAGAAGTCAATATATTACAAGTATGAAGTATGAACATAAGAAAACAGAAACATAACTTAACTTTCTGACCACAAAGGGAAGAATATATGAAGACAGAAAAAAAATAACATGCAATCTTCATTAATTACACGAGGTTGTCGACTGTGAGTTGAAAATACACTGTACTCAATTTCTCTTTCTAGAACACAACTTTCACTTTCTAGATCGGCTCCAAGAGAAGAGTGACTCTAGGAAAAACCCTCCGCACGAGAGGCAATAAAATCATATACTGAAACCTATCCTATGTCATGACGTGCTGATTTAAAAGGACAATGATTAGGTGCAGGGCCAGAAAATGATATTGGCAGGGGCCATATCATAAAATTTTAGAAAATAAGTAGTAGTTTAATAGAAAGGATAAATTTTGAATGGATTACATGTTTCTTTCAAATTATAACAAATTTACCGGAACATATCACAATTTTTTGAAACTCAACGGGGGGGGTGGCAAAGGAGCTTGCCTCCGTCCCTGAGGATGATTGATGAGATAGAACTGAAGTATCACAATGCATTATAGACGTTGGATGGCTCTTTGAAAAGAGTACATCATCTGATCAACACATATTCTCAGTTTCTTCTTTCAGCCAATTTTTCACAACAGTCATATAATGACAAACCATGAACAAGAATTTAAGTGAGGTAATATGAACAGCAGTCATATCAAAAGAGAAGTATATATACTGAGCACCGACGATCAACTTGAGAGAGTAACTCCATTGAAATAGAAGCTTCCACACTCGATCACAGAAAGGTGTCATATATCCCAAAAGAAAAGAAACCACCATGCCAAATAAAGCTAAAAAACAAGTTAATGAAAAAGGAGGCTAATGATATTTTCTTGGAGTTATTTCCGGCGTAGGCAGCCGTCACCGAATTTCAGATTTGAAACATGCACCATAACGATATCAACAATTGTTGTTCATTGAGAGCGAGTAATATAACTTATTAACACATTTAATCTATATTGCAACCACATAGCTTATTCATTCATAACAATCAATCAATCATCCGAAAAATGATGAAATGCTGGAGACTTCCAGCAATGCTAGCACCTAGTCGGTTCACAAATGTTAGAATAAGCAACAAGAACACTAGAGCATCAAGACTGTTCTCCTTACAATCTCAGGTCCAACTGAGTGAATGCGAATGCTTTTATAGAACACTACATACATTAAAACAAAGTGGACCACTTTAATTTTACCAAAGTAATCAATGAACTTAGTAGTACATACTCTAATGACCATAATATATTCAAAAAAGGGTCAATCTCACAGCCAAAAAACACACGAAGTGATCATAATAGGCAAAGCGAAAAAGCAACCCTCTATGCTTTAAAGATGCCACATACTGTATACCTTCAGCAGAATCAGAAAACCTTGTACGGTGTAATAACAGTATATACTAACACAATACTAACACTCTTCAAATTCAACTAAACATTTAATTATTATCTGCAAACATTCTAAAATCAACCATAAACCACCACTAGTACACAATCATCAAAATCTAGTACACAATCATCAAAATCAAATCTTTATGATCAATTTCGACTTAACACTGAATTTGAAATTTACTAGAATCAACTGTATAATATCACTCTTTATACATTTAGTCATCAATGGCACCATCAAAATCTAACCTTTACTAAATTCATACATAACCCCTGAAGTATTCTTAACAAAGATTATACAACCACCCATAAAAAAACACTCTTCAGAAAGTTAGTCATAAATGGTGTCACCAAAATCAAATCTTTAACAGTTGTACAGTAAATCAAGGTCAGATGAATGCAACTTCAGCCCATGTTTATAGAGGAGCAAGAAACCATATTCACACAAAAAACAGAGACCCCAAAGAGGAGGGGGAGGGAGGGGGGGGGGGGTGAGTGTGATGCTGACCTAGCCATGGAGGAGGAAGAATGAAGCTATGAGAAGGAGCAGACAAGGGTTGAATGAACAGAGAGTCAATCAAGAGTCTTTAAAGTGATTTCCATTAAGTTTCCCACTTAATTATTTGAGTTTAAAATTGTAGTAATAAATGTTTTCAAGGAAAAGTGGTTTTTATATTTTAAAGAAAAAGTGATTAAAAGGAGGACAAGTAATGAGTGCTACACTGCTTGTGGACGTGGACACGAGGTGGTCAATTTGGACAAAGTCACAAAACTACTCAACGAAACGGTCTTATGTGTATGGCTCCATACTCCATAATAAAGAATTTTGTTTTTTTTTTTTTTTTTTTTTTGTAAATTAGCATTGAGGTGAATTTCGAACAAGGACCTTCTAATCATTAATAAGAATTTTTTTCACTAGACTATTCGACTGACTCCATAATATAGACTTGTGTCCTTCATATGTAGGAAAAACGGGAGGGGTAGTGACTAGTGAACGCGACACCAACCACATAGTCCTCTTGCTTTTCACACATTTAGTAGAACTAGTCGATTCCATTTAATATTAAATTGGTAGAGTAGGTGAGTTTGTGATCATAAAATCATGAGTTCAATTCCCTCTATCAACACTCTCTTGAGTCTTGATCGATTCTTATATAAAGAGAGTTGAGCCTAAATGATGGTAACTAGAGATGTCAAGCGGGCTTACCCGTTAAGGTTTTAACAAGTCCCTATCAATCTCGAGACCCTTTAATGGGCGGGCCTATCGGGCCTCACAATGTCCTATGAAAATTAAACGATACCCGTGACTGAGTTATTTTAACATACATAGTTATTGTTCGAATTTTTTTATTGAAATTAATAGATTTTGATATAACTGTATTAAGTAATCATGCGTATATTATACCCGTGTAGGTTTCGAATTTATATTTCATAAAAGGATTATGCATAAACTAATATCACCTCGAATACGAAAATTTTCACAAACAACGAAGTCATACACGTGGACCTTGAACACATGACACATATGACAAGGATTCCTTTCGTAATCATACTCGAATGTGAGAATGTTGGCCGGCATCAACTCGAATGTGACCATGAATTCAAACCATCCTCTTGCAAGGAACAATTGGTCATCATAGGCCATCCTAATTGTAACGGGATAACAATTATTATTAATAAAATATTATTTTTAATTTATTCGGAATGATGTAAGGATTTTTTTTAGATTTAAATATTAACCATCACAAAGGTTATATGGTGAGTTAATTTTAGCTCAATTTTGTGAAAAACCTTATTTGAATGCTTTATACTCTATCCATTCTTTTTTATTTATTTTTCTAGACATTTGCCAATAAATTAAAAAAAATAAAAAATAATAAAAAATTACATTAAAAGTGACAATCTATTGTTGATAATTCTATAAGAGGTAATCAAAAAGTAATTAATTATGCAAGAAAATATATATTTAAAAACAAAAAATTAAAGCTAGAAGGACAAATAAAAAAGAATAGACTCAATAATTATCACACAAATTAAATTGAACTTAGTGTCATCATCATGGAGCCGCTAGTAGCAGTCTACCAGACGTGTTATAAACGCTCGTGCCTAATTTTTCCCACCATATCTAATTCTAACTTCCCCATAATGTTTCCAGTTTTCAATATATATCCAATTAGTAGTAATCATCTTCATCCTCCTATAAATATAACTTATAATTTGCTTAATTGCTTGTAGTAGAAAGCTAGAAAGAGACTATATATCAAATGGCCTCCTCTAAAGCTCTCCACAATCCTTGGAATATATCAAGTCTTTTAGTATATATTTTTATGATACAATTTCATTTTAATAGACTAAATTGCACTACCATACAAGCTTCCTCAAGCAAGCGAACATTTTACCTAGTACATGGTCTAGGTCATGGGTCATGGTGCTGGTACAAGCTCATACCACTTCTCGAGGCCGCCGGCCACAACGTCGTGGCCATGGATCTCTCTGCCTCGGGTATTGATCCGAGACAGATTCAAGATATTCAATCATTCAATGATTACTCCGCGCCATTATTAGATTTGCTGGACTCGCTCCCTAGCGACGAAAAGGTCGTACTAGTCGGACATAGCTTCGGGGGAATGAGTTTGGCTCTGGCTATGGAAATGTACCCAAATAAGATATCTGTTGCTGTTTTTGTTTCTGCCTTCTTGCCTGATACAGTTCATGTGCCCTCCTATGTTTTAGCTAAGGTACCTTTTTAGCCTTGTTTATTATAACAAAATTTACTCGTTTAGGTGTAACATGACGATCTTGCATTAATAACTATGTGGAGATAAGTCATAAACAATATGTGATGAAAAGGGGCTTCTCTTAGAATCTTGTTCGAGAGGTAATTATCGATTTGATCCGAGATTGTTGGATTAAGTTACATTTCAGTCCATCATATTGTTTTAGTTAGTTCTCAAAATTGGCAAATATATCATATTTGTTTCTATTTTTTTTAAAGGTCATGCTCCAACATTTTCCATTTTTGAAAAGAATAGTATACAACTATATTATAATATATGCGTTATCTTCGAAGACTAATGTGTAACGATAATGTTGACATTTTGCTTTTGCTATTGTTAAGTATATACTGCAGGTCAACGCTACTGGAACACTTCTGGATTCACAAGTATACCTTGTTCCTCGGCTTAACCAAACGCCTCTTGGAGTTGTACTTTTTGGTCCCAATGCCCTCAAGTATTCCCTCTATCAGCTCTCTCCCAAAAAAGTAAGTCAACCTCTGGATGAATAAAGATAGTCATAATACACCCTTCGTTTTTATTATAATTGTCATTTCTAGTTCAAAATCTTTATTCGAAATTAATTGCCATTCTATAATTTCAATACATTTTCTTTTATTATATTTATTCTTTTTTATCTCTATATACATAATTAAATACTTCCACTGACGAATAAATATAGAATAAATCTACTATTTGGTCTCAAATAGTAAGATGAAAGTACATTTTAGTTCCAAATAATTACATTGTTGCTGATTAATCTTTGCAAGTAGCATATATGTTATACTATTGTTCCCAAAAGTGACAATGTTGCAATATGCTAGCTTCATTGAAAAGTATTAATGAATGTGTAACATCGATCAACTTTTGAAAGTCTAATCCGCAACAACAAAACTATCCGACACTCTGGCGCAACTTCGCCTAAATATTTGTGAATTTTTGGGTAGGATCTTGAGTTAGCAAAATCGTTGGTGAGACCAAGCTCTCTGTTCGTGGCTGACATAACCGAAGGAAATAAATTCTCCGAGGAAGGATTTGGTTCAGTTAAAAAGGTATACATACAGAGTAAACAAGACAAGACAATAACAGTAGATTTTCAACGTTGGATGATTGAAAATGAAGGGTCCACACAAGTGAAGGAGATTAATAATGCAGATCATATGACAATGATTTCAAGGCCTAAAGAATTATGTAATGTTCTATTGAAATTATAAATCATATATCAATATGTGCAGATCTGTAATACATTAACTATAAGAAATAAAGATCGTCAAGTTTGAATTTGAATGTAAAAATTTTAATTCAATTAATAATATATGTTGTATAATATTTGGAAAATTATATTGATATGTCTTTATTGGAAAACATTGAAAATCACTTGTATTTGCTTTGTCTATTTTTGTTAGTAATTATTTAACTCGTTTTTATCATTATCATACACAATTTTATTATCTTTTACTTTTTTTTTTTTGATAATTAGCGATGAATTGTGACTACAATGATATTACAAACATGAATACAGAAATTGCTAACTAATAGAAAGTTAGAGTATAATATGAGACAAAAAATATGTCTCCAACAAGGTTCGAACCCATGACCTCTTACATGAAAGGTTGGGCCGGATGCCACTAGGCTATTGAGCCATCGGCTGGTTAAAAAGAAAACTTGAGTATAAAAATGCGTTAAATTCCATAAAGGATCAAACATCATGAAAATACAACATTTTTTAAATAATCAACTATTTTGAAACGAAGAGAATAATAATCAACTCTCTTACCTTACCTTCACCAAAGGGTCAAATGTAAAAGTCATATAAGTACTATTTTATGGGTAAAGGTATAACATGACAATTGTTCCAAACGTTGTTGACGTATGACATGGTTAGATAAAACCAATCGAATTAAATTTAGACTATACACAACATGATGCATGTCATAAAACAATTATCCTCGATTATATAATATACATAACATCAAATTCCTCAATTATCTCTTAAACTCTATAATATAGAACAATTAGGAAATATTCCTCAATTTTGCTTTTGAAAAGATTACTTAGGGACAATTCAATTAATCCCTACTAAGATCATTCACAAAAAAATTTATAGTGACGGTCAAGTGGGGTTAAAATGGGGATTTTTCATAAACAATAGGGGTCAAAGTTTTTGGACTTAGTGTTGAGCATCAAAACTTGATGCTGGATTTTTGAAGGGTAAATGGGGTCGGCTGAGGAAAAGCAGCCAATGGGGGACCCTGACGCTCTATATCACCCCTTCTTTTTTTACCTTTTTTTTCTTGTTTTATAAATATATTATTTGCTCAATAATTCATCAAAATAAATATATAAAAAAAAGGTATTATTATTTTTTATTTTTCAAGATTTATAAATAGAGCCTAAGTTTGTTTAATTTGGACACACAAAAAAACAAGTCTATTAAACATGAAAGGGAGAGAAAGTATATAAAGCTTTGAGTAAAACCCTTTTGTGAAAAGTGGGTTCAAATGAGGGTGTAAGTGGGTGTTAAGATGATGTGACTCTGAATAAACCCAAACAATTAATATTCTGTTGTGAATGGTCTAAGTCTAACTCATCAAAAACTTCAAATACTTTTTATTGTGGATGATTTATGGGGATATTTCACACTAATTATCCTATATAATTGTGGCTAGTCTTAGTACATTTGAGCATTACGACAATACTCACTTGCTCGAAAGCGGCGTGGACTTAGACAATATAAATTGGTAATTAAAAGATTTCATAATATTTAATGTATTCCTTCTCGAAGCACAACTTTCCAATCCTCATTGCTTTTAAGCTTGTGATAATTCATATACTCAAATACTTGTTAAAATAAAACATCAGTATTGTTGTATATCTGAAAGCAAAGGTTTTTGACGAGGATTGGAAGAGTGAACTTTTTTCGCCAATAAACGTGTGGCAAAATGAAGTGGGAACACTCATTTGATTAGTGTTTGTGTGGTGAATTGACCAAAAAAATTTACGAGACTAACTATTATAACATCTGGTTATTAACAGTGTGCGGAGATTTAATATGATGAGGTGCACAAGTGTTAAAACTATTGGTTCATCCAATCTACTCCTGCCTTAAAGGAGTCGGGGATCTTAGAAAATTAATGACACAATTTTTTGTGAACTAAAGTCGATATGAAAACAATCGGTTGATTAATGACGAATACGTTCCTCATGAACTGAAGTTGTCAACTATGGCAATGTATGATTCTTGAAGAGAAGACAACCGATCAAGAAGGCAAGAAAGATATAGGTCATTTCCTTTATTAGCGAAAAGGGATTACACGTTTATTGAAGAGAAGAATATTTCTTTATTCTTAATGCTTGGAGGCAGATTACCTAGCCTATATAAGAAGGAGCTCATCACACATTGAAGACATGCGAAATATACAAGGCATACATCTTATATTGTTTGTGAGCATTGAGCAGCTAGGTTAGTTTTGATAAGAGTTCTTATTCTTACTCTTAGCTGAATGTACAATTGTCGTGTTACCTTGGAGTTAATTATTGGAATGGTTCCAATAAGTGGGGGTCTGGTGGAGTTTGGTATTCGAAATTGGCACTGTCGCGGAAATGGTCTCTGAAAGTGTATATAATTTTTAATTTTTGGTCCCTGATATGTTAACATTAATGGTTTTAGCGTGAATAATGAAGTTTTGGGGTAAAAATGAAACTTTTGAGAAGTCTTTTTTACCTTAATGAAACTTGGAGAGGCAAAATGACTAAATTATCCCCGATATTTTAATACACTTTTTTTCAATTTTTTTTCAATTTCTTTTATATTTTTCAATTTTTTTTCCTAGTAAAAAAAGTTCAATTTGGTAGCTGTTTTAAATAAAAGTTTCGGTTTTGAAAAAAATATTCGATATTGAGGATATTGACATAGAGAAAAGTAGAAGTTGGGAGAAGAATCTAGTTTAGGATGTTGATAATGTAGGCATTGGACTAAGACCTCCTTGTAATATATTTTCATATAATGAATTTTTCATTCGATAGACTGTCTCGGATGTAGATACTACATTGACATTGAATCGGGTTACTAACTTGTGTGTTGGGTGTCCTAAGTTTATTATTTTGTGTTTAAATTGTTGGTCTTTCTAGTGGCCGTAAAATCCGGAACAATAATATTTATGGTTTACTTTTTCAATTAAAATTACCATTTTAAGTAATATTAACTAGAGATCCTTAAGATTATCTCCAATGAAAGATATTTGGAGTGATATTTGCTTTCAATAGGAGATAATTGATAGGGGTAACTTTTGTTCTAATTTTTGAAGAATTATTGAATAACTTCCAAATTATTATGACAAGAAAGTACAATTGTCATATACGTTTGACACATGGACAACCTTATTTCTCTATTTTATATTTTTCACTTATTTTTTATTTATTTATATTTTTTCTTTCACCAATACTTTTTATTTTTCAAGAGCTATAAATAGAGTCTAAATTTGTTTGATTTGGACACTAACTTTTTCTTTTTTTGATTTTCTCTCTTTCTCTTCATTTCCTCAAGTTTTTATATATGAAGCGAGAGAAAATGAAATAATTTTTTGAATTATCTCCTAATACAGAGTGTGGAAATATTTAAAAAATAATTGGAGATATTTGATGATGTGGTGAAGAAATAATGTGAGGTGGTATGAAATATTTAGTAAATTAATTATCTTCTATTGAAAATGGCCTGGTCTAATAAAATGAAGATGAGTTGATAAATGACGGTACGGAATATTGCAAAAGTAATGCTAGCTACTTTTATTGTATAATGAAAGACAATGAGTTAATAACACATGGTTAGATACTAGTATAATGAAGTTCACATTAATTTGTAACTAACTCTGCCAATAGATGCCAAAAGGCACATGATTAGGTCCGTCTAATTCGAAGCATACAATATTAAATGGAAACTGCCTCAAGGTACTTTGTTAATACTAATAGAAGAAGGATGATCAAGATTGCCTTCGAACTTGTTGTAGTGAGAGTTGGTACAATCGTAAATATACACCTAGGATGTGAAGGAAAATCGGAATCGAGCATAATTGAAAATAATTGACCTTTTCGGAATCGAACCGATTTCGGTTCTGCTTTTGAGGGAACCGAGCTAATGTGATTTGCCTTATGCGAGAATCGATAAAAATTTAACCGAACCGATGACTAATTTTATGTAGAAAAAATTAAGCTTAGTAAATGATATTTGGCAAGATGATTTAATATTGTTCATTATTAGTATGATATAATTATAGATAAATAAATACTCCCTCTGTCCCTAAATCTAATAGCCGTTTACCCAAAATAGATTTCTCTTTTTGTATATTCATTTTACCAAATTAAGTTAGAAAACATGGAGGATAATTAAAGTTGTGAGATAAATTTGAATTTTTATTAAATTTTGTGTAAAATTAAATGAGTGTTAGATAAAGAAATAGAGGGAGTATGTTTTAAGCTAATAATATATATATATATATATTTAAAAAGTGGTACCGTGTGGCGAATGTATATATGAATTTCGAAATTAATTTTAAAAGGAGCTCGTTAAACTTATATAGAGTAGATATATTTTTGGAATTTAATTATGAGACACAATCAATATAAAATAATACTAACCCATTTAGATTTGAGTTCAAAATATAATAATAATATTAGCTTGGAACGAATAGACCCAAAATTACAAGGCCAAAAGTGAGCTAAAATTTAGGTCCAAAACATGAGGCCCAGAACTGGCCCAAAACCGAACCGGAACTGACATGAACCAAACCGTTTAGAACCAATTAGGTCGGTTTGAATTTTTTTTGTCCAAAACCGAACCAAACTAAACCGTGCACATGCCTACCTCAAGATACTTTATTAATAATAGAAGAAAGATTATCAAGACTGCCTTTGAACTTGTTGCAGTGACAACAATTAAGAGTTGTTGATAGGGAGATCTTGTGTTCAAATCTTATTGGAGATAATTTGTCTCATATTTCACTCTAACCGCCTATTAGTTAGGTATTTTTATATACGCTATATATAGTCATTGTATTTATACTCTTGTCCCATGAGAGGTCGATAAAATCTCATATTCGAGTGAAAAACATACAAACCCAAATACCTTATCCTCTTAAACACATTTCACGACTTACCTCCTCATATGCCTAAGGACAGAAAACAACGAGACCTTAAAATGAGGGATTCACCTATTATATTCATATATATTCTCATCAGCCATCACTAATTATATATGTATATAATTAAATAATTTCAGTTCTCAACGAAATGTGTAATATTAAATATTCTAATATATAAACTGAACTTTTAACTCAATGAAGAAGTTTCTAACAAATGAATTTGGAAAAATGATATAATGTTGAAGCAGCTGGCAGTTATAGTACGTTACTACGTTAGGTGCCGTTGGATACGTTAAGGAACTCTACTTATTTCATTTTCTCATGGGTGTTATAATGAACTACTTGTTCAAGTTCGTGCCAATAATTATGTCGAATAATATACTTGTTAAAAATAGAATAAATTATGAGTTAATCGAATAACCTAGTGAAAAGGAAAAATCTTTTGCTAGTGACCACAAGGTCCTGAGTTCCAATATCAAAAAACCCACAGTAGTGAATGACTTGACGAAAAATTTTCATTTGCTATTATAGTGCGACGCTTCTGAGAAACATATTCGACATTACTACAAACTTTATTAAAATTTTCTATAAAAACAGTAGGTAGGGGAGAAAGATTACTAAAAAAATCTAATAAGAGACCAAGATAGAAAGACTAATAGTTAGAAATAACATTAAAAATTAAGATTATAAGATGATAAATAAAAAAGAACGGAGATAGTATTATGTTTGTAACGAATCATGGAAGGATTATCTCATTTACTCCTACATTTTTGCAATAATATTATTTATGAGACGAACATTTTTCCTTCAAAATTAACGAGAGATCAACGATCATATCGTAAGTGTAACGATGAAATTAAAAGTAAGAAAATATAGCGTAGATACACATAACAGTTTTCTAAGAAAACGCTAAACTAATAATGTTTGTTACCTATTTTCCTTTTTGAATCCTCTTTAATTAGCATAAAAATTTACGACATAACTATTTTTCATCATTCAAAACCTTTTTTTTTTGTAATAGTAAGACTAAAAAAGAAATGATAAAAGCACACCCTTGTATTTCCCCCCTCTGATTTCCTTATACTCAAAGTGAATATCTAAGTTCCAAGAATATTAACATTTGTTCTTTGACGCTTAACACTACCAGAAGCAGATTCATCACCACTTGCTTTCTCCATTACAGCTTTAAAAGCTTCTTGTATTGAGTTAATACAATATTGTCGTTCATGTTCTTCACCATTAAAGTTGTTGTTGGGGTTGTCTTCTTCTTCACTTGTAATGAACAGAACATTCTTAACACGCCCTCCGAGCGTCGTTATCTCAGCTTTGAGTGTTCGTAACTTCAGGGCTTTCAAAGTCTTGACTAAATCAGGCAAAAGATCAGGCCTGTCTTCACAGCTTAACGACGCTTTGATCACGAACTTACCATCTTCATCATCAGATGCATTTTCGACGAGTAGCTCGTCGATTTCTGTTGGGAGTTGGCTTGTTTCTGCGATGATTGATGTTTGCCTCTTTAGTTCCTTCACATGTTGGATTACTTCTGCAAGCAATGAAGCTTTGTCTGTCTGCATGAACATAATATATTCTGATATAATAAAAGCCAGAGTATGAAAGCTATATATATGTCTAATAAATCGCAAATAAATCAAACATTTCAAGAACTGAATCATTCAAATTCCTTGAAACATATATGTCCATCATTCAATATTCGAATTGGTATTTTCACCTGCTAAGTTGTTCTACTACTTTCATATATATTATTGGTTTGAATGGTGAATTAAATTTTTTGCGCTTCCATTTATGACGTGTTTAGAGGTAATTGGCTATTACTTTATCGGAAGTAATCAAATGAGAAGATTTTGGACAAGGTTGCCCCTCTTATACATGCTTGTTATCACTACTCCACAAGTACACAAGAGTCCTCTTCTATTCCTATAAACTGTGATGCAAAAACTTTCCAATCAACTTTTTATATATTTTAGTTATGTTTTATTTTTAATAGTTTCACATTTAATCATTTATGAAGACTATGTAATTGTTTGTTCATACTTACTTTGCAACTTTAATTGTGACATTTGAATCTAGTTTGTAAGCAAAGTATTTTTTATGATTGGTATTTTTTTTCTTTTATTTTTTCAGTATATATAAAATATTAGATTCGTCTAAAGATGTCTAGATTATAATTTAATACTAACTTTATTTTCATTAGGATTAAATAATTCTTTTTTTGATGATAAAATATCTATTTTCGAAATACTCTAATATTCTTAGGTCATTCCATTTTTGGTTATCAAACGCAACATTATTTAGTTAGTAACTTTTGTATTTCTTATTTATAATATTATTGTAATATCAAGAAAAGGCCATAAGACATTTGTCGATTGTCATAACGTTTACTAATTTTACAAATGATAATAAAAATAATACTGCCTCCGTCTCTAGATGATTAGTACATTTTGACTTTCATGGTCAACAAAACACGATTTGAAACGTAAATATCTTTTATTCTAGATGCGGAAAAATTAGAAAAGATTGATATTTCAGAAATATATATTGAGACGAATCTAACAAGATCTGACTATATTATTTTTTATCGTTTAATAAAAACTGTTAACCAAAATTTTAATAAAAGGCAAAATGTATCTTCATTTAAGGACGGAGATAGTATAATAAAGAGCCTACAAAAGATTTCCAACATATGATACGCACATTAACTACCGAAAGACAAAAGCATTATATGAATCTATTGTGTCGAACTATATGAGGAGGCAATAAAAATATTGAATGTGGATGTTTATGTAAAAAGAAGAAAATGAGGTATTCAATAATGTGCATCGAGCGAAAATGCAGACTTCGATCAGTTGATAAAAAAGAATTTATTGAGAATTTGTGGTGGGATTATAAAAGGTGGCGCATTAATGACAAGATTGCCTCTTTGTCTCTTTTCATTTCTTCTTTTGATTCCCACTTTCTCTAATTACTTTGACCACTACATACTTCCAAAATCCCCCCAGAAATTTCTATCCCAAACCTTTTCCAACTGCACATTTTGTTTCTCTTTATCATATCAAAACATTAGTTTACCCCGTCCCTTTCTTTCAATTACCAGTTTTCGGAGATTAATAGAAATAATTGTTGATTTAATTTTAGATAGTTGGATAAAGTTATACGTCCCAGATAATATATTATATTGTTACAAATTAGTCTTCGAAAATGGTTTAAGTGTTGCAATATAATCACTGAAAATAACAAAAACAGTGCAGTATGGTCCCGAAATTGTAACACTTGTTACTCTCGGGGACTATATTATAACATTTGTGTCACTTTAATCGAGGGACAATTTTACAACATTGTGACTATTTGAGACTAAAATTCAACTGCAGTGACCAAATCCACAATTACCTAGAGATTATTAGGTAAAAAAAGAATGAACAGTTTAGCGTGGGTGATATAATGATATTACTTAGTATTTTTATCATGACAATAATGAATTTTTAAATAATGAAAAGATAGATAATAATGAAATTAATGACGAGGAGGTTTTGAGTTCGAGTTCTTACTTTGGTGGTGTTTGGGAGTAAGCTTCTAAGCTTGTTAAGATGATTATTGATTCTCTCTCTCCGTCTTCTTTCAGCTTCACTATGGCTTTTGGAAGCAGCAAGAGCTTTAGCATCCATTATTTCTTGAGCAGTCATCTTCTGGAAATCAGTTTGGAGCCCAAAAGGGGTGGCTGATGAAGAAGCTCCACCTCCATTTTGACACATTTCATATGCAAATGGCCTTCTACTACTGTTGAACAACCCCGGCCCGGGGCCGGGGCCGCCGCAGTAGGCTGATGTTTGTTGAGGGAAGAAAGCATCATTTTGGTAACTGTTTAAGGTTGTCCATGGAAAATTTTGGTGAAGCTCAGGTGGAAACATGAATCCTCCAGTTGCCCTAATTGTATTATTTGTCATGTATGCATCTATGCTAGCTGGTTGCATGGTTTCTTGATTTTGAATTTGTTGTTGAGGATGATGATGAGCCTGAAGAACAAGATTATGTAAACCTTGAGAACAATCTTCTTGGACTTCTTCTTTCTTATTATCACACATAATATATAGAACAAGATTCTTGAAATCCCCCCCACAAAAAAAAAAACACAAAAAAATTCCTTTGTGTATATTCTATGTTAAAAATTTGAACTTTTCTCCTAGTGTATGTTTTTCTTGAAAAATGTTTCAATTTATAGTGATTTGTGAAAATTATAAAAGTAGAGAAAACATAAGAAGGCTTTTAGGGTTGTAAGATGTAACTATCTTTTTTCTTTGATTTTAAGGATATAAAGGGGGAATAAATAGGGAGAGATCACAAACTTGCATTCTACTTCAAGAGACAAAAAGGGTTATTATTAAAAGACAAGGAAAACATAAATTGAAAGTAAAAGATGTACCTTGTTTAGTTGTTCGGTTGGTGATATTTTATAAAAATGTGATTGAAATGAAGAGGAAGATTTTTGCCTCAATATTTTGAACTATGGAAGTTTTTTTCTTTGATTACTTTCGTTCTGTCTTTCCATGTTTTCCATTTTCTTTGTGGAGGTGATAATGAGTACACACATTACCCCTTTTATCCTACTATTGCAAGCAACTAATAAGCATTCCCCTTCCCTTTAATTTCTCTAGTCCAATTAAATCGATTAATATTAAACATCATTACAAGAATTGAACACACGAACTTGTTAGAAGTTTGGATCAGATGTTACCAGGCTATAGAGTAATCGACTTAAACAACATTGTTCTTAAGTAATTATCGACAATTCTTATCGGCTACATGCTATATGTTTCCTTTCCCGTCCGCATTATATTTTATAACAAAATAAAATGTTATAAAAAGCTCTACCATTCATTAATAACGTCGTCGCTCATAATTTTATATAGTCCATATATTGATTTATGCATTTATGTACTCCTAATAAGTTGTTACTGATTTTTTGATTAAGTTAATTAAAATATGATGAGGGTAAAAAAAGATAGTCCTAATAAATAATTTAATTAGTTGTAGCATGCTTGATTGTGATTGGTTGAAAGAGTATAATTGCACTAAGAGAGTGCAGGTTGGGATGATAAAGGAAACATTAGCACAAAACACAATGAATACGAAGTCACAGATTGTCGACAAACGTAAGACAATAAAATTGAAAAAGACTCCTTCATACTTACACTAGATAGTGCATGTTTAAGTATGTATGATGTATCTCATGATGAAATAATTGAATTCTTTTTATTTTTTACTCATATTTTAATAAAGACATGTATTTGTACTTAGGTTGTTAGTACCTTAATAGGTTGGTCTATAGCTATATTTCACGCCAAGGCTTTCTCTGTTTCAACAAAGAGCATTGTAATCATTATGTCTTGGAACACACTCCTTAATCACTTCCCCACCACTACTCCCCACTACATATAAATCTCTCTCTCTCTCTCTCTCTCAAGCCCTTTTATTGCATCTTGTGATTATTTCTCTTGTAGTTTCCTAGTTAGTTTTCATTTGCATGTAAACAAGAAATGTATTTAATATGGTTTGTTTCATTTGAATACGAATATATATGGATTATTTGAGAATATCAAATAATCTAGTCATTAGGAGATTTCTAAATAGTTTAGAAATTTTGGGTTCGATTTTCATTGTAAGAGGAATAATAAAGGGGTTAGTGAGTCTTTTTTTTCTTAAAGAATATATATGGATCATTTGGATTTTGTATGGTAGAGTATATTGATACTTGGTTTCTTACGTTCTTCCTACATGAATGTATTTCTTGGAAGGAAGGAGAGGTAGTGGTGATTGTTGAAATGGTCTATGTGAATGCGAGATTATTGTATTTTGATCCCTGTATATGTACATGTAAATGACAATCATATGCAGATGGTTCTTAAATTAGGAACTCCGTTAAATGCTACTAATTTTATTTATTTTTGGGTCACTTTTATAATTATGATAAAATTGTGAGACAAATTACTTTTAGGCTTCCTCAAAATTTACACAAATGATTTGTAAGTCTGTATCGTATGCGCAAATGATCTACAAAATATACTTTAATTTTGTTATTTGTCCATGAACAGCGATTGGATAAATTTAAGAGCCATTTGACAACACGCTATATACTTACGGGTCTATTTGCGCATCATTGTCATTTTCAAGGAATAAAGTTCAGTAATCACCAATAATTTATCAAGACAATTTTAATAATTATCTCTAAAAAGGACGAACAATTGCATTAACAATTGCATTGTTCTTACACAATTTGCATAATTGTTTTCATGTGAAGGTGAAAAGCATCTTTGGGCAAGTTATTTCATCTTGTTATTGTGTTAATTTTTTGACTTCCTTCACCATTTAGGAGGCTCCAACAATTAAGAGAAGGGCGGGAAAGGCTAGTAATAGAATTGGAATTGCTATATCCACTTGGAGATTACTAGTGTATTAATCATGTCAAGATGGTGGAAGTCTTAGTAGATTATACTAGCTTCGAATAGTTTATGTATGTTTCTGGTAGTCTGTATTTGTTTGTTGGACTTGCGTAGTATCAGAAACAAATCGAATCGGATATTACCCAACTATATAAGGTATCGAGCTTTAGTACTCGTCATAAGATAAGTAGATAACAAATCGCATACTATCAGCTACACCTATACATTTTGTCTAAGTCATATATCATGCCACCTCAAAAAACAACATTATACTATTGGAGATCATGAAATTGGTCGATTTTGATTATCCAACAATATAAGAACAAAATCTTATATTAAGTGAGACCTTTTCTATCCTCTTGCTTCGTTTATAATAGACTGATGCACTACATTTTGTTATTTCTCTTGCCGTGGAGGCTAAAGAATTAGGACTTTTTTGGAGCCCTTTTGGTCCGAATGGCCACACGCATGCAAATTGGGTCCCCATTCTTTAAACTTTTTGAGTCTCTTTTTGCAAGAAATTTCTATTTTTTTTCGAATAATTTTATTTTCGTTCAAATAATTGATGATAGCTAGTTGCACTACCACTAAAGAAACCCTCGTAATTGTCCATTTTGTTTGTGGGGTTAATCATGACATCAATCCTACGCTCTAATGACGTTGTTGCCTTCAAAACTGTAATGATAATAACACCATGTAAGACAAGCTAAGACACATACCATTAATCATAATTAACCCTAGCGTGAATAACTA